>CAWUFW010003548.1:0-600000 GCA_963921515.1 Calotriton arnoldi
GGGTGATTCGTCAAGCGGGGCCGAGAAAAAAGGGGGTCCCAAAACGTGTTTTCCCCATTCATTTTCCCATAGGAAACTTTAGCCACGGCTACAGCCCGAACTGCTGAACGGAATTACACAAAATTTGGCAAAGAGGTAGTTCTTGGTTCAGAAAGAACCCTTTTGTTAAATGGTGTAAATCCGTTCAGTAGTTGCGGAGAAATTAAAAAAATAAGAGTCAAAAAATCAATTTCCCATAGGAAACTTTATGCAAGGCTACAGCCCGAACTGCTGAACGGAATTACACCAAATTTGGCAAAGAGGTAGTTCTTGGTTCAGAAAGAACCCTTTTGTTAAATGGTGTAAATCCGTTCAGTAGTTGCTGAGAAAATCAAAAGTAAAAACACATATATTCTGGGCGGAGCCTAACCACACATGTCATCGTGAGATCTGATTGGCTGTCAGCACTTCATCCTGGAATTGCTGGCAGCCATCTTGGGACCAATATAAATGATAGTACCCCATTGAAATGCATTGTAGTGAATCGAAGATTTTGAGGGTTACCAAAAGGAGAACTATAAAGGGTGATAACAGACTTTAGTTACATTAGAATTCATTTGTTGATGGTACCATACTAATTTCAGGAATTGTGGTGTGTTCTAAGGTGATTTTACCCTGTGAAAAACCTTCTGCTGGGATATCATGAATCATGTTTGAGAGAAAACTATTTTCACATGCTTGTCCCATACAGTTTTGGAAGGTGCTCCAGAAGCTAAAATGAGAGCATATTTTCTGTAAATTCACATTATCTTTCTCAGTCATGTGAGAATGAAGTCTGACATTCTCAGTAAAACATGTACATCCAACAATGGCAGAGACTGTCAGTTGATGCCTTTGTGTTCTACTGCAGCTTCCCAGAGTGTTCTAAAGAACAACTAGAGCGCTAACAGTCTTACTTATGACAAAAGTATGGCACACCTGAAGCCATCTTGATTGGAATAAACTGGTAACACTTAAAACATTTAATTTAAAAAGGAACAAAATGAGGGGGTTCATTTTGCCATAGAAATTATGGTTAGTGCTGTAGAAAGAAAAATTAGGACATGTTTTAAGTGAGATCTCAAATATCTTCCTGTTATATTTCAACAGGAGCAGCCTGTTAGTTGATGCCTTTGTGTTCTACTGCAGCTTCCCAGAGTGTTCTAAAGAACAACTAGAGTGCTAACAGCCTTACTTATGACAAAAGTATGGCACACCTGAAGCCATCTTGATTGGAATAAACTGGTAACACTTAAAACATTTAATTTAAAAAGGAACAAAATGAGGGGGTTCATTTTGCCATAGAAATTATGGTTAGTGCTGCAAAAAGAAAATTTAGGGCATGTTTTAAGTGAGATCTCAAATCCTCTTCTATTTCATTAGAAAATTCTGACATGCAGACTGAAACAATCACTTTCAATACCAGCAGTAGACTTCCAGTTAACTCCTTGGTGAGCAGTAGCTTTACTACAGTGATCTAATGAACAACTAGAGTGCTAACATTCTGAATTTATGGCAAATGTGTGACACATCTGAATGTCTTCTTGATGGAATCAAAGTAAAAAACTGAAAGCATTTCCTACTGAGGAGACTGTAGTAAATGAGGAAATTAGGAAACTTCATAACAAATAAGTCTCCCAAGATGGCCACCAGAGAAAAAAGAGCCCAAATGTAGCACAAATATCACCCAGAGGTAGCCCACGTATAGCCCAATGACAGAAGTGTGCAAAACACTTTTTATTTTTTGTTTTTTTGCAGTTTTATATAGTGCAGACTGGTCAGGTATTGGAGTGCTTTACATGAGCATTGGTTACATCACACAAGGACAAATTCATGTTGGTTGACCCCTACACTACCCAAACACCACTGCACTACCCTAAACCCTAAAACACTACCCCCAGCACGACCCCCTTCACTACCCAAACACAACTGCACTACCCTAAACTCAAAAACACTACCCCCAGCACGACCCCCTACACTACCCAAACACCACTGCACTACCCTAAACCCTAAATCTACCCCCTACACTACACAAATACCACTGCACTACCCTAAACCCTAAAACACTAGAACCCAGCACGACCCCCTACAGTACACAAACACCACTGCACTACCCTAAACCCTAAAACACTACCCCCTACACTACACAAACACCATTGCACTACCCTAAACCCTAAAACACTACCCCCAGCATGACCCCCTACACTACACAAACACCACTGCACTACCCTAAACCCTAAAACACTACCCCATCACGACCCCCTACACTACCCAAACACCACTGCACTACCCTAAACCCTAAAACACTACCCCCAGCACGACTCCCTACACTACACAAACACCACTGGACTACCCTAAACCCTAAAACACTACCCCCAGCACGACTCCCTACACTACCTAAACACCACTGCACTACACTAAACCCTAAATCTACCCCCAGCATGACCTCCCACACTACACAAACACCACTGCACTACCCTAAACCCTAAAACACTACCCCCAGCACGACCCCCTATACTACCCAAACACCACTGCACTACCCTAAACCCTAAAACACTAACCCCAGCATGACCCCCTACACTACCCAAACACCACTGCACTACCCTATACCCTAAAACACGACCCCGTACACTACACAAACACAACTGCACTACCCTAAACCCTAAAACACTACCCACAGCATGACCCCCTACACTACACAAACACCACTGCACTACCCTAAACCCTAAAACACTACCCCCTACACTACACAAACACCACTGCCCTACCCTAAAAACACAACCCCCAGCATGACCCCCTACACTACACAAACACCACTGCACTACCCTAAACCCCCTACACTATACAAACACCACTGCATTACTCTAAACCCTAAAACACTACCCCCAGCACGACCCCCTCACAACACAAACACCACTGCACTACCCTAAACCCTAAATCGACCCCCAGCACGACTCCCTACACTACCCAAACACCACTGCCATACCCTAAACCCTAAAACATTACCCCCAGCAAGAACCCCTACACTACCCAAACACCACTGCACTACCCTAAACCTTAAAACACTACCCCCAGCACTACCCCCTACACTACACAAACACCACTGCACTACCCTAAACCCTAAAACACTACCCCAGCACTACCCCCTACACTACCCAAAAACCACTGCACTAACATAAACCCTAAAACACTACCCCCAGCACAACCCCCTACACTACACAAACACCACTGCACTACCCTAAACCCTAAAACACTACCCAAACACCACTGCACTACCCTAAACCCTAAACCTGCCCCCGGCACAACCCCCTACACTACCCAAACACCACTGCACTACCCTAAACCATAAAACACTACCCCCAGCATGACCCCCTACACTACACAAACACCACTGCACTACCCTAAACCCTAAAACACTACCACCAGCATGACCGCCTACACTACTCAAACACCACTGCACTACCCTAAACCCTAAAACACTAACCCAGCATGACCCCCTACACTACCCATACACCACTGCACTACCCTAAAGCCTAAAACACTACCCCCAGCACGACCCCCTACACTACTGCACTACCCTAAACCCTAAAACACTACCCCAGCACGACCCCTACACTACCCAAACACCACTGCACTACCCTAAACACTAAAACACTACCCCCAGCACGACCCCCTACACCACCCAAACACCACTGCACTACCCTAAACCCTAGAAAAGAAACCCCCACCCCATGCCCAATCCCCCTTACCTCTCACTCCTCGTGGTTCCTCTCTCCTCGTGGTTGCTGCTTCACGTCGTCTCTGAGGGGCGGTGCACGTCGTTGTGCGGAAACGGAACAGCCTCTGTTTCCTTACAACGACATGGATCGTCTACATGTTTTTTAGAACGCATGGTCATTTACCATACATACCTTTACAACAAAATTCGTTGTAAAGGCATGCGTGGTAAATGACCATGCGTTCTAAAAAATGCGTAGTAATGACTTCGTGATGTACAACGCATGCGTGGTAATGCATGCGTTGTAATGGTATCGCAAAGTAAAAAAGTCTTTGTAACGGCTGTTTACCGATTGAAGCTGGCCCCTGTTCTTCAGTGAGACGTTTATTTGATTAATTAGGAGGAAGGAATGTGTTTTTTTACCGAAAAGTGCATTCCCGGCTGTTGTATTGTGAAAGTGTCCGCGTGGCCTGGTTTCACTTCCGGTGAGAGAGTGGAAGAGTCTGTTTGGATCTAAAGGAGTTCTGTTGTTGGACGGGGCCGGCGCGACATGTCATCAGAAAACATAGCTAATGGAAAGCGTCCTCCCTGAAGTGTGGAGCAGTGCCATGAGAGGTCAACGAGTGTGCGTCCCACCGCAGTATGACCGTATCGCGTGACCCATGTGCCACCTCCAGGGTACGGGAGGCAGAAGCGGCATCGCAGGTCCTCTTGAAGACCGTTGTAGCACTAATTCTACATTTTGGTCCTAGGGCATTTTAACTTCGTTGTTCCTGCCAGATACAAAGAGAAGTTCCTGTGTTATTCAGTGCCCTCGTTACCTTTTTTGTGGGTTGTGGTGCTTGTCACTTCGCTGCCCCGCCGGTGCACACGACTGGGCACCCCACCTCGTGTGCCATCTGCAGGGCCTCTGCCCTCGGATCACTGGTTTCGGTTTCTGGAGTGGCAACATAAACAGTTGCTCCCAAAGGACTAGCCTGAACACTTAGGTGAATATCCCCTGCACCAGCATTCCACGGAAATTCTTTCCTAACTCTCCCACGTCAACGAGGACGTCATAATAGCACGTCTCCGCTCGCGACACCGTATGACGTCATCGGAGCCATAAGAGAACCTCGTCGGCGTGCTGACGTCAGTTCCACCCATTTTTCCGTGCCACCGAGGCAAACAGGGGACCGAGACATTTTCACATGTATACATAGTATAATAAATATATATATATATTCACTGAAAAAACCATAGGTTTCAGGCACGTTATAGTTAGAAATTAGCATTTAAAAAACCTTAGAAATTCACTGAAAAAACCATAGGTTTCAGGCACGTTATAGTTAGAAATTAGCATTTAAAAAACCTTAGAAATTCACTGAAAAAACCATAGGTTTCAGGGGCGTTATAGTTAGTTGGACATTTCACTCGTACAAAACCATAGAAATTCCCCCGTTATAGTTAGTTCAGCTAACTATAACTCGCGCGCCCGCAATGCACTGCTGATGACGTCACATATTACATTACTCATGACATGGTCAGTGACATCACTCATGACATCACTGATGACATCTCAAATGACATCACTGATGACATCATCCAGTGAATGTGTGTTTTTCTGAAAATTAAATATGTTTTATATATGTATATCTCAAGGTCGATGGAAGAATAAATGGGTATATAAGTGTCTAAATGGATGATTTTGTTTTGTAAAATTGATTGTATAACTGACTAAGTGTATCTTAGTGAATACATGGGTTAGTGAGTAATGTTTAAATATGAAAATATCTGTATCAGTCTCTCACTTTGTGTATAAGTGGCTGCATGGGTTGGTGAGTAGCTACATGAGTGTCTATATGGGTTATTAGTTGGTTTTTTGAGTATCAGTATGAGTGTCTGAGTGTCTGTATGGTTCGGTGGGGGTATTACTTAGTGCATAGATGCATGAATGAGTGACTCACTGTTTGTATGTGTTGAAGACAGCATGTGTGCAGGACTGTATAGGTGGATGAGTATGTGTATGGGTGTGTTAGTGAGTGAATGACTGTCTCAATAGTGTCTTTATGAGTAACTACATATGTTTTAAACTAGTATATGTGAGTATTGGTGTATATAAGTGAGTATATGTGAGAGTGAGAGATTGGAAGAGTTCCTGTACAAATAAGTAGGTGTTTCTATAAGTGATTGTTTAAGAGAGTAAGTATGTGTAAGTTTCTGTAGAAGTAAGTGTGGTAGTGTGTGTATAACTGTATATGCAAGTAAATGGATGTTTGATACTTTGTTTGCATGTGTGACTATGTGTGTGAGTAACTCTATGGATGAGTGGCGGTGTGTAACAGGATGTATAGGTGTATGAGTACATATGATGAGTGAGTACATGTATGAGTGACTGTATACGTACTGTTGGTGAATGAGTGGATGTGTGTGTAGATCTTGGAATTACTGAATAAGTGTGTTGTAACTGGTATTGGTATGTCCATTGTTTTGAAAATGTTAGTTTGTATTTTTGAGTGTGTGTATCAAAGGTTATATTAGGGTGAGAGGAGGTCTGCCACTCTATCACAAGGATGATGCCATCAGTGATGTCATCAGTGATGTCATTTGAGATGTCATCGGTGATGTCATGAGTGATGTCACTGACCATGTCATGAGTGATGTAATATGTGACGTCATCAGCAGTGCATTGCGGGCGCGCGAGTTATAGTTAGCTGAACTAACTATAACGGGGGAATTTCTATGGTTTTGTACGAGTGAAATGTCCAACTAACTATAACGCCCCTGAAACCTATGGTTTTTTCAGTGAATATATATATATATATATATATATATTTATATCTATATCTATATCTATATCTATCAAATTCAATACTCCCTCTAAGTGAAGAAAGGAGTACGGCACAGCTCCGGGGTACAAAAATTGGCTTTATTGATGATATAGCACTGGCATTATGAGTCCATGAAACGCTGGCAGATGCGTTTCAGCCCTTAATGGCTTTCCTCAGTGCCCGTTCTCATGATCTCTCTTCATCTCTGGGGGTCAGCTCGAGTGGTCTTTTAGCAGCGACCTCACCCAGTCAACTGGTCACTTGCCCCTCCTTCCGCCTCGATGATACAGCGGCACCTTGCGCTACTCCTCCCAGACCACGGCATGCTGGTAGATGGAGTCCTCAGAGCAGTCCCATGCCGTGATGGGGTGTTGCACAACACCATGTGATGCCCCACTCTGTGGCTGATGAACCCCACACTGCCGCAGTCGTCCGGAAGGCCAAGCCACTTTCTGTCCCCCTTCTCAGGCAATTCAATAATGCCTCCTCTTTCCCCAGGTAACGGTAACCTCCATGTGGAAATCGACTGTACCAGGGGGTGCGACGCGTTGCAGTTCCATGCACCGACCAAAGCTGCAGGCACACCGCGTAGCTCCTGATCGAGAGGGCGTACCGCTTGGCCAGCAGCCTGCCTGCTGGCAAAACACCAAATCCAATACTCCCTCTAAGTGAAGAAAGGAGTGCAGCACAGCTCCGGGGTACAAAAATTGGCTTTATTGATGATATAGCACTGGCATTATGAGTCCATGAAATGCTGGCAGACGCGTTTCAGCCCTTAATGGCTTTCCTCAGTGCCCGTTCTCATGATCTCTCTTCATCTCTGGGGGTCAGCTCGAGTGGGCTTTTAGCAGCGACCTCACCCAGTCAGCTGGTCACTTGCCCCTCCTTCCGCCTCGATGATACAGCGGCACCTCGCGCTACTCCTCCCAGACCACGGCATGCTGGTAGATGGAGTCCTCAGAGCAGTCCCATGCCGTGATGGGGTGTTGCACAACACCATGTGATGCCCCACTCTGTGGCTGATGAACCCCACACTGCCGCAGTCATCCGGAAGGCCAAGCCACTTTCTGTCCCCCTTCTCAGGCAATTCAATATTGCCTCCTCTCTCCCCAGGTAACGGTAACCTCCATGTGGAAATCGACTGTACCAGGGGGGGCGACGCGTTGCAGTTCCATGCACCGACCAAAGCTGCATGCACACCGCTTAGCTCCTGATCGAGAGGGCGTACCGCTTGGCCAGCAGCCTGCCTGCTGGCAAAACACCAAATCCAGTCCTCCCTCTAAGTGAAGAAAGGAGTGCGGCACAGCTCTGGGGTACAAAAATTGGCTTTATTGATGATATAGCTCTGGCATTATGAGTCCATAAAATGCTGGCAGACGCGTTTCAGCCCTTAATGGCTTTCCTGAGTGCCCGGTCTCATGATCTCTCTTCATCTCTGGGGGTCAGCTCGAGTGGTCTTTTAGCAGCGACCTCGCCCAGTCAGCTGGTCACTTGCCCCTCCTTCCGCCTCGATGATACAGCAGCACCTCGCGCTACTCCTCCCAGACCACGGCATGCTGGTAGATGGAGTCCTCAGAGCAGTCCCATGCCGTGATGGGGTGTTGCACAACACCATGTGATGCCCCACTCTGTGGCTGATGAACCCCACACTGCCGCAGTCGTCCGGAAGGCCAAGCCACTTTCTGTCCCCCTTCTCAGGCAATTCAATATTGCCTCCTCTCTCCCCAGGTAACGGTAACCTCCATGTGGAAATCGACTGTACCAGCGGGGCGACGCGTTGCAGTTCCATGCACCGACCAAAGCTGTAGGCACACCGCGTAGCTCCTGATCGAGAGGGCGTACCGCTTGGCCAGCAGCCTGCCTGCTGGCAAAACACCAAATCCAATACTCCCTCTAAGTGAAGAAAGGAGTGCGGCACAGCTCCGGGTTACAAAAATTGGCTTTATTGATGATATAGTGCTGGCATTATGAGTCCATGAAACGCTGGCAGACGCGTTTCAGCCCTTAATGGCTTTCCTCAGTGCCGTTCTCATGATCTCTCTTCATCTCTGGGGGTCAGCTCGAGTGGTCTTTTAGCAGCGACCTCGCCCAGTCAGCTGGTCACTTGCCCCTCCTTCCGCCTCGATGATACAGCAGCACCTCGCGCTACTCCTCCCAGACCACGGCATGCTGGTAGATGGAGTCCTCAGAGCAGTCCCATGCCGTGATGGGGTGTTGCACAACACCATGTGATGCCCCACTCTGTGGCTGATGAACCCCACACTGCCGCAGTCGTCCGGAAGGCCAAGCCACTTTCTGTCCCCCTTCTCAGGCAATTCAATATTGCCTCCTCTCTCCCCAGGTAACGGTAACCTCCATGTGGAAATCGACTGTACCAGCGGGGGCGACGCGTTGCAGTTCCATGCACCGACCAAAGCTGTAGGCACACCGCGTAGCTCCTGATCGAGAGGGCGTACCGCTTGGCCAGCAGCCTGCCTGCTGGCAAAACACCAATTCCAATACTCCCTCTAAGTGAAGAAAGGAGTGCGGCACAGCTCCGGGGTACAAAAATTGGCTTTATTGATGATATAGTGCTGGCATTATGAGTCCATGAAACGCTGGCAGACGCGTTTCAGCCCTTAATGGCTTTCCTCAGTGCCGTTCTCATGATCTCTCTTCATCTCTGGGGGTCAGCTCGAGTGGTCTTTTAGCAGCGACCTCGCCCAGTCAGCTGGTCACTTGCCCCTCCTTCCGCCTCGATGATACAGCGGCACCTCGCGCTACTCCTCCCAGACCACGGCATGCTGGTAGATGGAGTCCTCAGAGCAGTCCCATGCCGTGATGGGGTGTTGCACAACACCATGTGATGCCCCACTCTGTGGCTGATGAACCCCACACTGCCGCAGTTGTCCGGAGGGCCAAGCCACTTTCTGTCCCCCTTCTCAGGCAATTTAATATTGCCTCCTCTCTCCCCAGGTAACGGTAACCTCCATGTGGAAATTGACTGTACCAGGGGGGCGACGCGTTGCAGTTCCATGCACCGACCAAAGCTGCAGGCACACCGCGTAGCTCCTGATCGAGAGGGCGTACCGCTTGGCCAGCAGCCTGCCTGCTGGCAAAACACCAAATCCAGTCCTCCCTCTAAGTGAAGAAAGGAGTGCGGCACAGCTCCGGGGTACAAAAATAGGCTTTATTGATGATATAGCGCTGGCATTATGAGTCCATGAAACGCTGGCAATATATTGTTCGTCCCATCGTGCAAAGGGTGGGCTAGGATCGTTTACATATATATATATAGTCATATATACACATCACACACTTACCCTAAATACACTTTTTACATTGCATTGTAAAGCATGCATGGTACAGGCAATGCGTAGTAAATAATGCATGGTAAAGGCATTGCATGGTAATGCCTGTGTTGTAAAAACTGTTTCCCGTTTATCACTGTTTAGCAGTAGTAAAGTGCAGAGAGTCCTAAAAGCCAACAAATCTGGTTCAGAAAACATGAGGTGTGAAGGCAAATAATTTAGGGATGACCCTGCAGAGAGGGGCAGGTCCAACAATTATCCACTGAGATATGTTTATATAAGGTTAATATGTATCACGTCGCTATGAGTATATGTATTACTGCTTGCTTATTTGGTTCACTTTTGAAAAAAGGTATAAACACTTTTTGTTACAAACAAAATGTCGAAATATTCTTGTCACTCATTACCTCCTCCACAAACGTGCTTTCATAAATCAGTGGTAAAAGGTGTTTTCACCAAGCACTGCCTTAACTACAACCATTGACATATAGTAGTGCCAGCCAAAAATCTTTCAACATCTCACTATAGGGCTCTTTCAAGTCCACCATTTGCAAACAACAGTGGAACCTCATCCCACCATTAGTAGCATGAAGACGACAAGTAATTTGGCAATGCTGTGGCATTTACAACTGTGTAGCATTATGTCAGAACCCATTTTGGAGTGCCTTGGCGCAAGCAGAAGTTACTGGGCCTATTCTTGGGGGTTGAGGCCTTTTACTACTGATGTCCTGGGGCCGTACTTACTATGAGCTCTGAGTAACTTGGCAGAGTACTACCGATTCAGCATTTGACTCTCAGTGATAGTGCTGGTCGAGCAGCCTAGCTTCTCGGGGGAGGTAGATGCAAGGGTTACACAAGCACAAGACTCATAATACACGCAGCAACGCCAATAAATGAATGACCAGCCAAATACTTGCTTTGATGAAAAAATTAGCAAAGTGAAATATGTCACACAACAAATCATATACAAAGTCTTCGTAAGGCTAGCACTTTAGCATTGTCAGGGCAAGATACTGAGTCCCACTCACTGGGTTACTAACTGTGGGCATTTTCCAATCATGTGAGGCAACATTCAGGCTAGGCCCGTCTTGTAACTACAAGTCTTAGAAGTTCGACGAAGGCTTTCAAAGTTAAAGTGTCTCCGTGCCATATCACTATAGTCAGAGCAGGTCCCCCTATGGCCTTGCGGCCTGATGATCAGTTTCACCCGCTTTCACTGGTGTTGCGATCCAGAAGACCCTGGACCGCATCAGCAACCTGGAGCTGTCCAGCGATTCGGCTTTTCAGTCACTGGGTGATAAGAGGTAGTGTTTGTCACTGCAGGCAGGTGACGTCAATGGTGCTTCTCCGGTTGGACGGTAAGTCTCCACTGTAAGTCTTGGGCGGCTTCTTGCCTCCAATCATAAATCAGATGTTCTGCTAACACAGGTTGCAGACTGCTACTCTTCACTTTTGAACACAGCACAAGGGCAATGGCCCTTTCTCTACTCTGTGACCCCTACCTGGCATCTGTGGGCTGTAAGTATCAGCAAACGGGGTGACTGCCCTCTCAGGTCACAGAGCTACACAAGGCGACATCCCTCCTCGGCCAAAGCCATGCATCAGGGCGATTGCCCTTAATGTTCATAGAGGCCCCAACTGGCATATGGAGCTGCTGACTTGAGTGGCACACAGGTAGATGGCCCTATTGGCACTGCAGTCTACTTGGAACATGAATTTAATGCTTTGCTTAAGGGGATCTACTGGACAGAATCCCCACTAGCCCTTACTCCCTCCAGACACTCTCCTCCTCCTCACAGGGCCCACTGGTCTAGACAGGCAGGCAAATGCTGGTGCTCCAGGCTCAAGAGCAAAAGGTCTTGATTCTCCTGGGTGATGTCCCCTCACTCAGCAGTTAGACTAGCGGACCATCAATCATGTTTCTGTGCACTACAGGCAGAAGTCATGATGAGCTTCTCAAAGCTGATGTACAGTCACAGCTCGATGAGTAACCATTTGATAGTTTGAAAGACTCAAGCTTCTTGTGAGAAGCTGGCCTGGTATATGATGTCCACTAATGTAAGTGGGCACCTTGCACCAGTCCAGACAACCCTTATGGTGATTTAAGAGGTCTCAGACAACCTTAGAAAGCTATCCAAGTGGTAGCTGTAGAGAGCAGCCTTCAGGCTTAGTCTTGAAGGAGTGTAAAGCAGCTGGTTGTACCAAAATGCAATCTTATAGTATTGATTAAATAAAAAAGGAACCACAAAAGTATGTATAAAAATATGTATTTATTATAAACACTCTCTAGTATGTTACAGTATCTCCTACACGGAGATAGGCACAAAGCACACAATACTTTAGCAAAGAAATTACAGTAAATAGCACCAATACACAGTGGGCCCCAGGAAGGGACTAAACCATATACTAAGAAAGTGGTATAAGAACCACGACTCGAGTCAGGATAATGTCAAGAGGATGTAGAATTACTGGGGACCCACAGAACTACCCAAGGTAAGTAGATAGGGACCCCACGAAGAGCGTGTGCAGTGTGAGAACACGACTGCGTGCTCCGTACAAGTCTATGTGAAAGTCACGGTTGGAATTTTGAAGATTAGGGACCCTTCCCAGTGGACCCTGAAGAAACCCTGTGGAAGACAGAAGGTTGGGGCCACCCCACCCGTGGATACCGTGGTACCCAAGTTACCTATCCCAGGGAAGCCGGGTGCATAGGTGTGAAGTGGCATCGGAAACCGCCATCAGACCCAATGGAGGACTTCAGGAAAGTGCCGCTGCTGGAAGAAGAGAAAGTGTCCAGAGGAATCCAAATGTGGATTCTTGACGAGGAGTACCTGAAAGCAGAGGGGACATAGTCTATGTCACTCAGGGGTAACCAGGAGACTTGGAAGACAAATGCCCTCCGTTGGCGGGTGCTTCAGGAAGGATGACGGTGACCTTGACTCGGATGCAAGTTGTCCCACGAAGGATGTCGAGTGCTGAGGGGTCGGTGTCCGTCGGGAGCACCAACAAACCTTGGCAAATGCAACCCACGCAGGAAATCAAGAAGGTGCACGGTTGGGACCAGCAAGGTCCAGGAGACTCACCACAAGCAGGGGAGTCAGGGCAGGCCCCGAGCACTCAGGGGAGCCCAAGGAAAATGAAGGTGACCCAAAAATGGACCCACAGGCCAGAGGCACAGGAGTCGCAAGAGGACCTTGAGCAGCTCACCAACAGGAGCAGGCCACGGTGCCCACAAGGCGGTGTGGCTGAAGATTTTTTTATTTGTTTTTTAATCCTCATCCACCTCTGACCCCAGTCAACTGAAAAAAAGTAGAACATCTATTACCTTTACTCTGTCGCCAGAGACGTAGGCTGTCGAGATAGGATACCGCCCGCCTACAGGTAAAAAAGACAAACCCACTTAATGTTGCTGACCTCTCAATTTAAAAGAGAGGGTGGTCACACTCTCTTCTGGTTAACCAGTATGGACCGAGAGCTTCACCGAGAGGCATAATCATTGGATAATGTTCATGATGTTAAGTGAGGAGACCAATTAAGCAAGCAATCCCATACTGCTTTCTTCCTACTATTCTGTAATCTGCTTAAATCAATCTTGGAAGTCTTATATAGGGAGGACAGCCAGTCTGCGTGAGTGGGAGGTGTGGCCTCAACCCATCTCCTACATATTTCCTGTCTAGCCAGCAGGATCGCATAAAATAAGAAGCCTCTAACCGGGCCTGTGACTCAGCTAGTTATGCCAAAGATGGTCAGGGCGAGGGAAATATTAACAGGGGTTCCCAAGATGTCTGCTAGAGTTTCCCCTATTCTCTCTCAAAATTCGGCCCCTCCTTCCTCCCCGCCGGCCTCTGGACCAACTGCTCCTCTAGAGTTTTACCGTTTCCTATAGGTTTTTTTAGGTTCTGTGGCCAGCTCTGTAGTTGGAGGTATTTAAATCTAGACATGCCTTCCTCCAGCTTAACATTCAGTGACACCCAGGTTAGAAGTGAACCTTCCACAGTCAGATCTCTCCACACCAAGAGCCCAGCTGTTTTAAGTGGAACTGCCAGCTTATCCTTCAAACAGTTCGGGGACCCCGGCGAGTCCCACAAGGGGGCCAAACTAGAGAAATAATTTAAACCTGTACATTGCTTAATTCTGGCCCATGTTCGAGCCATACCCAATAAGACTTTCAGTCTGATCTTCTTAAAAAACTTCTGGTCTCCAAATTTAAAAAGAAACCCCTCATGTGACAACCCCACTCCCTTAAGCATAGCCGAAAACTTATCCCCCCTCCCTGACAAGTCAGGAGATTTCAGCAACATTCTCGAATGAGATAACTGGAATGCCCAGGCATAATACTGCAGATCCGGGAGTGCAAACCCCCCTTTCTCCCTCCTACGTCTTAGCTTCTTCCAGGATATTCTCGTGGCCTTGTAGGCCCACACAAATGAATTAATTGATTGCTGCAGTTTTTCAATAGCCTGCTTCTCAAAATATAGAGGAATAGAACTAAAAAGAAAAGTAATCTTTGGCAAAATTACCCATTTTAACTAAATTAATTCTCCCCAGAATAGTCATTAGTTTCAAACATTCGTTGGAGATATTTGCTAAATTTGCCCCCGCAATTTTATCTATGTTTTGGACAATCCTAACCCCCAAGTATCTTATATTACTCTTGGTCTGGTGTTGACACTCCGGCAGGTTCCAAGACATAATATCAGTTTTTTCCGCATTTATCTCATAGCCCGACACTTGGCCAAAATCTTGTGCTAACCTGATTACCTGGGGAAAAGACAAATTCAGATCAGATGTAAAGATCAGGATATCGTCTGCATACAGGGCTACCTTCCTCTCCCATGCTCCAAACTTAAATGGTGTAATGCCTGTCTCTTCCCTAAGACGCTGAGCGAAAGGCTCGATGTATAAATCAAACAAAAGGGGGGAGAGGGGACAGCCCTGTCTAGTTCCCCTAGTGATCTTAAAAGAGTTAGTCAATTTACCATTGACTAAAAGTCTTGCCGAAGGGTCATTATATATTAGTTGGATCACTCGGCGAAATTTCAACCCACCGTTGAACTTTTCCAACACTGCCGAGAGATAGACCCAATTGACCCTGTCGAAGGCCTTAGTGGCGTCTAATGTTAATGCTGTCAGGGGTAATGAAAAGGTGGAAGCAAGATCAATGGCCCCAATAAAATCATAAGTAAGATCAAAAAGATTCCTGCCTCTTAGGAAACCCTTTTGATCTGAGTGCAACATTCCGTCTGCCACAGCGCCCAATCTATCTGCCAAGATCCTTGTAAAAACCTTGTAATCTGTATTTAACAGAGAAATTGGTCTGTATGACCCACAGTTCGCTGAAGACTTCCCAGGTTTTAGGATCAATGTTACAATAGCTTCTCCCCACGAGACAGGAGGACTAACACCTTCAATGAATATCTTGTTAAATAGTGTAATCATAGTTGGAATTATTTCCTCTCCCATAAATTTATATATTTCCACAGGCAGCCCATCGGGCCCTGAGGCCTTACCACCCTTACAGGCGGCAATTGCTTTCCTAACCTCCTGCTGCGAGATCTCAAGCTCTAAATTTTCTCGTTGGGAGGAATTTAGAGAAGTAAGATTGATCCCACTTAGCCACTCCCGAGCGCCATCATTATCCACCATGTTATCTTCATTATATAGATCTTGAAATTTTTAAAAAAGGCTTCTCCAATCTCGTCGTCTTTAACTACTGATGTGTTTTTGTGTTCAATATCAATTTGATTTATGACGTTTCTTACCCTGCCAGTCTTAACTTTCCATGCTAAAAGTTTACTGGCCCCTTCCCCATATTCAAAATGGGCAAGCTTACTAGCCTCCCATTTTTTAGAGATCCTCATCTGAATAGTACTCTCCAGCTGATCTTTCAGGGATGCCAGTTTCGCCAGATATTCTTGACGTTTTACTGTATCAGTAGCCCTATTCAAGCTGAGCTCTACCTCCTTCATTTCATACTCCGTATGCACTACCTCTTCTCTGTATTGCCTGTTTCTGTAGGACATCCTACTTGTCACCAGGCCTCTAAGATAGGCCTTCCATGCGTCCCACACTACTGGGATCTCAGCTGACCCAATATTTATTTTTAGAAAAGAATCTGTCTCCTGGACTAAATAAGTTATTTCTACTTGATCCAAAAGTAGCGTACGATCGAACGTCCACGCCCTTGATTGTTTTTTCGCTGTCCAAGTTAAGTCTAGCCATACCGCCGCATGATCAGATAAGTGAGGAGTCAGATAATCTATTTCCTTTATTTTCTCCCTCAATCCGTGGCTGACCAGGATATAATCAATCCTTGATTTGTGTTTATATTTGTGATTATAAAACGAGACGCCTAATTGTGAGCCCGACCTTTCCCTCCAAATGTCCCTTAATCCATATTGCCTCATCATCATTTGGAGGTATGTCCTAGATGTAGACAATACTTTTACTCTGCTACACGGGGACTTGTCTAACTGTGGATTCAATACTATGTTGAAGTCTCCAGCAAAGACAATTGGTTCTGGAAATTCCAGCAGATTGGAAAAAATAGTTTTCAAACTGGATGGGTCATCTTGGTTAGGACCGTAGTATCCCACCACTGTTAAAACAGAACCCTCAATAGATAAATTGACGATGACCCACCTGCCACTTGGGTCAATCATCGACTTCAACAGGCGGGCGTTTACTTGCTTTTTAACCAAAATGACTACCCCCCTAATATTAGCACTCTGATTGGAGCTGACGCAGTGTTCCGCCCATCTAAGTTTCCCAAAGATCCCTCGCATTTCCTCCTTTAGGAGATGTGTCTCCTGTAAAATAATTATTTGGGCCGGGGAGTCTTTAAGATATTGTAAAATTTTAGCCCTTCTATTTTTCACCCTGAGGCCATTAACATTCCAAGATAAGCACTGTAGCTTACTCATGGCGGCTTGAGCAGCGACACTTTAGGTATGCCAAGTCTCCCCGAATACCGACACCAAACCAAAAGCAGTAGGCATAAGCAAAAAAAAAAAGTGGATGAGAGTTTTTTTATTTTTAACCCCTATGCTCCCCACCCCGTGCTCCCCTTCCCCCCTCAAATCCCTCCCTGGAGAACCCTACCCCCATTCTCCTGGACTAATAGTCCAGATTTTGCCTACCGGTGCAACCTTCCCTGTCCCTTACTACAGAAGAAGTCCAAACATAACCCCTATCTCTATCATCATCATAATCTTCATCTAATTTTACGACCTTATGTGTATCAATTTAATCTAAGAAGGAGAAGAAGAAAAGAAAAAAAAAAAAAAAAAGGAAGAAAGAAGGAGAATATCTCTATCTAAAATATCTTTAAATTTTAAGATAGAACAAACTATTTACTAAAAGCGCATTGTGTGAGGATCCTAGGGCTAAACTATTTAGAGGCTCTGGTTAGGTTTTCCAAAAGCTCATCCGCCTCTTGCACTGTTTTTAAATTATACATTTTATTATTGTGCATAATTTTTAGGAGTGCGGGAAATTTTTGCTGGACCACTGCACCCAACTTCTTGAAGTCCTCCATTTTCCTGCCCAACTCCCATTGTCGATCTAAAGTGGCACGGGCTAAGTCCGAACGGATTTCAAAGGCGAAGTCCCTAGGTTTCAGCGATTTTTGTTTTAGGACACAATTCAGTATCTTTTCTTTCAAGGAGAAAGTAAGAAAGTTTATTAGAATCTTTCGCGGTTTTGTCCGATTCGGATGTTTCCTGAAAGGGTCCCTATGAATCCTCTGTATAGCCTTCTTTAGATCCTCTTCAGATTCCTCGATCTGGACTGATTCTTTTATGAGAGTCACAATGAATGTCTTAAGATCTTCTCCCTCCTTCCCCTCAGGGACATTCAAAAGACGTAGATTATTACGCCGCGAGTTGTTTTCCAACATTTCCATTCTGTCTCGGAGCACAATTTCTTCCTTCTTTAACAATGCTATATCCTCTTTAGCTGCTCCCAAATCATCCCTGAGTTCCCCAACTGAGCTCTCTAGGGCCACAGTCCTTGAGTTTAGAAGATCAATTTTCTTTTCAAGAGACTCACAGAACAGCCTGATTTCCCCTTGATTCGACTCTGAGACAGAAAACCCCTTTCTAATATCTGTAGAGAGAGTAGAAAAGAGCACTTCTAGGGATGCCACCGAAGGCCCTGCAATTTCACGGATAACCGATGTTTTCTCCACATCCCCACTTCCGCTGGCTTCACCCCTATCAGGTGGAAGGCTATTGACACCCCCCTCACTGTTGCCCTCCTTTGGTCCCGGAGTTACAGAATTAATCACTGGAGGAGCGATAATCAAATGGGTGTCAGCTACCTCTATCTCTTCCATATCCTTAATGGGGGGCCCTGGCTTTAACTGCCCAGCGGACTCTCTAAGAGTCACTTCCTCCTTTGCCACGTCTAACACCTGAGGTTGGATTTTAAAATAAGATCTCAAAGAGGGTGTAATCTTAATTTTTGACTCTGGGGATTTGGCTCTTCCTGTTTTAATACTTCTGCCCTTGATTTCACAAAGCTGGAAGGTCGAACTATTATCTGATTCTGTGGCAAAGATAAACCCCTCCTTCTTGCCAGTTGTACTATTACAAGAAGTAGATTTACCTTCAGCTGACAGCCTAGTGGTTATATCGGGGAACTTCCCTTTAGTCAGTCCCTTCACTGCCCCTCCCCGTTTCCTGCCTCCCTTTGCAGCTTTTACTATCGGGGTTTTGGGGTGAACAGGGGTAGTGATATGTTGAGCAGAGTTGCCCTTAGAAAAACCACCTTGTTGCCCTACTACTGACTGGTCTGGCCGAATTTGCGGCTTGAAATAGGGAGGCAAGACAGGCTTATCGTCGTCTTTTGAGGACGACTCCGTCGTCACAACACCTGAATTGCCTCCCTCCTCCCCGCCCCCCTGTACCTCGTGTTGTTGCTGCAGCTGCCAATGCGGGAAAACCGAGGTAAATCCACCGCTCCCCGCGAGCAAACAACCGCCAGTCTCCTCCAGACCAGCCGCCTTCTCCAGCGTCACCCGTGTAGACAGCCTGCCTGTGCTGCCTCTGCCTCTTCCAAAATCGATCCGCAGGAATCCGCGCGCCGCCGCTCTGCGGCTCCTCCTCAGCTCCAGGGCGGCAGCGAACCAGCGAGGAAAGACCGCGGGCACCCCACGACACATCCCCCAGGTACCTAAAGCAACTCCAAGCTTCTCCAGTAGTAGCGGGGGGCACAAAAACAGAATTATGTGTTGTGTCGGGTCTTAATTAAGCCATGTGTAAGGGCAGAAAGAAGGTGCCTCCGGAGGCAAGCGACCGCTTAACTAACGGCCGCCATGTTCTCCCTTGGCTGAAGATCTTGGTGGAAGAAGTTGCCAGAGGTTTGGGCTACTTGGAACCCAATGCACTTGTCGCAAAGTTGCCAACAAGCATATGCACTTGCAAAAGTACGCGGTGCACAGGGGTTCAGTAAATGAAGCCCCTACGAGGAATTCTGACCTCAGATTTGGTGAGAGGGCAGCTCAGGCCTCGGGAGACGTAGATAACCACCACCTGTGTTGTTGAACCCTTCAGAGTCCACAGGAGCTCGGGATCAGCAGACCGATCAGCAGTGTTGAGGTGCCTGCGAATGCAGGGAAGTGACTTCTTCACTTCAAGGGAGATTATCTTCAAGTGTCTTGGATGCTCTACAGGTCCTGCACGGATCCTGTATGGTGCACAGGCACAGACGAGGCAGCAAACTGGAAGGGAGACGAAGTCAGGCCCAAACAAAGTCCAGCAAAGTTCAGAGTGCCCAGACGGTAGAAGTGCTGTGGTTTCAGTTCTGAATATTGTCCACGATGAATCTAGGGACCTACACCCAGGTAAGCACTTAAGTACCCTAAGGAGAGGGTTGGGAAGATTCAGGAGAGTGTCTGGACAGGGGGGAGGTTACTCCCATGTCCTTTGTCCAGTTTTGCGCCAGAGCGGGAGACAACGGCTCCCAGGACTGGTTTGAACTGGACTATGCACAGGGACACCAAATGTGCCCCTCATGCAGACTTTCAGGTGCTGGCAAGTGCACCCACCCAACCCTAATACACTAAATCCTGTCTGGGAGGTCGTCACACCTCCCTGTGACAGGATGCCTATTGTTCTGCCTTCCCCTGCTCGAGCTTGGCTCAGCAGCAGGAGGGCAGAAATGTGTCTCTGGTCGGCAGCAACCATTTTGTGCTGTCCGGGACAAGAAGGCTGGTACCGGGCTCTTCCAGTGCTTGGAATCATACCTCCCACACCGTTTACGGTGTGGGGATATGATTCCAACATGTTTGATGCCAAACATGATAGGATTCGTTGCAGCCGTTTTCGAGTTGGTCATCGTGCGATCACGCGATGCCCCTCTATATAGTATATGGCTGCTTCACTGACAACCTGGGAGAATGGACTCCGTAGGCTGCAGGGGTGTCCTGCTCATGCAGGGGCACCCTCTCACTTTGAACCAAGCACCCTGCCCTCAGGATTGCAAAGGCCTGCTAGAGGGGTGACTTATAGGTTTTAAGTGCAGTGACCCTTAGATATAGTAAACCTATATCTTTCCTAAGGGGTGCATGCACCAACTTATACAGGCTGCAATGGCAGGCCTGTAGTTCAATTTGAATGGTCTCTCATGGGTGGCATAATGCATGCTGCAGCCCATGGGAGACCTCTGGGGTACCTATGCCCTGGGTACATGGGTACCATATACTTGGGACTGACAAGGGTACCCCAGTATCCAATCTGGGGTGTACCTAAGTACATAACACAACAGTTTAAAAAGAAAGCAGATAGACAGGGGTCCTGATTAGCAGGATCCTAATCTGACTAGTCAAAAACAGCATCACATCAAGCCAAAAGTGGGGGTAACCATAAGAAGCACATCATACTTTCCTACACTTCCGTTTTCGTAATCCATTTCCAGACACTGACGTAATCAGAGGTGTAGCAAGGGGGCGCACAGCCCCGGGCGGCATGGGTTTTGGGGGCGGCAGCCTCCCCCCGCTCCTGAATGCGGCCGCCGTGGGCGGCAAATGCAGGGACCGCCACGGGCGGAACAAGGTCTCGCTACGCCACTAGATGTAATGTAGTGTCTCAGTCTTGGAAATGGGTGTTGCTTACTTTGAAGTGCCCCCTCCTCAGTACTGCCCTTTTTCCAGGAAGCAGACTGTAACAGCAGAAGCAACTCCCACCTTGATAGCCACACAACACAGGCCATGGGATTGTTTAGAGGATCGCAACTGGATGCTGGCCTCACTGATATACGCCTGACAAAAGGTTAGAAAGGCCCAAGACCTGCTCTTTATGATTCTCTTTCTTTGCAGTGTTTCATTTATCAGCCCTATTATCACTCGGACAATATGCCCAGGCCCCACTGACCAGTGACCTTTCCAGAATGAAAGAGTCCTATAAAGGTGCGCAGGAGAGCCTGGCTTTCGCTTTCTCTAGTGTGTATCCCACCCAGCTCTCAGGAATGCAGGCATTCCACATATCTGTCTGGGATGACTCCTCAACCTCCAGAAGCCATTCCAAGGCCCTGGGTTTCCAACATGGAACCCACAGGGCTCCATATCCTCCACCACACACAAGCACACATACATTACAGTATACACATGCAAACAAGTGTGTGCTGCTCAGTGCTACATTCTAACGTGATGTAGGCCAAGGGCAAGTTAAGTAAACAGCAGTGGGACTTTACATGAGTTGGCCAGCAGGCCCTTCTCTGTGACACTGGTTAAACGGCATGTTCATACTATTGAGCACTATTACAAAAAAGGTATGCTGCTACCACCGCTCTCATGCTACTTACCTCTTGGTCAAGCAGCAACCCTTTACCACTACACAGGTAGTGCTTTGTGCGCTGCTTCAGGTCTAACAAGACCACAATCCGCAAGACAGGCCTAGGTTATGCCATGAATGCATGATCTGTGTTCGCCCCATACCAAACGTCAGTGCCAAGTATCCAGATATCGTTGCAGCTGGGCAAGGGTGCACTTTTGTCAGGATGCAGGAGACGTTTCCGTCCCAACTCATTATAATACATGGGAGCCTGCAATCCCAGTATAACAGTGGGTCCATAATGTCCTTATTACAATTGAGTTGTAATGTCTATGGTCATCTGTAATAATAAAATGACTTAATTGCTCAACTGTAATTACTTACTGCCAGCTACAGAGCATATTTAATGATGCAGGAAAACTAAAACTGTCTTTTCATTCTGCTGGTCTGTTTTTCTAAAATGAACATTGATCAACTTAATGGAGATATTTATAGCAACAATTTTTGGGGGGATGTTCTAGGTCATTAGGAGATAGAAGACATATATGTGTCTACACATTATGAGCAACAATAGTTTTCAATCTGAATTACATTAAACTGATTCTAATGTCTTTTGCAGCAAATTACTAGCTGCTTTTTGGTGTCTTTAATTTCACATGACAGATTCCACTTTTATTCTTCATGTCTGCAAACATACTATCTCTTTCATATAAAAGAGCAACACACCGAGAATGTAAGCATTTGTGGGAAGGGTGATGGATTGAACATGTATTATAAGGAATGAAATACCATCTGCCATATGTTAAAAGAGTATTCCAAGTTGCCACGGAGTTCCATGACCTTGTAAAGGAACTTGGTCTTCAACTTGTTCCTCTATATAGTCAAGAAACTCCTCTGTGACTTGCAGTATTGTATATAACACATATGAGCCAGCATTGCCTGTCTCTAATTTCCTTATTACAGTTGAGTAGTGATGTTTCCAGGCACCTGTAATCAGTGGCAACCGGTACGGTACGGGGGTGGCAGGGAGATTAAAAAAAATAATTCACTTACAACTTATTCAATTGCCGCGTCTCTCCACCATCTCTCCCACGTCGTGTCTCCTCCGCTCGTCTTCCAGGAAGCAACCAGGCTCCCCTGAGCCAATCACAATGCTGCAATGCAGTGTTGTGATTGGTAAGCACCCAGACTCCCCATAGCTAATCACAACGCTGTAATGCAGCATTGTGATTGGTCTGAGTGCCGTGGTTCGGCGCTCAGATGGGTAATGGGAGCCTGGGCATGTTCTCCACCCAGGCTGAAGGCAGCCTGAGTGGAGAACATGCAAAGTGCGTATGACGTTTTGGCCGGCCCAAGAGGGCCGGCCAAAGCGTCATGTGCACTTTAGAGTGCAGCAGCCACTCCTCCTCCACGACATCAGGGGAGCCAAGCCCCACACCACCCTAAACGGACGATACTAAAAATAAAATGATAATAGCTTTAGTTATTATCAGTTTTTTTCTTTTACACTGCTCGTGAGCAGTGGGACAACGCTCCTGTAATACGAAAATAACATAGCTGCTCAACTGTAATATTATTACAATTGAGTTTCAAAGTCATAATGCCTGCTGCCAATGCCAACAGCTAAGGTGGGATGCAGGTCACAAAGAATAATTACAACTGCCATTTAAACAATGAAAAGATGGAGAACTGGATTTTCCTATTGATCTGTGTTTCTAAAATGAACTTTGATCAAGTGAAACAAGATATCTATGCCACCTGTTTTTTCCTCTGCCAGAGATCATTACAAGAAAGTTACATTCTCTGCATGTTTCTATAAATCACAGCTGCAGCATTTTTTTATCTGATTTACATTAAAGTTATTTTTGTTTTGCAACAAATTACCCACTGCTTTTTGGTGTATTTAATTTTACATTACGGATTCTACCTTTATTGTTCACATTTGGAGGCACACTATCACTTTTAAAGAGCAAGACATCGAGGATTTTTGCAGTTTGCAAGAAGAATGATAGTTTGGCCATGTATTATACGGAACAAATTACTCTCTGCAGTATGTTAAACGTATATTGCAAGTCAGCTCAGAGTTAGTTTTATGACCTTATAAGTGCACTCAGCCTTCAGCCTTGTTCCTTTCAAATTGTCCTAGATCTCGTCTGTGACTTGCAGTATCCTTATAATGTACAACGAGGGATCTTTTGGCAGGTATACAATAACCCAGTGCAATGTGCAATTGTCTGAATTGTTAAAGGGATTTAAATATGCTGCCATCATGCAGGCAAACATGGACAAACTAAACATGGGAACAGAGCTCTGAAGCTGTTCCATGGCTAGTGGGAGTATCCTTTCCAACCTCTGATTTTATTCTTTGCTTTCGGATATTTCTCTGTTTGCTTTTTATCTTTATAAATTCTGAACGAACTTCAGAATGCAAAAACCGCACTGTATGAGATACTAATAACTGAAACGGATCAACTTGAGACCTCTGAGGACACAGAAGACGTTTGTTGCCTTTGGATGTCTATGCCCTTGGAGCTATTGATTCTCATTGTTACTAGAAAGTCTTTAGTCAGCTGACTGGCGGTAGGAAGCTGTTTGAGCAATCAGTCCAAGCCACTGGAAACTCCGTCCTGATAGGCACCGTATTTGTTCATGATAACCGATCGAGGCAAGTGGAACAATAGACGGGATTAAACATTAAAAGGGAATGTACTAATTGACCCATAATCAATTAGTGAAGACATCCTGCTTCAGATAAACTGCTGATTCAACACCGTTAATGACGAAGGAGAGCTTATCAGTCTGTTTAAGAAACGTGCAGAATAGAAAGGACTGCTTTATGTTATAATCAAATAGAAACTAATGCACCCAGGCCTTTATCACCCAACGGGTTTGATTACAAATTTCTCAGAAAAATACCAATCCAGACACAAGGTTTAAAACAATATACTTATCTTTTGAAGGATTAGTGGGATTTAGAACTATTAAGTGCTTCTCTCGGACTTTTCTGGTAACAAGGAATGGTATTCCCCTCTTACAATTCTCACCCCTGCAGATTAGAGCAGCGACCTATCTATTGATCTTTAGGAAGGCTTGGAAAACCTGGCTGTCTAATGTAGAATGAGTCTCACTTTCTCTTTTCGGTCCTTTCTGGATACGGTCAAAGCTAGCGCCAAGACGCCTTTGGGCAATTGAGCACTCTTATAAATCCCATTAACATGAACATTACAAGAGAAGCGTATGCATGGGTGTGCACACGTTGCTTCTCTTACATGAGAAGCGTATGTCCGAGTGAGCACACGCCGCGCATTCAAAACACAAAGGGGCAGATTTACAAGGAAGTGCCGCAGCGCGGCAACACAAGCCTGATGTGAACAATCAATCAATCAATCAATCAATCATGTCACTTATAAAGCGCACTACATACCCGCGAGGGTCTCAAGGCGCTGGGGGAAGAGGGGGGTGGTGCTGCTACTGATCGAAGAGCCAGGTCTTGAGGAGTCTTCTGAAGGCCAGTAGGTCTTGGGTCTGTCGGAGGTTGGTGGGGAGGGTGTTCCAGGTCTTGGCGGCGAGGTGGGAGAAGGATCTGCCGCCGGCGGTCGTTTTCCGGATGCGGGGGACTGTGGCGAGGGCGAGGCTGGTCGAGCGGAGCTGGCGGGTGGGGGTGTAGAAGCTGAGTCGCCTGTTGAGGTAGGCTGGTCCGGAGTTGTGGAGTGCTTTGTGTGCGTGGGTGAGGAGCTTGAAGGTTATCCTCTTGTTGACAGGGAGCCAGTGCAGGTCTCTCAGGTGGGGTGTGATGTGGCTGCGTCGGGGGATGTCGAGGATAAGACGTGCAGAGGCGTTCTGGATGCGTTGCAGCCGTCTCAGGAGCTTAGCCGTCGTTCCTGCGTAGAGGGCGTTTCCGTAGTCCAGCCTGCTGGTGACGAGGGCCTGGGTGACTGTTTTTCTTGTTTCGGTGGGGATCCACTTGAAGATCCTGCGGAGCATTCGGAGGATGTTGAAGCAGGATGAGGAAACGGCGTTGACCTGCTTAGTCATGGAGAGGGTGGGGTCGAGGATGACCCCTAGGTTGCGTACGTGGTCGGTGGGTGGCGGGGCTGTTCCCAGTGATGTTGGCCACCAGGAGTCGTCCCAGGCTGAAGGGTTGGAACCAAGGATGAGGACCTCCGTCTTGTCCGAGTTCAGCTTCAGGCGGCTGGTCCTCATCCATTCGGCGACGGCCTTCATTCCTTCGTGGAGGTGGGCTTTGGCGGTGTGAGGGTCTTTGGTGAGGGAGAGGATCAGCTGGGTGTCGTCGGCGTAGGAGATGATGTTGAGGTTGTGCTGTCGGGCGACGTGGGCGAGGGTGCCATGTAGATGTTGAACAGCGTTGGGCTGAGGGAGGAGCCTTGGCGTACGCCGCAGATGATCTTGGTGGCCTTGGATCGGAAGGGGCGAGGCGGACGCTTTGTGTTCTGCCGGAAAGGAAGGATGTGGTCCAGTCCAGGGCCTTCTCTTGGATCCCGGCGTCGTGAAGGCGTGTTCGTAGTGTGTGGTGGCAGACCGTGTCGAAGGCGGCTGATAGGTCCAGGAGGATGAGGGCTGCTGTTTCTCCGTTGTCTAGCAGGGTCCTGATGTCATCGGTGGCGGCGATGAGGGCGGTTTCGGTGCTGTGGTTGCTGCGGAAGCCGGACTGGGAAGGGTCCAGGATGTTGTTCTCCTCGAGGTAGCGGGTCAGTTGTTTGTTGACGATTTTCTCGGTGACCTTCGCGGGGAACGGGAGCAGAGAGATGGGTCGGAAGTTCTTGAGGTCCTTGGGGTCTGCCTTGGGTTTCTTGAGTAAGGCGGTGATCTCGGCGTGCTTCCAGCTTTCCGGGAAGGTTGCTGTCTCGAAGGAGATGTTGATTATTTTCCGGAGATGGGGCGCGATGGCTGTACTGGCTTTGTTGAAGATGTGGTGAGGGCACGGGTCTAGCGGTGAACCGGAGTGGATGGTGTTCATGATCTCGCTTGTGTCCTCGTCGTTGATGTTGGTCCAGGAGAGCAGGCGGTTAGTGGTTGTGGGGGCAGTGGTCTCGGTGGTTGCCGGGGCGGTCGTGGTGTTGAAGCTGTCGTGGATGTCGGCGATTTTGCGGTGGAAGAAGGTGGCCAGTGAGTCGCACAGGTCTCGCGACGGCTGGATGTCGTTGGTGTTGGAGCTGGGGTTGGAGAGTTCCTTCACGATGTTGAAGAGCTCTTTGCTGTTGTGTGCGTTGTTGTCTAGGCGGTCTTTGAGTGAGGCCCTTTTGGCGGATCTGATGAGGTGATGGTGACTGCGGGTGGCGCTCTTGTGGGCGGCGTAGCTGTCCGCTGTCCGTTCGTGGAGCCAGATATTCTCCAGTTTTCGGCATCTTCGTTTGGAGGCCTGGAGGTCTTCGGTGAACCAGGTGGCTTTCTTGCTGGTGTGGCTGTTGGGCGGATTCTTGAGCGGGGCGAGGGTGTTGGCGCAGTCGTCGATCCACTGTCTGAGGTTGCGGGCGGCGGTGTCGGGGTCGGAGGATTCGGCGGGTGGGCTCAGGGCGAGGGTTGTGGTTAGCTGGTCTTCCGTGACTCTGCTCCAGCAGCGGCGAGGCATTTGTTCGGTGAACAGATGATAGACAGTCCAAGTAAGTTTCATGTAGATTTATTGTAGGTAAGATGTTTCCAAGATAAGATGAATAGAACAGAGGGGCATATTAGCAAGGGCTCTATCGCCGCTTTAGCGGCACTTTTTGCCGCTAAAGCGGCGATTTTTTTATCGCCCTATTAGCAAGCTGTCGCTAACAGGTGTTAGCGACAGCTTTTAGGCGATAGCGACTGGTTTGGGTGCCGCTTTGCATGTCAGCGATAAATATCGCTAATGACATGTAAAGGAGG
The DNA here is from genome assembly GCA_963921515.1 of Calotriton arnoldi. Classification (NCBI taxonomy): domain Eukaryota; kingdom Metazoa; phylum Chordata; class Amphibia; order Caudata; family Salamandridae; genus Calotriton; species Calotriton arnoldi. The sequence continues at coordinate 27,479 of CAWUFW010003548.1, forward strand.
CGTTCCCAACTAAAAGCGACTGAAAACAGTCGCTAACATCGCTATCGCCTATTAGCAATAACCGCGAAGCGATAAAAAAACGAGCGCTAACCGCGATTAGCGCTTGTTTTTTAGAACTGGTAAAAACATGACTTAACAATAATAGTCAATGGGAGGTGGATTGTAAGGTTAAGTCCCCAGCATTAGCGCTAGGATTTTATCGCTGGATTTCTCGCGTTATTGCTGGGTTTCGCCGCTATCGCTGGATATTTTATCGCATTGGAGATAAACCTTGCTAATAGCATGTTATTTCCGCGGTAATATCCAGCGATAGCCGGCGATAAAAAAACGCGCGCTAAGCAAGGTTTGCGATAATTTTCGCAGGTTCTTGCTAATATGCCCCAGAGAGAGAGCCCCACCAGGAGCAGTCCTCCTGCTGCTCAGCCCATACACCAACTGATATTCTCACTCTTCCAACATTCCGCAGTCACCACTCACACCAACATTCTACTCCACATTCACACTGGCTGAGCAGCAGGTATAACACATCTCCCTTTTTTACCAAAAACAAGAATAACTCCAAATGAATCACAAAAAGGATAATGCATGTAAAAGATGGCAATACAATGATACATGCAGAGTTGGAGCAAGGAAACAATATAAAAGCAATACATGTAGAGATGAAATGATGGTAAATATACATGTGGACTAAATAACAAAGAATAGGTTTTAAAAAGAAGAACACCACGCAAAACAGCAATCACAGGGAACACACACACTCACACATCTCCCTTTCCACAACAACTCAAAGAACAGACACAAGCATGCTACAACCACAAACTAAACTCCAAACCACACCAAGCTGACTGGCCAGGCCAGCAAGGAGAAGAAAGGGAACAGACACGCATGGAAGAAAACAAACAAGAACACACAACTGTGGCAGATAATTCCACAAAACAAACGGCTGAAATATAGCCCTCCACCCCTATCCGAAATAAGGGTGGTAAGTGTGAGAAGTATGTGCACACGCAACCAAGAACAGAACCACTAAGTTCCACAACATATCGGTAGAGAAACCATGGTCACCCGAAGGGTGGAACGTGAGGAAGGATTCCACACGGAACATAAACAACTCTGCAAGAACAATCTCAGCGCTGCCCTCAACGCTAGTTGAGGAAGAATGTGTGGGAAAACACCACACGGCTCATCAAACAGCCAGAAAGCAAGCACACAACATCAGAATAAATAAAACTCAAGGAAAAAAAACTTCACCCAACACCAGTACAGCAAAAATATTAAACGCTACTGCATCATCCCATCAAATAAGTCAACATAACAGCAGAAGTACAGAAGAAAGTACAACACGCAATCGCAACCCTGACGTGCGAAGAAAAGTACAACAAGCAAACGCAACCCTGACGAACGAGGAAACAAACCAAACAAAGCAGGAAACCATAATACATATGCAGGGAAGCAACCTGTAAATCACGTAAGTAATGCGTATAAGGTAAGTAAAAGTAAACTAAATACTAAGCACAAGTACAAGCAGAACACAAATTTAAAGAAACACTGTAAGATGCTTGAAGATCGCATGTTAAGCATATTAAGCATCCACTATTCAAACCTACAGTATAAATTAAGCATAGGTGAGATAAAAAATAAATAAAAATAAAGCACTTTCCACTTCCAAATAAAAACACAGTAAAAACATGCTGAATTTAACAAGAAATGAGAACAGCAGGTGTGCATGTCACCGTAGATCAATAAATATGATAACACGCTGTATATGGTCCAAAGGTAGCAACAGCAAAAAGGCACACCAAAGGTACAGTCTTGACAGGAACAGCACGCACAGTGACGCCATGCCGGATGGCTCCCAGCATCACCGTGCTCACAGGCGCTGCAAGTGGAAGGCACACGTCACAAAAGAAGAACGAAGGTATAGCAGGACAACTGGAAGCAGGTAAGGCTGCGTGCGCTCTTCGTGTGCGCCGTGTACATCTCGTGCCGCCCCTTGAAAAACAATAGGCAGCGGTTCAACTGCCAAAATGAAAACGCACGCTGTGGAAACATGTATACCTGACAGAAAGTATACACAGACCATGTTCTCAACACCGCCATGAATAGCCCTTGTGATATCCAATGCAATAGTTCCCAAGGGATACGTCTCCTCCGATTCATGCGGAATGCAGGCAGACCTCCACCGCGAAGCAGAGCAGGCAGAACAGGCAGGGTGTTCACCACACAACAAGGTGCTAGAACGTGTAAAGCAGGGAACAGCCAACCGAAACTGCAGTAAATTGCTGATGTAGCACTCCTGGGTTGTGGGCGCAGACAACACCTCCGAAGCAGAAGAATTGGGAAAAGCAAAGTTCAACAGGAACCAGCAAGGTGCCAAACAGGCAGCATGACAATCAGGGCAAAGGAGACGGGCACCTTCTTGTTTGAAAGCAGTAGTACTCTCTGGTAGGTAAGCAGCAGGAGACACAGGCAGCAAGATTCAATCTTCAGGGAACTGCACCTTGAGAGGGAACTGTCCCAAGGTAACAGGTAATGGGTGCTATCCCAAGGAAGTAGTGGAGGAAGGAGACAGGTACAGCAGAGACTGGCAAGCGTACGTTGGGGCGACCGGTGTAAAGGTCACTGGGGTGCTCACTAAGAAGTGCCAGTATGCTGAAGGTTTGTAGCTTGAAGTAAATAAGTTCTTTACCTTGTAAGATCTTCACGCAAGTTCTTCATAAATCGTCGCCAAAATGATGTGAACAGATGATAGACAGTCCAAGTAAGTTTCATGTAGATTTATTGTAGGTAAGATGTTTCCAAGATAAGATGAATAGAACAGAGAGAGAGAGCCCCACCAGGAGCAGTCCTCCTGCTGCTCAGCCCATACACCAACTGACATTCTCACTCTTCCAACATTCCGCAGTCACCACTCACACCAACATTCTACTCCACATTCACACTGGCTGAGCAGCAGGTATAACAAAGCCCTTTGGCTGCGCCACGCTGCGGCACTTCCGAAGCACAGGAATGCGACATATTTACAATAATATGTCGCATTCCTCTGCTCTCCCCTGCGCTGGTGCACAAACAGCTGCCATGCGCCGGCGCAGGCACCCTTGCACCATGGTGCAAGGATGCCTGCGTCATGGGGAGATTGTTTTTGTGCAGGAAGGGGCACCTTCCTGCGCAAAAACAATCACTACAGGCATTTTCCTCTTTCAATGCGTGCTGTATAATGCAGCACGCACTGAAAGAGGAAAAAACGAGGAGAAATGAAAACATTTCTCCTCTTTGCGCCTCGCTACGCCTCCGAGGCGTAGCATTCTAACGCATTTCCAGATTTACGATTCCTTGTAAATCTGGAAATGTGTCTTGTTCCATGGGTGATGTGTGGGAACACCCACAGCAACACCCATGGAATGCCCCTTTCACGCAAAGTGCTGCGTGTAAAGGGGCCATATTTACAAGGACAGGAAAAGTCATGCAGGGTGGCTTTTCCTGTCCTTGTAAATATGGGGCAGAGAAATACGCCACCAGTTCGTCACAAAAAGTGACGTGCTGGTGGCGCAGGGGGCTTGTAAATCTGCACCAAAGAATTACAGATGTACGCACTTATTCTCAAAAATAGGCATCTTCATGGCCCCTGAGCAAATTCTGATTTAGGCTCAAACAGGAGTTTGTGTTTGAATCAGGAAACCAACTATTACAATAACACTGCACCACGCAGATTTTTTCTCACACGATTTGAGCCGGGTAAACGCCAGCACAGTGCATGCATGCAAACAAACAGCACGAGCTTGAGCACCTCAGAACAGGGGAATTGTGCGGCGTTACCACATTATTTACATTTCGAGGTCCAACACTAAACATGGTTTGGTATTTAAGCATCCTGTAAATTTCACCCACCATGGTAAAACAATTTACTGCATTCACGTTTAACATCCAGGATGGTGCCAGAGCAGTAATGAGCCAATATGTGTTTACATTTCTCTTATATTGTATTTCACCCAGACTTATGATGGTATGAGCTGTTTCATACGCTTGCTATTACATTATGTGTGCATCTCCCACAACCAACACAAATTCAATAAAATAATCAGAATAAAAAGCTAACATGCCAACTCGGCAATCGATTTATTAATGTCGTGCTTTTGCACATACCATGTCTATGTACAAACAAAACAATTTTGCTTAATGCAGATGTTAGAATAGGGGGTCTCTAGTTGGCAGAGGTAGGTACCTAGGAGCATGCCCACTTTGGACCTCTCCAAGTGGGGCTTCAGGCGGTTCAAATGCAGAACCCGCAAAGGGTTCCTAGGAGACTGCAAGCCCACCAAGTAGGTGACGTTGCTCTTGCGCTCCACCACCTCAAATGGTCCGGTCCACTTATCCTGGAGCGCACAAGGCTCCACTGGGGCCATAACCCAAACCTTTTGTCCAGGCTGAAACTCGATCAGAGTGGCATTCTGATCATACCAGCATTTCATTTCCTCCTGGCTGGCTTCCAGGTTCGCCTGAGTGAGTTGCCTGAAGCGCTTAGTCTGGTTTCTGAAGGCCAGCATGTAGCTATATACATCCTGGAGAGGTTTACTGGGAGCTTTCTCCCAGCCTTCTTTCACCAGAGTCAGAGGTCCTCTGACAGGATGGCCGTACAGCAGCTCAAAGGGACTGAACCCTAAGGACTTCTGGGGCACCTCTCTGTAAGCAAACAGCAGGCACGGTAAGAGGAGGTCCCACTTACACCTCATGGGTTCACCAAGACCCATAATCATGCCTTTTAGGGTCCGGTTGAATCTCTCGACCAGCCCATTACCTTGGGGGTGGTAAGGAGTGGTGAACTTATAAGTTACACCGCACTCCTGCCACAGGGACTTCATATACTTCGATATGAAGTTGGTACCAATGTCGAACACCACCTCTCTGGCGAACCCCACACGGGAGAAAATCCCCATCAACGCACGACCCACCACGGGGGCCGTCACAGTCCGGAGAGGGATGGCTTCCGGGTACCGGGTGGCATGGTCCACCAAGACCAGGATGAACCTGTTGCCCATGGCTGTCTTGGGATCCAGAGGCCCCACAATGTCAATACCCACCATCTCAAAGGGGGTGCTGACCACAGGGAAAGGTTGGAAAGGAGCCTTACACTTCCTCCCACTCTTACCACTTGTCTGGCAAGTCAGGCAAGACCTACAGTGAGCATCAGAATGCTTGCGCATTTGGGGCCAGTAAAAGTGGGTGACAAGCCTTTCAAAGGTCTTGTCTTGCTCCAAATGTCCTGCCAAAGGCATATCATGAGCCAGACCCAGTAGGAAGGCTCTGAAGAGCTGGGGTACCACCAGTACATGGGCTGATCCAGGCTCAGCAACCTTAGGCTCGCTATACAGGAGACCATTCTCCCAGTATATCCAATGTGATCGGACTGATCACCTGCTGCCTGGTTTGCAACCTGCTGCCGCAAACCAATGAGAGAAGGTCACATCTGCTGCTCCTGGCAGAACTCCTCACTGGTGGGTCCTCCTTCTTGCTGCCAATGGGTCAGCTCAGGCAGTGCCCCCAGTTCAGCTACTTGTTCCCCTGTAGGCTCCAGGGCATCCCCCTCAGGGTCTACCTCCTCCTGGACCGTGGGAACTTCGGGGGCCGGTTTCCCGTGCCCCCTGCCTCTTCTCTTCCCGGCAGGCACCTGGGCCACTCTTTCAGGCTCCAGGTCCTCTTGAATGCCCTTACCGGCTGCCATTGGCCGAGTGGTCACACATGCCCACTCAGAAAGACCCAACATCTCCAAATGAAACCTCCGCTCCACCTTCGCCCAAGGGGAGCTCTCCAAATTATTGCCTAGCAGACAGTCAACAGGCATGGCTGGCGCCTCACAGCTACTCTCAAGGTACCTGATACCCCCATCCCCACACTCAAAGGGAACCTGTGCCACTTTGCAGAGGCACTCTGAATTGTCAGCTGTAACTACTGGGTAAAATGTGTTGGGGACCACCTGCTCTCCAGACCAGCCGACAACTGACAGCTGTCACACTGGCTCCGGTGTCTCTCAGAGCCTCCACACTATGGCCATTGATTGTCACCCACTGCCTGTACTTTTTAGTGTTATCAGGCAGATGAGTCCTTGGGACCATCTCACTGTCTCCTAAAGAGACCAGGGACATCTATGCAGGACCCCACCCACCTTGGGCACCCGACTCCTCCCCCAAGGCTACACTAGCCAGTTCCTGGGGCGGTGCACCAGTGGGTGCAGTGGTTACCGGTTTGGGACACTTAGGATTCCCCGGAAGTGGCCCACCTGACCACAACTAAAACAGGTCTTGGGACCCTTCTGCACAGGCTTACCTGGCGGGGCCCATGGTTTCTTTTCAGTGGGAGGCTGGGAACCCTTACCTTGGTTCCCTTGGGGATTACTTTGGGGCCCTTTTCGGAACTCCTTTTGTTTGTCTTTGTCCCCCCCACTCTTCTGCTGGGGACCCTGCCCACCCTTGGCGGAGTCTCCCACAAGACCTTTGTGGACCCTGGTACTGACCCAGCGGTCCGCCTCCACAGCAAGCTTCCTGGGATCAGTCAGCTTACTATCAATCAGGTACTGGCGTAGCTCTGGAAAACAACTACTGGACAAGTGCTCCCAGGCAACCAAATCCTAGAGCCCCTGCAAGTCAGTTACCTTGCTACCCATCCATCCAATGCTCTGCAAAAGTAAGATACATACTCCACACAAGTACTTGACTCCAGCTTCTTGCAGTTCCTAAATTTCTGCTTATAAAGCTCTGGGGTCAACCCATACCTAGCTATCAAGGCTTCCTTCATGGGGGCATAGGACATTTGATCCTCAGTGGGCAAAGATAGCAAGGTTTCCTTCCCTTCACCTATAAAGCGGCCCCACAACCCTGCTCCCCAATCTCTCTCAGGGACCCGGTGGGACTTCATCGCTATCTCATAGGCCTTAAACCACTGCCCAATGTCCTCATGCTTCATGAAATCTTTGATCACATCTTTGGGGATGTATACTTTTCCTTCCCCAGGCACTGATGGTGTGCTGCCACCAGAGGGAGTGATATCTAGGCTCCTCGCTTTCAGCTCTAGCTCCCTCAACACTCTCTCATGCTCTAAAAGCATCTTCTTTTCCTCCAAGGCCAATTTCTTGCTCTCCAACTCCAACCTCTCACCTTCTAAGTCACCCTGGCTCCCCAGCTTGAGCTTAGCAAGCTCCATTTCATGCACTCTGCTTTTCTCCCTGTCCTCCAACTCCTCTGGAGACAGACCCCTTGAAGATACACTGCTGCCTTCCCTGGGAGGCACTCCCCCCTCAGTTAGGCCCACTAGCCCATCCTGCTGCCATTCTAAATCCTCCCCTCCACCATAGGCTCCTCGGTCTGCCCACTGGTATTCCTTGCTTCCAACCAGGCCCTCAGCACCTTTTGGAGCTCCTCCTTCCTGGTGAGGCCTCTCACGGAGAGTTTAAATCTTTTGCAGATGGTTTTAAGTTGTGGCACAGTGTAGATATCAACCCTCTCCTCTTCAAATTCAATATCCACAGATGCAATGGATGCTGGTTTACTCATGGTGAAAATTGGCAGTTCTCAAGATGCAAAAAATTCCAAAGAAAAACTCTACCAAAATGTATGTGGTTGCGTAATAGTCTGCACTCACTAGTAGTGTACACTAATCACTGTATGTAAATCACAAATGCAAGTCCAGGATCCTCACTGCTGACCACCAATGTTAGAAATGGGGGTCTCTAGTTGGCAGAGGTAGGTACCTTTGTCCAAATAGGGACCCTTGCTTCTAGTCAGGGTAAGAGGGATACACTCCTAAAATAACCCCTGCTCACCCCCTTGGTAGCTTGGCACGAGCAGACAGGCTTATCTCAGAGGCAGTGTGTAAATCATTTGTGAACACATACAATAACACAGTGAAAACACTACAAATGGACACCACACCAGTTTAGAAAAATAAGTAATCTTTATGTAAACCCAAAACAAGACCAAACGACAAAAATCCACAATACAGTATCAAAAATATCCTTAAAAATAGGTTATTCACTTAAATCAAGTTCCTAGCAACAAATACCTCTACCTGGAGTTATTACGACGACGTGACAGATAAAAATCCCAAAGTACGGCGCCGACCGAGAGGTGCGCGCGTCCGGCCCGGAGTCAAGCAGACCCACAAAGAGCAGTACCTGGAATTGATGAAAACAAAGACGGTGCACGGCGTCGGGGAGGTGATGCTTCGGTGGCGCTGGCGGCATCGGTTCCTTATGACCCCAGGGGAGGTGATCCTGGACTTGCATTTGTGATTTACATACAGGTGATGCCTCGGTTCCTTACTGCAGCGCAGGGGAGGTGAGATGTCGGTTCCTTACTGTGTCGGGGAGGTGACGTCACGAATGGCGGCGAGGCATCGGTTCCTTACGAACGTGCAATGTCGATGGATTCAGGAGTCACCCACGTAGAGAATCGGCTCCGCGTTGATCAAGCACCGGCGTCGATGAAGTCAAGGCTGCGGTGCGAGTCGGTACGGTGCGTCGTGAACGTCACGAGCGGTATCCTCGGCTCCAGTGCAAGCAGCGGCCTCGATGACGGCTTCGGAGTCGATGCGACATGACGTCAGCAGGCGTCGGGCCTACGGTGCAAGTCGGGGCTGTGCGTCGTGCTCTTCACGAGCAGTGTCCACGGCTTCGATGCAGGTTACGGCGTCGCTCGCCAGCGTCGGTGTTCCAATTTCCTTCTGTAGCAGCTGAAACAGCAGTTCCAGATGCAGAGAGGCAGAAGGGATGAAGTCTTTGTGTTCCTGAGACTTCAGAACAGGAGGCAAGCTCAGTTTCAAGCCCTTGGCGATCTTCTTCTTCAAGCAGGTGGCAAAGCAAGCAGCAAAGTCCTTTTTTCCTTTCCTTGGCAGCAAGTAGCCACTGCAGGCCAACCCCAAACAGCAAACAGCACAGGGGCTGTATTCCTCCTCAGCTTATCTGGCTCTTCTCCTTGGCAAAGGTTCCTCTTGATTTCCCAGAAGTGATCTAAAAGTGTGGGGTCTGGGCCCCTCTTTTTATACACCAAAATCCTTTGTTCTCTGAAGGCAGAGAGTGTCTGTACCCAGCCAAAACCAGTTCTGTCCTTACTGGTGCATCTTCCTGGCAGGAGGTGGAGACAGCATTGTTGAAGGCAGACCAGGCCCATTCAGGTGAAAAGGAAATCTCCTCCCCCTACTCTAAATGCAGCCCAGGTCTATTCAGCCCGGCCCTGACTCATCAGACTTCTGGAGCCACTGTCCTTCTCCAGCCCCTATCATCCAAAAGCCAGACATGCAATACACAAACCTAGCAGAGGCACACTGGATGGTTAGGCAAGAAAGTACCTACTTTCTAAAAGTGGTATTTTCAAACACAGAATGTAAAAATCACGCTCACTAAAAGATGTATTTTAACATTCTGAGTTCAGGCATACTAAACTTCATTTTCCTATCTTGTTCCCAGGGTCAGTTATGTTTATAAGATGTTATAAACAAACTCCCCATTCTGGCCTATGGGAACAGATAGCCTTGTAATAGTGACAAACGAAATTGGCAGTATTTCACTATCAGGACATGCCACACACATCAGGGCATGTCCTACCTTTCACATACAATGTACCCTGCCCACAGGGGTACCTTGGGCCTACCTTAGGCGTGACTAACATGTAGAAAAGGGAAGGTTTAGGGACTGGCAAGTGTGCGCACTTGCCAAGTCGACATGGCAGTCCCAGACTGCACACAGGCTCTGCAATGGCAGGCCTGAGTCACATTTTACAAGCTGCTTCTGTGGGTGGCACAATCAGTGCTGCAAGCCCACCAGCAGCATTTGATTTACAGGCCCTGGGCACACATAGTGCACTGTACTAGGGTCTGACAAGTAAACCAAATAAGCCAATCATGGAATCACTAATCCATCACAATACTTTACAAAGGGAGCACTTGCACTTTGGCACTGAACAGCAGTGGCAAAGTGCCCAAAGCACCTAGACCAGCAAAAATGGAGTCCAACACACAGCAAAGCACAGGAGGTAAAGGCAAAAAAAATGGAAGGGAGACCCACCCCAATGGTGCCAGGTCTAACAGCAGAAAAGTGTGGGGATTAAACAAATCTTCAGTTCATCCCAGTGGCGGCTCCCCCATTGGGGCGTGGGGGCGTTGCCCCACTGCTTTCTCGCAGTGCGAGAAGGCAGAAACATAAATGGTAAAAACTACCATTTTATGTTTCTGCTTCTCGCGCTGCGAGAGAGCAGAAGTCAAAGTGCCTGGTTGGGGGTGGGCGGTCCTGCTCGAGGGCAGGGGGAGTGGGAAAGCCACTCCCCCTGCCCTCGAGCAGGACCACCCACTCTCCCTTTTTCTCTATGTAGGCTGCTGCATGCAGCCTACATAAAGAAAATGGCCCGGCTGGGGCGCGCTCCGCTGCGCCTCACCAATCACAACGCTGCCATTGCAGCGTTGTGATTGGCAGAGGGGAGGGAGGCTGCCTTTCCTTGAGTTGATGACGAGGGCTGCAGCAGGTCGAAGTTGGAAAATGGCGGGAGCAGGAGTCGGACTCGGGACCCAGAAGCGGGACGGTAAGTTTTATTTTATATTTTTCTTTAATTAAACGGTAAACTCCTCCCGCCCCCCCCCCGCGACGACCCCATTTCCACCCCCCTCCCACCCGCCCGTCATGCCGGCCGCGACTGCCTGGATTGCACACGGGACCCGTTTTTGTGGTGGAGAAAAGCAGGGTGGCTGTGGAGGGACAAGCAGGGTGGTTGTGGAGGGACAATTAGATGGGGACTCCTCAATTTTGATACCAATGGGCAGGTGTATTATGTGAGTGATAGATCTACCCCCATACAGAGGGAGCAATCATTGTATTCCCGGTACATCACCTCCATGCGTGAATAGATCTGTTTCTGTACAGCATGACGTTGTGCAGATATTAGACTCGGAATTCATGACATGGACAGCAGCAAATCACTGGTTACTGAAAATGACGATCCAGTGGAGTAAATCCTGGGCCAATATACCGACCACTATGCTGTCAAGCCCCCTAATACCCTTTCCGCAAATAACGTGATCCACCAGCGACAAATGACAACATACTAATTTGTTAAATGCAGAACAAAAGCAACATTCAGAGGGGGCGCCTCGGTTCATGTTATGCCAGCCCTCCAATTTGTACCGAGCTACCAGCAACCCACAGATCATGCAATATTAAACAGAAATGCATTACAACTCGAGCCGGCGCAACCGTCCCCACTCGGGAGAATGTTTATTATCTCCCAGCATTTTACACTGTTTAGAGGCAGACTTTCGGCCCCGTCTTTCCAGAATGTGTTTTTACATTATTAAATGTGTTCTGAACTGAAGGGCATGAATTGCAAAAGGAGTTATTGGAACTGAACTCATTTATTAATGGTTTCCCGAAACAGAATAAGTTTAAACCAGATTAGAATGTACAATAGCGCATAAGTGAAATTTGAAGATTCCACACAATGCGCTACCTTATAAAACAGAAATGATTACGTTCTGGGTGACTATGCCTTCAAGTGATCCACTTTCTTTTTATTTGACATTCTGGATAGCCACAGAAGTTGCTCCGGGCCCTTGGTTACTTATGCACAATATTTAAAATGGCGGGAACCACTCGGTGACAAAATTCCCTTTTCAGAGCAGTTACTTCCACCGCATGAAATCACCTTAGTTCCACACACAATAAGAGAATTGTAGATTGGGATAATTTTTTAATTAAAGGCTTACACAGTGTCATCATACAAACTGAAAATGTTTGTAGCAACTGGTTGCCTGCGACCAGTGCTTCATTTGCAAAAAAAACCAAAAAGGGCTGGTCCAAAGTTTTTCTTATGAGAAGCCTTCCAGTGGCGGCTCCTTCATAGGGGCATGGGGGTGTCAAACATTTCTCCCCGTAGGTGGTTCAGGCTCGCTCGCTACGCTCGCCGCAGTGTAGTACAACAATTGTTTTACGCCCTACCACTTTCAAATGTCACCAGCCGCCACTGGTTCACCCAGAGTTGTATTATGGGAATTGTGTGTTAATGAAAGCTGTGCACTTTTAGAATGGCTTTTTTTACTGTAAACTATTTGAAAAAGATTCTGGACCCTATTTATGAGGGCTTGCGCCGCCATTGCATCACTTTTTTGTGACACTGCGGCAGCGTAAACAATGCGCCACACTGCGCTCTATTTACAAATTGACGCATCTAGACAGATGCGTCACATTGTAAAGCCCTGTGCTACATTATACCTGCCTCAGGTATGATGTATGCAGGGTGGGCGTTCCCCCGTAAAAAGCCTCATATAAGTGGTGCAGTGGAATCTATGGTATTTCACTGCGCCACTCCTATGACTTGACTCTGACACAATCCTTACGCCTGCTTCAAGCAGGCATAAGGAGTGACGCAGGGCCTTTTACATGGGACTCGCCCCATGTGTAATGATACATTGCTAGAGTTACGTCAGTTTACAGACACACTCCAGCAATGCGTCATTACTGCACCAACAGATGCGTCAGGATTCCTGACGTATCTGTGCAATCCTTGGGACATGGAGTGCCGTAGTGTAAATACTGCGCATCCATGGTGTCGCAAGGATGGCGCTATGAAAACTGTTGCACCGCTGTTTTTCCCCTGCGATGCAACGCATTTTTCCTAAATGAGGCCCTCTGTTGAAAGGATATTAACATGCTATCACACTGTGGACTTTACATTTAGAGCTGGTTTAAAATTAGGTTGTAACAGAAAATGTGTTTATTTATGGAAGAAGAGCACACAGCCCTGGTGGGTAGAAAATCATGATTTTCTTAAAGACACGAATACCAAGGCTGTGCAATCATCCTTTTTTGAAAACTCACACAGCAACAACAAGAATACAACTTTAGTATGTTAAACATTCCAACAGTCTAGAACAGATATAAAACCTCAGAACCCACAGTCATCTTCCTTCTTTCCTTGCAGGGAAAAAGCACAGCATTTTAAATTAGTTACTGTTTGTCTACATTTACTCATGTAGAATATATAATCAATTCTGAAAACACTTTCACATTTCCTTGCATTCCTTCTTTCTGAAAGTGTGATGGTCAAGCAATAACTGTTCTTTGTCCTTCACACTTGGCCTGTAAACCAAGAAGAAATAGAAACCAATTATAGGGTGGGTAAAGCAAATGGGAACCTTAACATTAGCTTCCATGGCTTTACTGAAATCATGAATTACTGCTTTACCAGCCAATTGCACCAACACGTAATCCATCCTGAAAGGCATGTCCTGCCAAAATTGCTGACCTGTACAAATTCACCGTACTGCAAGAAACACTATCTTGAAACATTTCTGTTTAAAAATGCATCACCTGTACTAAAGGTGCTGATATAGGACCCAACCCCATCCAGAACGACAACACTTTTCCATGCCACACAGTATGCCTTTATTGTACCAGGCACCCATAATTCTTTGATGAGATCTGAAGCCTCTGAAGATATTCTTGCCATCTGCCAGGTTTTCCCGAAATGTTCCAAGCCATGAGTTGCAACTGTCTGTTCAAGTTCAACTTGTGTCATTGTCCCGCTGCACTCATTAAAAGATCCGGAACACAAGGCAACAACAGTGGATCCTCCACTACCATTCCATCTCATCCGGGACTGCCCAAATTCTGCTATTTGAACCAAAATCAGCCTCTCTCTCCTTACTTTCAACAAAACCCATGTAATCATTACAAAAGTTGGAAAAGCATAAAGTGGATTGTAATTCTAATGTTGTAGGCATGCATCCACTCACTTCGCCTCTGGATCCTTTCTTCAACTGAAGAAGATCAGCATTTGAGCATTCAACCTGCTTGCAAATAGATCTACTGCAAATGGACCCCTTTTCATCTGTAATAACTCAAAACCCTTTCTGTTCCACATCCAGTCACTTGAAACTCTGAAGTACCTTGGATTCAAATTTGCTACTACATTCTTCAGTCCTAGAAAGTGTAGTGCCTGAATCATTATATTCCTGTTGAGACAAACCTGTCAGTACTCCCTTGCCAATTCTGCTAGAGCTCTCGAACGCAGACCCCCCCCCCCCAATTTGTTCACATATTTTAGAGCTTAAACTTTGTCCATTGTTAGCAAAACACAGCAATTCCCACAATGGTTTGCTAAACTGCTGACTGTGAAGAACTCTGCCAAAAGCTCCAGACAATTTATATACATCCTCTTTCTGTCTCTGACCCTTTTCCTCCTATTGTTACCACTCCACATCTCACACTCCAGCACTCTCTCCTGGCATCTCTTTCTATAACTACCTCTACAGTTTCCACAAAGATAGCCTTGCCATTTCAGGCCTGCATATTCACTGATCACCATTCTAACTTCACCAAAGCTCCCTGATTTAACTCTATTTCCTGAGTATACGTCAAATCCATTATTAAATAATATGCCTTTAATCTCTAGGGAGGCCTGTAGTGTAGAGAGGCTGGAAATATGACTTGAATTGATTAGGACAGCAAGCCTAAGAGCTTTGCTAAATAACAATGAAATTTTCCTCGCTGGCTTGACCTGCCATTCTTTCTTTCCCTAAACTGAATCTCAACCTTTCTGCTCTTGAACTTAGACAGGTGGGTTTATAAACTTTTTTCTGTATCTCTGAACTGTTTCCAACACTCATGCATCTCTCGTTATCTCCATCTTCTGTCTACGAATTGGGCAAGTCTGTCACCCAAGTTTAAAGGGAGAGATGAACATAATTGAGCCTCCTTTAGCTCTTCTTTCTGCTCGGGCAAAGCAATCTCAATTTCTCTGTTGTTGTGAGAAGAAATTAAATTAATTTGGTTGTCCTACAAAGGGTCTACAACCTCAAACAAAGCACATGTGATATCTTGACCACGGCCGGTAAAATCGACCCTGCATTCTATCGTGCCCACCAAAAACTCTATAATCAAATACTTTTTTTATATCATTCTGAACTTTATGAATTAAATTAAAGTTGCCCACATACTAGGACACATCTCTTACAAATTCTTCACTAAACAACATGCCCTCGCATGAAGCACCCCCTTCCTTACTAACCAACTCCTTTAACTTTGGATTGATCTTCATCCAAAGACTCTTATGTCTCTCCATACATAATGCGCTGTTTGCATTACCTAAGAGATGCATCACCCCTTGTACCAATTGGAGCAACTACCCATCATCCAAATACGAATTGCTCAAGAATGCCTCCTGAGCCATATCAAATATCTTAGTGAATGGGCCCAAAACATCTAGGTGCCTATTCTGACAAACTCTCAGTCCCTTATCTAGACCCCTTCTAGAACCTCAACCAAATTTATTTAGAAACACCATCATCTTTGGCTGCTACTCAGATTTAAAACCTACCATATTAGATAAGGTTGATCTTGTATACTCAGATCTCATAGGTGTCCTTATTTCTTTGGGCATTTCCTTCCTTATACAGTCCTACACATATTGAGCTACATGTTGGGCTAGTGCCCATTGAGGCAAAAGGGGATGTTGTTTTAAAAATGGATCAGACATTTAACCACCTCAAGGATCCTTTAAACTCTTATCCCCATTTCCATTCTTAGGTTTATCCAATTTACCTATTTCGCCTACCCCAATCAGTCAGAATCTATATCTAATGAACAACTCAGTTCAATATCTCCACTGCTTGTTGAATCATCACACACCACCACTTTGTTGCCCCTTTTTAGGTTGAAACCTACAGGACAGCGCAGCTGTCTGGTTTGCTAAAGACATCATGGGGACATTTAGAAAGCTAACCAAGGAATCCATTCTGCCAGGTACTTACCATTGGCTTTGTGGTTTGCAACTCACATTTTCTGACTTTCTATTTGCTGATTTTATTTGCTTTAGGCTGTCCTGCTTGAGTTCGTCAGTCCCGTTGGCCAAACCTTGTTTACTATATTCTTCCATGAACTCACTTTCTGTAAACAGGCCTTTGAATCTTTTCTTATCTTGTCACATTTTGGTGCATTCAAAGACAGACTTGATCAAATGTCAAACCCTGTCTTTGAGGGAGCTTGGTGTTTACCTTTCTTTCTCTGACTTCAAAGTGAAAAAATTTATGTGACAATCCTGCTGAGTACTCATGTAAGAGGAGAGGGTGTAGGGTGTTTTTTTCTAGTACACAACAAAAAAATGAACTGTGCTAATATTTCAGAATATATCAGAATTAGTACAAATGGAGCACATTATTTTTTGTAATTCTGAAGTGTGGTGGAAATAAATATTTGAATACAATCAAAACACATCAATACACCAGGTGATGACATTTGCACACATTATCGTTTGTGTGCAGCAAAACTGTATTTTGGTGCAAATGTAATGGCCATTTCAATTAAAAATGTGTTGTCTTTAATGGCAGTGCACTACCACACCATGCATACTCCTCACTATGCCAGTCCACTCCACTCTATGCCCTTCCAGTCTATGCCACACTACCCCATTCTATGACACTTCACTCCTCTCTACGACATGCTGCTCCACTCTACGCCCCTCTACTCTAAGACACTCGACAACATGCAACAGCACTCAATTCCACGCCACTCCAATCTATGCCACTCACTCCATGACACAACACGCCACTCCACTCTACGCCCCTCCATTCCACACCACTTACCCCACTCCAATCTACCCCTTCCACTCCAATTTATCCCACTTCGCTCCACTCCAATGTACCCAATCCACCCCACCCCATTCCACTTCGCTACAATCTACCCCAATCTACCACACTCCAATCTACCCCACTCCCCTCCGCCCAATCTACCCCACTCCACTCCAATCTACCTCACTCTATTCTAACCCACCCCAAATTACCTATCCCAATCTACCCCACCCCACTCCAATCTGCCCACTTCAATCTACCCCACTCTAACCCAATATACCCCAATCCACTCCACTATGATCCAATCTACCCAACTCCACCACAATCTACCTCACTCCGATCTACCCCACTCAACTCTATCCCAGTCTACCCCACTCCACCCCAATCTACCCCACTCCACTCAATCGAACCCAATTAACCCCACCCCCTCCACTCCAATCTACCCCACTCTACCCCAGTCTACCCCACTCCTCTCAAATCTACCCCACACTGCTCCAATCTATACCAGTCTACACTGCTACACTCAAATCTACTCCAATTTACCCCAATCCACTCCTCTCCAATGTACCCCAATCCAACCCTCTCCACTCCATTCTACCCCATTCCATTCTACTCCACTCAATTCCAATCTTCCCCAGTCCAATTTGTCTCACTCCATATCAATTTACCCCACTCCACTCTAAACTCTACTGCAATCTATGCAACTCCTCTCCACTCTAATCTACCCCACTCCACCACAATCTATCCCACTCCAATCTACCACAATCTACCCCACTCCACTCCAATCTAACCCACTCCACCCCAATCCACCCCATTCCATCCACTCCAATTGACTCCAACCCACTCTACCCCAATCTACCATACTCCAATCTACCCCTCCACAATCTACCCCATTCCAATTACCCCACTCCAGTCTACCCCGCTCCAACCTACTCCTATCTACCCCTATCTACTCCACTCCAATCTATCCCACTCTACCCCTCTCTATCCCACCCTCTCTACCCCACTCCACTCCAATATATACCCCACTCCACTCCAATATACCTCACTCCAGTCATCTCTCTTCAATTTACCCCACTCCACTCCACCCTAATCTTTCCCACTACACTCCTCTTCAATCTACCCCACTACACTCCACTGGTCCCCGATCTATCTCACTCCACTCCAATCTCCAACTCCACCACACCCCACTTCACTCTTCCTCAATATACCCCACTCTAATATACCCACACCAATCCACCCATTCTACCTCACTGCACTCCACTCTACCCAATCTACCCCACTCCACTGCACTCCAATATACTACATCCCACTCAAATCTACCCCACTGGAGTCCAATCGAACACACTCCACCCCAATCCACCTCGCTCCAATCTACCCTAGCCCACTCCACCCCAAACTATCCTACTCCAATCTACCCCATACAATCCTCCCCACTACAATGTACCCCAATTCAGTCTACCCCAAACTACTCCACTCCAGTCTACTTCACTCCACTCCAATCTACCCCACCCTTACCCAATCTACCCCACTCCAGTCTACCAAACCCCATCCCAATCCACCCCATACCAGGCAATCCAACTCAACTCCAATCTACTCCACTCCCATCTACCCCACTCCACTCCAATCTACCCCAATTTACCCCACTCCTATCTATCTCACTCCAATTTACCCCGCTCCAATGCAATCTACCCCACTTCACTTGTCTACCCTACCATAATCCACCAAATCTATCCCACTCCAATCTACCCCACTCCACTCTACCCCACTCCACCCTTATATACCTCACTCCACTCCAGTCTACTACTCTGCACTCCGATCTGCCCCACTCCACTCCAATCTACCCCAATCCACGGCACTTCACTCTTCTCCAATCTACCCCACTTCACTCCATTCTACTCCAATATATCCCTCTCCACTCTACCCCAATCTACCCCAATCCAATCTACCCCACTCTACTCCAATGTACCCCACTCCACCCCAATCTACTCCACTCCACCCCAATTTACCACAATTCAATCTACCCCACTCCAATCTACTCCACTGCAATTTACCATGTTGGATCAATAACTTGATAAGCGAAAACCCAAAGCATCTCGTGTGATGTCACCCTTCATCAGGGGCAACTGTGAAACAATATATATGTATAACATTATATAACACTTCAAGTACAAATTTACATTTCAAATAGATAAATTGGTTCTTGGAGAGTAATATAACGTTATACATATATAGGTCCTCATTATAATGTCGGTCATACAGCAACAGACGGCTGTCAGTTTTGGTCTGACCTACATCTAGTGCTGCGGTCCAACCGCCGCATTAAGATGCGCAGTGGTCTGAGGCAGCATGCTTATCGACAGACCGACGATTTTGACGGACTTAAGGAGCCCATCCGACCATCGGCCGGAAAGTAATCCCCTACAATGGGGCAGTGCTTGCTCAGGCACTGCTGTAGGGATTACGATGTCCCTTTCAGGAAGCCTTTCAACATCGGTATGACTGCCATTGAAACGCTGTCGGAAACTTACTTTGGGGCCCTCTAGCAGGTGTAGGAGAATAGGATCTGTTTCTTATAGTTACCCCCACTTTTTGCTGATGTTTCACTGTTTTCGACTTAGTCTGACTGGGATCCTGCTATTCAGGACCCCAGTCTAACTGCTTTCTCCTCTAAATGTATTACATGTACTTTAGGTACACTCCAGATTGGATTCTGGGGTACCCTTATAAGTCCCTAGTATATGGTATACTATGTACCCGGTTCTGGGTACATAGTATACCATATACTAGGGACTTATAAGGTGCCCCAGAGGCCTCCCAGGGGCTGCAGCATGTATTATGCCACCCCTGAGAGGCCATTCAAAATGACAAAACAGGTCTGCTACTGCAGCCTGTGTAAGGTGGTGCATGCACCCCTTACTTAGATATAGGTTCACTATATCTATCCTGATCACTGCACATATAAGCCTATCAGTCACCCCTATGGCAGGCCTTATCAATCCTGAAGGCAGGGTGCTGGGTTTTATGTGAGAGGGTTCCCATGCATGAGCAGAGCCCCTCTGCAGCCTTCGGAACCACTATTCCGGGGTTGTCTGTGATGCAGCCAACCATATACTCTTAAGTGCATTATAACCTCGCGGTAAATGCTAACTTTAAAACGGATGCAAGGAATTATGTTGTGTTTGGTGTCAAACACCTTGGAATCATACCTCCACACCAGTAACTGGTGTGGGAGGTATGATTCCTCCCTCCTAGAGGGAGAAATATGACAGCACCACCGGTACACCCGGTACCAGCTTCACAGAGCCCTGGCATTACAAAATGGATGCTGCCAGCCACAGACACGAGTCTGCCCTCCTGCTGCTGGACGAAACTCCGGCAGGGGAAGGCTTGACAATAGGTTTCCTGTCACATGGAGGTGTGACCACCTCCCAGACAGGCTTTAGTGTATTGGGGCTGGGTGGGTGCACTCCAAGAGTGCTTTGATGTCTGCACTGGGGGCACATTTGGTGTCCCTGTGCATAGTCCAGCTCAAACCGGTTGCAGGGGCACTCAGCCCCTGCTCTGGTGCGAAACTGGACAAAGGACATGGGTGTAGCCACCCCTCTGTCCTGACCCTCCCATAGGTGGGTCCCCAGAGTTTGTCCCACCTCTTCCTTGGGTATAAAGTAGGAACCCCTGGCTACAGGACTTTAGATTACACCTGGACTAAACTCTGCTACAGAAACCAAGTACTTCGACGATCTACACTACGCTGGATGACTGAAGAATCTCCCTTGGAGTAAAGGAGTTACTCCCCTGCAAGGCAGGCACCTTTTTTTTTTTTTTTTTATTTTTTTTTTTATTGAATTTCAAATAACAAATGCCAACAGCAAATAGGTCTCGTACAAGATATCGTGTAAAAAAGCAACAGGGCAAACCCCCCCCCCCATCCCCCCACCCCATCCCAGGCAGACAGCGGCAACATTTTCAAGGCACCCATAGATGACCTAAACACCAATTGAGAGGCATATGTAGACATATCAATATGAACAAGAGATGAAATATACAGGGTATTCATAATGCACATCAAGTAACAGGAGCATAAGGCATAAGCCCACAGTGACCTGCGGAAACCCAGGTGAAGAGCATACCATCCCCCAGAAGACATGGACACACAGAAACCATCACTCCACATCCGTGCGGGACAGAAGATATGCAGACAATGGGGCCCAAAAGTCCTTCGGGCGGGAGGCCTCCGGCAATTCCTCCTCATACAGTAGAAGCTGGTCCCTGCAATACAACAGGTCCCGAAGCCACTTCTTTATCGTGGGGGTTGTCTTAGCTCCCCAGCACTGTGCCACCGCCCTCTTTGCCAATAGTGTAGCCACAGCCACAATCCGTCTATTACAGGGTTTAAGACGCTGTACCATACCAAGAAGGCACAGCTCCGGGGTGCACAGCAAAGGCTCCAATACAATGTCTGTTAGCATCTTCGCCACTTCATTCCAAAAGATACGTACACCTGCACACATCCATGCTACATGCAAAAAATCTGCCTCATTCATCCCACACCGCACACAAGCAGCCGTCTCTCACAACCCATATCTGCATAGTTGAGACGGGGTATAATAAAGTTGGTGAAGGAATTTGAAATGAATTATTCGAAGATTGCAATTCGCCGTGAGGCGGCCCATGAGCCTGCAGCATGCAGCCCAATCCTCCAGCACAAGAGTATCTCCCAACATTGCCCTCCAACGCAAAAAGGAGGGGTGGTCCTCACAGTCCCGCTCACGCATGGAAGCGTTGTACAATTTAGTAACAAGACCCTTGCACCCCGCTCCCGACAGCATCGCCTGCAATGCCCGTAGAGCAACGGGTTCCGTCGGAAAGTCCGGGTAGGCCGTCCGAATCGCCTGTCGAACCCGCACATAGGTAAAGTCAAACATAAACCCGCGCTTCTCGCCATTCTGCGCCTCCAACAAGGTCTTAAAGCGGCCATTTATATAAAGATCTCCCAGCCGGGAGATGCCCACCTTAGCCAATTCGCGCAGAGCCGGCCTCTCACGCGCCGCAGAAATATCAGGGTGCGAAGATAAGGGCAACGACGGGGCATAGAGACACGGCACCTGAGCCCGCTTAGCCAGCATTCGCCAAGCCCACGCCGTACAATGCACGGGATTGATCTCAGTCCGCGGGCCACCCGAGCCACCCATTAGGACCGCCGCTTGTAACGGCATTGGGGAGACCGCATCAGATTCAACAGCAACATGAGGCTGAAAGCGCTGGGGGAAATGCCAATAATGGGCGAATTGCGCCTGAGCGCACAGATAGTAGAGTCTGATATCGGGGGCCTCAAAGCCTCCCCTTTCAAAAGGCTGAGTTAACACATCCCACCGGCAGCGTGGTTTCTTGCCCCCCCACACAAACGAGAGAAGGGACGACTGGAGCGTCGTAAAAAATGCCATGTTCAGTTTAATGGGGATATTATTAAAAAAGTAAAGCAGTTTAGGCAGAAAGGCCATCTTGACAACCGCAATTCTGTCAGCCAATGAAAAGGGGAGATGCGCCCAGCGTTCCACCAATTCAGTAATGCGCGCTATCGTTCGGCCGTAATTTTCAGTAACTACTTTTTCTGGGTCCCTATGTAACCACACTCCCAAGTACTTCACCGGGTCCGACGTCCAGGCCAGAGGATAATCCAATGGCACCTCCGTTGTGCGCTCTGTCAGAGGAAACACCACTGACTTAGACCAATTTATACCCAGACCAGAGAACCCTTCGAACCTCACATATTCCCGAAGCATTGCAGAAAGGTGTACCGCCGGGTCACGGACATAGAGCAACATATCGTCCGCGTATAGCGAGACGATCAGCGGCCGCTGCTTAAATTGCAATGCCGCTTCCGCGTGTCGCTGGCGAAGTCGACAAGCAAGCGGCTCCAGTGCGAGCGAGAACAGCATTGGCGACAGGGGGCAACCCTGCCGCGTACCCCGCTCGATAGGGATCGTCGCGGACACCCACCCATTTACTCTCACCCGGGCAACCGGAGTGTCATAGAGAACCCTGAGCCATTGTAAGAAAAATGGTGGAAAACCCATCCTGGTCAGGACCACGAACATGTAGGGCCATTGCAAAGAGTCAAAGGCCTTGGCTGCGTCAAGCAGCACAGCGACGGCCTGGAAGTCAGCCCCAAAGTAGTGTAGGGTGGAAAAAATCGTGCGTAAATTGTGAGTCGTGGATCGCGCCGCAACAAACCCCGATTGATCCGGCAGAATCAGGAGCGGAACCAGGGGCTGTATCCTGGTGGCGATCATCTTTGCTAGAATTTTAGCATCGATATTAATAATCGAGAGGGGCCTATACGACTCACAGTGAGTTGGAGGCTTGCCTGGCTTCAACAACGTCACAAGCAAGGCCTCCCGAAGGGTGGGTGGTAATGTGCCCGTGTCATATGCTTCCGCATATACAGCCAGTAGATGAGGCGCGAGATCCGTCGCATAAGTTTTATAAAATTCGCTGGGCAGCCCATCCAGACCCACAGCCTTACATGTGGGCAAGGCCATTATAGCCAACTTAACGTCTTCAACCGTGAACGGCTGTACCAGGTGTTCCCGATGTGTAGACGAAAGCCACCCCAGCGCCACATCATCCAAATATGTATCAATCTCCTCCGTAGACGGAGAGTCCCGGGCGGCATAGAGCCGGGTATAGAACCTCAATACAATATCACAAAGCTCAGCCGTCGAGCAGCGGGTAACCCCATCCATATCCTGCAGTGCTGTGATACGCTCCTGGCTTCGTGGCTCCGCCAACTTCTGTGCTAAAGAGCGACCAGGCCTGCCCCCTCACCATAATATCGAGCAGTTTTCCGCAGAGAGTAGTGCAGTAATTCCTGATCAACCGTGGCATTATGTTCTGATATGAGATCCCAAATCCTCGCCAAGCCAGCTGGAGAGGAATCGGACTCATAGGCGCGCTCCAATACAGATATATCAGATGCCAGCTTCCCTATTCGGCGCCGAAGATCACGTAGCACCCCAGATTGCGCCCCTATACAAACCCCTCGGATGGTAACCTTGAATGCTTCCCAAAGGACCCCCGCGCTATCCACCGACCCCTCATTTTCCCTAAAAAAATGTGTGATTGCGTCCGCGACGGTCTGACGAAAGACTATATCCGTTAGTTCAGACGGCTGTAGCCGCCACGTGAAGGGCGGTCTCTCACAGGTGGGGACCTGCAATTCCAGAGTGACCGGAGAGTGGTCCGACAATGTACGAGCCTCATGAGTCACCCCAACCACCCAGGGGCACACCTCCCCCAATAAAAGCCAGTAATCTATGCGGGACCAAGAACCGTGAACTGAAGACACAAAAGTGCTTTCCCGGCCCGCAGGATTTCGCATTCTCCAGATGTCATGTAGTTGTTCTGTGTCCAATAGTCCCTTAAGCAATTCCGCAGCTTGTCGAGCCCTCACCTCTCCGCTCCCAGCTCTATCCATAGTAGCATCCAGACAAACATTAAAATCCCCGCCCCATATAATCGCAGCCGGAGGGAAAGCAGAAATGCGACGCCATACATCAGAATAGAAGGATGGATCATCCACATTGGGTCCATACACATTCACCAAGAGTACCCCCTGATCACCCAGCTGACCCTGGACAATCACCACTCGGCCATGCTCATCCGTGTCCGTGCGAACCACCTTGAACGGAACACCCCTCTTCACCAAGATCAGCACACCTCTTGAGTAAGTAGAGTAGGAGGATGCCACCCTTACGTCTGCCCAACGGGCACCCACTGTTTTTCTGATTCCTTGGTCAAATGCGTTTCCTGTAAGAAAGCCACCTGTGTTCTCATGCGCTCCAAGTATGCAAAAACTGAACGTATTTTCTTGGGACTATTCAGCCCATGGACATTCCAAGTGAGAACCCTGATTGACTTATTCATAGTGTACATCCATTCAGAGCTAGCCACTCATACCATAAAACAAATACATCATGCCCCCTCTTCCAGAGTGCTCCAGAACCAGTACCAACCGATTCAATCACGCTGTCTGTCTGCCACCCCTGACCCAACCCCCGCACCCCCACCCACTTCAGCATCCCCAACCTGCCAAAGCCATCCCCTTTGAACACCCCCCCCAACAATCCCCTGAGAACAAAAAGAGTATTTTGGGGTACACCCAATCGGGGGCACCGAGTGCTACGAACCTCCCACAAGTAGGAGGTGGCCGGGCCGATCTGAGTATATGCCAAATTACCGAACTTTTCAATGTGCGTCACACAGTACACCATGCATCCCGTCCCGTCCCACATCATGAACAATGATCAACATGTTGGTCAGACCCATCAAGGCCCGTGCCGAGCCAGAGAGCATGAAGAGCGAGAACCCACAGGCAACAATGGAGATAATGATAAGTTCTACCAGCAAAGAGAGATGAGCGCACCATACAGTGACCACAGTAGGAGCTGTATCCCCCACCCTGCGAAAAGTGTCCAACAGACACCACCAGGCCAATCAGTATCACAGTAGTCTGAAATCTACCCACACAGCAACCCATCCCTAAAGTACATATCAAGAGAAGAAGAGAAAAGAAAACAAGAATAAAGACTCAGGATGGATAGCCAGGTGGCCAGCGCACCAACCCCTAATCCCACCCCCACGCCTGATCTCACAGTCCGACTGCAGCAGAGACCCACACATTTTGAAAGCACGTGGGAGCTACAAGCTGCCACACATAAAAATCAAGCCATCTCATAGGGTACAGTACAGTGCACAGAGGGGAAAAAAAAAAGCACAGAAAACCCCTGAAAATCAACAACTATACACAGCTGCCAGATTGTCCAGTATAACTACGCGTTTCAGTCATTGTCATCAAGACGTGCGCTCCCCTCCCGCAGCTTGCGTTTGAGTTGTTTAGCGTGATCCATGGCAGCCTTAGGGTTCGCGAAAATTTGGAAGTCTCCCTCAGGTCCGATACGCAAGCGTGCGGGGTACAGCATAGCATAAGGCACTCCCTCAGCCTGCAGGAACTTCTTCACCGCGTGAAACTCCCTCCTGGCAGACTGCACCGCAACTGTGAAGTCGGGGAAAAACGCCAGTGTATTGCCCTGATGTACGATCGTCCCTTTGTCCCTGGCCAGGCGCAAGATAGTGTCGCGATCCCTATAGTTCAAAAGTCTCGCTATAATGGGGCGAGGGGCCGCACCAGGGGGCGGCCGTGCCGCGAGGGATCGATGGGCGCGTTCAACAATAAACATGGGGGACAAGTGTTCTGTGCCAAAGAGTTCTTTAATGAGGGTTTCCATGTAAATCTCCATTCTCCCCACGTTGGTGGACTCCGGCAGCCCCGTCAGTCGGATGTTGTTGCGACGGGACCGTGCCTCCAAATCTTCATTCTTTGCCTGAATGAGGGAGAGCACCTTCTCCATGTTCAGCGTTTTCCCGGACATCGCGCCGAGGCCGTCCTCCGCAGCCGACACACGCTGTTCCACCTCCCCCATACGAGCATTCTGCTTCTCCAATTGACCAGACATAAGATCTAGGCGATGATTGACGGCTGCCATCGTGCCTTCAATTGACTGAAGACTGCGCTGCATGGCCAACAACGTGGTTTCCAGCGAGGGGGGAGCATCATTGTGGCCATCCGCTTCAGAGTCCGAAGCAGCGCGCTGCGTGGATTTGGGGGTCTTGCGAGTATCGAATGTCAGGCGGGTCTGCGTTTTATCTGTGCGCCCCATATTGTTAGCAAACAATTTGTTCCGTATTCAGCAGGTAAATCACAGGCGGGAGGCCAGCGCATACAATCCCGCACCCCCGGAGCGGAACAGCACCACCAGAGGCCAAACACCAGCCAACGCAGAGGCTCAGGCAGGGTTCTGTCAGCACCCAGAGCAGGGCGCTCAGCGCCAAGAAACCACCTATGGGGGTAGGCCGCAGGGAGTCCTCAGGCAATCCAGGACTTCAAATCATGCCAAAGTAGCTGCGCCACCCACAGCACGCCTTCTCGTGGTCAGCCAGCTCCGCAGCAATCTTAACCACCAGATGCAGTAGGGCACCGTCTCCTCACGCCAACAGCAGCAGTGATTATCTGCTCACACAGACCCCCCACAGCCCGCCAGCAGCTCGCAGCGCGCCGCGCCAAGTCCGGGCCTCCACCCGCCTACGCAGCCACAAGCCCGGCCAGCGCCACACACTACTCACCGCCGCCGACCGCAGGGAGGCCGCGATCCGCAGTCCGCCGACCGCCGGAACCCAGGTAGCCACGGGGACAATCGTGGAGGCCAGCGGGAGCCCCCGCTCTCGATTTCCTCTCCACCAGCGATCCGGGTCACAGCACGGGAGCCAGCAGGCACGGGTGTTCCAGATCTTCTTGAGCGGGCACCCGTACTATCTGTATGCAGGGATGGGATCCGGATTCCTCACCGACCAGCTATGCGCCGATTCTTCACCGCTCAGTGTTACGCGGTAGGCGCCATTTTCGCGCGCTCTCCAGGCAGCCAGAAAGTCCGCGTTTACAGCGGGCACAGCAGTCCTACACGATGTCGGACTCCCTCAGCCGCCTCAGGACCCCACCGCGGCAACACCCGGTCCGCTGTGGAGGGTGGATGTGCCGTTATTTGGCAAATAATGGACGGATAATAGCCCGGCCGGGCAGAGCAGCACTAGAGTGCGGCCATCTTGCCGTGCGCCCTCTAGCGCCCCCTCTCA
Organism: Calotriton arnoldi; assembly: GCA_963921515.1. NCBI lineage: Eukaryota > Metazoa > Chordata > Amphibia > Caudata > Salamandridae > Calotriton > Calotriton arnoldi. The sequence continues at coordinate 54,770 of CAWUFW010003548.1, forward strand.
AGGCAGGCACCTTAAATGCATCTGACCAGTTTGCATCTCCAAAGCTCCCGAGGACTCCGAAGAATATTGCAACACAGGAGGTGGGTTCCCGAGGTCTCTGAGGTTGATCTGTGCCCACAGCAAGTCTGAGGCCCGTATCCCTCGTGGTGACCATGCAACCTGAACCCCTGGACACCGGGTCGATTTGCAGAAGCATCAGCTTTCCAGAAACCCCTGAGGCTGAGCTTTTGGTTACTTGTAGCCCTGACCCGAGCAGTAATTCCACCAAAGATTGCAGGCCTACACTCCACGAGTGTTCCGTGGGCCGGCATTTTGTGATTCCTCTTGAGGTCCCTTCGCGATCCCTGGTCCATCGACCTGTGGGTCCCTGAGAAGGGTACTTTAACTTTCAGTGGGCTTCCCTGGTTGCTCCAGGCGTGCCCTGACTCTCCATCACTTGGGGAGTCCCCAGGACCTTGCTGGTCCCCACAGAAGCATAATTACTCTGACCCCATGGGTTGCCGTTGCCAAGGCTTGTTGGTGCTCAATCCGAGCACTGATCCCCCAGCACTCGACATCCTTTGTGGGACAGCTCATCTGTGGACTCTGGTCATCGTCGACATCTCCTGGTCCCCGTGGCTGCAGAGTCAAGCTTCACCTTTTCACACCTGACATCGGTGGGCATTCCTCTATCGTGCCCCTGGTCACTGGTAAGTGACCCAGACTCTGTCCCCTCTGTTTTCAGGTTCTTCACATTTTCGATCCAGGCTTGGATCACACCGAACACTTTTCTTCTTCACGGCAGCAGCACTTTGCAGCGTCTCGCCATTGAAAACAACGACGATTCCTGACACCCTTTGACACCTATGCACCCGGCCTCCCTGGGTGAGGTAACACGAGTACTCCAGTGCTCCCGTGGGTGCTGGCCTTAGAACCTTCTAAGTCTGAAAGGGTTTACTCAAAGTCCTCTCCTAAGTGTCCTTAAACTCTAATATTCCAACCACGACTTTCCCATAGAGTTGTACGGAGCTCGCGTCTGTGTTCCCACACTGCACCCGTCCTCCGTGGGTCCCCTGTGTCACTACCTTGGGTGGTTCCTTGGGGTCCCAGCGATTCTACGGGCTTTAGGCACTGTGTCTAGTCAAGTCGTGGTTGTTATACCACTTTCTTAATATATGCTTTGGTCTCCCCCTGGAGCCCACTGTGTATTGTGCTATTTACTGTCGTTCTAGTACTGTAATATTGTGTGCCTTGTTCTCTAATCTCATAAAGAGGTTAGTAGAGAGTGTTTAGTAATAAATACATATATTTTATATATACCTTGTGTGGTTCTCCTTTCATTTGGTCATTCAAGAGGTTATACATTGGTAAAACAAGCTGCTTTACATTCCTTCAAGACTTAGCCTGAAGGCTGCTCTCCACAGCTACCACTAGGATAGCTTTCTATAAAGGTTGTCTTTAACCTAATCATCAATAAGGGTTGTTTGGACTGGTGCAAGGTGCCCACTTTAATTAGTGGACAGCATATACCAGGCCAACTTCTCACAGCAGGGCCCCTGTCCCTCCGCGGCTTCTGCTATGAGTTCTAAGTGGCACCTGTGGTGCCCCCACAAACATCCACACTCCATGTGTCAGGCACCACATGGTGCCTGGCACATGGTGCATGGATGTTTGCAAATTATCAATTTTTCCAATGCGGCTTGTGCTGCGGCCCTTTTCCGGCCACTACACAAGCCGCAATGGAAAAATTTAAGTTTACGACCACCTCATGGGCAGTCACATACTAATTCGTCAGATGGAACCACCGACAACTAGTCTGTCGGTTTCCCTTCTGACACGATGCCAGTCAGACCCTCGTCCAACCGGCATCGTAATCAGGGCATATTGTTTAACAGTTACCCCTGATGAAAGGTGACATCACCCGAAATGCATTGGGTTTTTGCTTATCAAGTTATTAATCCTACATCATCCACATAGTTTTGGATACCTTCAAAAGTGATCACCACTATTTTTGTAATACAGTCAATGAATAAATTGATGTATTGTATTGACCAATTGTGTTAAATTGAAGTTACTTTGGTACAAAAAGATTGTTGACATTGTATAAATTTAACGAATCCAGCTTACGGGCTCTATGGTTGTAGAACTCTGTCTCTAGTTAGCCGATGATTACTGAACTCTTGCAATAACCTATTTTGTGCCCATGTAAATAAAAATTATCCCAATTCTTAAAGATGGCCACCACAAGCATATGACAGAGGGCGAATCATCAAACCTTAATCTTTTTCCCAGTGTGAGCTGCTCCCGAACGGCTTCATGCTTGTGATCTGGTAGCATCTCTACATTGACACCAGAATATGCATGCGGTCAAAGCATGAGCCAAAAACAAGCTCTGTGTGACTGCATGCACCCGCTAAAATAGTCGCTCAACTACAAGACCAAAAACTAACAAGAAAAAATTCCTGCTAACGAAGCACTCATAAGTTCCAAGTTCTCACAGCTAAGAAATTCTGTAATTTCATTAATGTTAATTTAGCCATCCAGTAATGCAAATACCTACAAGCACTTTCACACGAAATAAAAGCACATATATAAAATAATAAATCTACCTGGGATTCTTCCCAATTTAGCCTAAATAGACAGCGGCCTCAATCCATAATTAAACATTCAATCATACCAGACATATGTAACACTTAAGTATCATCATGCGTAGTACTTATATGTGCTTTAACAACAACAAAAGAAGGACGATTGCTGCAGGTTCTGAGGTTTTATATCCCTTCTAAAATATTGGAATGTTTAACATTCTAAACTACTAATCTTGTTGCTGTGAGAGTTTGCAATAATGGAGGATTGCATGATATTGGCCTCTGTGCCTCGCCATAAAATCCAAATTCTTTATGCATGGGGTGCCCAGTCTATGCTACAACCTTATTGCAAAAGGAGCATAATCGAGCAATCCAGGTGACCTGGAAACTGAAACATAGGTAATCCACCAGTCTTGACATGGCTGGCTTCAGTTTCTATTCACAACAAGAGCAACTGCACTAAGAAAAGAAAGAAAAAGAAGAATGGTAAGGATCCTCTTCTAGGAAAAACCTGCTTACTACCACTTCTTGGGTATCCAAAGATATTGCAGCAGACGCCTCACTCACTTTATCGTGACATGCTTCATCATCGGCACCTTTCCACACCGTGGTAGGGTGATACCACCAGGGTAGACTCAACCACAAAGAAATTGGAGTCCTTAGATAAAATTGGCTGGATAAGCAAGGATCCTGGAGGCATTTACATAGTAGGGTTAGTTGAACGATTAGGTTCAATAAAAACCCTAAAGAAACTTTTTATTCATACCCCAGGTACCCTATGAATAAAGGAACTCTTTGGTTATACCTGTAGATATTTTTAACCTCCTACTTTTCTCTTGGATCCCTGCTTATGCAGCCAGATTGTATCTCAAGAACTCCCATTCCTTTGGGATTGAGTCTGCCCTGGTGGTATCACCCTACCAGGGTGTGGATAGGCAGTGATGATGAAGCATGTCACAATAAAATGAGTGTCAATGAGTGTGATGTCTACTCCAATATCTTTGGACAGAGCCGGACTGGCCGTAGTGGGCACTGAGCATTTCCCGGGTGGGCCGGAAGGGTGGGGGCCGGTTGTAGACCAGTGGGGGCATATTTGTTACTAGAAGTGCTTTGCAGCACTTCTGCAAAATCGGCCCCTTGTAACAGCACAGCAGCAGTGTTCCCGCCAGACCACCACCCCCCACCTCCCCAGGGCCAGTCAGACGTAATTGCCAGGGCTAGTTTGCGGTCCCAGTCCGGCCCTGTCTTTGGATACCCAAGAGGTGCTAGGAAGCGGATTCTTCCTAGAAAAGGATCCTTACCTTTCTCCTTCTTTTCCTTGTCCAATTGCTCTAATGTGTGAATAGTGACATTGGGAGAATGCGACTGGTCTGATAAGTCACCCGCTCTCCGTTTTTGTGAGAATTGATTAAGTTTCTGCCTGCGGCAGGGATGTGAATCTTAAGGTGTGTGTATATGTATACATGTATGCTTGTAGTATTAGTAAATTGCATACTGAATTTAGAGGCAGCGGCACACTTTACAGGCCTTTTCAGAGAATATTGATTTATTCAGTTCTTAGTATACTGTTACGTTCTGGACAGTCTATTGGAGGAACAACAACTCACCTGCCTCGAAGTAGCCACTGATGATGCATAATGGGGGCTCCTGGGGGTGGCATCCGTAGGATGTCCACCCCCGGGCAGCTTTCGGCAAGTGGTGCAGCCCGGGCCCTAGGGTGTCTCCCATTGGTCCTTTTTGCGCTGGGTGCTGGGTGTTAGATTTCCCTTGGCTAATTGCGTCATTCCAACGGTGTGGTCCTGTCAGGTGGTAGGGGTTTTTTTTGTGTTTTGTTTCTGTCCCTCCCAATATATATATTTTTTTGAATCTCCGATTTTTGCTCTTGGGAGAGCTGCAGTTCTGGGGCTTTACATTGTCGCTTAGGACAGGTGGCAGATATTGAGGAGCTCGTGACAGGCCGGAAGGGTTGGAGGCTTTGCAGAGTTGGCTTTGGCAGAGGGAACACAGGGGATTGATCGTTGAGTCAAGTGTGAACGGCAGTGGACGAAAAAAAAAGGGGATGGTGCAGATTGAAAGTTTTAAGAATGGTTTGGGGTTTTTTTTTGTTGGGGGAGTTTAATGGGTGGGAGAGGGTAGGTTTGTTTGCTGTATCAGTGAGGCGATGAATTTCAAGAATTGTAAAATGTTTTAATGAGTTTCAGAACTGCATAGCTGTCCTAAAAAAGCAACCTTTTACTCTCACTTGGCCTGGCTTACTGTACTATTTGAAATGGTCCGTTTTGCCCCAGGGCAGTGACTAGAAAAGGTTCATGACCTAACCGATTTTAACCTAACACTAAGTGACGCAATGACACAACATAAAGCAAAACAAACCTTTAAATATAATTCGCAAGGGATGCGAACGGCTGCTCGTGCTGTGATAAGCTTTATTTTTGGCCAGCTGCACTTGCAGCCCGTTTTCTGCTGGAGTGTTTCAAACATACACGGACTACGTCTCGGCTGCATTGAAATGCAGATTGGGACATTTGCAAAGATTTATTAGACACCAATAAAGCACTTTGTAGTCATCTGTGAGTGGGCTGAACAAAACCTCCTCAAACACAAATCACGACAATGGCTCTCGTTGGCAGGACAGCTGTAAAAACCCGATAACCAGGGATGGGCTGCTGAACATGCAGATTGAGCGATACAACGCGCAGCACGTCAATAATCGCAAGGACCTATTAGGCTTTCAGAGAGCTTCTTTTGATCAATACCTCATATGCACTTTTATGTCCTGGTACCATTAGCTTATCCCTGGCCCTTTTTTAATTACACAATAAAGTGCTTGCCAGTGACCTTGGTACGTCTGGAGGTGGTGGAGTAAAAAATGGCGGGGAGGAGGAGCGTTTTTTAAAAGACGGTGATGTTTCCCGTAAAACCAAAGAAAGCGTGTAGTTCGTGTTGTGTTACATAAGCATTTCATCCCTTTGGGTGCATGCCATCTTTCACTGAAAGAATCCTCATTACGAGTGACTGTAATTTGATGGACCTGGTAGCCGGAGTTATCAGCGTCATTGTATTTATAAGGTCTGTGGTAAATGTGTGGATCCTATGTGTTTCAAATGGACTATTCAGCTGATGAAAGCAGCCACATGTTATGGAGCAATGAAGAATTAGCAGGGAAATCTTGGCTGGTATTTCCCCAGTAATTCCAAATTTCTTCTCTCAGTGTAGGGAAGGGCTGCGGGTTGGGAAGTCTGCAATGAGAAAAACTGATTCACTGTATTAGTTCCCTTGAGCCGGTTACCACAGACACTTGGGGGCATATTTACAAGCCTCTTTGCGACGCTTTTGCACCACACAACATTGCGCAAGAGCGACGCAAATTAAAAATGATATTTATGACGCCACGCAAGGCCACCTTGCGTTGCCCTGCGTGGCTTCATAAATCTCGAGTAATGCAACGCAGCGCAAATCGCTGCGTAGCATTACTCTGCGCCAATGAAGCGTTTGCATGGGCACTGCATGGGTGTTCCCACGCAACATCCATGGATTTTGACACATTCCCAGATTTACCAGAAGTGGTAGACCTGGGAATGCGCCAAAAATCTATGCCTCACCAGGTGAGGCATAACGAGGAGAAATTTGTTTATTTCTCCTCGTCTTTTCCTCTCGCTATGTGTCCTGCATTCCGTTGCAGACAGAAAAAGAAAAAAGTCTCAGGGGATTGCTTTTGTACAAGAAGCTGTTCCTTCCTGCACAAAAACAATCCTCCTTACAATGCAGGCACTCTTGCACCATGGTGCAAGAGTGCCTGCATTAGCGCTAGGTAGCCAAAAGGGCGGAAGGGCAGGGGAAAAGGAAGGAATGCACCATATTGACTTGAATACAGCACATTCCTGCCATTTCCCTGTCACGCAGTGCAGCAAGGTGACTTGCTGTGCTGATCTGCACTGTGTGACTTGGCCAGAAATATGGCACTATATTTTTTGTGTTTTGATGAAGTACCTGGTGGGAGAGCTGCAGTAGCTTCTAGTGCTCGGGTACCATAATAGGCCTTAACCTCACATCATTTGCTATTCATCACGGGTATGATTCAATGATTCCCCAATGAACAGTATTCCCATACACACTGTCCACCGTTCCTTAGGGAAGACTGGTCTAAAGATCCTTCTAAAACAATTTTTATCTACAACACACACAAACACACACACCTACAACACACACAACAAGACACATACATACACACACACGTTTTTTTATTTTTATTTCTTTATTATACAGATTAAGCTGCGGTGGATTTCATCTTCTATCCGCCAAGCCAAGCGCACAGTTTCAACAGTAGGAATTGCATTCTTGTCATCAGGTTTATAAGTAATGCTATTCGATTTTGTGAAGTTTGATAGCTGCCTCCTAGAGGGAGTTTATTTTGTGAGCAAGATTTTCCTCTGCAATTTGAAATATTATCTTCTAACGTATGTGTATGTTTGCCACTGGAATGTTCAGAACACGTAGATTATCGGGAAAGTCCATTAATTTACTGCAGACGGAAGAAAAAGAGTTCTATAGAAAAGTCCAATGTTGGGAAATTCTACAGTGTATGATTGTACCACTCCTTCGAGCACTGCAGCAACCAGGGAGGAATACATTGGTATGCTGATAAACGCTGGTGATGACACACGGAGGGTCATGACATGGGCAAACCTAGAGTTTGATGAGGTATTGAAAGGTCTGATTGCGGCAGACGTCAGTCCTCGTGTTACTCCTACATTAAAAAAAATCATTTTAATTCACAGATTCTCTGCTAGGAAGATAATCCTCATCAAATGCCAAAATCTGTAACAAATTGAACAGTATCCAATACCGTGTGGATGAGTGCACCTTTGTTATGTTATGTTCCTTAAAACCTGGTTGTTCAGACAAGCCTATGAGTAATTCCGTCGGGCCTTGGCATCTCTCTATGTAGCGCCATGAGACCAATCTGGTGTACGTGCGCTTTATACATTTTTTTTTAACATAACATTAACATAACACTCGCATTCTTGTACGTTTGCGGGTGTTCACAAACTCTCTACAGGTTGTTTCCCACTTTGAAAATTGGTACTCGCAAGGAGGTAGAGTAAATGTCTTTACCTGGTGGAGAAGGTACTCAGCCGGAGAAATGTGGATGTGATCCATGGCCTGGGGCTGGCAATATCCAAAATGTGTTGCTCCTTTGTTTTCTTTGCTTCCTTTATAATCTAATCTCCCACACCCTTGCCTTCTACCGGGCTCAGGCGACCAATAGGTTTCCTGGTTTTTCACTTTCCACTCCTTATCATACCAACCGGGATGCACCAGTCATCTTGTTGAGGAGCTGGGACTAGTTTATTATGGAGGTGCTGTGAACATTACACAGTTGTGTACCTTCAGGATATTAGACAGAAACCTCGGTTAACAGTATGAATTGATTTTTCAGGCCCACAGTCTTCACAGTGCTTGCTGCAACCAGTGCAGGATCAAGGCCACCCCACTTAAGAGACTTTGGGTCACATGTATGAAACAATTTTGCATTCGCAAACGGTGCGAATCGCAAAATTCGGCAATTTGTGAATGCAAAATAGCCTTTCATGATGTAGGAAAGGCTTTGTAGTCACAATTTTAGGTAATTGCAAAAATTGCACTTACCTAAAATTGCGACTACAAACAGGGACTCGACTATTGCGATTCCCTTAGCACACATATACCAAGCATTTTCTAAATGCAGGCTGTGCATATAGGAAAATGCTATTACCATCAACTTCAAGTCAATGTAACCATGTGGAAATTTTGAAAAATGCACAAAAAATCATTTTTCAAAGTGCCATGTAGCGAACACATGCCCATAGGGCATGTGTGCGCTTCACATGTGCACATTCAATTTTTTGGGGGTGCTTCAGGCCTTAGGCCCCCGGGCACCATTGGCTTTGCATTAGCTAATTTGTGATTACCAATTAGGTAATCGCAAATTAGCTTACGCAAAACTATTCGCACCTATGGGCCTTTAGACCCATAGGAACAAATGAAGAAGTATTACCTAATAGCAATTACCTATTTACCGAATCACTATTTGGTAATATTAAGGACTCTCGAAATCTTTGGCGATTCCTTACATACATAGCATTTTGCGATTACCAAATAGCGATTCGGTAAAAATTGCTATTTGGTAATCGCATAATGCTTTTTTGATACATTTAGCCCTATCTGCTGTTTGCCATTCAGAGGTCGCAATAGAGGTGGCAGAGGTCTGAGGTCTTTTAGCTGAAGATTTAGGAGAACGAGAGGAAAAAAGAGTCAGAAAGAGGAGATTGAAGTTTGACTTGACACCTGGAACTATGTCATGTTGACTAAGGAGTACCAATGTTTCAAAGCCAGGGAGAAATATATGACCGAAAGGATGAGGCTATGCATGGAGCTTGAGGCAAAGGTGGTCTTGGTATGAGTGTCACTATCCACCCTGCGGTTGATTATTCACATACAGGGACAGTTTAGTATCAACAGCTTCCTCCATTGTGGTCTGTCTTGGGGCCTGCTACAGTCATCGGTTAAAATACCCAGATGTCCTTCTACTGCACTTTATCTCCTTCCCCAAACTAAAACATTCTGTGAAAAGTGGCTTCCCTATTGTAAAAATGGCTTTTCCGCATGCCCAAAGACTCCCTTGGCTAGCAGGCCTTTATGGCTTCACCTTACTGAGAGTCTCCAGGTGCACTTAGGACTTCATTTAGAGGTCCCTATGCAAGCTGCCATGCTGCTCTCTGTAGGTGTATCATGAAGACTGGTACTGTAAGTGTCAAGACAGATTTTTGCATGATTTGCCTGTTATTCCTGGTCTCTCACACCGCAACACTGCTAATTGATATGGCTTTTAATTTTCAGCATTATGTTTTCCTGCATGTGATCCCACTGATGCAAATAAGTGCATCATCATGTTGAACTGAAAGGCACTGTTCCCACCATGACCCCCAGATTACAGCCTGTGCTTGGGGGAAGTTGCAAGGTGATGCTATTTCCCTGACACTTACCCCAACCAGAGCTCGCCTGCCATGTTTTGATTTCCATGTCCACACAGCGGTTATTTTTAATCAAAAGTGCTTCTTCCACCACTGCAGGAGTACTTTCAATGAAACTGCACAGAGCTGGCTGGCCGGCCTGCCACACCATGGCCATGACCAGTAAGCCTTTTTAACATTTTATAAAGACAAAGCAACTAAATGGGGACTTGTTTTGGGAAAAAATTATAACAATGTTCCTATCGCACTGAGTTTTATTCCAGTGCATGGAGGGCATCAGTGGGGTTTCCTGCCCTGAATCGTCATATTGTGCTGTGCATGGCATTCCAGGGTAGGAAAAAACAAGGTAGACTCGGTGTCAATTGTGTTTACAGCAATAGCACTGTAAGCAGCTCCACCATCAGAAGCACATCGGTCACCCAACTCTAAATGAAGCCTTGGAGCCCAGCGCTTAGTGCATGAGGCATCAGTAGGTAGTTATAGTTAGTACCCAGTTTCCATAGGAAAAGCATTTTTTGAATTGCCCATAACTTTGGCGTCGTTTGACCAGTCTCCATGAAATTTCCCCCAAAAAGTGTCAAAGTAGGTTCCGTGTGTCATTGAAAGTTTGGGGGTGATCCATGCAGTGGGGACCGAGAAATAGGGGTGCGAAATAAGGGTGCGTTTGTAATGTTAATTCCCATAGGAACGTGTTGTCGAACCTACATCCCAAACCGCTGAACGGAATAAAACCAAATTTGGCAGAAAGGTAAATATTGTTACGCAGATTGTGCTTTTTGTTATTTGGTGCAAATCCGTTCAGTAGTTTTTGAGAAATTAAAACTGAACAATATAGTGATATCTCTGGCTGCGGATATTTTGCTGCTGGTTTCGTGGTGGTTGCGGTTATTTCGCTGCAACATTGCGGTAAATTGTGAATGTGCATGACAGTGGGAATGCTGTGATTGGCTGGATGCAACCTAAACAGAAAGTTGCGGTTGCCATTTTATCGATCAGGAACGGTTCCCGGGGCTGAAAATTCCTGTCAAAGCTATCATAAGGCTTCAGGGTGACCCCATGCTTGAGAAATGGGGGTGTTAGTGACACAAGTTATGTGTCCAAAATAGTTTTTTTGATCACACGTGATATTAGTGGCATTGTCGCGATTGCCAGCACGGCCCCCGTGTACCATCGCAGGGACATCACGACTATCGCGTCAGCTTCGCAAATATTGGTTGAAATAAAACAAATATATATATTTATACACACTCGCCGGTCACTGTCATAGACTCTCAAACTCACTTAGACAATTATACAGTCATTCACATACCCACTCACACACTTATACATCCAGTCACATGCCCAGTCAGATACTCATGCATCCACTCACATACCCATTCAGGCACCCATGCACCCACTTACAGACTCGTTTGGAGAGTGATGCACCCATGTTTAGACCCACTCAGAGACTCACGCACCTACTTAAAGACCCACTCATAGACTTATGTGCACTGTCTCATACCCACTTAGAGACTCTTACACCCACTCACAGACCCATCTGGGCACTCATGCACCCACTCACAGACCCACTCAGATACTCATGCACCCACTTACAGGCTCACTTGGAGAGTCACGCACCCATGTACAGACCCACTTAGAGACTCTAGCACCCACTTACAGACCCACTCACACACTCACGTATGTACTCACAGACCTACTGAAACACTCCTACACCCACTGACAGACCCATTGAGACACTTATACACTGAATCACAAATCTACTCAGACACCCACTCACACACCCATACAGTCACTCACACACTCAGTCACAGAACCCTCTTAGAGACTTATGCACTAAGTCACTCACTCATACACTCAGAGACTTAAACACCCACTCACAGACTTACTCAGATATACATGTACCCAGTCACTCACTCACTCACTCACTCACTCAAAGACTCACACATCCACTCACAGACCCAGCCAGAGACTCGGCCTCCCAGTCACATACCCACTCAGACACTCATGCATGCACACATACACTCACCCACTCAGAGACTTATGCTCTCACTCACAGACCCATTGAGACTCTCATACACCCACTCACAGATCCACTCAGACACTCAACCTACTCACAGACCCACTCAGACACTCACACACCCATACAGTCACTCACACATTCACTCATTGGTCCACTCAGAGACATATGCACCCAGTCAATCATTCACTCAGAGACTCACATACCCACTCACAGTCCCACTCAGAGACCCATGCACCCACTCACAGAACCACTCAGACACTCACACTCCCAGTCATAGACCCACTGAGAGACTCATGCATTCAGTCACAGACCCACTCATACACTCATGCACCCACTCTGTGTTTTACAATTTGTATTCACTGTGTGTCCTCGGAAATTGCGATGTCGTCACAAAAACCAAAAATACCTTAAAATAAGATAATTAATGTATTTTTTAAATGAATAGATGACAAGTACAACAATGAGTGGTGCACCATTCATATGTAATGATCAATATCTAATTATAGAAAAAAATACAAGGACGTTATAGTTATAAAATATAATTTAAAACAATCTTAGAAATTCACTGAAAAAAACAAAGGTTACAGGGACATCATAGTTAGGAAATAGAATTTAGAAAACCTTAGAAATTCAGTGAAAAAAACAAAGGTTACAGAGGCGTTATAGTTAGGCTGACATTTCACTCATTTGGGCACCAGGGGTGCCATCCCCTGGGGCTGTGCATATTGATGGAGTGGCAGGGGCACATGGCCCCCATCCAAGCCAATGGTGGCCCCAGGGATCCCATCCCCTGGGGCGGAATTCATTAAAAAAAGGGAAATGCCCCCTCCCCTGAACCTCTAAAGGGACTGGAGACCCCATTTTTGAGGCTGAGCAATAAAATAAAGGGGCCCCCTCACCCGGAACCTACTTAGGTCCCGGGGACCCCATCCTCCAAGGCCAACTTGTAAATAAAAGGGAAGGGGGGACACACAGCCCTCCTTGAGCCTTTGAAGGCCCCTGGGACCCCATCCCCGTGGCCAGCTCACTTTCTGTGTCCCAGGGACTCACTAATTAGTGTGGTCAGGAAAACGTGTTTGCTCCTGTCTGGCAGAAGCAATTTTAAATCTCCAGCCAAATGGGAGCAAACACTAAGTCTGCTCCTAGCTGGTGGGATATTTATAAATGCGCCAGCCAACTGGAAGCAGACTTGTGTTCTGTTTCCCTGCCTGCACTGATGCGGGCAGGAAAACAGGACCGAAAATGCTCCCATCCAGAGGGAGCAAGTATAAATAGCTGCTCCCTCTGGGTGGGAGCAATACTAGCTCCTGCCCAATGCAGGGAGCAAGTTGGGGCTGCGGGGGTCTGGGGCTCCCTCCACAGTCCCCAATGTGTGCTCTGTGGGTGCCGCAGGTGGGGACCTGGGCACCCAACTCTCACTCTGGGGATGGCTTCCCCAGGGCTGAGAAGACACAGGGAGGGGGACCCCTCCCCTTTCAACCAAAAAACAGCCTCAGGATTGAGGTCCTCGGAGCCTATGAAGTCTCAGATGGGGGCCGCCTTATTCTATTTGACTCCAGGGGATGGGGGTCCCTGGGGCCCAAGGATGTTTGGGGTGGGGGACTGCATGGCCTCCTCTCCTTTTATTGGTTCGGCCCTGGGGATGAGGTCCCCTGGGCCAAAATAGGCTCAGGGAGGGGGCCACATGACCTCTCTGATGCCCAAGCCCCGGGGACAGCCAACTCCTCGAGGCTTATTCAGAAAATAATGCGGGGGCTGCGCAGACCTCCCAGCAGCCCTGGGGACTGCCACCTCCCGGGCCATAAGTTCAATTTGAATGCGGTGGCCCCCCACAGCCCTGAGGACCGCCTCCTCCCCAGGGCAAATACTAACAAAGGAGGGGGCAGTTCGGTCCCTCTTCTGGAGCCATACATGGCCCTGGGGACCAGTGAGTGAGTGGGTGTGTCAGTGGCTGTATGGGTGAGTGAGTGGCGATGTGAGTGTCTCTATGGGTGGGTAACTGGGTGTGTAGTGACTGAATGGGTGAGTGAGTGGGTGTCTGACTGGCTGTATGAATGAGTGACTGGGTGTGTAAGTGGCTCTATGGGTGAATGAGTGGCTGTTTGAGTGGGTGTTTGGTTAAGTGAGTTGGTGTGTGAGTGGCTGTATTGGAGAGTGAGTGTCTGGGTGAATAGCTGTATGGGTAAGTGAGGGGATGTGTGAGTGCTTGTATGGATGTGTGATTGGGTATGTAAGTGATTGTGTGGGTGTGTGAGTGAATGTTTGTATGGGTGAGTGAGTGGCTGCGTTGAGAGGCTATATGGGTGACTGAGTGGGTGTGTGAGTAACGGTGAAGGTGAATCAGTAGATGCCTGAATAGCTGTATGGCTGAGCATGTGGCTGTGTGAGTGGCGGTATGGGTGAGTGACTGGTTGTATCAGTAGCTGTAAGGGTGAGTAAATGGTTGTGTTGTGTAAGTGGCTGTATGAGTGAGTGAGTGGGTGTGTGAGTGGCTCTATGGAGGAGTGAGTGGGTGTGTGAGTACTGGTATGGGTCTGTGAATGGGTATGTGGGTGGTTGTGTGGGTGTATTAGTAGGCATACAAGAGGTTCTATGGGGTGTGAGTAGTTTTGTGGATGATGTCATCAGTGACGTCATTTGGGATGTCATCAGTGATGTCACTGACCATGTCATGAGTGATGTAATAAGTGAGGTCATAAGTAGTGCATTGTGGAAGCGTAAGTTATAGTTAGCTCAGCTGACTATAACTGCTGAATTTCTCTGGTTTTGTATTAGTGTAATGTCAGCCTAACTATAACATCTTTGTAACCTCGGGTTCTTTCAGTGAATATATATATATACATATATATATATATTCACTGAAAAACCATAGGTTTCAGACACGTTATAGTTAGAAATTAGCATTTAAAAAACCTTTGAAACTCACTGAAAAAACCATAGGTTTTAGGGACAGTTATAGTTAGTTGGACATTTCACTCGTACAAAACCATAGAAATTCCCCCGTTATAGTTAGTTCAGCTAACTATAACTCGTGCCCCCACAATGCACTGCTGATGACGTCACATATTACATCACTCATGACATGGTCAGTGACATCACTGATGACATCACTGATGACATCTCAAATGACATCACTGATGACATCATCCAGTGACTGTGTGTTTCTGTAAAGTTTAAGTATGTTTAATATATATAGGGAAAGGCGTATTGAAGAATGAGTGGGTGTATAAGTGTCTGAATGGATGATTTAGTACGTGAGTGACTGACTCTACAAGTGAGTGATTAAATGTATCTTACTGAATGCATGGGTTAGTGACTAAACTGTGTGAATGTCTGTATCCGTCTGTCTGTTGGTTTGTAAGCGGCTGCATGAGCTTTCTGAATAGCTTCATGAGTGTCTACATGGGTTATTGATTGATTGTCTGAGTATCTGTATGGGTGCCTGAGTGTTTGTGTGGGTGGGGTGTGTGTGACTCTGTGCATAGATGTGTGAGTTGGTGATTCACTGGGTGCATGGTTTCAAGAGTGCATCTGTGATGGACTGTATGGGTGGGTGAGTGTATGTATGGGTGTGTTAGTGATTGAATGTATATCTCAGTGGTACATGTGTGAGTAACTACATATGTGAAAGGCAGTATATATGTGTGTTGGAGTATATAAATGGCTATAAGTGAGAGTGTGTGATTGTGAGAGTGGCTGTATGGATGAGTGTGTACTTGTATCAGTGATTGTATAAGAGCGTAAGAATGTGCTAGTATTTGTATGAGTAAGTGAGCTGATGTGTGTATAACTGTATAGGTGAGTAAATGGGTGTGTGATTAAGTTTTTGCATGACTGACTAGGTGTGTGAGTACCTCTATGGATGAGTGGCGGTGTGTGAGTGTTTATATAGGTGTATGAGTGCATATGATAGTCCTGTACTGAGTGACTAAGTATGAGTGACTGTACGGGTGAGTGAGTGGATGTGTGTGTAGACCTAAGAATCAGTGAGTGGGTATGTAGTTTTTGGTGTTGGAGTGTCTATGGTTTTGAGAATGGCAGTCTGTAATTTAGAGTGGGTGTATCAAAAGTTATATTAGGGTGTGAGAAGATGCATGAAATTATCACATGGATGATGTCATCAGTGATGTCATTTGAGATGTCATCAGTGATGTCATCAGTGATGTCACTGACCATGTCATGAGTGATGTAATATGTGACGTCATCAGCAGTGCATTGCGGGGCGCGAGTTATAGTTAGCTGAACTAACTATAACGGGGGAATTTCTATGGTTTTGTACGAGTGAAATGTCCAACTAACTATAACTGTCCCTAAAACCTATGGTTTTTTCAGTGAGTTTCAAAGGTTTTTTAAATGTAAATTTCTAACTATAACGTGTCTGAAACCTATGGTTTTTTCAGTGAATTTCAAAGGTTTTTTAAATGCTAATTTCTAACTATAACGTGCCTGAAACCTATGATTTTTTAAGTGAATTTCAAAGGTTTTTTTAAATGCTAGTTTCTAACTATGCCTACAGAGGTAGGACATGCGAAGAAAGAAGAAAAAACACACAGAAAGAAGCAAAAGATGTGCAGAAAGAACCAACAGAGGAGCAGAAAGAGGCCTTGTTGCAAAATCATCCTGTGCCCACAACTTTTTCAGACGGGTATTGGTGGTAACTGACTCTGACTAACCAGAGCCAGTGCTATGCTAAAAGACACTTAGAATACAGTGAAAACACCTACATACACTAGGGAACACTATGCGTTGGGGTACCCCTGTGATTAGCATGACCTCCTCTGCAAGTCCCCAGTACATAATAGGGCAGGGGGATTAAAACTACCTCTTAAAACGCGCTACAGGGCGCGTTTGCACAGTGGTGAAGGGAGGGGGGCCTGAGGTGACATGTGTGCAAACGCACCCCGTGGTGCGTTTTAAGTTGCGGGATTAAGTCCCCTTGAATTCTGAGGGTCCCTGGGGCCCAACTAGCCCCCAGGTACCTACAGTTAGGACCACAGAGCTGAGTTGCAGAGAGGCGTTCCGAGGCCACGCACCTTTTTTCACCTCTCTGCAACGCAACTCTGTTGTGCTTACTGAAGGTACCTGGTGGGCTAGTTGGCCCCAGGGTCCCTCAGGATTCAAAGGGAATTAATTCCCCAACTTAAAACGCACCACAGGGCGTGTTTGCGCACATGTCACCTGAGGCCCCGCCCCCTCCCTTCACCACTGTGCAAACGCGCCCCGTGGTGCGTTTTAAGTTGGGGGATTAGGTCACCTTGAATCCTGAGGGTCCCTGGGGCTCAACTAGCCCACTAGGTACTTCCAGTAAGCACCACAGGCCTGCGTTGCAACGCCTGTAACAAATTGTGCAGTTGTGTTTAGGTAGTGAAGAGGGTTGTGCTGGGGGTAGTGTTTTAGGGTTTAGGGTAGTGCAGTGGTGTTTGTGTAGTGTAGGGGGTCATGCTGGGGGTAGATTTAGTGTTTAGGGTATTGCAGTGGTGTTTGGGTAGTGTAGGGAGTCGTGCTGGGGGTAGTGTTTTAGGGTTTAGGGTAGTGCAGTGGTGTTTGGGTAGTCTAGGGGGTCGTGCTGGGGGTAGTGTTTTAGGGTTTAGGGTAGTGCAGGTGTGTTTGGGTAGTGTAGGGGGTCGTGCTGGGGGTAGTGATTTAGGGTAGTGCAGTGGTGTTTGGGTAGTGTAGGGGGTACTGCTGGGGGTAGTGTTTTAGGGTTTAGGGTAGTGCAGTGGTGTTTGGGTAGTGTAGGGGTACTGCTGGGGGTAGTTTTTTAGGGTTTAGGGTAGTGCAGTGGTGTTTGGGTGGTGTAGTGGTTCGTGCTGGGGTAGTTTTTTAGGGTTTAGGGTAGTGCAGTGGTGTTTGGGTAGTGTAGGGGGTAGTGTTTTAGGGTTTAGGGTAGTGCAGTGGTGTTTGTGTAGTGTAGGAGGTTGTGGTTTAGGGTAGTGCAGTGGTCTTTGGGTAGTGTAGGGAGTCGTGCGGGGGTAGTGTTTTAGGGTTTAGGGTAGTGTAGGGGGTCATGCGGGGGTAGTGTTTTAGGGATTAGGGTAGTGCATTGGTGTTTGGGTAGTGTAGGGGGTCATGCGGGGGGTAGTGTTTTAGGGTTTAGGGCAGTGCAGTGGTGTTTGGGTAGTGTAGGGGGTCGTGCTGGGGGGAGTGTTTTAGGGTTTAGGGCAGTGCAGTGGTGTTCGGGTAGTGTAGGGGGTCGTGCTGGGGGAGTGTTTTAGGGTTTAGGGCAGTGCAGTGGTGTTCGGGTAGTGTAGGGGATCGTGCTGGGGGGAGTGTTTGAGGGTTTAGGGCAGTGCAGTGGTGTTTGGGTAGTGTAGGGGGTCGTGCTGGGGGGAGTGTTTGAGGGTTTAGGGCAGTGCAGTCGTGTTCGGGTAGTGTAGGGGGTTGTGCTGGGGGTAGTATTTTAGGGTTTAGGGTAGTGCAGTGGTGTTCGGGTAGTGTAGGGGGTCGTGCTGGGGGTAGTGTTCTAGGGTTTAGGGCAGTGCAGTGGTGTTTGGGCAGTGTAGGGGGTAATGCTGGGGGTGGTGTTTTAGGGTTTAGGGCAGTGCAGTGGTGTTCGGGCAGTGTAGGGGGTCGTGCTGGGGGTGGTTTTTCAGGGTTTAGGGCAGTGCAGTGGTGTTCGGGCAGTGTAGGGGGTGGTGTTTCAGGGTTTAGGGCAGTGCAGTGGTGTTCGGGCAGTGTAGGGGGTTGTGCAGGGGGTGGTGTTTCAGGGTTTAGGGCAGTGGTGTTCAGGCAGTGTAGGGGGTCGTGCTGGGGGTGGTGTTTCAGGGTTTGGGGCAGTGCAGTGGTGTTCGAGCAGTAAAGGGGGTCGTGCTGGGGGTGGTGTTTCAGGGTTTAGGGCAGTGCAGTGGTGTTCGGGCAGTGTAGGGGGCGGTGCAGGGGGTGGTGTTTCAGGGTTTAGGGCAGTGCAGTGGTGTTCAGGCAGTGTAGGGGGCGGTGCAGGGGGTGGTGTTTCAGGGTTTAGGGCAGTGCAGTGGTGTTCGGGCAGTGTAGGGGGTCATGCAGGGGGTGGTGTTTCAGGGTTTAGGGCAGTGCAGTGGTGTTCGGGCAATGTAGGGGGTCGTGCTGGGGCTGATGTTTCAGGGTTTAGGGCAGTACAGTGGTGTTCGGGCAGTGTAGGGGGTCGTGCTGGGGCTGGTGTTTCAGGGTTTAGGGCAGTGCAGTGGTGTTCGGGCAGTGTAGGTGGTCGTGCTGGGGCTGGTGTTTCAGGGTTTAGGGCAGTGCAGTGGTGTTCGGGCAGTGTAGGGGGTCATGCTGGGGCTGGTGTTTCAGGGTTTAGGGCAGTGCAGTGGTGTTCGGGCAGTGTAGGGGGTCTTGCTGGGGCTGGTGTTTCAGAGTCTAGGGCAGTGCAGTGGTGTTCGGGCAGTGTAGGGGGTCTTGCTGGGGCTGGTGTTTCAGGGTTTAGGGCAGTGCAGTGGTGTTCGGGCAGTGTAGGGGGTCGTGCTGGGGCTAGTGTTTCAGGATTTAGGGCAGAGCAATGGTGTTCAGGCAGTGTAGGGGGTTTTGCTGGAGGTGGTGTTTCAGGGTTTAGGGCAGTGCAGTGGTGTTCGTGCAGTGTAGGGGGTGGTGTTTCAGGGTTTAGGGCAGTGGTGTTCAGGCAGTGTAGGGGGTCTTGCTGGGGTTGATGTTTCAGGGTTTAGGGCAGTGCAGTGGTGTTCGGGCAGTGTAGGGGGTCGTGCTGGGGGTGGTGTTTCAGGGTTTAGGGCAGTGCAGTGGTGTTCCGGCAGTGTAGGAGGTCATGCAGGGGGTGGTGTTTCAGGGTTTAGGGCGGTGCAATGGTGTTCGGGCAGTGTAGGGGTCTTGCCGGGGGTAGTGTTTCGGGGTTTAGGGCAGTGCAGTGGTGTTCGGGCAGTGTAGGGGGTCGTGCTGGGGGTGGTGTTTCAGGGTTTAGGGCAGTGCAGTGGTGTTCCGGCAGTGTAGGAGGTCATGCAGGGGGTGGTGTTTCAGGGTTTAGGGCGGTGCAATGGTGTTCGGGCAGTGTAGGGGGTCTTGCCGGGGGTAGTGTTTCGGGGTTTAGGGCAGTGCAGTGGTGTTCGTGCAGTGTAGGGAGTCGTGCTGGGGGTGGTGTTTCAGGGTTTAGGGCAGTGCAGTAGTGTTCGGGCAGTGTAGGGGATCGTGCAGGGGGTGGTGTTTCAGGGTTTAGGGCAGTGCAGTGGTGTTCGGGCAGTGTAGGGGGTCGTGCTGGGGGTGGTGTTTCAGGGTTTAGGGCAGTGCAGTGGTGTTCGGGCAGTTTAGGGGGTCGTGCAGGGGATGGTGTTTCAGGGTTTAGGGCAGTGCAGTGGTAGTGTAGGGGTCGTGCTGGGGCTGGTGTTTCAGGGTTTAGGGCAGTGCAGTGGTGTTCGGGCAGTGTAGGGGGTCTTGCTGGGGGTGGTGTTTCAGGGTTTATGGCAGTGGTGTTCGGGCAGTGTAGGGGGTCTTGCTGGGGCTGATGTTTCAGGGTTTAGGGCAGTGCAGTGGTGTTCGGGCAGTGTAGGGGGTCTTGCTGGGGGTAGTGTTTCAGGGTTTAGGGCAGTGCAGTGGTGTTCGTGCAGTGTAAGGGGTCGTGCTGGGGATGGTGTTTCAGGGTTTAGGGCAGTGCAGTGGTGTTTGGGCAGTGTAGGGGGTCGTGCAGGGGGTGGTGTTTCAGGGTTTAGGGCAGTGCAGTGGTGTTCGGGCAGTGTAGGGGGTCGTGCTGGGGGTTGAGTTTCAGGGTTTAGGGCAGTGCAGTGGTGTTCGGGCAGTGTAGGGGGTCGTGCTGGGGATGGTGTTTCAGGGTTTAGTGCAGTGGTGTTCAGGCAGTGTAGGAGGTCTTGCTGGGGGTGATGTTTCAGGGTTTAGGGCAGTGCAGTGGTGTTCGGGCAGTGTAGGAGGTCTTGCTGGAGGTAGTGTTTCAGGGTTTAGGGCAGTACAGTGGTGTTCGGGCAGTGTAGGGGCGTGCTGGGGGTGGTGTTTCAGGGTTTAGGGCAGTGCAGTGGTGTTCGGGCAGTGTAGGGGGTCGTGAAGGGGTGGTGTTTTAGGGTTTAGGGTAGTGCAGTGGTGCTTGTGTAGTGTAGGGGGTCGTGCTGGGGGTAGTGTTTTAGGGTTTAGGGTAGTGCAGTGGTGTTTGGGTAGTGTAGGGGGTCGTGCTGGGGGTAGTGATTTAGGGTAGTGCAGTGGTGTTTGGGTAGTGTAGGGGGTACTGCTGGGGGTAGTGTTTTAGGGTTTAGGGTAGTGCAGTGGTGTTTGGGTAGTGTAGGGGTACTGCTGGGGGTAGTTTTTTAGGGTTTAGGGCAGTGCAGTGGTGTTCGGGCAGTGTAGGGGGTCATGCTGGGGCTGGTGTTTCAGGGTTTAGGGCAGTGCAGTGGTGTTCGGGCAGTGTAGGGGGTCTTGCTGGGGCTGGTGTTTCAGAGTCTAGTGCAGTGGTGTTCGGGCAGTGTAGGGGGTCTTGCTGGGGCTGGTGTTTCAGGGTTTAGGGCAGTGCAGTGGTGTTCGGGCAGTGTAGGGGGTCGTGCTGGGGGTGGTGTTTCCAGGTTTAGGGCAGTGCAGTGGTGTTCGGGCAGTGTAGGGGGTCGTGCTGGGGCTAGTGTTTCAGGATTTAGGGCAGAGCAATGGTGTTCAGGCAGTGTAGGGGGTTTTGCTGGAGGTGGTGTTTCAGGGTTTAGGGCAGTGCAGTGGTGTTCGTGCAGTGTAGGGGGTGGTGTTTCAGGGTTTAGGGCAGTGGTGTTCAGGCAGTGTAGGGGGTCTTGCTGGTGTTGATGTTTCAGGGTTTAGGGCAGTGCAGTGGTGTTCGGGCAGTGTAGGGGGTAGTGCTGGGGGTGGTGTTTCAGGGTTTAGGGCAGTGCAGTGGTGTTCCGGCAGTGTAGGAGGTCATGCAGGGGGTGGTGTTTCAGGGTTTAGGGCAGTCCAGTGGTGTTCGGGCAGTGTAGGGGGTCTTGCTGGGGGTAGTGTTTCGGGGTTTAGGGCAGTGCAGTGGTGTTCGTGCAGTGTAGGGGGTCGTGCTGGGGGTGGTGTTTCAGGGTTTAGGGCAGTGCAGTAGTGTTCGGGCAGTGTAGGGGATCGTGCAGGGGGTGGTGTTTCAGGGTTTAGGGCAGTGCAGTGATGTTCGGGCAGTGTAGGGGGTGGTGCTGGGGGTGGTGTTTCAGGGTTTAGGGCAGTGCAGTGGTGTTCGGGCAGTTTAGGGGGTCGTGCAGGGGATGGTGTTTCAGGGTTTAGGGCAGTGCAGTGGTGTTCGGGCAGTGTAGGGGTCGTGCTGGGGCTGGTGTTTCAGGGTTTAGGGCAGTGCAGTGGTGTTCGGGCAGTGTAGGGGGTCTTGCTGGGGGTGGTGTTTCAGGGTTTAGGGCAGTGGTGTTCGGGCAGTGTAGGGGGTCTTGCTGGGGGTGATGTTTCAGGGTTTAGGGCAGTGCAGTGGTGTTCGGGCAGTGTAGGGGGTCTTGCTGGGGGTAGTGTTTCAGGGTTTAGGGCAGTGCAGTGGTGTTCGTGCAGTGTAAGGGGTCGTGCTGGGGATGGTGTTTCAGGGTTTAGGGCAGTGCAGTAGTGTTCGGGCATTGTAGGGGGTCGTGCAGGGGTGGTATTTCAGGGTTTAGGGCAGTGCAGTGGTGTTCGGGTAGTGTAGGGGGTCGTGCTGGGGGTGGTGTTTCAGGGTTTAGGGCAGTGCAGTGGTGTTCGGGCAGTGTAGGGGTCGTGCTGGGGGTGGTGTTTCAGGGTTTAGGGCAGTGGTGTTCGGGCAGTGTAGGGGGTCTTGCTGGGGGTGATGTTTCAGGGTTTAGGGCAGTGGAGTGGTGTTCGGGCAGTGTAGGAGGTCTTGCTGGGGGTAGTGTTTCAGAGTTTAGGGCAGTGCAGTGGTGTTCGGGCAGTGTAGGGGGCGTGCTGGGGGTGGTGTTTCAGGGTTTAGGGCAGTGCAGTGGCGTTCGGGCAGTGTAGGGGGTCGTGAAGGGGTGGTGTTTCAGGGTTTAGGGCAGTGCAGTGGTGTTCGGGCAGTGTAGGGGGTCGTGCTAGGGTTGCTGTTTCAGGGTTTAGGGCAATGCAGTGGTGTTCGGGCAGTGTAGGGGGTCGTGCAGGGGATGGTGTTTCAGGGTTTAGGGCAGTGCAGTGGTGTTCGGGCAGTGTAGGGGGTCGTGCTGGGGGTAGTGTTTTAGGGTTTAGGGTAGTGCAGTGGTGCTTGTGTAGTGTAGGGGGTCGTGCTGGGGGTAGTGTTTTAGGGTTTAGGGTAGTGCAGTGGTGTTCGTGCAGTGTAGGGGGTCGTGCTGGGGGTGGTGTTTCAGGGTTTAGGGCAGTGCAGTAGTGTTCGGGCAGTGTAGGGGATCGTGCAGGGGGTGGTGTTTCAGGGTTTAGGGCAGTGCAGTGGTGTTCGGGCAGTGTAGGGGGTCGTGCTGGGGGTGGTGTTTCAGGGTTTAGGGCAGTGCAGTGGTGTTCGGGCAGTGTAGGGGGTCTTGCTGGGGGTAGTGTTTCAGGGTTTAGGGCAGTGCAGTGGTGTTCGTGCAGTGTAAGGGGTCGTGCTGGGGATGGTGTTTCAGGGTTTAGGGCAGTGCAGTGGTGTTTGGGCAGTGTAGGGGGTTGTGCAGGGGGTGGTGTTTCAGGGTTTAGGGCAGTGCAGTGGTGTTCGGGCAGTGTAGGGGGTCGTGCTGGGGGTGGAGTTTCAGGGTTTAGGGCAGTGCAGTGGTGTTCGGGCAGTGTAGGGGGTCGTGCTGGGGGTGGTGTTTCAGGGTTTAGTGCAGTGGTGTTCAGGCAGTGTAGGAGGTCTTGCTGGGGGTGATGTTTCAGGGTTTAGGGCAGTGCAGTGGTGTTCGGGCAGTGTAGGAGGTCTTGCTGGAGGTAGTGTTTCAGGGTTTAGGGCAGTGCAGTGGTGTTCGGGCAGTGTAGGGGGCGTGCTGGGGGTGGTGTTTCAGGGTTTAGGGCAGTGCAGTGGTGTTCGGGCAGTGTAGGGGGTCGTGAAGGGGGTGGTGTTTTAGGGTTTAGGGTAGTGCAGTGGTGCTTGTGTAGTGTAGGGGGTCATGCTGGGGGTAGTGTTTTAGGGTTTAGGGTAGTGCAGTGGTGTTTGGGTAGTGTAGGGGGTCGTGCTGGGGGTAGTGATTTAGGGTAGTGCAGTGGTGTTTGGGTAGTGTAGGGGGTACTGCTGGGGGTAGTGTTTTAGGGTTTAGGGTAGTGCAGTGGTGTTTGGGTAGTGTAGGGGTACTGCTGGGGGTAGTTTTTTAGGGTTTAGGGCAGTGCAGTGGTGTTCGGGCAGTGTAGGGGGTCATGCTGGGGCTGGTGTTTCAGGGTTTAGGGCAGTGCAGTGGTGTTCGGGCAGTGTAGGGGGTCTTGCTGGGGCTGGTGTTTCAGAGTCTAGGGCAGTGCAGTGGTGTTCGGGCAGTGTAGGGGGTCTTGCTGGGGCTGGTGTTTCAGGATTTAGGGCAGAGCAATGGTGTTCAGGCAGTGTAGGGGGTTTTGCTGGAGGTGGTGTTTCAGGGTTTAGGGCAGTGCAGTGGTGTTCGGGCAGTGTAGAGGGTCGTGCTGGGGGTGGTGTTTCCAGGTTTAGGGCAGTGCAGTGGTGTTCGGGCAGTGTAGGGGGCCGTGCTGGGGCTAGTGTTTCAGGATTTAGGGCAGAGCAATGGTGTTCAGGCAGTGTAGGGGGTTTTGCTGGAGGTGGTGTTTCAGGGTTTAGGGCAGTGCAGTGGTGTTCGTGCAGTGTAGGGGGTGGTGTTTCAGGGTTTAGGGCAGTGGTGTTCAGGCAGTGTATGGGGTCTTGCTGGGGTTGATGTTTCAGGGTTTAGGGCAGTGCAGTGGTGTTCGGGCAGTGTAGGGGGTAGTGCTGGGGGTGGTGTTTCAGGGTTTAGGGCAGTGCAGTGGTGTTCCGGCAGTGTAGGAGGTCATGCAGGGGGTGGTGTTTCAGGGTTTAGGGCAGTCCAGTGGTGTTCGGGCAGTGTAGGGGGTCTTGCTGGGGGTAGTGTTTTGGGGTTTAGGGCAGTGCAGTGGTGTTCGTGCAGTGTAGGGGGTCGTGCTGGGGGTGGTGTTTCAGGGTTTAGGGCAGTGCAGTAGTGTTCGGGCAGTGTAGGGGATCGTGCAGGGGGTGGTGTTTCAGGGTTTAGGGCAGTGCAGTGATGTTCGGGCAGTGTAGGGGGTTGTGCTGGGGATGGTGTTTCAGGGTTTAGGGCAGTGCAGTGGTGTTCGGGCAGTTTAGGGGGTCGTGCAGGGGATGGTGTTTCAGGGTTTAGGGCAGTGCAGTGGTGTTCGGGCAGTGTAGGGGTCGTGCTGGGGCTGGTGTTTCAGGGTTTAGGGCAGTGCAGTGGTGTTCGGGCAGTGTAGGGGGTCTTGCTGGGGGTGGTGTTTCAGGGTTTAGGGCAGTGGTGTTCGGGCAGTGTAGGGGGTCTTGCTGGAGGTGATGTTTCAGGGTTTAGGGCAGTGCAGTGGTGTTCGGGCAGTGTAGGGGGTCTTGCTGGGGGTAGTGTTTCAGGGTTTAGGGCAGTGCAGTGGTGTTTGTGCAGTGTAAGGGGTCGTGCTGGGGATGGTGTTTCAGGGTTTAGGGCAGTGCAGTAGTGTTCGGGCAGTGTAGGGGGTCGTGCAGGGGGTGGTATTTCAGGGTTTAGGGCAGTGCAGTGGTGTTCGGGTAGTGTAGGGGGTCGTGCTGGGGGTGGTGTTTCAGGGTTTAGGGCAGTGCAGTGGTGTTCGGGCAGTGTACGGGGTCGTGCTGGGGGTGGTGTTTCAGGGTTTAGGGCAGTGGTGTTCGGGCAGTGTAGGGGGTCTTGCTGGGGGTGATGTTTCAGGGTTTAGGGCAGTGGAGTGGTGTTCGGGCAGTGTAGGAGGTCTTGCTGGGGGTAGTGTTTCAGAGTTTAGGGCAGTGCAGTGGTGTTCGGGCAGTGTAGGGGGCGTGCTGGGGGTGGTGTTTCAGGGTTTAGGGCAGTGCAGTGGCGTTCGGGCAGTGTAGGGGGTCGTGAAGGGGTGGTATTTCAGGGTTTAGGGCAGTGCAGTGGTGTTCGGGCAGTGTAGGGGGTCGTGCAGGGGATGGTGTTTCAGGGTTTAGGGCAGTGCAGTGGTGTTCGGGCAGTGTAGGGGGTCGTGCTGGGGGTAGTGTTTTAGGGTTTAGGGTAGTGCAGTGGTGCTTGTGTAGTGTAGGGGGTCGTGCTGGGGGTAGTGTTTTAGGGTTTAGGGTAGTGCAGTGGTGTTTGTGTAGTGTAGGGGGTCATTTTTTAGGGTAGTGCAGTGGTGTTTGGGTAGTGTAGGGGGTCGTGCTGGGGGTAGTGTTTTAGGATGTAGGTTAGTGCAGTGGTGTTTGGGTAGTGTAGGGGGTCATGCTGGGGGTAGTGTTTTAGGGTTTAAGGTAGTGCAGTGGTGTTTGTGTAGTGTAGGGGGTCGTGCTGGGGGTAGTGTTTTAGGATTTAGGGTAGTGCAGTGGTGCTTGTGTAGTGTAGGGGGTCGTGCTGGGGGTAGTGTTTTAGGGTTTAGGGTAGTGCAGTGGTGTTTGTGTAGTGTAGGGGGTCATGTTTTAGGGTAGTGCAGTGGTGTTTGGGTAGTGTAGGGGGTCGTGCTGGGGGTAGTGTTTTAGGATTTAGGTTAGTGCAGTGGTGTTGGGGTAGTGTTTTAGGGTTTAGGGTAGTGCAGTGGTGTTTGTGTAGTGTAGGGGGTCATGCTGGGGGTAGTGTTTTAGGGTATAGGATAGTGCAGTGGTGCTTGTGTAGTGTAGGGGGTCGTGCTGGGGGTAGTGTTTTAGGGTTTAGGGTAGTGCAGTGGTGTTTTTGTACTGTAGGGGGGTCATGTTTTAAGATGCAACGCTCCAATACCTGACCAGTCTGCACTACATAAAACTGCAAAAAAACTAAAAATAAAAAGTGTTTTGCACACTTTTGTCATTGGGCTATATGTGGGCTACATCTGGGTAATATTTGTGCTACATTTGGGCTCTTTTTTCACTGGTTGCCATCTTGGAAGACTTCTTTGTTATGAAGTTTCCTAATTTCCTCATTTACTGCAGTCTCCTCATTAGGAAATGCTTTCAGTTTTTTACTTTGATTCCATCAAGAAGGCATTCAGATGTGTCACACATTTGCCATAAATTCAGAATGTTAGCACTCTAGTTGTTCATTAGATCACTGTAGTAAAGCTACTGCTCACCAAGGAGTTAACTGGAAGTCTACTGCTGGTATTGAAAGTGATTGTTTCAGTCTGCATGTCAGAATTTTCTAATGAAATAGAAGAGGATTTGAGATCTCACTTAAAACATGCACTAAATTTTCTTTTTGCAGCACTAACCATAATTTCTATGGCAAAATGAACCCCCTCATTTTGTTCCTTTTTAAATTAAATGTTTTAAGTGTTACCAGTTTATTCCAATCAAGATGGCTTCAGGTGTGCCATACTTTTGTCATAAGTAAGGCTGTTAGCACTCTAGTTGTTCTTTAGAACACTCTGGGAAGCTGCAGTAGAACACAAAGGCATCAACTGACAGGCTGCTCCTGTTGAAATATAACAGGAAGATATTTGAGATCTCACTTAAAACATGTCCTAATTTTTCTTTCTACAGCACTAACCATAATTTCTATGGCAAAATGAACCCCCTCATTTTGTTCCTTTTTAAATTAAATGTTTTAAGTGTTACCAGTTTATTCCAATCAAGATGGCTTCAGGTGTGCCATACTTTTGTCATAAGTAAGACTGTTAGCGCTCTAGTTGTTCTTTAGAACACTCTGGGAAGCTGCAGTAGAACACAAAGGCATCAACTGACAGGCTGCTCCTGTTGAAATATAACAGGAAGATATTTGAGATCACACTTGAAACATGTCCTAATTTTTCTTTCTACAGCACTAACCATAATTTCTATGACAAAATGAACCCCATCATTTTGTTCCTTTTTAAATTAAATGTTTTAAGTGTTACCAGTTTATTCCAATCAAGATGGCTTCAGGTGTGCCATACTTTTGTCATTAGTAAGATTGTTAGCGCTCTAGTTGTTCTTTAGAACACTCTGGGAAGCTGCAGTAGAACACAAAGGCATCAACTGACAGGCTGCTCCTGTTGAAATATAACAGGAAGATATTTGAGATCACACTTGAAACATGTCCTAATTTTTCTTTCCAGAGCACTAACCATAATTTCTATGACAAGATGAACCCCATCATTTTGTTCCTTTTTAAATTAAATGTTTTAAGTGTTACCAGTTTATTCCAATCAAGATGGCTTCAGGTGTGCCATACTTTTGTCATAAGTAAGGCTGTTAGCACTCTAGTTGTTCTTTAGAACACTCTGGGAAGCTGCAGTAGAACACAAAGGAATCAAGTGACAGTCTCTGCCTTTGTTGGATGTACATGTTTTACTGAGAATGTCAGACTTCATTCTCACATGACTGAGAAAGATAATGTGAATTTACAGAAAATATGCTCTCATTTTAGCTTCTGGAGCACCTTCCAAAACTGTATGGGACAAGCATGTGAAAATAGTTTTCTCTCAAACATGATTCATGATATCCCAGCAGAAGGTTTTTCACAGGGTAAAATCACCTTAGAACACACCACAATTCCTGAAATTAGTATGGTACCATCAACAAATGAATTCTAATGTAACTAAAGTCTGTTATCACCCTTTATAGTTCTCCTTTTGGTAACCCTCAAAATCTTAGGTTCACTACAATGCATTTCAATGGGGTACTATCATTTATATTGGTCCCAAGATGGCTGCCAGCAATTCCAGGATGAAGTGCTGACAGCCAATCAGATCTCACGATGACATGTGTGGTTAGGCTCCGCCCAGATATATATGTGTTTTTACTTTTGATTTTCTCAGCAACTACTGAACAGATTTACACCATTTAACAAAAGGGTTCTTTCTGAACCAAGAACTACCTCTTTGCCAAATTTGGTGTAATTCCGTTCAGCAGTTCGAGCTGTAGCCTTGCATAAAGTTTCCTATGGGAAATTGATTTTTTGACTCTTATTTTTTAATTTCTCCGCAACTACTGAACAGATTTACACCATTTAACAAAAGGGTTCTTTCTGAACCAAGAACTACCTCTTTGCCAAATTTGGTGTAATTCCGTTCAGCAGTTCGGGCTGTAGCCGTGTCTAAAGTTTCCTATGGGAAAATGAATGGGGAAAACACGTTTTGGGACCCCCTTTTTTCTCGGCCCCCGCTTGACGAATCACCCTGAGACTTTCAGGGTAGGAGCGGACCGGAGCGGGCCATAAAGTTTGAAAATGTCGCGAAGATTCGTCAACCGACGCAAGAGTTATTTCAAATAGAATGTCGCGGATTTCCTATGGAAAATAGGTCCTAACTATAACTATCTACTGGCGACCGCCAGTAGATAATATATATATATATATATATATATATGTATATATATATATATATATATATATATTCACTGAAAAAACCATAGGTTTTAGGGACAGTTATAGTTAGTTGGACATTGCACTCGTACAAAACCTGTGAAATTCCCCCGTTATAGTTAGTTCAGCTAACTATAACTCGCGCCCGCAATGCACTGCTGATGATGTCACATATTACATCACTCATGACATGGTCAGTGACATCACTGATGACATCACTGATGACATCTCAAATGACATCACTGATAACATCATCCAGTGACTGTTTGTTTCTGTAAAGTTTAAATATTTTTAATATATATAGGGAAAGGCGTATTGAAGAATGAGTGGGTGTATAAGTGTCTGTATGGATGATTTAGTAGGTGCGTGACTAACTCTATAAGTGAGTGATTAAACGTATCTTACTGAATGCATGGGTTAGTGACTAAACTGGGTGAATGTCTGTATCTGTCTGTCTGTTGCTGTGTAAGTGGCTGCATGGGTTTGTGAATAGCTACATGAGTGTCTATATGAGTTTTTGATTGGTTGTCTGAGTATCTGTATGGGTGCCTGAGTGTTTGTGTGGGTGGGGTGTGTGCGACTCTGTGCATAGATGTGTGAGTGGGTGATTCACTGGGTGGATGGTTTCAAGAGTGCATCTGTGATAGACTGTATGGGTGGGTAAGTGTGTGTAAGAGTGTGTTAGTGAGTGAATGTATGTCCCAGTGGTACATGTGTGAGTAACTACATATGTGAAAGGCAGTATATATGTGTGTTGGAGTATGTAAGTAGCTATAAGCGAGAGTGTGTGATTGTGAGAGTGACTGTATGGATGAGTGTGTGCTTGTATCAGTGATTGTATGAGAGCGTAAGAATGTGCTAGTATTTGTATGAGTAAGTGAGCTGGTGTGTATAACTGTATTGGTGAGTAAATGGCAGTGTGTTTAATTATTTGCATGACTGACTAGGTGTGTGAGTACCTCTATGGATGAGTGGCGGTGTTTGAGTGTCTATATAGGAGTATGAGTGCATATGATAGTCCTGTACTGAGTGACCGTAAGTATGAGTGACTGTACGGGTGAGTGAGTGGATGTGTGTGTGTAGACCTAAGAATCAGTGAGTGGGTATGTAGTTATTGGTGTTGTAGTGTCTATGGTTTTGCGAATGGCAGTCTGTAATTTAGAGTGGGTGTATCAAAGGTTATATTAGGGTGTGAGGAGGTGCATCAGTTTATCACGTGGATGATGTCATCAGTGATGTCATCAGTGATGTCACTTACCATGTCATGAGTGATGTAATATGTGACGTCATCAGCAGTGCATTGCGGGGGCGCGAGTTATAGTTAGCTGAACTAACTATAACGGGGGAATTTCACAGGTTTTGTACGAGTGCAATGTCCAACTAACTATAACTGTCCCTAAAACCTATGGTTTTTTCAGTGAATTTGTAAGGTTTTTTAAATGCTAATTTCTAACTATAACGTGGCTGAAACCTATGGTTTTTCAGTGAATTTCAAAGGTTTTTTAAATGCTAATTCCTAACTATAACATGTCTGAAACCTATGGTTTTTTTCAGTGAATTTCAAAGGTTTTGTAAATGACAATTTTTAAATGTATTAATTGTTATATTTATTTTTTGATACTGATTTACTACATTTTTTTAAACTATTTATTTTTACATATTTTATTTTTTAAATTACATTGTAATTACATTATACATTACATTACAAAATATACTTTCTCAGAATGAATTACTTTAGTTTAAATACTTTGCAAATAGGCAATAGACTTTTAAGTACAGTAGTTACAGTTGTTGCAATGGGCAACACAATTTCAAACACAATGCAACATTGAGCTCAATGTGAATTTCTAGTTAAATGCAATTAGTTACTTTATGGATTACTTTTCTAACCACAGGACTGGATCCTAGATTCAGTCCTGGGACATCTCCTGTAAACAGTTGAGTAAAAGCGTTTTGGTTACAGTAGTGATTTTTAAGGAATATTATTGTATTTTAAAAGTTGACACTTAGAAACTTTTTCAAATAGAATCACCAATGTTATCCTATGGGATGAAATTCACTTAGCAGGTAAGTAGTGTTATCGCTACTTTTTCTTACTCAGTGGTGGATCCTGGATCCAGCACTGGTGCATCTCCTGTAAACAGTTGAAAGAATGCGTTTAAGTCATACAGGCGATTTTTAAGGAATATTTGTACTTTGTGAAAATCGACACTTTGAAACTTTTCTGCTGAAAACCAGACAATGGATTCCTATGGAAGGAAATACAAGTTACTGGTAAGTACGGTTAGAATTACTTTTCAGGGTCAGTGCTGGGCTAAAAGATGCAGCACTGGGTTCTCTAATGATAACAGGTGAGTAAATCGGAATTTGTGGTTCGGCTGATTTTAGAGGAATATTATAAATTCCAAAACTCCACACACAAGAATTTCCAAGTGAAACCAGTCAATGTTAGCCTATGGAAGGAAATTCAAGTTACTGGTAAGTACGGTTAAAATTACTTTTCAGGATCAGTACTGGGCTCAAAGATGCAGCACTGAGGTCTCTCCTGATAACAGGTGAGTAAATTGGAATTCGTAGTTCTGCTGTTTTTAGAGGAATATTTGTATGTTTCAAAAATCGACACTTAGAAACTTTTTCAGCAAAAAGCAGGCAATGATATCCTATGGAAGGAAATTCAAGTTACTGGTAAGTACGGTTAAAATTACTTTTCAAGATCAGTACTGGGCTCAAAGATGCAGCACTGAGGTCTCTCCTGATAACAGGTGAGTAAATCTGAATTCGTAGTTCGGCTGATTTTAGAGGAATATTATAAAGTTCCAAAACTCCACACTTAGAAGAATTTCCAAGTGAAACCAGTCAATGTTAGCCTATGGAAGGAAATTCAAGTTACTGGTAAGTACGGTTAGAATTACTTTTCAGGATCAGTACTGGGCTCAAAGATGCAGCACTGAGGTCTCTCCTGATAACAGGTGAGTAAATCGGAATTCGTAGTTCTGCTGATTTTAGAGGAATATTTGTATGTTTCAAAAATCGACACTAACTTTTTCAGCAAAAAGCAGGCAATGATATCCTATGGAAGGAAATTCAAGTTACTGGTAAGTACGGTTAAAATTACTTTTCAAGATCAGTACTGGGCTCAAAGATGCAGCACTGAGGTCTCTCCTGATAACAGGTGAGTAAATCGGAATTCGTAGTTCGGCTGATTTTAGAGGAATATTATAAAGTTCCAAAACTCCACACTTAGAAGAATTTCCAAGTGAAACCAGTCAATGTTAGCCTATGGAAGGAAATTCAAGTTACTGGTAAGAACGGTTAGAATTACTTTTCAGGATCAGTACTGGGCTCAAAGATGCAGCACTGAGGTCTCTCCTGATAACAGGTGAGTAAATCGGAATTCGGAGTTCTGCTGATTTTAGAGGAATATTTGTATGTTTCAAAAATCGACACAAACGTTTTCAGCAAAAAGCAGGCAATGATATCCTATGGAAGGAAATTCAAGTTACTGGTAAGTACGGTTAAAATTACTTTTCAGGATCAGTACTGGGCTCAAAGATGCAGCACTGAGGTCTCTCCTGATAACAGGTGAGTAAATCGGAATTCGTAGTTCGGCTGATTTTAGAGGAATATTTGCACAATGGTGAAGGAAGGGGGTGGGGCCTGAGGTGACATGTCTGCAAACACGCCCTGTGGCGCGTTTTAAGTTGGAGAATTAATTCCTCCTCAATCCCGAGGGTCCCTAGGGGCCAACTAGCCCACCCTGTACCTCCAGTATGCGCCAGGGAGCTGCGTTGCAGAGAGGTGTTCAGAGGCCACGCCCCTTTTTGCACCTCTCTGCAACGCAGCTCTGTGGCGCTTTCTGGACGTACCTGGTGGGCTAGTTGTCCCCCAGGGACCCTCAGGATTGAAGGGGATTTTATTCCCCATCTTAAAACGCGCCACGGGGCCTGTTTGCACACATGTCACCTGAAGCCCCGCCCCCTCCCTTCACCACTGTGCAAACGCGCCCCGTGGTGCGTTTTAAGTTGGGGGATTAAGTCCCCTTGAATCCTGAGGGTCCCTGGAGTACAACTAGCCCACCATGTACGTCCAAAAGTGCCACAGAGCTGCGTTGCAGAGAGGTGTAAAAGGGCGTGGCCTCTGTACACCTCTCTGCAATGCAGCCCCTGGCGCATACTGGAGGTTCCTGGTGGGCTAGTTGGCCCCAGGGACCCCCAGTATTCAAGGGGAATTCGTTCCCCATCTGCAAACGCGCCAGGGCGCATTTGCAGAGTGCTGCAAGCAGGGGGGCGTGGCATCCGGCGCGATGCCGGTCTTTTTTTTTTTTTTTTTTTAAGAAGGGGGGCTGTGTGGCCCCCCTTCTTTTTCTAATCTATTGGCCCTGGGGACCCCATCCCCCAGGGCCTGCCCCCTAATTATTATTATTTTTTTTTTAAATTTGGAAGGGGGCCGCGTGGCCCCCCTCCCGAGGCCTTAATCGGCCCCGGGGACCCCATCCCCCGGGGCATGGCCTTCTTTTTTTTTTTTAAACTTATGGAGGGGGGCTGCGTTGCCCCCCTCCTCAGGCCACCTATGGCCCCGG
Source organism: Calotriton arnoldi (assembly GCA_963921515.1). NCBI lineage: Eukaryota > Metazoa > Chordata > Amphibia > Caudata > Salamandridae > Calotriton > Calotriton arnoldi. The sequence goes on from CAWUFW010003548.1 coordinate 88,198, forward strand.
GGACCCCATCCCCCAGGGCCGACCTTTGTTGTATTTTTATTTTTTTTTAATCCAATTTTGGGGAGGGGGGCCGCGTGGCCCCCCTCCCAAGCCACTTGTAGCCCCGGGGACCCCATCCCCCGGGGCTGGCCCTCTCCGTTGGGGACAGTGTGGGGGTCCCCAATCCCCCCCACGGTCCCGCCGGCTCCCCACGTCCCTCGGGAGCCGGCATTGCTTTTCCACATGGGGAGCTGCTAAGATGCAGCTCCCCGTGTGGAAAAGCAATTGTCTTTGGTTTTTGGAAGAGAGAGCAGGTTTCCTGCTCTCTCTTCCAAAAACCAAAGCAGTTTGCTATGGCAGGACGGGAGCCGCGAGGCTCCCGCCTTGCCATAGCAAACTACAGTGTCCCGGGGGTAGGCACCCCGGGACACTGCAGGATCCGGCCCTGGGGGGTGGCGGTCCCCAGGGCCATTACTGGCTCCAGGAGGGGGGCCGAGAAGTCGGAGGTCATGCTGTTTGGAGATGCAGCAATAAGCTGGTCTCCCAGCTGGTGGCCGGAGGAGCTGGGTTCTGCTCCGACTCCAAAAGGAGCGGTCAAGAACCTGGGAATTCAGATCGACCAGAATATTACATTTGAAGCACATGCCACTACCATCGCTGGCACCTGCTATCATACACTCAGCCTGCTTAGAAGAGTGTTCCCCTTGTTACCATCCTCTACGAGGAAAACACTGATGCAAGCTCTTGTGCTAAGCCGTCTGGACTACTGCAATGCACTATTAGTCTCTGCTAGCGAAGCTTCCTAAACAAGCTGCAGGTAGTCCAGAATACGGCAGCCCGACTGGTAGAAAATGCCCCCCAGAACAGCCTCTGCACCACTTTTAAATAAACTTCATTGGCTTCCTGTGAGAAAGCGGGTAAAGTTTAAGATCTGCTGCGTAGTCTTCAAAGCCCTAAATGGCCAGGGGCCCACCTACCTATCGGATAAACTGCGAAAATATATCCCTTCCCGGCCTCTCCGATCTGGTTCCAAGCTACTTCTCTGCACTCCAAGAATTAGAAAGGCTCGGTCGGGCGGCAAAGCTTTTTCTTACCTTGCCCCGACCATCTGGAACGAACTCCCCGCGATCTACGTGACTGCCAGAGCTTTCCCCTGTTTAGGAAACTACTAAAAACCCATCTCTGCTAAGATTCACCTTTTTGACTGTAATCAGTGGCCTCAGCGCTGAGATACCCCTGACGGGGTGATTCGGGCGCTATATAAATTAATAAATATCAAATATCAAATAACATCTTGAAAGCCCCGGGGAGGTGGTGGTCCCCGGGGCGCTGGGGGTCCGTAACGGACCCCCATATTTAAATCTTTAGTGCCCCGGGGAGGTGGCGGTCCCCGGGGCATGTGGGGGGGCTGGAACCCCCCCACACAGGTACTTTTAATTTTTTAAAAAGAAGCCCCGGGTGGGTGGCAGTCCCCGGGGCTGCGGGAGGGCCGAGAGCCCTCCCGCACCATTGTTTATTTAAAGCCCCGGGGGGTGGCGGTCCCCGGGGCTTGGGGGGGCCTTAGAGGCCCCCCAATCATAAATTTGATAAACCCCGCATGCCCCCGGGACTTGGCCCACCCGGGGGCCAATTACCAACGAAGCGCGGGAGACCGCGCTTCGTTTTTTTTTTTATTGGCAGGATCCGCGCACCCAGCGCGTTTTTTGCAGCGTTTTTTGCGTCTGTTTTTGTCTTTTCTTGTGCCTCGGTTCTACCGAGGAACAAGATGGCTGCCAACACTTCCTGGTTTGGAGTGTTGACAGCCAATTAGCATACAGCTCGTGATCGGGAGGGTACGCGGACCCTACGCGGCCATAGATATATATGTGATTTTACTTTTGATTTTCTCAGGAACTACTGAACGGATTTACACCATTTAAGCAAAAGGCACGAGTCTGAACCAAGGGCTATCTTTTTGCCAAATTTGGTGTCATTCCGTTCAGCAGATCGGGCTGTAGCCGCGATGAACGGTTCCTATGGAAAAATGAATGGGGAAAACACGTTTTGGGACCCGCCTTTTTTCTCGGCCCCCGCTTGACGAATCACCCCGAGAATTTCAGGATAGGAGCGGACCGGAGCTCCCCAACAAGTTGGAAAAACGAAGATTCGTCAACCGGCGCCAACGTTATTTCAAATAGAATGTTGCGGATTTCCTATGGAAAATAGGTCCTAACTATAACTATCTACTGGCGACCGCCAGTAGATAATATATATACAGAGTAATATATATATATTTGTACACACCATATTTGCTGCTAGTACAGCTGTTAAGGAATAACATCAACAGGATTTAAGTAAATCAAAAAACTAAAGAGAGATCTGATGTTGACAAATACGATTTGGTAAGGAGTGAAAATAGCTTGGATACAGCTAATACTACACAAGGGCTATGGCGATTGACTACACTAACAAAGAAGAGAGAGACAGTCAAGTTTGCAAGAAGAAAAAGATATGCTAGTGCATGCATAGCAATGCTGTTTTAAGTTGTGCCCAAACCTATTCAACTAGAATGTGTTATACTTATCATAATAGGAAGAAAAAAATATTGAATGAAGATGATGCAGTTGGTGGGTGAGTATATAAAGATGATTTAAATAAGAAGGTGCTAGGAGGAAGAGCAGAAACATTACATTACTTAGGCTCAAATGTAAGGTAAAATGGTGCAATATGTATCATACCCAATATAGTCTGACATCGAAGGGATTGGAATTTATCAGATACAGTAGCACCCACTTACAAATATTGACTGGGAAATGGAGAAACATGTAGATTTTGAGGCTTAGATGTTAGAAATGGGGGTCCCTAGTTAGCAGAGGTATGTACCTTTGTCCAAGTAGGGACCCTTGCTTCTAGTCAGGGTAAGGGGATACACACTCTAGATAACCCCTGCTCACCCCCTTGGTAGCTTGGCATGAGCAGACAGGCTTATCCAAAATGCAATGTGTAAAGTATTTGTACTGTAATACAGTGATAACACCACAAAAGGACACCACACCAGCTTAGAAAAATAAAGTATCTTTACCTAAACTCAACAAGACCAAAATGACAAAAGTCCAACATATAGGTAATAAGATATGACTTTAAAACAGTTATTGCAAAATTAAAGCTTGTAGAAAACAAATAGCTCCACCTGGGGCTATTGCGACGTCGTGTCAGCAATAAATCCAAAGTACTGCGCTGACCGCGAGAAGTGCGGCATTGGGGAACGGAGTCACAGGGATCCCCAAACAAACAGTACCTTGAAAACGATGTCTATGATGATGCGCAGCATCGTGGAGGTGAGGCGTCGGTGCCAAGGTCAAGGCTGGTCCCTGACTAACCACGGGGGAGGCGAGGTGTCATGTCCGTGAGGAGGTGATGTGTCGAGTCTAGGACAGGGAAAGATGGTTGCGTCGGCGGTGAGGTGTCGGTTCGGTGACGATGCTAAGTCGGCGAGTTCGTGGAGTCACCCTCAGCGGTTATCAGCGCCACGATAACAGGATGTAGGCACTGGCGATGACGGAGTCAGTACGAGCGCTGGCGTTGGGAAATACCGATAACTGTAGGCGTCGAAGGGCGTCGGAGCTGCTGTGCGGGCCGGGCTGTGCGTCGTGCACCTTATGAGCGGTGCACCTGGCCTTGGTGCATGTCACAGCATCACAGCGGTATTGCTGACGGCATCGGAGACAGGTTTTCTTACTTCTCTTAGGTTTCTTCCAGCTCCCAACAGCAGGAACAACCTCCAGAGGCCTAAAACTGGAATAGGCCCTCCTGGCAGGTCAGAACTCTCAGCAATAGAGTTCAGGGGAGCTGGAGGTGAAGTCTTTGTGTCCCTGAGACTTCAGAACAGGAGGCCAGCACACACAGGCCCTTGGAGATTCTTCTTCAAGCAGGTTCACAGCAAAGTTCCAGTCTTTGTCCTTTCCTTGAAAGAAGCAGCAACTGTAGGCCAACCCCACACAGCACACAGCAATGGGGCAATACTCCACCTCACAGCTCTCCAGCTCTTCTCCTTGGCAAAGGTTCCTCTTGAGTCCAGAAGTGATCTAAAGTTTTGGGGTTTAAGGTCCACTACTTATACCCCATTTTGTTTTTGTTCTTTATGTGCAAGGGTCTCTGAGCCCAGTCCAAACCAGTTCTGTCCTCACTGGTGCAGTATGACCACAGGGGGTGGAGACAGCATTGTGCAAGCGAGACAGGCCCTATTCAGTAGTAAGGAAAACTCCTTCCACTACTCTAAATGCAGCCAAGCCCCATTCAGCTCAGTTCTGAGTCATCCAAGACGGGCCAGGCATAACTCAACCCCCCCAGTGGCTGTCTACAGTGAATGCACATCCCCAGCCCCTGTCACTCCACAACCAGACAGTCAATCCACTAACAGGCAGAGGCACACAGAATGGTTAAATAAGAAAAGGCCTACTTTCTAAAAGTGGCCTTTTTTTAAACACCTAATTTGAAAACCATCTTTACTAAACAATGTGTTATCAAATTCTGAGTTCAGAGAGCCTAAACTTTATTCTTCTATCTTGTCCCAATGGGATGTTATACTTGTAAGATGTTACAAAGTATCTCCCATTCTATCCTATGGGATAGATAGCCTTTCAATAGTAAAAAAGAAATTGGCAGTATTTCACTATCAGGGCATGTCACACAAACCAGTACATGTCCTACCTTTCACATACACTGCACCCTGCCCATGGGGGTACCTTGGCCTACAATAGGGGTGCCCTATATGTGAGAAAAGGGAAGGTTAGGGCCTGGCAAGTGGGTGCCCTTGCCAGGTCGACATGGCAGTTTAAAACTGCACACAGACACTACAGTGGCAGGTCTGAGATACCTTTTCAGGGCTACTCATGTGGTTGACACAATCAGTGCTGCAGGCCCACTAGTGGCATTTGATATACAGGCCCGGCACACTCAGTGCACTTTACTAGGGACTTACCAGTAAATCAAATATGCCAATCAGGGAGAACCAATTGTAATAACAATTTACACAGGAAGCACTTGCACTTTGACACTGATCAGAAGTGGCAAAGTGCCCAAAGCATCTGAGCCAGCAAAAACAAAATCCAGCACAGCATCAAAAATACAGGAGTAAGAGGCAAAAAGTCAGGGGAAACCACGCCAAAGATGCCAAGTCTGACATTAGCCCTCTAAAATCTGCCTGTCCAGTTATTTAACAGGCAGTTCTCTTCACTCCCCCGCAGAAAATTGAGGATGGTGCGGCACTTGCTGCAAAACTCATAAATTCAATATGTGCCGTAACAGACAGATGTTACCGGCATTAGTCATGCCAACTGTAAATGTGGCCATAAGGGGGACTTTTCTGTGTACATAAAAGAGGATGTATCTAGTGGGAAGTGATTTTCTGCTTCAATTAAACCACTTTTTATAAATGTAAACTTAGTTATGTGGGTCTCTTCCATAACGGGAAATGGGGAGAAGGAAACAGATTCAAGAAGGATGGTTATTAAACAATTAATACATGGATTACTTTTCAAGTCACTGTGTGGGCAAAGCATTGTGGCATTCCTAAGAAACAACCATTGCCAGAGGAAGAAGGCAAAGCACAACAGACTGCATGTTATTTCATCTCAAGCCCTCATTAGTTTCTAAATACTTTAAGTGGTGAAAGAGTTTCTACCAGGTTGTCTATACATGTTGCAAACCCTAAAACCAGGCAGCTGGCCAACTGCTGCAATTTTCACTATTGCGCTAAAGATATTGTGCAACCCGAACCCCTACAGCTGGAATGTGTGGTAACACCTTCTTTAAATAGAGTTTAGTCAACGGCATTCTAAAGCAGACTTTTGGTTCTCTTCCCAGATCTGTGAAGTTGTGGCGACCAAACAACAGTATCAAGTATTGGTAATGGCCTGTCTCTTGGGAGGTGGTGAGAAGGTTGAGACTTTATACAGTATAAGATTATAATTACAATCACAGTAGAAATGCAAAGTTCAGCTATGGTAGTGTAAAAAGGAAAATAAATAATGGAAACTTAATGGCAATTGTATCAAGATTTTGTGCCGCCGCAAACTCACTCAAAACAGGGCAAAGTTTTAATAATATGGTATTTACTTTCCATTGCAAAACGTTTTTGTTCTGGAAAAGTCCACATTGTGTAGCACAAATAGCCATTTGCACTATTTTGTGTCAAGAAATTGTTCAATAGGTGGTAATTGGGAAGTGCAGGGCAACAACCAATGTTTTTTGATGCAAACTGTCATCTACTAAGATAGGTACACCGGGCTTTGTGACAAAAAAAATAACCCTCTTGAGGCAGGCACAAAGTAGGAGAAATGATTTTATTTCTCGTTACAATTCACACATAGCATGTTTAATGTACTGTACAACACACATACAGTTTGTGAAATGTTTTTACAAAGTGTTTAAGCATAGGATTTTGTAGTGGAAGCATACCCATCAAGTACAAAACCTATGCTAGACAGCATGCATACACCCTTGCACTATGGTCCAAAGGCCACGCCCCTCCACCTTTCGCCCCTCATGAACGGTGTCTGTCAGGCTGCACAAAGGTCAGCCTGACAGACACTGTTCACTTTCAGTTCAAGCTGCCAGGAGCCAGAAATGCGCATTTAGCGCAGGCTCCTGGCTGCCTGATCTGAACTTTGCTGGGCTGAGGAAGTCACAGCTCCTGTGGGCGTGACGTCCTCAGCTTAGCAAAGGTCCCTGAGGCCCTCCTCTCAGTGACGCGGGATAGCGTCACTGATTGCCTCGCACCTGGGCGCTTCAGTTTTAAGCCCTGAAGCGCCCCAGGTCGAGTGTCAATCAGTGACACTTCATCACAAAGTGGGGTGGGGTCAGCAGTCTCGCTGACCCCATCCCACTCTGTAATGACGTTGGGACTGCTGTCTTCCCTCATTGGCTGACCTTCTGTTAGCCAATGAGGGAAGGCAGCAGTCCCAAGCCTCCTGGAACCTCTGAGGCAGAGCTGGCTGCAGGTAAGTGTTTGTTTTTCTTTTAAACTGTTTGGTGCGTGCGTGCATGTATGTATGAATGTTTGGTGAAGTGTTGTGAATGGATGTGTTTGTGTGCGTGCATGCGTGCGTGCATGTATGAATGTTTGGTGAAGAGTGTTGTGGATGGATGTATTTGTGTGGGTGCGTGCATGTATGTATGAATGTTTGGTGAAGAGTGTTGTGAATGGATGTGTTTGTGTGCGTGCATGTGAATACATTGCTTTGAGTGTTATGTGTATGTGTGCATGTGCGTGAGAGTGTGTCCCGTCCGCCGACCTCCCACCAAAACGTACCGGCCACCACTGCACACAGGGGTAGAAAGCAGCAGGAGACCCTGTTTAGCAAATATGGCTATGTGCTGCTCTCTCTCCATAGCCCAAAGCAGCATAGCAACTTTGGTTGCTACTCTGCGTTGTGTGGTTTTTGTAAATCTTCCTCTAGATCTCTTCAATACAAAAGGCAGTTAAGCTGCAACCTCAAACCTAATGTTTGTCTGTTGCTGAAATCTTCAAAATAACTGAGCTTTTCACATGTTTCTCAATAAATACTGATGTGAGCCTCTAATTTAGAATACATTGGCCCAGTATAACCCATTGAGGTTTGAACACTGTAGGAATCTGGCTCTTTCTGTGATATATCAATAATCTGATATACCGTGTAAAGAGTCCAGGGGTTCCCTTTCTAGTGGACAGGGGTCTGCTATGCAATCCCAAAGTACTTTATTAGGGGGTAGTGTGGTCGAGCAGCCTTAGGCTTAACGCAGGAGTGCAAGACATTTGCAAACACACACAATGATTATTAAATGACACACAACTCAAGAAGGAGATCCACACCAATGTATAAAAATACCAAGTACCTTTATATGTGTTTAGGCATCAGAGGAAAATCATTCAGGTAAGTATGTTTTTAAATATAAATTCGTTTCACTTTAAAAAGTGGACAAAGTGCAATTTCTGAGTTCTGCGATATTATACTATAGTAGGAAGAACAAGTTCTGCAAACAGGTATAGTACAGTGACTTACAAGACCAATCTCCAGGAGTTATGGTGAGTGGTGGACAAGGTCCAAGGCAGCACCAACAGAACCCCACCAGCGTCCTGAGGGCGGCCGGGTGCAAGGTGCAATACAGCGTTGGGTGTCCAATGTTATTCTATGGAGAATGGTCACGGTAAAAAGAGGCTGCAGGCTCTGGCCAGGAGGCCAGTCGTGCTGAAACAGCAAGCAGGGTCAGGCCTTATGATGCTCAGGGATGGGGGGACACATTTGCTCCTCTTTTCCAAGGCCCTGGGGCGAGGGGTGCAGAGGTGTTTTTAGGCATCAGGTGGTTTTTCCTTACCAGGGCAGTCACGGAAGAGGGGACCTGCGTGTAGAGGCTGCAAGCGACATCGGGGAGTCCAGGAGGGGTGAAACCATGATGGACTTGAGCTCTGGAGGGTTGGAAAGTCTTGTTGACACCAGTGGCCCACTTTAACTCGGGTCAGAGGCGACGGGTGCAGTGGTGGCTTTGGGTGTCGGGCTTTGGTGGTTCCAGAGGCCTCAGAGTCTTCTGTTCTGTAATTTTTTCAGAACAGGTCCATTGTTCACGGGAAGTCTTGAGTCTTTTTCGAAGGCAAGCAGTCCTCCCAGGTTTCTGGAGTCAACAGCTGTAGGACAAGTCGGTTTTGGCGCAGTTTTCGATGAGGGATGCAGACAGGCCGGCAGGGCTGGTACCAGGTCAGCTGCTTCTTCTCTCCTCTCTGCTTTTGCGTTTCTTCTGTGTCCTCTCTCTTCTTAGGTCATCAGAATCTGCTTCTCTGGTACCAGGGACTCCCCTAAATACTGAATTTAAGGGTGTTAGGGGAGTGTAGGGTAGTGGTCAATTGGCTACCGTCCCTTGGGGTCACTACGCCCCTATTATATGATCACTTCCGGTGGAAAGTGGCCAAACCCTGTCCCAGAATTTCTAAGTATGCCATCACAAAGATGGTTACTTCTGAAAAATTGTTTACACCTTAAACAGCCCATCTTAGGGGTGGTACTAGCCTGGAGGTGGCACGCCAACCTGACTAGCTAATTTTCCCACCTGTCCAGGTGCCAAGAGAGCTTGGATGGTGGGGGGTCTTCCTCTCCTTTGAGGGGAGCTTGATTTGCATTCCAAAGGTGGCAGCGTCTTTGAAGTTTGCCGGCCCAAGGAGGCTAATCAACAGGTCATCCTGTGAGAGGGGGTATTACACCCTCTTCCCGGACAGGTTTTTGTTCTGGGTCTCCTGAGAGCAAAGGCTCTCACTCTAGGAGGTTGGAACAATGTCTCAGCTGGCAGTCTGGCAGAAACCAGTCAGCATGCACACCAGAGGCTGGTAGGTTTAAGGGGGCATCTCTAAGGTGCCCTCTGGGTGCATGTATTGGTAAATCCAACAATGGCATCAGTGTGGGCTTACCAAAACGAGATGCTTGATACCAAACAACCATATTTTTAGTGAAGCCATCATGTAGCTGGGGAACTCGTTTTCACCAGTGTCCAGCAGATGTTTTAAAATGGCTTTCCTGTCCACTTGCACTGGCAGTCTTAGGACTGGCCAGCACAGCGGCATATCTTCTCATGCAGGTGTGAACTCACATGTCATATTCAGCACACTAATCAAAGAAGAGGGTATGCAGTTCCTATAGGGGTAAGGGGACAAGGAGGGAGAGATACACACTAATTCCTCGTGGAGACAGGAATGTCCCACAGAAAAGGGCGGGAGGGGGATTCCTCCCTTTGGAACTAGGGCCCTCACACACCCAGCCAGCTAGGTGTCATGCTTCATCATGGAGTCTGCTCCTCGTCGGGTCGGCGCTGCAATACCCGACGGGCACCCAATGAGGGGCTCTTTAGCGGAGATCTTTTGTTCCTGCCTTTTGGTGCAGTGGGGGTGAAGGGCCTAGAAAGTGTAGATGTGGTGTAGTGGTGAAAGGAAGTGAATAAAACAGGTCAGTTAGTCCTAAAAATACCTTTATTCTGGTAGGCTGACTGCCTGATTAAAACTGTGGAGTGCCGGCTATCTAAGAACAATGTGTCTCGGTAACTACACTCTACTCTCAAGAGGTCAACATGTTTTTTGCCTATGGTGTCTGGAGGATCAGAGGCAATTCTTCAGGACCATGTAAAATTACTATCTACACAGGGTGGTGAGGTGGACGACCTACCTTCCAAGTCGTAAACCTGTAGGACTGTACCCACAGATGTTGAGGAACCTATACGCTCTAGTAGCCTCGCCTCAACAGTATCCGGCGGGATGAATGACACCAAAAGTTAGTGTCCAGCACTCCAATGGATGCGCGCCGGAACCGGCGGCGAGGGGTAGGTCTCCTGGCGCGCATCCATTGGAGTGCTGGACACTAACTTTTGGTGTCATTCATCCCGCCGGATGCTGTTGAGGCGAGGCTACTAGAGCGTATAGGTTCCTCAACATCTGTGGGTACTGTCCTACAGGTTTACGACATGGGAGGTAGGTCGTCCACCTCACCACCCTGTGTAGATAGTAATTTTACATGGTCCTGAAGAATTGCCTCTGATCCTCCAGACACCATAGGCAAGAAACATGCTGACCTCTTGAGAGTAGAGCGTAGTTACTGAGACACATTTTTCTTAGATAGCCGTCACTCCACAGTTTTAATCAGGCAGTCAGCCTACCAGAATAAAGGTATTTTAGGACTAACTGACCTGTTTTATTCACTTCCTTTCACCACTACACCACATCTACACTTTCTAGGCCCTTCACCCCACTGCACCAAACGGCAGGAACAAAAGATCTCCGCTAAGAGCCCCTCATGGGTGCCCGTCGAGTATTGCAGCGCCAACCCGGCGAGGAGCAGACCCAATGATGAAGCATGACACCTAGCTGGCTGGGTGTGTGAGGCCCTAGTTCCAAGGGAGGAATCCTCCCGCCCTTTTCTGTGGGGCATTTCTGTCTCCACGAGGAATTAGTGTACTCTCCCTCCTTGTCCCCTTACCCCTATAGGAACTGCATACCCTCTTCTTTGATTATTGTACCGGGCATGTATGATGGACCTAGTAAAAGCCCTTCTGTCCCCTTCTTTGATATATATTCAGCACCCTGCCTTAGGGCTGTTAGGCCTGCTGTAGGGTGACTTACAAATATTACATGCAGTGGATGTGGGGACATGGCATATGGGGATGTGTGACATGTCTTGTTGTCACTTTTGTCTGCTCCAAGACACACAGCCTGCAATGGCAGTCTTGCATGTGCTTGGTGAGGGGTCCCTTAGGGTGGCACAATTTGTGCTGCTGCCCTTAGGGACCCTCTTTAGTACACAGGTCCTAGGTACCAGGGGTGCCATTTACTAAGGACTTACAGAAGGTGCTAAAGGTTTTGCCAACTGGGAGAAAAATTGCACAATTTTTAGGGAAAGAACAGTGGTACTGGGGACCGGGGTAGCAGGAACCCAGTACACTCAGTCAAGGTTGCATCAATTCCCAGACAAAAAGTGGGGTGTACTGCAACAAAAACCCAGTTTCCTACACACATCATGTATAACACTGATAACCAAGGTGCTTAAATAATTTAACAGTAGAGCCCATGATATACCATTAGTGTTCCATACAGAGGGCACACAGTTCTTGACTTAAAAAGGTTTCTCTTTGGGATCCACTACTAGTGGCATAACACAAGATGATGGTGCCCCCCCTTCAGAATATCGTATGGGGTCACTGAGAATCTGTATGCACATATATTCATAGGTTTTAGGTTGAATGGGAGGTCCCTGATAACGAAGGACCCTGCAGCATCTTAGGGGCTGCAGGGTTTTGTGTTACACCCCTGCTTACTGCGGAACCTGCACCAAAACTTTAGAGAACTAGCCCAGTGTTTAAAAAGCACAATCGAATATGAATTACATAGCAACGCTTGATCCAGCAGTAAGTGGGAATGTACCCTTAACCGGTGCTTAATTTGTAAAAATATAAGTGCCAGGGCTGTCATCAGGGAACCTCTGAAGCTTTCACCACCCATTGCCCTAGCCATTGCTGCCGGTGACAGTACAAACACACCTACGAACATTGCACTCCTTCAATTATGGCACCTCAGACTATTCCTGGCCCCCAAAGTTATAAGAATGGCCTGGGTGGCTGGTATTAGTCATTTTCATGTATATTGAATTAATACACAACTGTGTTTTTAGAGATCAGCACAACAACAAACAGCGCCTTAATGTGGCAGACTGTCATAAGACCCGGTGTTTACAATTAAGTAATTGTTAGAAATGGGGGTCTCTAGTTGGCAGAGGTAGGTACCTTTGTCCAGATAGAGGCCCTTGCTTCTAGTCAGGGTAAGGGGATGCACTCCTAAAATAACCCCTGGTCACCCCCTTGGTAGCTTGGCACGAGCAGACAGGCTTATCTCAGAGGCAGTGTGTAAAGCATTTGTGAACACATACAATAACACAGGGAAAACACTACAAATGGACACCACACCAGTTTAGAAAAATAAGTAATCTTTATCTAAACTAACACAAGACCAAACAACAAAAATCCACAATACAGTATTAAAAATAAGGCTCTTAAATGGTAGAAATAGTTCAGTTCAATGCAAGTTGTAAATTCGACACTTTTCCCACAAAGTACCTTAGATGCGTCCCGCAAAACAAACAAAAGGGTTGCAGGGAAGGTGATGCGTCAGTTCCTTGCTTCAGGGGAGGCGATGCGTCTGTTCCTTACTGCAGCGCAGGGGAAGCAATGCGTCTGTTCCTTACCGGAGAGGAGGGGATGCGTCTGTTTCTTAATGCGTTCCATTTACGATGCGACAAGACGGCGCCTCGATGCGTGACGACGATCCGGTGCGATGCGACAAAATGGCGGCTCGATGCGATGCAACGCTTCGGTACGATGCGTGAACGTTTGCAGCCACACGGCAGGTGCTGCGACAATCTTCTCAGCGATGCGTCGGGACTCGGTGTGGATGCGGCACACTTCTTCCTGGTTGCTCGGCAAGGCATCGGAACCAAGTTCGGATGCGGCATGCTTCTTCCCCGTGGCTCGGCGATGTGCTGGGAATCGGTGCGGATGCGACACGCTTCTTCTCGTTGCGTCGATCTTCCAGCTCCCAGCGACAAGCAGTCTCTAGAGGTCCTAAACAACAGCAGGCACCTCTCTGCAGGTTAGAATTCCCAGCAAGGAAATTCAGGGTAGCTGGTGGTGAAGTCTTTGTGTCCCTGAGACTTCAGAACAGGAGGCAAGCTCGGTTTCAAGCCCTTGGAGATCTTCCTCAAGATGACAAAGGAAACAGCAAAGTCATTTTTCTCCTTTCCTTGCCAACAAGTAACCACTGCAGGCCAAACCCAAACAGCAAACAGCACAGGGGCAGTAATCTTCCTTCAGCTTCTCCGGCTCTTCTCCTTGGCAAAGGTTCCTCTTGATTTCCCAGAAGTGATCGAAAGTTCTGGGGTCTGGGTCCCCCTTTTTATACACACAAATTCTTTGTTCTCTGAAGGCAGAGAGTGTCTGTACCCAGCCAAAACCAGTTCTGTCCTTACTGGTGCATCTTCCTGGCAGGAGGTGGAGACAGCATTGTTGAAGGCAGACCAGGCCCATTCAGGTGAAAAGGAAATCTCCTCCCCCTACTCTAAATGCAGCCCAGGTCTATTCAGCCCAGCCCTGACTCATCAGACTGCCGGAGCCGCTGGCTTCTCCCAGATCCTGTCACTCACAAGCCAGACATGCAATACACAAACCTATCAGAGGCACACTGGATGGTTAGGCAAGAAAATACCCACTTTCTAAAAGTGGTATTTTCAAACACAGAATGTAAAATTCACCAACACTAAAATATGCACTTTAACATGCTGAGTTCAGGCATACTAAACTTTATTTTCCTATCTTGTTCCTAGGGCCAGTTATGTTTATAAGATGTTGTAAACTAACTGCCCATTCTGGCCTATGGGAACAGATAGCCTTGCAATAGTGAAAAACGAAATTGGCAGTATTTCACTATCAGGACATGCCACACACATAAGGGCATGTACTTCCTTTTACATACAATGCACCCTGCCCACAGGGGTACCTTGGGCCTACCTTAGGGGTGACTAACATGTAGAAAAGGGAAGGTTTAGGGACTGGCAAGTGTGTGCACTTGGCAAGTCGACATGGCAGTCCCACCCTGCACACAGGCTCTGCAATGGCAGGCCTGAGCCACATTTTACAAGCTGCTTCTGTGGGTGGCACACTCAGTTCTGCAAGTCCACCAGCAGCATTTGAATTACAGGCCCTGGGCACACATGGTGCACTGTACTAGGGTCTGACAAGTAAATCAAATCAGCCAATCATGGAATCACTAATCCACTACATCAATTTACAAAAGGGAGCGCTTGCACTTTGGCACTGAACAGCAGTGGCAAAGTGCCCAAATCATCTAGACCAGCAAAAATAGATGAGGCAACAGCAAAAAATGGAAGGGAGACCCACGCCAATGGTGCCAAGTCTAACACGTGTCCCCTCCAGCTGAAATGTGGGGAGAACTACCCACCCTCTTGGGAGTTCTCTTCACTAAGGGGGAAAAATCAGGACAGACCATCAGCATTGGCGTGTTCTGTACCAGGGCGGTGTTCCACCGTAAAGTCCATCCCCTGTAGGGAAATGGACCACCTCAACAGTTTTGGATTTTCACCCCTCATCTGCATCAACCATCTGAGGGACCTGTGGTCTGTCTGAACCCGGAAGTGAGTCCCAAACAAGTATGGTCTCAACTTCTTCAGTGCCCAGACCACAGCAAATGCCTCACGCTCAATCGCACTCCACCTCTGTTCCCGGGGAAGTAACCTGCTACTAATGAAGGCTACAGGTTGGTCTAGGCCCTCTTCATTCATCTGTGAAAACACAGCCCCCACACCATGCTCTGAAGCATCTGTCTGCACAATGAATTCCTTTGAGAAGTTGGGCGCCTGAAGCACGGGCGCCGTGCACATGGCAGATTTCAGGGCATCAAAAGCTTTCTGGTAGGCATCAGTCCAGTTCACTTTCTTGGGCTGCTTCCTGGAAGTCAGCTCTGTCAAGGGGGCAACAATGCTGCCATACCCCTTGACAAACCTCCTGTAATACCCTGTGAGTCCTAAAAAGGCTCTCACCTTTGTCTGGGTCTTGGGGGGTTCCCAAGCCAGAATGGTATCAGTCTTGGGCTTTAGGGGTACACCACGGAACCCTGCCCGATCTGGCACTTACTCACCTTGATCATGAGGCCTGCCCTCCGCAGTGCCTACAACACTTCCCAGAGGTGGTGCAGATGTTCCTCCCAAGTGGCACTGAACACTGCAATGTCATCCAGGTAGGCGGCACTGAAATCCTCCAGTCCAGCCAACACCTGGTTGACCAACCTCTGAAAGGTGGCAGGGGCATTCTTCATCCCAATGGGCATCACCCAGAATTGGTAGTGCCCATCTGGTGTGGAGAATGCTGACCTCTCTCTTGCCCCATCAGTTAAGGCGATCTGCCAGTACCCAGACGTTAAGTCAAACGTACTGAGGTACCGGGCAGCCACCAACCGATTGATGAGCTCATCAGCTCTGGGGATGAGGTGCGCGTCAGTCCTGGTGACTGAATTGAGCCCTTGGTAGTCCACACAGAACCGGAGTTCTGGTGTGGCACCGGGTACGGCAGCCTTTGGGACCAAGACCACTGGGCTGGCCCAAGGGCTGTTTGAGGACTCAATCACCCTTAGCTCTAACATCTTGGAGCCCTCCTCCTTGATGCAAGCTCTGACCCTGTCAGACACTCTGTAAATCTTATGTTTTACTGGAGGACTGTCCCCAGTGTCCACATCATGGACACACCACTGAGTGAGACCAGGGGTCAGGGAGAACAGGTCAGAAAACTGTCCCAACAGTTGGCGACAGTCATTCTGCTGCTCAGGGGTCAGGGCGGTAGAGAGGTTCACACCGTCCACTGACCCATCTTGCTCCTTGGCAGACAGGAGGTCAGGAAGAGGCTCAGTCTCCTCTTTCATCCCAACATCTGTTGCTAAGAGCATGCCCACTTCGGACCTCTCCAAGTGGGGCTTCAGGCGGTTCACATGCAGGACCCGCAAAGGGTTCCTAGGAGACTGCAAGTCCACCAAGTAGGTGACATTACTCTTGCGCTCCACCACCTCAAATGGTCCGGCACACTTATCCTGGAGCGCACAGGGCTCCACTGGGGCCATGACCCAAACTTTTTGTCCAGGCTGAAACTCGATCAGAGTGGCATTCTTATCATACCACCGTTTCATCTCTTCCTGGTTGGCTTCCAGATTCGCCTGAGCGAGTTGTCTAAAACGCCTAGTCTGATTTCTGAAGGCCAGCATGTAGCTATATACATCCTGGGGAGGTTTACTGGGAGCTTTCTCCCAGCCATCTTTCACCAAACTCAGAGGTCCTCTTACAGGATGGCCGTACAGTAGTTCAAAGGGACAGAACCCTAAGGACTTCTGGGGCACCTCTCGGTAAGCAAACAGAAGGCATGGCAAGAGGACGTCCCACTTACGACTCATGGGTTCCTCAAGACTCATAATCATGCCCTTCAGGGTCCAGTTGAATCTCTCAACCAGCCCATTACCTTGGGGGTGGCAAGGAGTGGTGAACTTATAGGTTACACCGCACTCCTGCCACAGGGACTTCATATACTTAGATATGAAGTTGGTACCACAGTCTGACACCACCTCTCTGGGGAACCCCACACGGGAGAAAATCCCCATCAACGCACGACCCACCACGGGGGCCATCACAGTCCGGAGAGGGATGGCATCCGGGTACCGGGTGGCATAGTCCACCAAGATGAGGATGAACCTGTTGCCCATGGCTGTCTTGGGAACCAGAGGTCCCACAATGTCAATGCCCACCCTTTCAAAGGGGGTGCTGACCACAGGGAAAGGCTGGAGAGGAGCCTTGTGTCAGGATTGGGTACTCCTCAGGGTCCGGATGAAGCAATAATGGTTCCACCCCCTGACATCCCCATACTCCAATGTATATATAACAGAGAAATAGGGCGATCAGGTGAGGGATAGGAAGGGGTAGGAACAGCTGGGATGAGAACCTGAAAAAAGAGAATAACAATAATGAATAACAGGTGTTGAAACCTCACTACTCTCAATAAATCTCGCTACTGTTTTTAACATATACCTTTTGTCTCAAGCAGCCTTTATACAAATGGCCCCGTAAGGGCTTCACATGAGGGTAGGTTGTTTGTCGAAAAGCCTCCCGACATCCTAGAATCATGAGCAAGAAAGTTATCGCCAATGACACAACCCCTCTCTTCCAAAGGACAACCGAAATAGAAAACAAGGTTTCCTCCTTCCCGTAAGTTAGACACCACTGCGGTTACAGCACCGCCACCCACCAGTGAGGAATGTGTTGGAGAACAACGAAAGAAAAAGGCTTCCACGGTTTAGTACACCGCCGCCCTAGGAGTCTACACCAATAGTAATAACAAAGTATGCTCACGGTTTTTAGGCTTCCGCGGTTTAGCACACCGCCGCCCTCACCGCGTGAGTCCGCTCACCTGACCTCCTCCGATCAGGCTAGTTCCAAAAAGAAACAGAAAACTCTCCCGAGTCCTTCCAGGATTTGGACCTCCGTCCAGCAACGACGGGCTTCCGCGGTATGGTACACCGCCGCCTGCGCCGTGCTCGTGAAAGTAGTGGATCTCCTCCAGCCGGTGAAGACCCCGCAGCACACCTCGATGCTGCCGCCGTACACCAGGAAAGTAAACTCTTCCCTGCCACTAGAATTACGCACGCTGGTTGTGCGCTCAATGCGTCGTCTTATAGACGCGTGACTCCGCCCTCTCCCTGGGCCTCATGGGAGTTGTAGGAATCAACGGCTAGGTAGGCGCTACACGGCCCGACTCCTGACAGTAGGCCCCCCCATCCAGCGCCTCCTAGACCCTGGTTTGCCGGGACACCTGCGATAAAATGCGGCCACAGCCGCAGGAGCATGGACGTTGACACACGGCTCCCAGGAATCGTCCTCCGAGGTGTACCCCTTCCAGGAGACCAGATACCACAGCCTGCCCCTGCGATACTGCGCGTCCAGGATCCTTCTCACTTCGTACTCCAGCCCGCCCTCACAGGAGACCGGAGGTGGCGACCGCCTCCTAGCTTCCCTAGCTGGCTTCAAAAGGCTGCAGTGGAAAACCGGATGGATACGGAGACTGGCAGGCAACCGTAGCTTGAAAGCCACCGGGTTCACCTGACGTACCACTCTATATGGACCAATATACTTGGGGTGGAACACACTGCGCATCTTAAACTTGATATTTTTAGTAGACAACCAAACCCTGTCTCCAACCTGATACACAGGACCATCGATTCGGCGTCTGTCCTCCCACTTCTTATACAGCAACTTGGCCTCCACCAGGTGTTTCCTTGTTTTCCTGTGGATAGCCCGTAGTGTCTTCATGTGAGCTAGAACAGACGGTTGGTCGGCTAGGTCTACTGGTAGATCAATGGGCAGAGTCTTTGCGCTGTATCCGAAAGTCGCCTCGAATGGTGAGACCCCGATAGAACTGTGCAGAGCGTTGTTGTAGGCTAACTCCGCCATCCATAGCAACGACACCCATGAGTCCTGTGCCTCCATGGCGTAACAACGCAGATATTTCTTCAGGGTCTGGTTTAACCTTTCGGTTTGTCCATCGGTTTGAGGGTGGAAACTCGTTGAAACAGCCGATTCAATCTGCAGGGCCTTACACCACGACTTCCAGAAACTGGCGATAAATTGGGGGCCCCTATCTGACACGATCACTTTGGGCAATCCATGTAGTCTGAATACTCTGTCCATCAATAATTGTGCGGTCTGGCCGGCTGTCGGGAGGCTTTTGCACGGTATGAAATGGCCTGTTTTGGTCAGGCTATCCACCACTACCAAAATTGCGGAATATCCTTGATCCACAGGCAGCCCTGTGATGAAATCCATGCTCATGTGTTGCCAGGGTAGGTGTGGAGTTGGCATCGGCCTAAGTTTTCCTTTTTTCCCAGAGGAATCGCTCTTGCACCTGGCACAGACCTCACATTGCGCAACCCAAGCACGCACATCAGATACCAACGATTTCCACCAAAAATGCCGTTGTACCAGATCGATGGTTTTACGGATTCCTGGATGCCCGGCCAAAGGAGACACATGGCACCATTCATATGCGGCTTTCTGTAGGGTTTTATTGGGAAGGTACAGTTTGCCGTTCTGGAAAGGCAAGCCTTGTTTTATGCTCCGAGCTTCGTCCTCCTGGGCCCATCTCTCCCACCTCTCAGTGGATCTATTTTTCTTCACGTCTGCCAGGAATCGCTCCACTCGCATTACACAGATGACCTTTGCTGGATCTATGATGGCTTCAGGGATGCAGGCTGGTTTCTCTACCACAGATTCCTGTCTAGAAAGGGAGTCGGCCTTACGATTGTCAGTGCCCGGCCGGAAGGTAATGACAAAATCATATTCCGCAAAAAACAGGGTCCATCTCATTTGCCTCTGTGTAAGATGACGGGCCGTCTTCATGTACTGTAAATTGCGGTGGTCAGAATACACCGTGATTGGATATCGTGCTCCCATCAGGTAATGTCTCCATTCCTGGAAGGCCTTTTTGATTGCTAACAGTTCCTTCTCAGCAATAGTGTAGTTCTTCTCTGTTGCACTTAGCTTCTTGGAGAGGTAGGCCACCGGGTGGAGTTGTCCGGTGTCTTTATCCCTCTGAGACAGTACGGCTCCGATGGCTTCATCTGAAGCGTCGGCTTCCACGATGAATGGAGCCCCCATTGCCGGATGTGTTAGTACAGGGGCGGTGGTAAACGCCTCCTTCAAATGACCAAAAGCCGCAGATGCCTCAGGTGTCCATACAAAGGGAACCCCTTTGCGAAGCAGCCGGGTGATCGGGACAGCCACCTGTGAGAAGTTCATGATGAATCTGCGGTAGTAGTTAGCAAAACCCAAGAAACACTGAACGTCCCTAGTGCACGTTGGAATGGGCCACTTCTGTACGGCTTGTATCTTGCGTTCCGCCATACTCAATCCGTTCGGACACAGAATCACCCCTAGAAACTCCACCTCACGAACCCCAAACTCACACTTGCTAAGTTTGCAGAACAGATGGTGCTCACGCAGCCTCTCCAAGACCCACATGACATGACTGTGATGTATATCGACCGACACAGAGTATATGAGGATGTCATCGATATACACTACCACAAAGTGGTCCACAAATTCTTTTAGAACGTCATTCAAAAAATACTGGAAAGCCGCTGGGGCGTTGCACAGCCCGAACGGCATCACAGTATACTCAAACAACCCATATCGCGTTTTAAACGCTGTCTTCCATTCGTCACCTTCTCTGATGTGCACCAAATGATACGCCCCTCTCAGGTCTAATCTGGTATAGATGGTAGCTTCACGCACCTGATCTAACAGAACTGGTATCAGAGGCAAAGGGTAGCGATTACGAACTGTAATTTTATTCAGCGCTCTGTAATCGCAACACGCTCTAAGCTCTCCACTCGCTTTCGATATAAAGAAAAGAGGGGAAGCTGCAGGAGATCGTGAGGGTCGAATGAAACCTATATCTAGGAAATGGTCCAGGTATTTTCTAAGATGTTGGGTTTCCGGCTCTGATAACGCATAAACTCTACATGCTGGAATGGTGGCTCCCTCAATCAGATCGATTTGACAGTCGTACGCCCGATGAGGTGGGAGTTGTTCGGCCTGAGTCTTACTGAACACTTCCTCAAACTGCGTGTACTCTTCTGGTAATACGACCTCCTTCTCTGCCGCTGTGGCTGCGCAAAATGGGTGTAACAAAGCGGCAGCTTGAGACTCGTACCCCTGTAAACAGTGTTCCTCACATTCCCTAGACAAGAACTTAATGGTCTTATGTCTCCAATCTACCGTAGGGTTATGACGCCACAACCATGGCATGCCCAATATCACCTCATACTGGGGGGCTTCTATGATATTCAATGAGATGTCCTCCACATGTTGTCTAACTCCATCATCTATGGAGATTATTAAGGTCTCAGTTTGCTCTGTAACTAGACCTGATTTGAGCGGCTTCCCATCCACCACGAACACTTCCTCAGGGGTCTCACGAGTTACCTTACCGATAGCTAGTCGCCTCACCAACCCGCTATCAATAAAATTCCCCGTGGCCCCCGAATCTAGCATGGCTAACACCTGGTGTACCTGATGCTGAGTTTCTAGTCCCACCGCCACCACTATGTGGGATTCGGTGTCCCTAACTTTGGTACTCGACAAAGACGGTATTTTCCACTCTCTTTCTCCCAAGCCAAGGGGAGGAGGCTCCACTGACAACCCTGACCCATTGCTTAACACCGACACCGCTGCTTTCTTATTCCGGTACAATGGTCCTGGTGCCTTTGGTTTGGAGGGACACTCACGTACAAAGTGTCCTCTTTTCCTGCAATACATGCACAACCCTTGTATACGTCGGCTCTCTCTCTCACTCCGCGAAAGTGGTGCTCGGATGGCTCCCACCTCCATGGGTTCGTAGTGATTATCGGTGGTAACAGCCTCCTTCCTGGAGGTCTTGTCTGACCTGTAAAACATTCTCTCCCCTCTAGACCTTTCGCTACTTCTCTCATACATCCTACCATCCAACCGTAAGGACAAACTGATGAGATCAGCACAGGAACCAGGCTGGGGATCTATTTGGGCAATAACATCCTTGAGTTCTTCTCGCAACCCCTGATAGAAAAGAGACATTCTCTTTTCCTCGGGCCACGCAGCTTCAGCCATCAAACGATTGAAGGAAGTGAGGTACGTGACCAGATCATGCTTTCCTTGTCGCAGCTCAAGGAGTTCCCGGTCCGCACTGAAAGTAGTAGTTCGTCTGTCGAACACATGTTCAAACGCGGATCGGAACGCTTCCCAATCCGACAACACCGGGTCATTGTTCCTTACCAAAGGAACTGCCCAATTGGCGGCATCTCCGATCATGTATGAGATTGCAAAAGCCACTCTGGAGTGGTTATTTGGAAATGATGAAGGCCTGCAGGAGAAATGAAGCAACACCTGTGTAAGAAAGACCTGGATCTTCTGCGGATCCCCTGCATACCTCTCTGGGCTTGCCAGTGGTATGGGAGGAGGAACCGTAACCTGTATTTGTGGGGTGCTAGAGACCGTTGCATCAAAAGGGTTTCTAGCCAGCCTGTCTACCCTTTCTCTCAAGGCCGCTGTTTCTAACCTGGAAGCCGCAAGTTCCTGTTGCACTAACGCCAGGGCCTGTACAACATCGTCTAGGGACGCCATCTATTGCTACCCCAAGACCGGGAGGGGTATCGTATCTTGGGTGCGTAATTCTGTCAGGATTGGGTACTCCTCAGGGTCCGGATGAAGCAATAATGGTTCCACCCCCTGACATCCCCATACTCCAATGTATATATAACAGAGAAATAGGGCGATCAGGTGAGGGATAGGAAGGGGTAGGAACAGCTGGGATGAGAACCTGAAAAAAGAGAATAACAATAATGAATAACAGGTGTTGAAACCTCACTACTCTCAATAAATCTCGCTACTGTTTTTAACATATACCTTTTGTCTCAAGCAGCCTTTATACAAATGGCCCCGTAAGGGCTTCACATGAGGGTAGGTTGTTTGTCGAAAAGCCTCCCGACATCCTAGAATCATGAGCAAGAAAGTTATCGCCAATGACACAACCCCTCTCTTCCAAAGGACAACCGAAATAGAAAACAAGGTTTCCTCCTTCCCGTAAGTTAGACACCACTGCGGTTACAGCACCGCCACCCACCAGTGAGGAATGTGTTGGAGAACAACGAAAGAAAAAGGCTTCCACGGTTTAGTACACCGCCGCCCTAGGAGTCTACACCAATAGTAATAACAAAGTATGCTCACGGTTTTTTAGGCTTCCGCGGTTTAGCACACCGCCGCCCTCACCGCGTGAGTCCGCTCACCTGACCTCCTCCGATCAGGCTAGTTCCAAAAAGAAACAGAAAACTCTCCCGAGTCCTTCCAGGATTTGGACCTCCGTCCAGCAACGACGGGCTTCCGCGGTATGGTACACCGCCGCCTGCGCCGTGCTCGTGAAAGTAGTGGATCTCCTCCAGCCGGTGAAGACCCCGCAGCACACCTCGATGCTGCCGCCGTACACCAGGAAAGTAAACTCTTCCCTGCCACTAGAATTACGCACGCTGGTTGTGCGCTCAATGCGTCGTCTTATAGACGCGTGACTCCGCCCTCTCCCTGGGCCTCATGGGAGTTGTAGGAATCAACGGCTAGGTAGGCGCTACACGGCCCGACTTCTGACACCTTGTGCTTCCTCCCACTCTTACCACTTGCCTGGCAAGTCTGACAGGTCCTGCAATGAGTATCTGAACGCTTGCGCATTTGGGGCCAGTAAAAGTGGGTGACAAGCCTTTCAAAGGTCTTGTCTTGCCCCAAATGTCCTGCTAAAGGCACATCATGAGCCAGACCCAGTAGGAAGGCTCTGAAGCGCTGGGGTACCACCAGCACACGGGCTGACCCAGGCTCAGCAACCGTAGGCTTACTATACAGGAGACCATTCTCCCAGTAAATCCAATGTGATCCAGACTGATCACCTGCTGCCTGGTTTGCAGCCCGCTGCCGCAAACCCACAAGAGAAGGGCACTTCTTCTGCTCCTTGCAGACCTCTTCCCTGGAGGGGCCTCCTTCCTGCTGCCAATGGGTCAGCTCAGGCAGGTCCCCCAGTTCAGCCACTTGTTCCCCTGTAGGCTCCAGGGCATCTCTTCAAGGATTGTCTCCTCCTGGACCGTGGGAACTTCGAGGCATGGTTTCCCGCGCCCCCTGCCTCTTCTCTTTAAGGCAGGCACCTGGGCCACTCTTTCAGGCTCCAGGCCCTCTTGCATGCCCTTACCGGCTGCCATTGACCGAATGGTCACACATGCCCCCTCAGGCAGACCCAACATCTCCAAATGAGACCTTCTCTCCACCTTAGCCCAAGGGGAGTTCTCCAAATCATTGCCTAGCAGACAGTCAACAGGCATGGCTGGCCTCACAGCTACTTGAAAGGTACCTGAGACCCCACCCCACTCAAAAGGAACCTGTGCCACTTTGCAGAGGCACTCTGAGTTGTCAGAGGCAACTACAGGGTAGAATGTGTTGGGGAGCACCTGCTCTTCAGACACCAGCCGACAACTGACAGCTGTTACACTGGCTCCGGTGTCTCTCAGAGCCTCCATCCTATGGCCATTGATGGTCACCCACTGCCTGTACTTCTTAGTGTTATCAGGAAGCTGAGTCCTAGGGACCATCTCACTGTCTCCTAAAGAGACTAAGGACATCTCTGCGGGACCCCACCCACCTTGGGCACCCGACTCCTCCCCCAGGTCTACACTAGCCATCTGCCGGGGCGGTGCACCTGTGGGTGCCGCGTTAACCTTTTTGGGACACTTAGGATCCCAAAAGAAGTGGCCCACCTGACCATAACCAAAACATGTCTTGGGACCCCTCTGAACAGACTTATCTGTCGGAGCCCCGGGCTTCTTCTCAGTGGGAGGCTGGGAACCCTTACCTTGGTTCCCTTGGGGATTACTTTGGGGCCCTTTCTGGAACTCCTTCTGTTTACCCTTGTCCCCCCACTCTTCTGCTGGGGACCCTCCCACCTTTGGCGGAGTCTCCCACAAGACCCTTGTGGACCCTGGTACTGACCCAGCAGTCCGCCTCCACAGCAAGCTTCCTGGGATCAGTCAGCTTACTATCAATCAGGTGCTGGCGTAGCTCTGGAAAACAACTACTGGACAAGTGCTCCCATGCAATCAAATCAAAGAGCTCCTGGAAATCATTCACTTTGCTACCCTTCACCCAACCATCCAATGCTCTGCAAAAAAAAGACACATATTCCACCCAGGTGCTAGACTCCAGCTTCTTGTAATTTCTAAATGTATGCCTATAAAGCTCTGGGGTCAACCCATATCTTGGTATTAAGGCTTCCTTCATGGGGGCATAGGACATCTGATCCTCCTTGGGCAATGCTTGTAAGGTGTCCCTTCCTTCATCCATAAAGCGGCCCCACAACCCCGCTCCCCAATCAATCAATCAATCAATCAAAATACTTTATTCGGCTTTAGGATTAAAACCATAAAAGTTACACAGCTCCATATAACAGTTAAGACATGTAATTCATAACAATAATATTAAAACAAATTGTCCCCTAAAATACAAAGATATATACATCTAATACATAAAATTATATAGGGGGAACCACTACACCAGAGGACCAAATTACATCAATATGGATAGTAATGGGGAGTACCTACCAACGTTGGAAGTTTACTAACTCTCCATACAAATCCTAGATCTCAGAGAGGATTTCAGAAAGCCTACTATAAAAGTCACACAGTCTAATTTCAACAGTTGTAAATAAAAAAGAGCTGGGCGGACCTGAGTAAAATTCAACTTCTTTAAAAGGGGTGTTAAAAAATATCTGCGAGGTACATCATAAAATTTACAAAAAAACATAAAGTGTAGCAAATCCTGAGGAGACACTCCGTCGCAGCCACAGGATGCTAACACCTGGCCTCTGCAGCTCCCTTTTGGGACAGCTAATAGCAAATGAAAATAATCCAATCGAAACCTGATTAATAAAAACCGCTCATGGGGCGACAATGGCCACAGAAGATAAGGCTCAATAGATGGGATTGTTTTAAGCATCACATATTTACGGACGCTTGATTTCCCAATTTCTAAATCGTCTCTACCATGCTTTTTAAGGTAATAAAGGTTTTCTTTACAAATTCCACATCCTTCATGGTAATAGAATCAGGCTTTAAAAAAGGTCCGGCCGCCCCAGCTCTTCAAAACAACCCCTAATATATTTTAACCATGGAATACGAGACATGTAATCAAGACTCATAGTTTCTCTTAAAATCTGATGGGTGAGAACTAACTCCTTGTTTAACCAACAATTGAGCCAAAACAACAAGGGGCGCATGGCCAAGGTGTCACATAAAAATGGCAACCCCAGTTCTTCATGTACCACCAGATTTGATGTTCCAGTGGGCACTCCTAGGAGACGTTTTAGAAAGGTGTTCTCCACCACCTGTAGAGCATCGGTTGCTACATAGCCCCAGATTTCACTCCCATAGCCAGCTATAGCAACACTTTTGGCCTGAAATATCTTCAACATTGCGGCAATTGGGCGCTTACCCATCTTCGCTGCAAAGTTGAAGATTGCCGCATTCGCCCTTGTCACCTCCCCTTTTTCCTCTGAATCAGGGCCCCCAATTCAAACGGTCATCTATTAGAACACCCAGGTAAGGGAATACCGAAGTCGTTGGTACTTTCTCATTACCCACTTTGAAAGGGAACAATTTCTTCGGGCGAATCCCAACCTGCATAATATAGGATTTGGAATTGTTAATTGCCAAATCACGGGCTTCCATAAAACTCCGAAAGGTGTCTAACAATGTCTGAAGTCCCCTTGCCGTCCTAGCAACGAGGACCGCATCATCCGCATATAGCAGGACGGGCAGACCTCTTTGCCCCACATATGGGAAATCGACCCCTGTTTTTATCAAAGTTTTTCCAGGTCATTGATATATAAATTAAATAAAAAGGGGCCAAAATACACCCCTGCCGAACCCCCTCTCTATTTTAAAATCTCTGGATACACGGAGATCCTGTGCATATCTGATGTTAGCCTTTGTATCCCTGTGCAGATCCTCCAGGAAGTCAACCAAATTTTCCTCCACCCCCATGGCCCGCATGGATTGCCACAGTTTCCCCGATTGACACAATCAAAGGCAGAGGAAAGATCCATGAAGGCCATGTAAATTGTACCTTGGCGGGCAATTGTATACTTTCCCAGGATCAAATATAAATTAAGGCATTGGGCCAAGGTGGAGCGCCCTGGGCGGAACCCATACTGTATATCAGAGATGATCTCATTCTCTGCCGCCCAAGAGGATAATCTTCCCAGTAATACCCCACCCACAACCTTGACCACTGAGTCAAGAAGGGAGATCGGTCTATAACACAAAGTGCTATTGCGATCGCCCTTCTTGAATACCGGCACAATGGTTGAGATGCTCCAGGAGTCCGGACAACCAATCCTGGCCGCCGCGTTAAGGACAGCCATCAATACTGGGGCCCAAAAGATGGATTAGATTTGAAAAGGTCTGGAGGGATACCATCCGGACCTGGGGCCTTATTACACGTCAGCCCTAAGATGGCCTTCTCCACCTCTTTCTGCTCAAACACTATTGGAGCAGTAATATTAACCCTACTTTGGGATTGATGAGGCTCCATGGGGCGTCTAAAAATAGATTTAAAATGAGACACCCATTCATCCTCAGATATATTAGTGCCTACTTCTCCATCCCTAGCCTTTTCAAATAAAGGTCGATTAATAATGCCCCAAAACCTTGCACTATTCCCCAAAGTGCCGCTCCCCAATCTTTCTAAGGGACCCGGTGGGACATCATCACTACCTCATAGGCCTTAAACCACTGCCCAATATCCTCCCTCTTCATTAATTCCTTAATGACATCCTTGGGAATATATACTCTTCCTTCTACAGGCACTGAAGGTGTGCTGCCGCCAGAGGGAGTGATCTCTAAGCTCTTTGCTTTCAGCTCCAGCTCCCTCACAACTCTCTCATGCTCTAAAAGCATCTTCTTCTCTTCCATGGCTAATCTCTTATTTTCTAACTCCAATTTCTTACTTTCTATGTCATTCTGACTCACCACTTTGAGCTTGGTCAGCTCCATCTCATGTACTCTGCTTTTCTCCCTGTCCTCCAATTCCTCTGGGGACGGGCCTTTTGAAGAAACACTGCTGCCCACCCTGGAAGGCACTTTCCCCCCAGTTAGGCCCAATGGCCCCTCCAGCTGCCCATCTAAATTCTCTGCCTCCTCCCTAAGCTCTTCAGGATGCTCACTGGCATTCCTAGATTCCAACCAGGCCCTCAGCGCCTTTTGGTATTCCTCTTTCCTGGTGAGGCCTCTTATAGAGATTTTAAATTTCTTGCAAACAGCTTTGAGGTGTGGTACAGTGTAGGTATCAATCCTCTCTTCTTCAAATTCAATATCCACAGATACAATGGATGCTGCTTTGCTCAAGGTGAAAAAATTGGCAGTTCTCAAAGAAAAATAGGAGTTCCAAGGAAAAACTCTACCAAAATGTATGTGGTCAGGTATGGTCTGCACTCACTAGTAGTGTACACCAATCACTGTATGTAAATTACAAATGCAAGTCCAAATCCTCACAGCTGACCACCAATGTTAGAAATGGGGTCTCTAGTTGGCAGAGGTAGGTACCTTTGTCCAAATAGGGACCTTTGCTTCTAGTCAGGGTAAGGGGGATACACTCCCAAAATAACCCCTGCTCACCCCCTTGGTAGCTTGGCACGAGCAGACAGGCTTATCTCAGAGGCAGTGTGTAAAGCATTTGTGAACACATACAGTAACACAGTGAAAACACTACAAATGGACACCACACCAGTTTAGAAAAATAAGTAATCTTTATCTAAACTAACACAAGACCAAATGACAAAAATCCACAATACAGTATTAAAAATAAGGCTCTTAAATGGTAGAAATAGTTCAGTTCAATGCAAGTTGTAAATGCAACACTTTTCCCACAAAGTACCTTAGATGCGTCACGCAAAACAAACAAAAGGGTCGCAGGGAAGGTGATGCGTCAGTTCCTTGCTTCGGGGGAGGCGATGCGTCTGTTCCTTACTGCAGCGCAGGGGAGGCGATGCATCTGTTCCTTGCCGGAGAGGAGGGGATGCGTCTGTTTCTTACTGCGTTCCAGTTACGATGCGACAAGATGGCGCCTCGATGCGTGGCGACGATCCGGTGCGATGCGACAAAATGGTGGCTCGATGCGATGCTCCGGTACGATGCGTGAACGTTTGCAGCCGCACAGCAGGTTCTGCGACGATCTTCTCGGCGATGCGTCGGGTCTTCGGTGTGGATGCGGCGCGCTTCTTCCTGGTTGCTCGGCGAGGCGTTGGAGCCAAGTGCGGATGCGGCAAGCTTCTTCCCTGTGGCTCGGCGATGCGTCGGGAATCGGTGCAGATGCGACACGCTTCTTCTTGTTGCGTCGATCGCAGTCTCTAGAGGTCCTAAACAACAGCAGGCACCTCTTTGCAGGTTAGAATTCCCAGCAAGGAAATTCAGTGGAGCTGGTGGTGAAGTCTTTGTGTCCCTGAGACTTCAGAACAGGAGGAAAGCTCAGTTTCAAGCCCTTGGAGATCTTCCTCAAGATGACAAAGCGAACAGCAAAGTCCTTTTTCTCCTTTCCTTGGCAACAAGTAACCACTGCAGGCCAACCCCAAACAGCAAACAGCACAGGGGCAGTAATCTTCCTTCAGCTTCTCCGGCTCTTCTCCTTGGCAAAGGTTCCTCTTGATTTCCCAGAAGTGATCTAAAGTTCTGGGGTCTGGGTCCCACTTTTTATACACACAAATTCTTTGTTCTCTGAAGGCAGAGAGTGTCTGTACCCAGTTAAAACCAGTTCTGTCCTCACTGGTGCAGCTTCCTGGCAGGAGGTGGAGACAGCATTGTTGAAAGCAGACCTGGCCCAGGCAGGTGAAAGGAAATCTCCTCCCCCTTCTCTAAATTCAACCCAGGTCCCATTCAGCTGAGCCCTGACTCATCAGACTGCCGGAGCCGCTGCCCTCTCCCAGCTCCTGTCACTCACAAGGCAGACATGCAATACACAAACCTATCAGAGGCACACTGGATGGTTAGGCAAGAAAATACCCACTTTCTAAAAGTGGTATTTTCAAACAATGTAAAAATCACCCACACTAAAAGATGCACTTTAACATTTTGAGTTCAGACATACTAAACTTTATTTTCCTAACTTGTTCCTAGAGCCAGTTATGTTTATAAGATGTTATAAACTAACTGCCCATTCCGGCCTATGGGAACAGATAGCCTTGCAATAGTGAAAAACTAAATTGGCAGTATTTTACTATCAGGACATGCCACACACATCAGGTTATGTCCTACCTTTTACATACAATGCACCCTGCCCACAGGGATACCTTGGGTCTAACTTAGGGGTGACTAACATCTAGAAAAGGGAAGGTTTAGGGACTGGCAAGTATGTGCACTTGCCAAGTCGACATGGCAGTCCCAGACTGCACACAGGCTCTGCAATGGCAGGCCTGAACCACGTTTTACAAGCTGCTTCTGTGGGTGGCACACTCAGTGCTGCAAGCCCACCAGCAGCATTTGATTTACAGGCCCTGGGCACACATGGTGCACTGTACTAGGGTCTGACAAGTAAATCAAATCAGCCAATCATGGAATCACTAATCCATTACATCAATTTACAAATGGGAGCGCTTGCACTTTGGCACGGAACAACAGTGGCAAAGTGCCCAAAGCATCTAGACCAGCAAAAACAGATGAGGCAACAGCAAAAAATGGAAGGGAGACCCACGCCAATGGTGCCAAGTCTAACAGTAATGATGCCGAGCACCGGAAGCCACCAGCTCAAATTAAGCACTGCCCTTAACTCGTGCACTTAGGAGATCATTGTGGGTCTCAATTACCACAAGGACACCAAGAGTATCCCTGGAGAGTATGGGAGTCATTATTTGTGGAGTTCCTTGAATTAAGCCCCCCTACCCAACATAGCTAAAAATAGAGGGTAACTTTGGGCAAAAAGTGGTAGTATGTGACAAATGGACAAAATAGGTGTAAAGTCTGCAAAGGACAGGTCATGTGAAACAATAGACTCAGTGATAACCTTCAACACATGATCACAATGACCAGTAGAAATGCAACCATAATAATAAATTGACCAATGGGTCCTGATGCAGTTGGCCCATTCCAAATTCAACCAGCACACAGAAAGCACGATGTTATATACATACGCCGGATGCCACCCTCGACAATTCTAACCCGAGCATCACCACTATCATGGTTCAGGCTCTGCCTCTCAACTTTGCAAATATCTTTTCTTCTCAGGTAAGGTCCACCTATTTTAACCCCCTCGCTTCCTTTTCGCAAGAATCTAAAAACATGGTTTTTCAGATCATCTAAGATTAGGGTTCTTACATTTCTGCTCTGCATTGTAGGACTGAAACCCTAGCACTGGGACACGTGAGCTGACGTAGCTATGCGCTTTACAAATCTCATTATTATTATTATTCCTTTCACAGTTGCCCTTTCCCATATCACCTTGTTCTTCTTATGCTTCGCACTCACCTCGTATCACTATTTCATTTTCCGTGCTTGCTACCTTTCTTTACCCTCTGTATTTTGTGTTTTTTGACAACACTATTCTGAGGTGAAAATGCCTATATCCTAAGTCTTTCAGAAAAGGAATTCGGACTTAATTCTGTCAAAAAAAGGTTTCAGTATGAATGGCAGCTGCCTGACCATATTTCGAGCATCAAAAGAGTAAGGCGTGGTTGTTGGCATGAAACCAACAGGAAGTAAGGATGGCAAAACAAGGCTAGTCTTTAGAGTGTATAATCAAGAGGACCTTTGAGAAGGTGCAACTAAACTGTTGGTTTACTTGAAATGAGAATACAATTATCTGCATTTTTATATTAATGGCATAAACTTAGCCAAGAATAGAGCAGATGATGCAAAATCAGGTGTATGAATTGGGGATTAACACATTTTAAATGCACAGTGACGCTTTATCTCATACATTTACAACTGCATAACATTTCACACGTTTACAATTTTGGGTGCGAAGCGATTAAATGATTTTCACAGAGTCACGCTATTGTCAGTCAAATTGTGAGCCAGGATACGAACGATGGCTTCCAGGCTCTAAATTCAGCGCCTATGCTACTAGAAAGGATTTATTTAATTTATTTATTTAGTTGTGCATTTTTATATAACGCGAACTTTACCCGAAGGTGTCAGAGTGCTTTATAGTAGAACCCGTTGCATTCCACAAGGTACATGAATTACATAAAAGATACAAATAAACTCTAAACTCACATAAGAATGGTAGTAAGTACATAAGTCTACTACAGATACTAGTGGTAAGCGTTACATATCCCCTCCCGTCGTCCAAAATCAGTGCTTCATTTGTCAAATTTAAAGTGCCAGAGCCCAAAGTGCTGCTCAGAAGTTCTTCCGGCGCTATTAAGTGTCAGCGTCATGAATACTAAGGTTGGAAATCATGAATCCACCTCAGGCCTCTTTGATTCACTGCCAGACACTGCTGCCCCTTTACTTCACTCTTGCTGGTCCCTGCTTCCTCCCTTTTGAGGGCGTTTCCCTCTTTCTCTCCCGTTTGGGTGTTTTTCCCTCTCTTGCTCTCTGGAAATGTCTGATTCGGAAAAATAAGTGCCAGTCCCAAAAAATAA
The DNA here is from genome assembly GCA_963921515.1 of Calotriton arnoldi. Taxonomy (NCBI): domain Eukaryota; kingdom Metazoa; phylum Chordata; class Amphibia; order Caudata; family Salamandridae; genus Calotriton; species Calotriton arnoldi. Next base: position 120,457 of record CAWUFW010003548.1, read on the forward strand.
ATTTAGGTATCATCAAATTAATGAATGACAAAGCTTAACATTTTTATCTTAAATAAAGCTCTCCTCCAAGCTCTGCTTAACGCATACTAACCAAGAGTCCATTGGACCTCAACAGTCCTTAGACTCTATTAAGGACAAAAGTGCCATGATGGCATCTTCAGCAGACATTCCCCTCTCGGAATTCAAACAAGCATTGCAACAAGAGCTTAGAAAAATGTCAATGAAAGGCCCAAATCGTGAACAAGGAAGTAGCAAGAAGGCAAGAGGTGGACTGGGGATTGCCAAAGCCACAATGAGATGGAAGGGAATTTTGTCAGATGATATGGACTGGTGCAATAATACAAAAATCCTGGTCAGAAATAAATTTTTATGCAGTAGGCTGTTCTAGCATATTAATGCAGTTAGAGACAACCACTTGAAATCATGTACATTGCAGCCTCAGTAAGTACAGTGGGATACTTTATTTTAAAATGTAAAAAATATGCTTTTTGGTCTCCTGTCAGAGCAGATATATTGTCTCATAAAAACATCTCTGGCCGGTTTATCGGGGTAGATGTATTGAATAATTTGTGGAAGCCGGGGGGTGGGGGTGGGGGGCAGAGAGCCGGCAACAAAGATGGCCGCATAATTGGTGAGCTCACCTGGCCCGCACTTCAAATGCTGCACCTTTGCCACGGTTTCGGGGTATAAACTGTCCTCCCAACATCTACCTACCCTCCCTTGCTCTCTGGAACCCTAGACATTCCCTAGACCCGCAGCTGTGAGCGTATGGCGGCTGATTTTTTGGCCAGCAGCTGAGACGGGGGTGCGGGCCCGCCATTCAGCCCTACTACCACTGCAAATTCCTTTGGCTTTCTGCAGCCCGCCCCTGTGTGCCTGCCCTTATGACAGGATTATCTCCCAGGCTCGCTGCTCTGCTGGACTGTGTAAGCCGGGTTCTCGACCTGAGGCCTTCCGTCGTGGCTGGTTGAGGTTTGGGACTGCTATCTGGCAGCAGATAGTGTGCAAGCTTGGCTGTTGGCCTGACGTGGCTGCCTGGGGCCCACCCTGACATTGTGGCTGTGTGCCCAGCTGCTGAGACCTGCTGAGCTTGGTGAGTCATGCGCACCACCTGTGACTGGAAGGCGCTGCTCGTTTCAGCAATGGACCGGGGCCTCCCACTGCTGTCAGGCAACCAACCTCGCTATATCCTGTCCTCGCGTGCGAGTCCACCGACACCTCCAGCCACTGAGGCATCAGGGGGTACTGGAACCTGACCCTATCGCTTGGCCCGCTGCTCTGCAGGTCTCACCAGCCCATTGCTTCTGGACCCACATAGACACTGTAAAGGATGACTACCAGTTGCTTACCTACACTGAAAGTCCGAGTTGCTTCACCAGCTGCATTGAGACTGGAGGGCTGTGCAGAGTGAGGTGCACACTTTCCTGTACCCTGGCTTTATGGTCCTGGCCTACCCCTCCCTCACTCCCTGGTGATCTGGCTCAGTATATGCCACCCACGCTGTCTGGTGTTTTGTCAACTGAGTTCAGCTGCCTCTTCCAGTTGGCGGCACGCATCACTCCTTGCTGGAACATTGCTGCCCTCTCTTCCCCATCTGGAACTCTTGGATCTCTCCATTGACCACTATGCTGAGCCCCTTGGACTTTCTGATACTCTCTTTGGCTCGGTCTTACCTTAACAATGGGTAAACTTGACAATAAGCCAAACTTCAGTACAGTAAACGTCACTCCAATGTGCAATCCGAGGGCCATGATGTCAGCCCACATGAAATCCTCGACTTCAGTATCGCCGCAATGCTGAAAGACATGAAGGACAGCCAAGTTCTCTAAGGTCCTCATCGTGGAGTGGGCTCATTAGTCCTTTGATCCCAAACCTAAGCCTGGCCAAAACCCTAAATCAATCATTGCTAGACTCCTTAATTACACAGACAGAGAGCTAATACTACGAATGAACTGGCAGTCTCCTGATCTTCAGTATGAGGACTCCCCTCTATCCTTCTACCCTGATTTTATGACAGCAGTGCAGCAGGATAGGCACACATTTTCTGAGGTCAAGAAAGTCCTGAGATCCTGGCCAAACTTCACATTGAATATAATGAAAAAAACAGCGCTATACATGTTACCTAGAAGAGCTAGATCATCGGAGCCGGCTAGCCCTGCTTCCACCTGGAGCAGCAGGCTGCATAGCGCCTCTGCTTTCAGTGACAATGACTAAATCATTCTCATTGCATCTGCCGGTCTCACATTCCCTTCTGTAGCGTGATGATGATTACATTTTTTGACTCACCAAGTAAGGTTCGCCAAAGACTACAACTCGCACGCTATGGTTATTGAAAAGACTCTCTCTCAAATGGTGCAATTTGGTTTACCGCAAATCAATGTACTGTCTCACTTTCTCATTCCTTTCTTTGTGGGTTTACTTTTTTTTCCTTTGTGAAAATGGCATAAGGCAGAATAGATTTCATCCTATTACAGTGATGGGAGATCCGTCTAGTGTTACGCAGTGTTCCCTGTTTCCCTCATGCGTGAAGCACACACCTCTGTCTTAATTTTCTTACTTGGTTTGTCATGACTGTCTTGTTAATTGTGGTATGGGTATCCGCTGACAATTGGGGTTGGCATGGGAAGGGAGTTGGAGGGGTTCATTTACTGTTTTTCTCTTGTTTTTGTCACAGACACTTCATTCTATTTAATCAAGTCACTGATTACTTGATTACTGTTCAATCGGCTGGAGAGGTACCAGATGAGTCGGTCAGCTGTAAATGTCTTATACGAGCTACCCCAGGCTTAAATTTATCACTTGGAATGTCTGCAATGTGAACAATCCCCGTAAGGCCCAACAGTTGCTCACATACCTTGACCGTCACAAGATAGATTGTGTTATCCTACAGAAGACCCACTACTCTCCAATGGGTCACCTCGCCTTTGCATCTGTTTGGGACCCTCGTCGATATTTCTCCTCGTATTAAACCTATGCCCATGGGGTGATGATTCTTATTAGGAATGCTCTCAATATAACTTTAATAGAACATATCAGAGATATTGCCGGTAGGATGGTAGCTGTCGCTGGAATGTTGGTGGGGCGGCGACTACTACTTGTGAATATAAATGACCCGAGTTCAGATGACCCTGATTTCTTTGATGACACTTTACATTTATGCTCTAGGTACAGGGATTTTTCCAATGGTTTTGGGGGGAAATTTTAACCTTACACTCTCCACATTGATGGATAAAGAGACTAAGCCCCCCTTCACGGGCTACACCGGCTCTCATTCATATAATGTAGTTGTGTGATTTGGTAGACGCCTGCCATGCATTAAACCCTCAGGAATCTGAACATACTTTCTATTCCCTGTGCATGATATGGCCTCTAGACTCGATATGTGGCTTGTCTCTCACACCATAATGTCCATGGTATGCAACATTGAGTTACTTCCCCATACTTTATCTGATTATTCCCCAGTGACGTTAACCTTCAAAAGTCAGACTCCGCCTCTGTGATTCTATAGCTGGCACTTGAGAGGTACAGAACTGAAAGACACAGTCTTTCGATCTGACGTTTGTGAAGCCATTGTTGAACTATTTAGCTTAAACTCAGTTGAAGAAGAAGTTACTTTATGGGACGCTTTCAAAGCTTTTATACGGGGAATATGCATGTCTAAGAGTTCTAGTGTCCCTAAACCAATTCGCAATAGCTTTGATTGCCTCAAATCCGTGCTTAGATCTTTTGAAAACCCATAAGGGTTGACTAATGATAAGGCGCTTCTAGTGCAGGTTTAAGAGACCTTGACAGAATACAGGGAGGAAGCGGAACACAAAGTCCTCTAATTGGGCTGTGGTGCACAGACCCAATGCTTTGGTGAGGACGACAGACCGGGCAGGGCAGGGCATTTGCCTGGGTCACTAGAGGTGAATGAGTGACTGAGGTGATCACCAATCTTCAACGAGACAGTGCGGTACCATGTCAGACCCAGCTTATATCCTAGCAGAATTATGACAGTTCTATGAACATCCATATACTCCTATAGTACATTGTGATAACGCCGACATTGTGGATTACCTTGACCAGGGCGCGCTCACTTCGATTTATGGTGTGACCAGAACACTACTGAGCTCCCGAATAACCCTTGAGGATGTCAAAAAAGCCATAACGGGCCTCCCCAGTGAGAAAACTGCAAGGGCTGATGGGCTCCCTGTAGATTTCTACCAAGAATATATAGATCTGTTTGCACGATGCCTCTTGGATGTGGACAGTGCTGCAATCTCTAGTGTCCATCCACCTCCTACCACAATGGAGGTGGTTTTAATGGTATTAGTGAGGTAGCTTAGAGTAAAAAAACACCAGAATTGTGCAAAATGTGATACTAATATGGCACTTGGCACAGTGTTAGGTAGTCACATGAACAATAATTTTTGATATAGACCCCAAAAGTCTGACCCCCCCCCATTTTAGGTGTGTGATGTCATAATACAAAATGGCCCTCGCAAGGGCCAGTAAATTATCATAAATGTAATATTAGTCTTCCAGCACATAACTGTAATGGTTTTTAGCCAAGGATTTCAACAATGTTGCAAATTAATTGACTTATAGTACACTATGATAAGTATGTAGATATATCATAGATATACAGAGTGTCCCCCTTAACTCTTAAACGGCTAAAGATAGAAATTTCAAACACAAATCATAGTTCATCAAAAAATGTCTAGTTTATGTTGTTACTATTTTAGGGGCACTTGGGCCCCGTATACCGGGTGTACCAAAGTCTATTATAACATTTTAAATGACACCTTGCATACTTTTGCTATCTTTTTTGTTATAATATCAAAACGGATTTTGTAACATTTAAACATTAAAACATTTTTTATTGAAAAAGAATGAAGATACAAATGATATTGTTATCAATGTTTATTGTTATTTTAGTCAACGGATGTTACAATTTGGTCAGTCATCTAAAACATGTCCTCCTGATTGCATTGTCCATCACAAACACACAGACTAGTACATGGAAGAGATAATTGTTTACATTTACAAGCATGGGTACACAATTTTTTACATCCACACTTAACAAGTTCCTTGCAGTATTTTGAAGCATCAGGCAAAAGTGACCACAGAGGTTAATATCCAGAATTTTCCTTCTGTCATCCCCACTAAGCTGGATCAGGTATATCAGGATACACATTCCACCACTGAGACCACACATAATCCACTCGCTTGGAAAATAGCTCTCTTGCTGTGCTGTAAAAGAGCAGCCTCACTTGGTGGCACATTTTCTAGAGAGCGATTAAGGGGGTCATTAGCATGGTGGGCGGACTTTGTCCACTCGCCATACCCCCGGGAAATGGGACCGCCCGCAATGCATGCGGCGGTCCCGCACATGCCATTAGGATGCGCCCGCCACACTGGCGGGCGCATCCCACATTCCTGACATTGCGGCGGGCGGTGCTGAAAGCACCGCCCGCCGCAATGCCAAAAATGAAAGTTGTGCTTTTCAATGCACAACGTGACAGGCACCGTGCGGTGCCTGCCACGTTGTTCATTGAAATGCAGGGGGGTACCATAGGTATCCCCGAATGGGGAACCCCCACCCCCCCAACACTCCGGGGGCCTGCAACAGGCCCCCAATAGCAATTACCGTATGCCTTTCCATGGCGGCAACGCCGCCATGGAAAGGCACACCTCCGCCAGCATCATAATATGGATGGCGGTGTCTTGCAGACACCGCCACCATATAATGCCCCTTTTCCGCCGGTCGACGAGTCGACCGGCGGAAAAGCGGCGGACGGTCTTTCCGTCCGCCGGGGTCCCCCCCCACATAGTAATATGACGGGGGTAAATGTGTGGCGGGCGGAGGAAAATAGCGGGCGGATCGCCACCGCCATACGGGCGGTGGCAATCCGCCCGTTATCATAATGGGCCCCTAAGTTTGGTCACCATCATTCTTCGACACTTGTTAACAGAATCTGTTTTAATGTTCTTACTGTATAATCTAATTACAAATTACTGAAGCTGACTGAAACTGTTAATTGAAATATCAGGTGGGCAATGAGAGAGCTCAATAAATGTGTCTGTGACAACCTGTAAATGTTGGCACGTTTCCCAACCTGTTTTCTTGCCACGACCTGCAAATGCAGATGCAGTGCGCAACTTCTAAATGCATGGAAAAATAAAATACCATGACAAACACTTTTGCCAAGTTTATTAGCATACTCATGGATAGGCAGTAGCCTTTGATGTTTACCAATACCAAAATCAATCCACAAATTTGAAAGATTTAAGCTGCTAAATGCATAAAGAGCAATAACTGCTTCATCGGAATCAACAGTACGTATAGTTATAGACTTCTGGCCACTTTCACTAGCATGTTTTACATGTAATAGTATTCTGGTATCAGATTCTTCTTGATAACATGGTCTGAGTTCAGATACATTCAGACTTTTGGGAATATTCACCACATTCTCAACCTTTGTCAGTACTACAATTTTGTCCTCTGGTATCTCAAGACTCAAAAAGTTAGAAGCCAAGAATTGGAACAAATCATTTTTGTTATCTTCATTTTGTAGAAAAGTGGTCCAGGTATTTGGTATATTTGTTGAACCTTTTACACAATAGCGTGGACCAAACCCTCGCCTATTCCTTTCTTCCTTTTTCAGAGACCCCTCCATGTAACAGTCAAATACAATGTCTACTCGTTCCAATTTGTTAAGTATGTTCATTACATAAGGCTGGAATATATAGGTGGTGTAGTCTTGAAAATTGCATATATTGTCGGGTTTTGAGAACTGGATTATTGCCGATCCATCCATAATAACACAACTTGCAGTGTCTGGAATGTTATTCATGTTATCTACAGCACCGTTAAGCTTTTCCAAACAAGAGATGATGTCAGATTTAGGTCCTTTTCTTAGCAATCTTCTCTCAGAAAGTGATGGGGGATAATCAAGATTCTCATGGTCAAGAAATTCCTTTAAATCTCCTTCTCTAACTTGGTAAGCAATCTACAGTCTAGAGAAAAGTGAGCAGATGCTTTTTAAATGGATACTTTGTGGTTTACTGATTTTGGGACTACCTTATGAAATAAACATAGCTTGTTTCCAGGAATAGGTTCAAAAATAGATTTTTCGCAGCGTACCAGGTGTTCGTGAACAAACGTTCCATGTTGAGTTCTCCCCACGTCATCAGCAATACACACAGATTTATTTCCATTATCACTAGTGATTAAGTTGGATGCAATATTCATAAGATTTTCGCCAATACCACAGGCATAAGGATTTCTGTTATTATGCGAAAACACTTGTGTAAGTTCCTTAACATCATTTACAAATCGAGTGTTTCAAGAGATGTTGTCTTCATGGTGAACACAGATATTTTTGTTTTCACTGAATCCCATTTTTTTATCGAATTGTCCCAGTAAGTTGGCAATTAGAGGTCCAGACACCATCCATTTCATCAATGCACTTGGATTGTCAAGAAAACCAACTACCCCACCGTCTGATGTTATATCCTTTTTACACTGCTAATGCATCTGATCATGAGATATGCAGGAATAAGGTCTACCACTTTTACAAGCAACAAAATATCTGTTTGAAAATTCTTCATAAACATCTGGAATTCTTGTTTTCAGCTCGACAAGCGTTTTAATGAACACTGGCATCCACCTGGCATAGCGGGTGTGGTCCATAGCAAACATCCAAGGACAGATCATTTGCAGAGTTACAATAAACTTCTCAAAATTTGCTGAAACTGGAATAGCAGTAATTTGAGTTGAAGTGTAATATACCAATATTTGAAATGAAAAGACTCTGCAACTCTTCGTGTAATCCATTCTTTCATGGATATTTGGCCATCAGTAGATGCATCATAAGCCTTCTTCAAAAGTATATACAGTGATGCAACACTAACTTCGTGTATGCAGAGGGATCGTTTTACATGAGACCCTTTTACACATTGTCCAACTTTACCCTCACTGGTAACATTGGCTTCAACTAAAATATCTGCCAGCCACTACCATCAAGCCAATCTCCTAAAACTGCAAGGAATGACATTTCAATGTGTAATGCTCCCATCATGACTACCATTTTGTCTTCCCCATACAATTCTGGAAGTAACCACTGGAATTATTTAGCTGTTGCATGGACTGGTTGATCACATGTCACCACAGGAGTCTGATTAGGATTAATTGTGGACAGTGGCGTACCATAGAAGGAGAGTTCATTGACTCATTTAATAAAAGTAGCAATACACTATGGCTTTTGGTGACATAACCACTTCTGTTGGAGAGGAAAGCAGCCCAACTGGTGTGGGTTATATTGGTTAGATTATGGAGATCAATAGTTTGAATCATCTGCAGCCATTCGTCTGATATTGGTTCATTATGAATAGCAGGAGGCTGGAAGGCATTGATATTACTTACAGGTACATTTGCCTGTTTTGTTGTCGTTGTACATGGTAACTGCAAATGGATGAAGTACATTTCTTTGTCCACTCATTTTCTTCAATTTTTAAGAAGGATGATATACCATGTTCTTCTGATTTTCTCTGTATCAGAGATATGGCAGTTCCGTGGCATGACTGAGTGAATGAAGATGACGAGAGATTGTGATCAATATTGTCTATTGCAGCACAAGTGAAAGTGGAGAGTTGAAGGCCTGTTGGACACACATCCCTGTCATTGCAGAATTGCTTACATTTTTTGTTAGTTATTGTTGCTGACACTTCTTGAACATGCTCATATGACACGCATGCACCCAATTTGTGCAGTTTGTCAACTAATTCCCATTTTCACGTTTTAGCATGCACTATTAATTCAATATAAAGAGGTAGTGGAGTTTCATTATCTTTTTTGTGGCGGGTGTTTCCTTTAGGATTTGCCTTCTTACACTTACTGGTATGATACCGAACAAGCTGTGAGACTGACAAAGATTCACTCCTCTTATCATTTACTGTGCTGTCATTTGAAATGTTACAACCTTCCATAATCATTCGTATTTGATTTAGCATAGATGTCCCTACTGACTTTTCTTGGTGGATTTTGCTCAAACTGTCCACTAAATCCATCTACTTCAAGTTGAAACATTTCTTTTTGAGTAATAGCAGCTGCATTGGCCAGGCAGACACCATCCTGAAGAGCATTTTGTTTACAGATACTGAATATAGTTTCTCCTATATAGTTTTTACGTATTAGAAGAATATCTCTACCTTTTGGTTCAGCTGTAAACTCTGGTATGAACGCAAGAATCTTTTCTTTTAATCGCGTTCTGCATACATATTTGTCTGCATTTTCTACACTTATTTCTGTCAGACGACGAACTACGAGTGATTTGATGTTAGATAAAGTAAATACAGGCGATACTTCAGAATTTTGAAGTCTATCTTCGTGATAGCTTACAATTTCCGCAAATACCATGCCATTAAATAATGTCAATTTGTTGTCTTCACTTTTTTCTTTGTTCTGTATTTGATGAAGCCGGTTATAAAAAAAGATACTTTTTGTGGAACCATATCACCACCACTTAACTTGGCGAGTACTTTTTTGTCACTTAATGCAACTGCAGCATCTCAAACTCAATTACTCAATTCAAGTGTATGCACATTTATAAGCTTTGCCCCTGACTCTTTGTCACAGAAGAAACACATATCTTTCAATTCACCAACTATAAATGAAGCACGCGTACACCTTGAAGTACTCTCTTGAAAACTGTCTTGAAGTAGTTTAGGTTTTTTTGATAACCTTGCAAGTTTGATTTTGGCAGATTTGTTTCTACACGTTTTATGGAATTTTCCACAGTTTTCATTTAACAGTTGCTCAACTACATCATGATTTTTTAACAATTTTATCTTGATGATTGATGGAAGTCCTTTTATTTTGTTAAAAGTTAGCAGATCGTCAAGCAAACTTTTGTACCCAGTTCCTTTATCAGAGCGTTTACTATTAGTTGGCAAGAATAAAACTTCTGGTGAATCTTGTTGACACAATACACACAGATCCCAATCAATCTCAGTTCCAACATTTTGTGTACTAGATATAAACTCGTTATGAATAATTACAAATTCACATCTTCTTTTGGTAGACAGTTTTACTCATTGACAGCAGATAATCTTTTCACAATTTCAGAAACCTGCAACAAAACAAATAATTTGTTAGTTTACAAGGGCAGTACAACATACTTTTTATTTATATTATAAGGTATTTACTTGCTGGATCCATTAAAAATGTCTTATACTTCGTCAGGGGTCAACTAAAATGCAGAATTGTACCACCTTTGGCATTCCCGATCAGAAACACGTGTGAAATGGTGTGATGGATGTCTAACATTAGATTCATAATCGCTATACAGATAATAGCGGCAGCCGTTTTCTTTTATGACGTTATGCGGACAAAGTAGCCATACGATTTTTGGGGTCTATATCATCACTCATTCTTTACTATATTTTTAAGCCCTGAGCAAAGTTTCATGTTGGTATCACATTTTACACGATTCTGACATTTAGCCACCTCACTATATTGCTAAAACTGAATAGAGACCCCAGCTTATGCTTTTCATATAGACCACTTTCTCTGCTAAATACTGACAGTAAAATCTTCTCCAAACTACTGCCACAACTCCTTCAACCACTTCTGTTGTTCCTTGTATTATCAGATCAAGCCAGATTTATTCCACAAAGATCCACTGCCTTTAACCTTCAAATGCTGTTGGCTATTCTCCATGAAATCGACACGCAGCTTCCATCGATGGCGGTTCTCCTCGATGCTGAAAAGGCATTTAATTTGTTGGAGTGCCCGTTCATGATGGTTGGCTCTAGGCAACTATTTTCTGTCACTCATCACTCTTTTGAATACCTCCCCCACAGCCAGAGTCAGAGTAAACAAATCATATTCCAGCTTCTTCTGTGTTGCCAGGGGCACTTGACAGGGCTGCCCCCTGTCCCCACTGATTTTTGCATTGGCAATAGAGCCACTGGTGTGCTTCGTGAGAGAACTGCATGATTATTGTGGCTTGAGCCTCGGATGTGGCTCAATAATCATCTCGCTCTACGCAGAAGATGTGATACTATATGTTCAATGTCCAGAGGACAATCTATTCCCCTTCCTTTGGGACATTGTGCACTGTGGGGGATTCTCTGGATTACAAACTAACAGGTCAAGTTTGAAGTTTTCCCACTTATAGATTTTTCTTCTGCTCCCACACTGGAATATCCTTTACCGTGGAGTTCTACAGGAGTTAAAAATTTGGGAGTGTGGGTAACTCGCGATCATGACGATTTCATCAGAGTAAATATTGGTACTGCGTTAGACAGGTTGACTACGTGTGTCAACACAAGGGTCACCTGCTCCTCTCCATGATGGGGCACAGATCCCTAATTAAGATGGTAGTATTAGGGAAATTTGTGTATCTATTTGCTAATATACCCGTATCTCTTTTGTTTTCTTTAAATAGTTATGGCAGGTCCTTCTCCAGATGATATGGGGCGGGCCAACCAAGAATATATTGGAAGGTGCTCACACAACCTCTTAAGGAAGAGGGACTCACTGTACCAAATTTTACATCTATTATTTAATTGCACAGGCACACTATTTGCCAATGCCACACGTCAGAGTTGATAGAGCCATCGCTATAACGCCTTCGCTCCTGGCAAGAGTAAGCACTCCACCGCGTGAGGTGGGAGGTGATGTTGATGGGGTTGCTTCAACTTGTAGGGCATGGTGGAAAATTGTGAAGTTGCTAGAACTGAGTATGCCGTATTCCCCCTTGCTGACTATCCCATGCTCCCCAACTACTGAAAAAGCAGTAAAGGTACTGCTGCGCACGATGGAACTGACGACGATCCGTGATATCTTCACTGAGAGTACTTTTATTTCCCTACAAAATTTCCAATGCCACAGCTGTGTCACTCCACTGATCACTTTTAGCTATCCTGGACTGCTCTCAGCGAGCAGAGAGGGCCTCCCAACTTTTCCTGATGTGCCGCCCGAGATGTCTCTCCTCACTGCATAAATTATCAGAGCTGAACTCGGTCATTTAATTTCCTTCTTATACACTGCATTCATGTCATGCAATGTTGACATGCTTTTAAAGACCAAACTCAAATCTGACGATTCCTTAGGCCACCCTATCCCGACAAGTCCTGGCCATACTGCCTGCGCACAAGTAAGCCAAATGTCTTTTAACTACAAACATAAACTGGTACACTTTAAATACTTGCATCAATATTCTTACACTCCTGAATAAGTGTCTCACTTTGGCGATGGTGGCCAATGTTGCTGTAAATGCTGCTGCTTTGTTAATGCCACATTCTTACACGAATTTGACCTGTCTGAAATTTGTATTGCTTTTTCAAGGTGTGTTTGATGTTCTAAGTGACATGTTTGAGGCCCCACTTGACCCCCTCTCCTCTGGTGGCCCTGTTGGGAGATACATTTTCATTGCCCACCACGACCCAGCACCTTGCGTCCATTGTACTGGTATTGGCCAAGAGACGTGTGGCTTTGGTATGGATGCAAAAGACCTCTCCCATAACTAATCAATGGCCACAAGACATAACCTATTGGCACAGTATGGTGGGACAATACATTGAGGAAATGCATCCCACTGCTCGTCCCTGGGATATTTGGGCTTCATTACGTTACTATCTGCTGCGATCTGCTGAGGCTGCCTCTTCACCTCGTTCAACATGCACGCAGTAGGCTATACCGTAATATGCTGGTCATTCCGGTAATAGTATCTTCAACCTCAGCCCATATGTGACTCATCAACTGCCTTGCTTGTGCTATGTATGCTTGTTTCTTCATATGTATTGCAATGTGATGCTGTGATTTCTCTTTCTTTTTTTGTTCAGATATATTATATAAAACCAAATGAAAAATTATATGTTGTGGAAGTGAATGAGTGGCATGTACCCCACAAAGTAGGACTGGTTGATGGTGACAGAACTGGTACTTGAGAAACTCACAGAGACTGCCTGAAAATCTTTGAGGATGGTTGAAGAACTGGTAGTAGCTGTTTATCCCCTCCGAAAACAAGAGGGATGGGATCCCTAAGTGCCAAGGTCCGACCAGCGCCAGTGAGTGAACCCGCCAAAAAAGAACAGGCACGGATGAAGACATATATATATATTTTTTTTTTTTATTTGTTTATTGGCATTTAGCAAAAATACAAAGGATCATTGTTCATATGCATATAGCCTGATGTTACAAGGAGAGGTAACAATTATATCATAACAAGTAAAACAAAATCAAAGCAGAGGCGACACAGTTTGATCATGCGTTAAAGGGAGATTCTACATTTCAAACAGTGAAAAACGACATTCTTGTATGTGCATAATTTGCATAGCGTTGTCAGATGCAAGGGCTCTACATGAGAAGTGACACAGTTCCGTTACAGTAAATACATCTTAGGACTACTCGTTACTCATTAGCTGTTGTTGGATCACTTTCACGAACAGGTGAAGCATCTTGGGTAGGGGCCGTATTTAAGACAGCTAGCCAGGCAAGGAATGGTCCCCAGATGTCTTTGGGCCTGGATACTTGTGGTAGTAATTCCCAGTATATGCTCAGTTGCTCCTGGCAAAATGTAATGTCTAAAACCCAGGTTTTGATATGGGGGATTTGCGTTTACCCCAGTGCATCGCGACTTTGCGCTTGGCTAGCAGTAGGAGCATAGCAAGCAACCTGCGGTGGCCGAATGGGGCCTCTTTAACGTATCCCAAAAGGCCCACTTTAGGCGATGGAGACATGTTAGTCTCCAACATCACATTGATTTTGTTAAATATTTCTATCCAAAATTTTCCCATAACCGGGCAGTTCCATGCCATGTGGAGGAATGTGGCGTTGGGGGTGTTGCAGCGCCAGCAGTTTGCGTCCGGGCGGATACCCATGCGCTTAAGTTGCATAGGGGTTCTATAAATGCGATGCAGATATTTGAAGTGTATGAGACGCAATTTATAGTTGGGCGAGAGCATTTCTAATTGCCCACAATACAAATGCCATTGGTCGTCTGAAACGGGGTCTTCTAGCTCTTCATTCCAGCCCGCTAAGGCCTTCGGTTGAATGACTGGATACGAGCATTGCATGGAGCTATAGAGGCGGATAATGAGTTTGCTGGGTGAAGGGTTTGTGAGCACTGACTCTAGGGCCGGAAGAAGAGTTGGGGGGGAAGAAAATGTATCGTGAAGCTTGCGGTATGTACTTCTAATACTGTAGTATAACAATAAGTCGGAGAATCTGGAGCTATCTCCCGGTGCCGCCGCAGGAGTTATGAAGTTATCGTTGGGATATAGATCAGCAAAGGTGTCCCAACCTAAGTTGTGCATGTGCATGGAGTTGCCTTTGTCTTGCAGTAAAGGTAGCTGTGGATTTTGCGCGAGTATAATAGATGGTGCGTATAATGTCGAGTGTCCCGCGCATAGGCGTAGTCTATCCCAGGCCCAGCGTAGTGTTTCTGCAGTATTTAGGGTAGCGTGTTGGCATTTATGGGAACGGTAAAGAGCCACCGCTAAGGGTACGGGAGCCTCATTGTCCGTTTCAGCTGCCACATGGGGTTGAAAGGGAGTGGGAAAGATCCAGTAATGGAGAAACTGCGCCTGTGCACAGAAGGCATATAAGGCTAGGTCAGGTGCGCCCAGTCCGCCTTGGGTTAATGTTAGCGTGAGCACTTCCCAGGATATACGTGGTTGTTTCCCGGCCCATACGAGTGAGATCATTAGAGATCTTAGGCGCACATGCATCAAAAATGTCATTTGCGATTCCTTATTAGCGAATATTAAGGATTCGCTAATAAGGAATCACAAATGCCTATGCATGTAGGAAATCTTACAAAAATAGCGATTCCCTAAAATTCCTCAATTGCGACTCGCAAATTGCGAGTCGCAATTAAGGAATTGCTACCCATTCATTCCTATGGGCCTAGAGGCCCATAGGAATCAATAGAAATTGCATGCGCAATTTGCGAGTACCCAATAGGTACTCGCAAATTGCGCATGCAATTTCAAGGGTGCAAGGCTTCCAAAAGGATACCCTGTTGCACCCCTGAATTCATAATTTAACCACATGTTGCGCACATACATGCCCCAAGGGCATGTGTGTGTAACATGTGACTTTGAAAAATGCACTTCAGTGTCGAAAATCGAAAATTACCATCAACTTTAGATTGATGGTAATTTGCGATTCTTATTAGCGAATTCGCTAAATTATTTTGTTTAATGCATTGCATTTAAGGAATCACAATTTGCGATTCCTTAAATGCAATCACAATTTAAGTAATCGCAAATTTTGCGATTACTTAATTTGCCATTTTTGCATTTGGGATGATGCATCCCAAATGCAAAAATACCGGTCGCAAAGGGGCAGATTCTGAGAATCTGCCCGTTTGCGAGCGGTTTTTCCTTTGATGCATGTGGCCCTAAGAGTTTTCAGGAAGGATTGGGTTAGTTGCAGTGGTAAATTGACAAATAAATATAAGAATTTGGGTAAGACTATCATTTTAGTGATAGCAATGCGTCCGGCTAAAGAGATGGGGAGTTTAGACCAAATGACCGTCTTATCTTCTAGCCATGTTAGTGTGCGGCCAAAGTTCATGTCCCAAAGATCTTGAATATTAGTGCTAAGCCATATGCCCAAGTAGCGAACCGGACCAGTCGCCCATTGGATAGGGTAATCTGACTCAAAGGGGACAGTTGTGTTAGTGAGCGGAAGCAAGTAGGATTTGGACCAATTAATATGGATGCCAGAGAGACCCCCGAACTTAGTGAGTTCACGGAGGACTGAGTGCAGGTTATCAAATGGATCTCTGAGATTGTTAGAAATGGGATTTTTGGTAGGCTAGGGCTTGTGCCAAAGCCAGGCAGAAACCACCACCCTAGTCAGGATAAGGGAGTTACACTCCAAAAATAACCCCTGCTCACCCCCTTGGTAGCTTGGCACGAGCAGTCAGGCTTATCTTAGAGGCAGTGTGTAAAGCATTTGCACATAACCCACAGTAATACAGTGTAAGCACTACAAAAGGACACCACACCAGTTTAGAAAAATATCGAATATTTTTATATACTTAAGACAAGACCAAAAACGATAAAAATCCACACTACAGTACTTAAAAATCTTCAGTTATCAAAATATGCTTGAAAAACAGTTCCTTGATGTCGATAGCTCCGTCCAGGGCTATCACGGCGTCGTGAACAAACAAATCCAAACAGTTCTGGCTGACCGCGGCATCGCGGGCCAGCTACGGTGTCGGGAAGACCCGTAAACAGTACCTTTTAGAAATGCAGGGTGTCGGCGACCTCTCATTGAGCTTCCGAAAGCACGGCGTCCGCAGGCGTCGGTTCCAGAGGTCGGTGCAGGAGTCGTCGGGGCCCTCGAAGTCACACGCGTTGCAGATCGAACTCCTCTCTGTTGAAGTAAGGAGCGCTGGCATCGGTAGACGTTGGGTGCTGCGGTGCGAAGTGCAGCGGTGCAGCGTGCGGTGCCCTCAGGTCGCGGTGCGAGCAGCGGCTCGGTGGTGGCGTCAGATGGCGGCGTCGGTGAGACCAGGGTCGCGGTGTGAAGTGAATGCGGTGCTCGTCGCGGTGCTGGCAGGTCACGGTGCAAGCAGCGGCGTCGTCGTTGCTGAAGCGCTCTCATCGGCTGACGAACGGGAGTCGATGGCACCGGCATCGGTAGGCCAAGGCTGCAGTGCGGGATGAGGGCGGTGCGTCGTGTAACTTTACGAACGGTGCCCTCGAACCACGGTGCAAGCAGCGGCGTAGATTTTGGCGTGGAGCGTCGTCGTCGGGGATACCAAGGAGTCGTCGTGAAACGAGGCGGTGTGGAGTGCGGTGCCCACAGGTCGCGGTGTGTGCAGTGGCTCGGTGGCGGCGTCAGCAGACGTCGTCGGTGAGACCAGGGTCACGGTGCGGCATTGCGCCGGTGCCCTCTGCGGTGCCTTCAGGACACGGAGTCGGCAGCGACGTCGTAGATGGCGTTGGGTTGCTTTTTCTTCTGTTGCAGCACAAAACACACAGTCCCCAGTGCTGAGGGCAGAATAACTTGAAGTCTTTGCTGTTCCCGAGACTTCTTGAACAGGGGGCAAGCTCTACCTCAAGCCCTTGGAGAAATTCACAAAAGTAGATTGCAGAAAGTCCAGTCCAGTCCTTTCACTGCCCAAGACAGAAGCAGCCACTGCAGGCCAACACAGCAAAGCACACAGCAAAGTGGTAGTTCCTCCTCACAGCTTCTCCAGCTCTTCCTCTTGGCAGTCTTCTTGGTCCAAAAGAGTTCTAAAAGTCAGGGGTCTGGGCCCCAATATTTATATCCCAAAATCCTTTGATCTCTTAGGCAGAGAGTGTCTGTTCCCAGCCAGAACCAGTTCTGCCCTCTCTGGTGTGACTTCCTGGCAGGAGGTGGAGACGGCATGGTCAGAGGCAGACCAGGCCCTTTGAGGTGCAAGGAAATCTCCTCCCCCTTCCCCAATTGAAGCCCAGGTCTATTCAGCCCTTTCCTGTCCCACCTAGACTATCTGGAGCCACTCCCGCTCCCCAGCCTTCTGTCATCCAAAACTCAGATGGGCAATCCACATTCCAGCAGAGGCACACGGGATGACTGAGCAAGAAAATACCTAGTTTCTAAAAGTGGTATTTTCAAACACAGAATGTAAAAGTCACCTTCACTAAAAGATGCATCTTTAGATTCTGAGTTCAGGCATACTAAACTCTATTTTCCTACCTAATTCTCCAGGCCAGATATGTTTATAAGATGGTATAAACAAACTCCCCATTCTGTCCTATGGGGAACAGGTAGCCTTGCAATAGTGAAAAACGAAATCGGCAGTAATTCACTATCAGGACATGTCACACACACCAGGGCATGTCCTTCCTTTCACATACACTGCACCCTGCCCACACGGGTACCTTGGGCCTACCTGAGGGGTGACTGACATGTAAGAAAAGGGAAGGTTAGGGCCTGGCAAGTGGATGCACTTGCCAAGCCGACATGGCAGTACCAGACTGCACACAGGCTCTACAATGGCAGGCCAGAGTTACCTTTTACGGGCTGTTTGTGTGGGTGGCACAATCCAGTGCTGCAGCGCACCAACAGCATTTGATTTACAGGCCCTGGCACACGCAGTGCACTTTACTAGGGACTGACACATAAATCAAACAGGCCAATCATGGAAACACCAATCCATAACACAATTAACCACAGGAGCAATTGCACTTTACCACTGATCAGCAGTGAGAAAAGTGCGCAGAAACACTACGCCAGCAAAAACAGAGTCAAAACCGGGAGGTCAGAAAGCAAAAATTCAGGGGAAACATGCCAAAAGATGCCAAGTCTAACACATGTCCCTTCCAGCTGAAAGTAGGGAGAACTACCCACCCTCCTGGGAGTTCTCTTCACTAAGGCGGAAGAACCTGGACAGACCATCTGCACTGGCGTGTTCTGTGCCAGGACGGTGTTCCACCGTAAAGTCCATTCCCTGTAGGGGAGATGGACCACCTCAGCAGTTTTGGATTCTCACCCCTCATTTGCATCAACCATCTGAGGGGCCTGTGGTCTGTCTGAACCCGGAAGTGAGTCCCAAACAGGTATGGTCTCAGCTTCTTCAGTGCCCAGACCACAGCGAAAGCTTCCCTTTCTATGGCACTCCACCTCTGTTCCCTGGGGAGTAGTCTCCGGCTAAGGAAGACTACAGGCTGGTCTAGGCCCACTTCGTTCAGTTGTGAGAGCACCGCTCCCACTCCATGCTCTGAAGCATCAGTCTGCACGACAAATTTCTTGAAGAAGTCGAGGGCCTTGAGCACGGGTGCCGTGCACATGGCGGCCTTCAGGGCATCAAAAGCCTTCTGGCAGGACTCAGTACAGATCACCTTCTTGGGCTGCTTCCTGGAAGTCAGCTCTGTTAAGGGGGCAACAATGGTGCCATACCCCTTAACAAACCTCCTGTAGTACCCGGTGAGTCCTAAGAAGGCACTCACCTCTGTCTGGGTTTTGGGGGGCTCCCAAGCCAGAATGGTGTCAATCTTGGGTTGTAAGGGCACCACCTGGCCGCTTCCTACCTGGTATCCCAAGTACACCACCGAACCCTGCCCGATCTGGCACTTACTGGCCTTGATCGTGAGGCCTGCCCTCTGCAGCGCCTTCAACACTTCACTGAGGTGCTGCAAGTGTTCTTCCCAGCTGGAACTGAACACTGCGATGTCATCCAGGTAGGCAGCACTGAAATCCTCCAGCCCAGCCAACACCTGGTTGACCAACCTCTGAAAGGTGGCAGGGGCATTCTTCAACCCAAAGGGCATCACCCGGAACTGGTAATGTCCTTCTGGGGTTGAAAATGCTGTCCTCTCCTTGGCCCCATCGGTTAAGGCAATCTGCCAGTACCCAGACGTTAAATCAAACGTGCTAAGGAACTTGGCAGCTCCCAACCGATCAATGAGCTCATCAGCTCTGGGGATGGGGTGTGCTTCAGTCCTGGTGATGGCATTGAGCCCACGGTAGTCCACACAAAACCGCAGTTCTGGAGTGGCACCGGGTGCAGCAGCCTTTGGGACCAAGACCACTGGCCTGGCCCAAGGGCTGTTGGAAGGCTCGATCACCCCTAACGCCAACATCTTAGAGACCTCCTCTTTAATGCTGGCCTTGACCCGGTCAGTCAACCTGTAAATCTTGTGCTTCACAGGAGGGCTGTCACCGGTGTCCACGTCATGGGTACACCAGTGAGTAACACCTAGGGTCAGGGAGAACAGTGGGGCAAACTGTCCCAACAACTGGTGACAGTCGCCCTGCTGCTCTGGAGTCAGTGTAGGGGAGAGGATCCCACCTTCCACTGACCCATCGCGCTCCTTGGTAGACAGAAGGTCAGGGAGAGGTTCACTCTCCTCTTCCACCCCATCATCTGTCGCCAAGAGCATGCTCACTTCGGACCTCTCAAAGTGGGGCTTGAGGCGGTTCACGTGGAGGACCCTCAAAGGGTTCCTTGGAGCCCGTAAATCCACCAGGTAGGTGACATCACTTTTGCGCTCCACCACCTCAAATGGCCCAGTCCACTTGTCCTGCAAGGCACAAGGTTCCACTGGGGCCATGACCCACACTTTTTGCCCAGGTTGAAATTCGACCAGAGTGGCATTCTGGTCATACCACTTCCTCATTTCTTCCTGGCTGGCTTCTAGGTTCGCCTGCGCGAGTTTCCTGAAGTGGGCAGTTTGGTTTCTGAAGGCCAGCATGTAACTAAACACATCCTGGGGAGTTTTCCTGGGAGCTGCCTCCCAGCCTTCCTTCACCAAACTCAGAGGTCCTCTCACAGGGTGACCATACAGAAGCTCAAAGGGACTGAACCCAAGAGACTTCTGTGGTACCTCCCTGTATGCAAAGAGAAGGCACGGCAAGAGGACGTCCCACTTACGCCTCATGGGTTCTGTTAGACCCTTAATCATGCCCTTCAAGGTCTGGCTGAATCTCTCCACCAGACCGTTACCTTGTGGGTGGCAAGGGGTGGTGAACTTGTAGGTTACACCACACTCCTTCCACAGGGATGTCATATACTTGGATATGAAATTGGCCCCCCTGTCAGAAACCACCTCTCTGGGGAACCCCACTCGGGAAAAGATCCCCATTAACGCCCGGACCACCACTGGTGCCATCGTTGTCCTGAGAGGGATTGCCTCCGGGTGCCCATGGCTGTCTTGGGATCCAGTGGCCCCACAATGTCCATCCCTACCCTTTTGAAGGGCGTTCCAACCACTGGAAAAGGTTGGAGAGGAGCTTTGACCTTCCTCCCACTCTTACCACTTGCCTGGCAAGTTTGGCAAGACCTGCAATGTCCATCTGATTTCGCATTTGGAGCCAGAAGAAGTGGGTGACAAGCCTGTCAAAGGTCTTGTCCTGCCCCAAATGTCCTGCCAAAGGCACGTCATGAGCCAGACCCAGTAGGAAGGTCCTGAAGCGCTGGGGTACCACCAGCACACGGGCTGACCTAGGCTCAGCGACCTTAGGCTCGCTGTACAGGAGATCACTCTCCCAGTAGATCCAATGTGATCCGGACTGATCACCAGCTGCCTGGTCTGCAGCCTGCCGCCGCAGACCCTCCAGAGAAGAGTACTCCTTCTGCTCCTTGCAGAATTCCTCCCTGGTGGGACCCCCTTCTTGCTGCCAATGGGTCAGCTCAGAGATGTCCCCCAGTTCAGCTACCTGCTCCCCTGTAGGCACCGGGGCGTCCCCATCAAGGTCCGCCTCCTCCCGGTCCGTGGGAACTTCAGGGGCCGGTTTCCAGCACCCCTTGCCCTTTCTCTTGGCAGGGACTTGGGCCACTGTTTCAGGCTCCAAGTCCTCTTGATCACCCTCTCTGGCCTCCATTGACCGAGTGGACACGCATGCCCACTCTGGCAACCCAAGCATCTCCAAGTGAGACCTGAGCTCAACGTCCTTCCATAAGGACTGCTCCAGGTCGTTACCTAGCAGACAATCTACAGGCATGGAAGGGCTCACAACCACCCTCAAGGGACCTGAGACCCCCCCACTCAAAGGGAACCTGCGCCACCAGACACTGGCACTCTGAATTGTCCACCGCAATGACTTGGTGGAATGCCCCTGGGACTACCTGCTTCACAGAGACCAGGTGACACCGGACTGAGGTCACACTGGCTCCAGTATCTCTGAGAGTCTCTACCCTTTTTCCATTGATGGTCCCCCAGGTGCTGTATTTCTTTGTGTTAGGGGGCACCAGGTTTCCTGGGGCCATCTCACTGTCCCTAGTGAGACGAGGGTCATTTCTGCGGGGTCCCCACCCTCCTGTGGGTACTCCTCCTCCCCAAGCGCCATACTAGCCAACACCTTGGACTGCCCACCGGTGGGTGGCTGTGCCCCCTTAGGGCACTTGAGGTCCCCCTTCATGTGACCCACCTTGTCACATGCAAAACACTTGCGGGGGCCGGTCTCGGCAGGCTTTCCTGACGAGACCCCTTGTTTCTTATCTCCGGGGGGATGGGAACCTTTACCCTGGGTGTTATTTTGGGGCCCTTTAGAGAACTCCTGTGCTTTACCCTTGTCTCCCCCACTTTTCTGCTGGGGCCCTGCCCACCTTTGGCTGAGTCTCCCCCAAACGCTTTCTTGTGGACCCTGGTACTCACCCAGCGGTCTGCCTCCATAGCAAGCTTCCTGGGGTCAGTCAGCTTACTATCAACTAGGTGCTGGCGCAGATCTGCAAAACATAGACTAGATAAGTGCTCCCATGAAATCAAATTGTAGAGCCCCTGAAAATCTGTCCTTCACCCAGCCATCCAGTGACCGGCAAAACACATCCACACATTCCAACCAAGTGTTGGCATCAGACTTCTTACTGGACCTGAACTGATCCCTGTACCTTTCAGGAGTAAGACCATACTTAGTGAGAAGGGCGTCCTTCATGTCGGGATAGGTGAGGTGATACCCCTTACCCAAAGCTATTAAAGTGTTGCGGGCTTCTTCCGGAAAGAGAGGCCACAATACTGCTCCCCAATTCTCCTCAGGGACCCCATTTATGTGTATCGCTGCCTCTTAACCCTGAAACCACCTTTGTATGTCATCCCCCTTCTTTAATTCCTTGCCTAAATTCTTAGGGATGTGTACAATTCTGTCTGCCTGTCTTGACGAATTGCTGCCACCATCTGAGCTGGGCCTATTTCTTAGCTCCAGCTCCTTAAGACTTCGCTCATGGTCTAAGATCATCTTCCTTTCCTCCATGGCTATTCTTTTGTCTTCCCTCTCACTTTCTATCCTGAGTTTTTCCAACTCGAACTTCCTCGCTTCCTGCCTGTCCTCCAGCTCCCCTGGGGACAGGCCACTGCTGCCTGGCCTGGAGGGTTCCCCCCTCCCAAAAGCACATCCACCCTAGGAATAGGCTCCTCCGCCTCTCCACTGAGATCACCAGACTGCTCGCTGGCATGTCTGGCTGCTACCCAGGCCCTCAGCGCCTTTTGTAGCTCCTCCTTCCTAGTGAGGCCTCTTACTTGGACTTTTAGGTTTTTGAAAATTGATTTCAATTCCTTAACATTGTAGGAATCCAACCTATCCTCCTCAAAGGCAATTTCCAGGGATGCAACAGATGATGCTCTTGATTCAGGCATGATGAAGTAGCAAGTTCAAACTGGCAAGATCAAAAATAGACCAAAAAGAAAAAGAATCAGTATGTGGCATGTAATGGTCTGCGATATGGTAGTAGTGCACACCAATCACTGTAATTCAAGTGAAAACGCAAGTCCTATCCCACTGCTGCCACCAATGTTAGAAATTGGATTTTTGGCAGGCTAGGGCTTGTGCCAAAGCCAGGCAGAAACCACCACCCTAGTCAGGATAAGGGAGTTACACTCTTAAAATAACCCCTGCTCACCCCCTTGGTAGCTTGGCACGAGCAGTCAGGCTTATCCTAGAAGCAGTGTGTAAAGCATTTGCACATAACCCACAGTAATACAGTGTAAGCACTACAAAAGGACACCATACCAGTTTAGAAAAATATCCAATATTTTTATATACTTAAGACAAGACCAAAAACGATAAAAATCCACAATACAGTACTTAAAAATCTTCAGTTATAAAAATATGCTTGAAAAACAGTTCCTTGATGTCGATAGCTCCGTCCGTGGCTATCACGGCATCGTAAACAAACAAATCCAAACAGTTCTGGCTGACCGCGGCGTCGCGGGCCAGCTACGGTGTCGGGAAGACCCGCAAACAGTACCTTTTAGAAATGCAGGGCGTTGGTGACCTCTCGTTGAGCTTCCGAAAGCACGGCGTCTGCAGGCGTCGGTTCCGGAGGTCGGTGCAGGAGTCGTCGGGGCCCTCGAAGTCACACGCATTGCAGATTGAACTCCTCTCTGTTGAAGTCAGGAGCGCTGGCGTCGGTAGACGTCGGGTGCTGCGGTGCGAAGTGCAGCAGTGCGGCGTGCGGTGCCCTCAGGGCGCGGTGCGAGCAGCGGCTCGGTGGCGGCGTCAGATGGCGTCATCGGTGAGACCAGGGTCGCGGTGCGAAGTGAATGCGGTGCTCGTCGCGGTGCTGGCAGGTCACGGTGCAAGCAGCGGCATCGTCATTGCTGAAGCGCTGTCGTCGGCTGACGAACGGGAGTCGATGGCGCCGGCGTCGGTAGGCCAAGGCTGCGGTGCGGGATGAGGGCGGTGCGTCATGTAACTTTACGAGCGGTGCCCTCGAACCACGGTGCAAGCAGCGGCATAGATTTTGGCGTGGAGCGGCGTCGTCGGAGATACCAAGGCATCGTCGTGAAGCGAGGCGGTGCGGAGTGCGGTGCCCACAGGTCGCAGTGCGAGCAGCGGCTCGGTGGTGGCATCAACAGGCGTTGTCGGTGAGACCAGGGTCGCGGTGTGGCGTTGTGGTGGTGCCCTCTGTGGTGCCTTCAGGACACGAAGTCGGCAGCTGCGTCGTATACGGCGTCGGGTTGCTTTTTCTTCTGTTGCAGCACAAAACACACAGTCCCCAGTGCTGAGGGCAGAAGAACTTGAAGTCTTTGCTGTTCCTTAGACTTCTTGAACAGGGGGAAGCTCTACCTCAAGCCCTTGGAGAAACTCACAAAAGTAGATTGCAGAAAGTCCAGTCCAGTCCTTTCACTGCCCAAGACAGAAGCAGCCACTGCAGGTCAACACAGCAAAGCACACAGCAAAGTGGTAGTTCCTCCTCACAGATTCTCCAGCCCTTCTTCTTGGCAGTCTTCTTGGTCCAAAAGAGTTCTAAAAGTCAGGGGTCTGGGCCCCAATATTTATATCCCAAAATCCTTTGATCTCTTAGGCAGAGAGTGTCTGTGCCCAGCCAGAACCAGTTCTGCCCTCTCTGGTGTGACTTCCTGGCAGGAGGTGGAGACGGCATGGTCAGAGGCAGACCAGGCCCTTTGACGTGCAAGGAAATCTCCTCCCCCTTCCCCAATTACAGCCCAGGTCTATTCAGCCCTTTCCTGACCCACCTAGACTATCTGGAGCAATTCCCGCTCCCCAGCCTTCTGTCATCCAAAACCCAGACGGGCAATCCACATTCCAGGAGAGGCACATGGGATGACTGAGCAAAAAAATATCTAGTTTCTAAAAGTGGTATTTTCAAACACAGAATGTAAAAATCACCTTCACTAAAAGATGCATCTTTAGATTCTGAGTTCAGGCATACTAAGCTCTATTTTCCTACCTAATTCCCCAGGCCAGTTGTGTTTATAAGATGTTATAAACAAACTCCCCATTCTGTCCCATGGGGAACAGGTAGCCTTGCAATAGTGAAAAACTAAATTGTAGTGTAGCTCCTATTTCCCTTATAGGCTCTGCGCATTGGAATAATATATCCTATAGGTTTGACATAGGACTGAGGTCGTAATTGTCCCTATCGAGTATATTAAACTTAATTACTTGTGCCAGCTAGCTCAGAGGCCACTAGAAACTTCTTGACAACAAGAAGGGATTAGTTTCTGGCAGCCGCAAAACATGACCACTGTGTTTCCCTTACAGAATCAGGATGTGTCCCAGAGTCGTAGAAACAATAGATAACTATTTCACTCAGCTCAGTTGTGCTTGATTCAGTTATTCTCAAAGTCACACAGAAATAACAGACGGGCGTTTCAATAAAAGGTTTATTGAACAGTCTTGTTTCTGTTGTAAGTTAGATGTGCTGTTACGATCACAAGACAGTAAGCGAGATAATTGATGTACAAGGTGAGCAGTAAAAATAAATAATACTGCGTTAGCATTATCTTTTCAGCATATACGCATTTACATAAAATGACACAGCCTAAAAATGCGAGTACTCATACAATGCGTTTCTTAGCCTAGTTCTACCCAGTGTGCCTAACCTTTCCTAGGTGTAGGGAGAAGTAGAAGTAGGTGCTGTATTCCTGACTAGAGTATACTAAGAGTAAGTTACGCCTAGAGTCTAGTATGCCAAGAGTCTAGTATGCCAAGAGTCCAGTATGCCAAGAGTCTAGTATGCCAAGAGACCCTCTAGGTTCTAGTCTGCTCCATACCTGAAGAATGAGAGAGGTAGGAATCTCTTTTCCGGACTCGAACTCCAACACCCCGCAAGGGAAGTTAGATCACTGGAAGCTGGACTCTCTGCGTGCAGGAAAGACAGCGTCTTCTCAGTGCGTCCGGCCGGGAATCGGGCTCCTCTGAAGTCGAGGTCTCCTCTGATTTACAGGGGTTTGGGAAGGTATATTTATACCTGAAAATGTTAGCATTGACGTGAGTTGGGTAGCGAAAGACGTCATGAATGAATCCCTTAAGGAATAGAGGTTCATGCATAATGTATGAGTCCTTGAAGAAATCAATAGTCCTGGGCAAGGAAACTCCCGCAGCCTGATGGTCTGTTTTTCATGGACTCGTTGAGACGCTAGGGTGGACGGATGTCGGAATCCATGCCTGTATTTGGTATGCATGGTTTATGCCTAAATAAGGTCTGGGATTTTATGCCTATATAAGGGCAGGTTGGATTGTGCCTATATAAGGTCATGATGCTAGAAAGCCCGTTTATGGACACCCTATGAAGTATACAACACCCACTCCTCTTTTGTGTATACAACAATACTAAAATGCTAAACATTTAAAATGCTAAACATTAAAATGGAGTACCGCATATTAAAACATATCCTAAAAAAGCTTTAAAAGACATATTAAAAATGCAAAAGGTTGCTGTACATCATGAATCAGTGCTTTTCAATTCCAGCATAAAGTACGAAATGAATGCATTTGGAACGAAATATAAAAGCAATATATTGACATATGACGAAAATGATCGATAAGGTTGTTCAAAATCAAAGTCATTTCCTGTCATGAAACTTAAATGAACTGAGTTAGACACACAAGATGACTAAGTGTCCCTGGAAGTACTGCCAAGTCTGTATTATAAGGCTAGTTCTACTTTAAGCAGATTGGAGTGCCATTCTTGTTCGAAAAATGGGACAAAAGTTCAAATTTGGTAAAGTTCCAAGGTTTTTGAAAAATGAAGGCCAAATTGTTGCTGTTGTACTGGAACAGAGTATGCCGAATCAGAGTCAGTTTACGGGTCTGGTGTAAACATGAGATCATCTACTTCAATAGACAAAACATCATCTATTGTTGCCGGTGTAAGTTGGAACACCTCGTGTAGAAGATTGATCGCACAAAGATGGGAAGCATCGCTCTCAGCATAGGTCGCCGCAGCAATGTTCGCGTTCGTTGTTACCTGTGTGCCTGGAGTTGTTTCTCGTACCTCAGCAGCAGCAGGAGGCGACTGTGAGATCTCAATGAATGCTGACATCAGTATTGGAAGCCTCTGGGGACAACACAGAGCATGGGCCGTTATCGGGTCCAGCAAAGCATCGACATCCTTTGGCGCAGCTGATGGATATGTTAGACAGGCGTCCAACACGCATTCTTCACCGCATAGCATGCATCGTAGAACAGGTAAGATGCAATCATGCCAGATTGGTCGGAATGACAGGAACCATGTGGTATTAAGGTCCCGTAGACGAGTCATGCCCAATAGCTGTACTATCCGCTCACGGCACTTTCTTTCAAGGAGAGCTTTCTCCATTTCGCTCGGAGTGATTTCGGTGAATCGGCTGGCCATAGCGCAATAGCAGACAGATGAATAAAATTCCGGCAACAAGTGCGAGAATTAATGGTATGCCACCAAACACCGAATGTGCAAAGTTCGGAATGATTCCAAATATTGCCTGGAACGGTGCTAACAGACCGGTGCAAATGCTCTTAAATACATGTACAATTCCTGTTGTATCTGACATGTTAAAGATACGTGATATCATTTCTACGAAATGTATAGGGCAGTTTGTACGTATTAAAGTCTGTATCTCAGCCGAAGTCCTTGCTACTTGTAGATCATAGGTTTCTTTGGCCGAGGTCAAAGGCACTGTTTGCTGTAAAAGCATGGCTTTCATTCTGCTTAAAGTATCAAATCTTATAAAAGAGACGTTCAGCGAAGGCCATAAAGGCGACTCCCTGACTGTGTCTATTGGGGGAAACAATACTTGCATACAGCAAGTGACCCTGGAGTTGACCGTTACTAGATATGGGATGCCTGGCAACATTCCACAGCAGCTCTGATCATTCAACATGAGGTAACTCCCATTCGAAAGTTGTCCAAACGCTGGATTAATCACAGCAGCTGGTGAACCGTGCTGATGGCAAGACAAGTTTGCCACAGAACCATTACAAGCTCCGTGTAAAATAATGTCCTGACATATGAGTGAACCGGTCAGTGCATGTTTACAGTTAGTACCGCTAAGAAACACCTCACGATCCCCACTCCAACATCTATGTGTATACGGTAAATTCCAAGATATCCTAATGTATTCCTTACCCAACCTTTCATATTTGCCTGCTTGCATCTGTCTGAGGCAATACTGAAACTGAAAAGTTGTCACAGGTAATGTTATTTTGCCATGAATAACCCATTCTGTAGCTGGTTTTTCTGCCACTGTAAATGGTATTTTTTCCATTTTTTCAATGCTCAGCACTGTATACCTTGCTCCTCTTTGTGCCAATTCGATCTGTTTATCAGTGAGATTGTATTCTGAAAACAGAGACGACGTGTTGATGAAACGCCAAGGCACATAGCCCGCTCGCAAAGATTGCAGCGTCCATGTCAATAACACTATAGAACGTAATTGAGATTGACCTTGTTGTAACATAGCCAAATCTTGTTCTAGAATGTCGATAGCAGAGGATACAATGCCATCCAATGAATATATCCTGGAGGACAAAGTTGTTAACCCATTGTCGACTACAGAGAGTGTTTTCTCTAAATTAATACGATCAAGTTCACGTATTCGTTCTGCAGCCTCTATCTGTGACACTTTCCATGCTTCGTTATAAGCAGCATAGATGCCGGCATATATGAAACGTTTTTGACGCAGTTTTCTTGGTCCAAGCAAGAATTCCCTAAGATCTGCGTCCTCTTTAAGTAAGGTTAAGTGTTGCTTCACATCCTGTAGTGTAGATTTATGCAGCCAATCGAGGCATAGTTTACCTACACTGTATGTTGTTACTACCCCCGGATGTTGTCTTTGGACATATCTTGGGTCTGGCCTATGAATAGCAAAGCCCTGAGTTTTGTTCAAGAACCTTTCCTGACAGTTGTTTGTGTCTGTGGGCCAGATCAACCATTTTTTCCAATTTGGATGAGTTCTGTTGAGTTGTAGTATATTGTCAACTGTCACCACTGCCTTCGTATTATTATCACTGGCAGGTGTTGGCACAGAAGGTGTTTTCATCTCTTTGATCTTGGCTAATCCAAGACAAGATGTCTGTTGGACGGTGTCATTCAAAAACAGTATTTGTTCAGGGATGAGACAGGCTCTAAATAAAGCTTCTATACCCTGTACTTGCCAATCTTTACTACCCCAGACAGTTTTTGTCTCAATTGTGTCTTTCCATAAGTCGAAACCCTGTGTAGACAGTTGGGCAATAAATGCTTCAGAGCAAATCTGTTTCGTATTTGTTAACATAATTTTCAGTCCTGTTTTGTTTACATTTTTGTAGTAAAACGTTTCTGGGTCAGATGTATTATAACCTGAAAAATATGGAAATTTACTAGCAAAAGTTTTCGAACTACCTTGTGGTGGTGTAGGACAATGTTCCCATTGGTTAAACATAAACACATTTCTTGGATATGCAGTTTTGTGCAAATAATGATGACCATGGTGGTTATAACAATACAGTTCTTCATAATCAGATGAACCCTCTAAAAATTCATTTTTAGAAAATGCAGCAGATTTTTCTAGATCAAACATTATATCTTGAACAGTCTCTAAGTCCCAATCATCTGTTCAGGTACTGGACGTAATTAATTCACTTAGTGAAATTTTAAATAAATGTGGAATGTTCAATTGTTCACTTGGACCGAAGATTTCATTATCTGTTTTGTCCCACACTATACCATCCTGTATAGGAACAGCTGTGATGTTCACTGATGACAAGTCTCTTGCTTCACGATGGGAAGATTTATGTGGTTTCAAAAGTACATTCACGTCTTTTCCTTCACTGTTCACATGGATGTATCTGCCATTTATAAGCACGCTTACAGTTGTTATCAAAGCTAGCCAGAGCAGGAAAACAAAAAGTCCAGATGTAATCCAGAGTTTAATCCATGGAGAAACCAGATAAGTCTTTTTCAGAAAGTGAATAAAGTCTTGTACTTGCGGCTTGAGTTTTGATGATGCTGGCGTCGTATCAGGTTCGCTTGGATCTTCTGAGAACGTATCAAAGTCAATGAAATAGCCAGAAGCAGTTCTGTCAATTGTTGGAATTGCATCAGGATTCGTTGAAATCACAGGAACCAGTTCTTCACGAGTCACATTGGTGTAGACAGGTGTATTTGGACGAACTGTTATTTGGTTGTCAAGAGGGATGAGTTCCATAGCTTGGTTGCTTAGTCCTTCATTTGTTACAGCTGAATTCTCGATCGTGATCAGTCTTTCAGTCTGAACCTCTTGAATAGTAGCGAGAGGAGTGCGTCTGCTACTAGGTCGGAGTCCACGAGGCCTACTGCTTAGTATTGGCCACATACTGTGGTTTGATCAGGTCGATTGACACAAATCTTTTCTCCTTTCTTCCAGAAAGGGGCGGCAGGAGTACTGTCCTTGTTCCTTGAACAGCTAGAACAGGTACCGGTTGTCTGTAAGAAGGTCCAAATTCCCTCTTGTCCGCTATTTTTTCTCTGACTAGATCCCCAACTTTTGGAATCCAGACAGGCCTTGCTGGGACCGCCGATTTTTCCCCAGTGGTGGTTGGCTGTAGGGATACGTTGCTTTGTTTCGTTCTTAATTCGTTAAGATCCTGTAAAACAGCCAAACGATCTTTGATATCAAATGGTTTCATGTCCACCACTGTGCCTACGTGTTCTAAGTCTGGAACCCACATTCTTTTCCCAACTAGGACCTCATATGGAGTGACCCCCCCTAGAGAACTTCTTGGCAAATTGTTAAGTGAGCGCTGAACGCTAATGAGGTGTTTGACCCACCCGTCACCCGAGCCTAATACCCTAGCTGTTATAGACCGCTTTATGTCCCGGTTTTTCCTTTCCACAACAGAATTTCCCTCAGGATGGAATGGAGAGGAGTACTGCAATGCAACGCCCAGACTGGCCATGGCCTCCTTGTAAGCCCTAGAGCTAAATGCAGGACCCTGGTCAGAATGTAGCGTGCCTATTGCGTATGTGCCGATAAAGACTCGCAAATCTTTTATAACAGTTCGAGCGTCAGCCGAGCGCTGAGGCCATAACCATAGGAACCTAGATTCAGTATTTGCGGGAATGCCTTTGTCCAGTGGGACGCAGGCGAGTAGATAGCCTAATGCTGTCCAACAGTGGTGTCTGTACTGGGCTGCCGCATTCGCTGCATGGTTTCTGGTGGCTCTCTCACTGTAATTTACAGTCTAAGCAGTTGTTGATGAATATGTGAATGTGTGTATTCATTCCAGGCCACCAGTACATCTCTTTTAATGTTAATATTGTTTTAGAGATCCCTTGATGTGACAGACCCTCCCCCAAATGTGTTTCATAAATCAAGGCTGCTCTTCGTTCCATGTTTGGAATTACCCTATCCCCCACTCCAGGGATTCGAGCAAAAGGAACGTAATTCGCATCAATTACATAAGAGTACTTGAGTGGAAACTTTTTTGGTAACGCTGCACTCTGCCTTTGCTTGAAGCATTGACAGCTAACATTATCTCACCGTCTATTTTTGTTTTTGAACGAGTGATCGCAGCTACGGAAGCCGTCTGAACAGCCCCCTTTGCGGCTTCGTCAGCCAATGAATTCCCTGCAACGTGAACGCCATCACGCTGATGACTCAGTGTGTGAATCACATGAGCCTTTGGTAGTTCGTCTTTCAACTGAACTACTTGTTCCCAAAGCAGTTTGTGCTTAATTGTGCCACCTTTCGCATCTTTAAAACCATTTTCAAGCCAGGTTCGTATATAATCATTATACGACTGAACACAGTAATAGGAATCGCACACGATTAGTGTGAGGAATTCTCGATCCGTACTCTTAAGTGCCAGTTTGAATGCCTGTAGTTCAGCTTGCTGAGCTGTACAATCACCTAGTGATTGAGTTTTTGTGACCATAGGTCTGAAGATGCCATTTCGCATGCGACCTTTAACGATAGCACACGCTGCACTGTAAGCTTGCTTACTCCCTGTTGCGGGCTGTGCGGATCCGTCAGTGTAAATTATAAATTCATACTGATCGAGAGGCAGAATCTCAGTGGGTAGAGGACATTCTTGTTCATATTGGAGAAATGCCTGTGTTTTTAAATCTGGATCAAAAACATATTCAACATCAGTTGCAGCAAGTGAATTAACCCACTGTATCCATCTCGGATGTAAAGCTTTAGCATTTGGAATGCTCGCTTTTGTGACCGCTTCTAAAGCCGGTACTGGGGTAACGACAATTATGCGTTTCCCTTGGGCTAAGGCTCTTTCTTTTGCTACAGCTGTTTGAACTGCTGTCAGAATTTTTCTGTTGACCTGAAGCGCATTTCCGCTTGTGTATACAAATGTGATTTGTATGCAATTGGTACTTTCTCACCCTCATTAAAGGTTAAGTAAGTGAATCCACATTGACCCGAAATTATTCGAATCACCAAATTTCTTTGACTTACTCGTGTTTGTAAGTGATTTGTTGCTAACATGTTAGCCTGGAGTGAACGCAAAATTTCTGTGTGTTCCTGTGTCCAGTGTTTAATTGTGAAATCAGGTTTAATTAATGCGTAGAGAGGTTTAACCCTTTCTGCGTAGTTTAGAATGTATGTTCTTCCAAAATTTAGGAATCCCAGTATTGATTGTAAGTTTTTTAGTGTTTTTGGAGGTTGGAGCAGCGCACATTTCTCTAGAAAGTTAGCTGCCAAGCTCTTGCCTTCACTTGAAAGCTCGTATCCCAAAAATAGGACATTGAGATGGGCAATTCGAGACTTTTTAAAGTTGAACTTGTAGCCCTCAGAGGCGAATCCCAGTATAATGGTGCTCACCCTGTTCAAGTGTCTTTCCAAGTCATCGTCTGTCAGATAGATGTCATCGACATAGGACAATGCCTCGTTGTCATAAATTTGTAGTAACTCCGTTACTCTCGCTGAGAATAAACCTGGGCTGTTCTTGAACCCTTGTGGGAGTCGACAAAAGTGACGCTGGGTCCCCATTATGGAGAATGCCGTTAAGTACCTACTTTCAGGTGCTATATTTTGACAAAAGAAACCGTTTGAGATGTCTAATGTTGTTTTGTATTTTTTACGCACAATGTTATTCATTAATGCTGTGCTGTGTGCATTTTGCACTGCAAAAGTTTTAGAACAAGTGTTTAAATGTCTGTAGTCCAAAACTAGACGATATGTATTGTCTGGTTTGGAGACAGGAAACAAAGGATTGTTCATGGAGGAGGTGCATGTTTCAATCACCCCTTGGTATTCAAGTTGATCTAAGATCTCCCTGACCTGTTTTTTAGCTTCTTGCTTAATAGGATACTGCCTCTGAGCAGTAGGTTCATGTTTCAGATTTATTTTATGGTGAGGTGATTCTTCATCCCATCCTACATGATTTTTATATAATGCTGGAGCATTTTCTGGCATATGTATATTTTAAGTGAATTGGAATGTGATTGGAGAAGGCAGGCATAATCATGTCCTCGCCGTGTGGGCACTCCCTGACAAATTGTGGTGGCCAGTCTTTTTCTGCTAGAAGTATGTCATAACCCTTTGATAGTTTTTCCCAAAAAAGTGCTTTAACCTGTCTAGGTTTGTCTCCCTCCATCCGGAGTGTTATTTCATATAACCTTTGTGGAGTACTAACACTGGTGTCTACAGTCTCTACTGTAATGTACTCATTCAAGTCCACTATCTCCAGAAGTTCCATCAGGTTCTGGCGAGCTACTGTGTCTTCTGCTGCACTGTCCAGCATTGTCTGAGCCCATTCTCCGTTCTTGAGTTGACTTCTCAGAATTCTCGGCATGTCGTACTATTAGACCTGCTACTTTCTTTTTGGAGAATTGAGGTTTAGTTTTAATTTTTGTTGCGTGCTTGTCGTCTTTCGATTTCACGCGTTCTTCTCTATGTTCTGTTCGTCCTCTTCTTTCCGAAGTCTGTGATGAGACCTGAAAGGGACGAGAGGAACGTGTATCATTATCTTGATACCTATCAGGTTTTCTCAAATTATCCCTATTCCTGAGGTTGTACCTCCTTTCAGAGGGCTCCTTTTGAGGAGACCTACCTCGGGATTGAGATCTTTTCTCATTTGAATTTTGTTTATTAGACTCCCACTTCTTTTTAGAAGATGTAGGAGTTTGTTTAATTGAGTCCTTCTCAGGATTTTCAGATAGTTTTGGTTTAACTGGTCTCCCACCCAAACTATCTCTGCCTAATTCCGCATATGATTGTTCTATAATTCTGGGTAGCTCTGTTTGATGTTCTGTAACATCAAATTCCCTTAATTTTTGTCGGATCGCCACTGCTGAGACCTGGTCGAAATTTTTCAGTAATTTCATACCTAAATTTAAAGCAGGCTCTGCCCCGTATTCGTTTTGAATTTGTTTTAGGACATCAGGTATTACCGCAATTGACGGAATGCCGTGTGTTTTAGTGTAGATGGCAGCAAAGACTGAGCCCCAAGTGGTGCAGTCTTCCAGTTGTGGTGTGATCCCCATTGGTAAACTAATGGTTAGGATTCTGTGTTTCTCATGCGGGCTAGTATTTGGAAATACTGCTTCGATTTGAGTAATTTTTGAGCTATCCAAAACGGAATTTGCTCCCGCTTAGTGGGCATTTTACCCATGACTGCGTATAGAGTCTGTGGTGTAATTTTTAGATTGGTCCCCTGGTGAGGGGTTTGATTTGGAATTGTTAATGGTTGTTGGACTGTGAAAGTCCGCATGACATATTGAACCAATTGTCTGTAGATTTTTATTAACTCTGTGAGTTGATTAAGTATTTCCTCGTCTGACATTATTTCGATGTCTGGATGAGGTGTGTAGCCTGACTAGAATCGGCCATGTTGCTCCTGGTCTACCTAGTGGACCGAGCCTGGTTATATTTTTGTTATGTTTTAGGGCGCCTTTAAACCAGAGCTGATGCTCCTGGTATGTTAATGGAATCTCTATATCCTCGAAAGGAATTTATTCCTCTGGTGGTTCATCTTCTTTGTAGAAGTGAAACAAGTGTGTTACTGGATTGGATTCAGGAAGAATTACCCATGAATAGAATACCTCTGTCTGAAAGGATTCATGTGCCTCAATCACGAAAACTGCTCTACCCCTCTCGGTGGTAGGCCATGTTTTATAAGTTTTAGAGTAATGGCTCTTCTTAAGTTTGGAGCGATGTCAATGACACCCTCCTCGGTTTCATTTAAACCGGTGAAGTTAAAAAATGCTGGTTGGGCTGGATCAGCCGCAGCTACACCGTTTCCGGCGTCATTGTCAGTGCCTGACATTTTTCTGCTTGAAAATATGTAAAACAAATTTCAAGGAAACAAAGATAAGGTGCACAATATTGTGGAACACTGTATCCTTCAACGTTGAGCAAACCAAACAGCTAATATATAGGGTACTGCCCTATGTAGCCGTGGCGGATACTATCCCTGCCCACTCCAGACGTCTTTTGGAGTATATGGGTAGGGGTCTCTGAAGAGAAAAGAATATTATGCACAGCTGAGTTACTCAGTATCTAACGTTGAATTACTGCCTTACCAAACGTTGGGCGCCATGTAGTGTAGCTCCTATTTCCCTTATAGGCTCTGCGCATTGGAATAATATATCCTATAGGTTTGACATAGGACTGAGGTCGGTATGTCCCTATCGAGTATATTAAACTTAATTACTTGTGCCAGCTAGCTCAGAGGCCACTAGAAACTTCTTGACAACAAGAAGGGATTAGTTTCTGGCAGCCGCAAAACATGACCACTGTGTTTCCCTTACAGAATCAGGACGTGTCCCAGAGTCGTAGAAACAATAGATAACTATTTCACTCAGCTCAGTTGTGCTTGATTCAGTTATTCTCAAAGTCACACAGAAATAACAGACGGTCGTTTCAATAAAAGGTTTATTGAACAGTCTTGTTTCTGTTGTAAGTTAGATGTGCTGTTACGATCACAAGACAGTATGCGAGATAAATGATGTACAAGGTGAGCAGTAAAAATAAATAATACTGCGTTAGCATTATCTTTTCAGCATATATGCATTTACATAAAATGACACAGCCTAAAAATGCGAGTACTCATACGATGCGTTTCTTAGCCTAGTTCTACCCAGTGTGCCTAACCTTTCCTAGGTGTAGGGAGAAGTAGAAGTAGGTGCTGTATTCCTGACTAGAGTATACTAAGAGTAAGTTACGCCTAGAGTCTAGTATGCCAAGAGTCTAGTATGCCAAGAGTCCAGTATGCCAAGAGTCTAGTATGCCAAGAGTCCCTCTAGGTTCTAGTCTGCTCCATACCTGAAGAATGAGAGAGGTAGGAATCTCTTTTCCGGACTCGAACTCCAACACCCCGCAAGGGAAGTTAGATCACTGGAAGCTGGACTCTCTGCGTGCAGGAAAGACAGCGTCTTCTCAGTGCGTCCGGCCGGGAATCGGGCTCCTCTGAAGTCGAGGTCTCCTCTGATTTACAGGGGTTTGGGAAGGTATATTTATACCTGAAAATGTTAGCATTGACGTGAGTTGGGTAGCGAAAGACGTCATGAATGAATCCCTTAAGGAATAGAGGTTCATGCATAATGTATGAGTCCTTGAAGAAATCAATAGTCCTGGGCAAGGGAAACTCCCGCAGCCTGAGGGTCTGTTTTTTCATGGACTCGTTGAGACGCTAGGGTGGACGGATGTCGGAATCCATGCCTGTATTTGGTATGCATGGTTTATGCCTAAATAAGGTCTGGGATTTTATGCCTATATAAGGGCAGGTTGGATTGTGCCTATATAAGGTCATGATGCTAGAAAGCCCGTTTATGGACACCCTATGAAGTATACAACAAAATGGGCAGTAATTCACTATCAGGACATGCCACACACAGCAGGGCATGTCCTTCCTTTCACATACACTGTACCCTGCCCACAGGGGTACCTTGGGCCTACCTGAGGGGTGACTGACATGTAAGAAAAGGGAAGGTTAGGGCCTGGCAACTGGGTGCACTTGCCAAGTCGACATGGCAGTACCAGACTGCACACAGGCTCTACAATGGCAGGCCAGAGTTACCTTTTACGGGCTGTTTGTGTGGGTGGCACAATCCAGTGCTGCAGCCCACCAACAGCATTTGATTTACAGGCCCTGGCACACGCAGTGCACTTTACTAGGGACTGACACATAAATCAAACAGGCCAATCATGGAAACACCAATCCATAACACAATTTACCACAGGAGCACTTGCACTTTACCACTGATCAGCAGTGAGAAAAGTGCGCAGAAACACTACGCCAGCAAAAACAGAGTCAACACCGGGAGGTCAGAAAGCAAAAATTCAGGGGAAACACACCAAAAGATGCCAAGTCTAACAGAGATATAGAGTGATGTCGTCAGCATATAACGATATGATTATATCTCTGGTGGAGAAGTTAAGCCCGCGTGTTTTATGGTGTTGCCTTATCCTTGCCGCGAGGGGTTCGATAGCAATGGCAAACATGAGGGGCGACAGAAGGCACCCCTGCCTGGTGCCACGTGAAATGTCGAATGGGGGCGAAGTTAATCCATTTGCACGTAGTCTGGCGGTTGGGGCGGAATACAAAAGCCTGATCTGTCTTATGAATAGAGGGCTTAGTCCCAGTCTGGCAAGAATGGTGAAGAGGTATGGCCATTCAAGCGAATCAAAGTGTTGGTGGCGTCAAGAAACGCCGCCAAGGCAGGGGTTTGGGGGTCCAGTTGATGTAAGATGGAGAAAAAGGTTCTCAGAATATGTGATGTGGAGCGCTCTGGTATAAACCCGGATTGAACGGGCCGAGCGATAAATGGTAATAGGGGCTGCAAACGGTTTGCGAGAAGTTTTGCATAAATCTTGTTATCTATATTGATGAGGGAAAGGGGTCTGTAGGAGTCACACTTATTTGAGGGTTTGCACGGTTTGAGTAGTGTTAAAATGAACGCCTCCCTGGTAGTTGGGGGGAGTGAACCGTTCTGCAGGGATTCTGAGTACATTTCCATGAGATGAGGGGCTAGGAGCGTGGCGTAGCTCTTATAGAAGGCAGGGAGCTTTCTCAGTGGGAAGACTATTGATCACTTGAGTTATATCTTCTACGGTAAAAGGCTCATCCAAATATTCTCTGTGGGCATTGCTGAGCCATAATAGCTCCAGAGAGTCTAGATAAGCAGTTAATTCTGAATCAACGTGTGGTGTTATGGAAGTATATAATGAGGTGTAGAATTCGGTGAGGTGATCGTGTATTTCTTTGGGGGCCTCTGATGGGTTCATCGTCATCGTCTAAGAGTTCTGCTATATATGGAGAGCTTCGCGAAGGTTTAAGTATATTTGCAAGCATTTTGCCTGGTCTGTCGCCTTCTCCATATCGCCTAGCCGTGGCAAACTTCCCGAGGAATTTTAATTCTCTGTTTGCTTCTTCTTCGAATTCAGAAATGTTTTCACGGATGGGTGTTAGGAGTGAAGTGTCATTAGTGTCGAAGTATTCGAGTTCTAGTTTTCTAATTTCAGCTTCTAGTTTTTGTAGTGTGCCACGTAAGGCTTTCAACACCCCCGCTTGACGAGCTATACATTTCCCCCTTATGACGACTTTGAAGGCCTCCCATAGAATGGAGGGGGATGATACTGACCCCTGGTTTAAGGAGAAATATTCAACAATGTCCTCTTTGATTTCTGCCTGGAATGCTGCATCCAGCAGAGCATGGGGAGAAAGTCTCCATGTGAATTCACGTTTAATAGATGTAGGGAGTATGACCCTGAGAGTACACGGGAGTGGTCAGATAGGGTCCTTGGTAAGTGCTGTGCGTCTACTGTCCATGTTGCTACGTCTCCAGAGACCAACCAGCGGTCCAGTCTGGACCAGGAGTTATGTTGTGAAGAGATACAGGTTCCCTCCCGTTTGTGTGGGTTCAGTCGCCTCCATATGTCTGCCAGATGACCGTCCGACATGATCGTGTTGAGTGCGTGACATGAGCGGGGGTGGAGAGCGTTGGCAGCACCCAATCTGTCTAGGTCGTCACATAGGATTGCGTTAAAATCTCCCCCCCATATCACTGTGTCACATCCCATAGCAATAACCTGTGCCCAAACATCATGAAAGAAGTCCGGGTTGTCCACATTTGGTCCATATATGGCAAGCATAACCATCTGTGTTCCACCCAGAGACCCCTTTAAAATAATAAATCTCCCTTCTGAATCTATATGTGATTGCGTCAACGTCCAATCAATCCCATTGCGTATCAAAATTGCCACTCCCCTCGCGTAGCTGGAGTAGGTAGAAGAATGACATTCACCCAAGCGCCAATGCTTCAATTTATGTGTATCAGTAGAATTTAAGTGGGTTTCCTGGAGGAAACATATATCTACCTGTTGTCAAGCTAGGAAAGCATGGACGAGTCGTGCCTTTCTGTGGTTGTTAGGGCCACGGATATTCCAGGTTAAGAAATTGTATGTTGCCATCCTAAATGGTCAATTGTCAAATGTAGGGTTATTGCGGATATCTCTAAGTGTCACTGAAGTAAATGTCAGCTGTCTCAGCATGACAGAGCCATTTCGAGAATGTTACATCTTGTGTCGTGTGGGTAAAGGACCTATGCTGTAGTGTGGAACAGTGAATTGTAGCAAAACAAATTGCTTGTGTGCCTCTGCATGACCCAGTAAGAACTTCGTAACAACCCCTCCACCCCCCACCCACACCAACCCCCCAAATAGGTCGAGTGCTGTAGTCCTCCCACCTCCCACCCCAACAACTAAAACAGTGAACATTAATAGTGCTCAAAGGGAGATCTCCCGGGGGCCATGGGTCGCCGGCGTACGACCCAACCTTCTGGAAGGGTGGCCGAGCATTCAGAGATTGGCTAAAGGGAGCTTATCCCCAGGTATTCTCAGGCTGTAGCCTGTAGTATGACTGGGTCGAGTCCCGGCACCGCCCAACCTATTTGTTTCCTGAATGACAAGTTTAGAAGCGTGATCAATATTCATCACATATTGTACGATTAACCACATAGATCAGTCATTGTCGCTTAGATTTGCATCTGGAGTAGTGCGACTGGTTGAAGCTGGAGTCTTGTGCTTCGATTTATCAATGTGTTTAGCGAATTTAAGTGCGGATTTTGCATCGGTGAAATAGTGCGGTACTCCTTCATGTGTGATCTTCAGTTTTGCAGGGTAAAAGAGTCCATATGTTGTGCCAGATTTCTAGAGGAGGCGCTTGACAGGTCCAAATTCGCATCTGGCTGCTTGCACTGTGAGTGTAAAATCTGGAAAGAAGGATAAACTATTGCCCTGCTGGGTAATGTTCCCCCTTTCCCTGGACTTCTTTAGAATTGCATCTCTGTCCCTGTAGTTTAGCAGACGAGCTATAATGGGCCTTGGGGTAGCACCCACTGCAGGTCTGGGGGCCAGAGTCCGATGCGCTCTCTCCACAATGAACATGGTTGATAGGTCTTGGCCAAACAGTTCGCGCAGTAGGCCTTCAATGAATAATTCCATGTTTGTGATTGCGGTAGTCTCAGGAATACCAAGAATGCGTATGTTGTTCCTTCTTGAGCGCGCTTCAAGGTCTTCATTCTTTGCTCTGATGACATTCAAGACCTTCTCCATGTGTAGTAGGTGCTCTTTTGATTCTACCTGGAAGTCATGAGCATCAGATGCTCTATTTTCCAGCTGGTCTAAGTGCGTTTCGTGAGTGTCCGCGCGGCTCCGGACTTGATCAAGTTGGGTGGAGAGTTTGTCGAGTTTGTCGTCTATAGCCTTGAGGCTGGTTCTGACCTCCAGTAAAATGCTGCGTATGTCGTCTTCTTGTGTATCTGGGGGATTGTTTGTCAGCGATTCTGTATCTTGGCCCCCTTCTGTTTCAGCAGTTCGAGTAGATCTTCTGCTATCGAACGATATTTTTGTTTGCTTAGTATCTGTTTTCCCCA
Source organism: Calotriton arnoldi (assembly GCA_963921515.1). Taxonomy (NCBI): domain Eukaryota; kingdom Metazoa; phylum Chordata; class Amphibia; order Caudata; family Salamandridae; genus Calotriton; species Calotriton arnoldi. The sequence goes on from CAWUFW010003548.1 coordinate 161,463, forward strand.
TTGTTTTATCGTATGAGTGTCTGATGAAGAGCGCCATAGAACGTGTGAATCGGTTGATGCTGGCTTATGTTAGGGCTTGGCGAAAGATAAATATAGGGTGCCTGGTGTCCTCTGAGGGATAGTGGACCGTGTGCATGCAGTCGCGAGTGGAACACCAGTTACGGTGCAACCGCCGACTTCACTTATGCAGCTCGGCGCCTACCGCTAATGTGACCCTAGTTGTGTTGGAACGCCGAGCATGTAATTAGCGGCGATTAACGTTGTATCCAAAGGTACAGCCGTGCGGTGGCCAGCCCGAGTCGCAGCCGGCTGTCGTCTGTTGCAAATGGCAGAAAGCTTTATTGTCAATTTGAAATTAAAGAGTTTGATATTTGGCAAAGAGAGCTGCTTGAAGGTAATATCTTAAGGTGCTGTTATGTTCATGTCATGGCAGCCTTCCGCTGAGCTTGTGGGTGATTGTGGTTCTTTTCCCAGGACCTCGCAGCGGCTATGAGGGAAAGCCACTCTGGCGAGCAAATGGGCAGTGTGGCGGAATCGGGGGTTGGAGGGCAGTACACCAACCTGCACGTGGTGTGAGCACCGCAGGCGAAGATTTATCCACGGTCCCTTCTGGTGTTCTGGCGGTGGCCTGAACTGCACACTCCAGCTCTCGTAGGATGGACCGGGCCCACTCGGCTGCCGGCCACGGTCCAGTTCAACCAGCGGCGTTGCAAGACGTGCATGTCGAGACGCGGTGTTCGGATGTCTCTTAGGCGCGGGTCCGACTCCGGCACCAGGCCCGCCTTCAAAGCGTCTCGTCGCCCCCTGCCTATACAAGGCCTCCAGCCGATCGCTTAGCTTTGATTCCCGCTTCGGTGTGGCATGGATGGGGCCTCCACGAACCTGGCCGGGCCCACCACCTCACCAATGGCTCCCGAGCCGGTCCCCGCATTGCAGATGTAAGGGGCGTCAGCAGGTACGGATGGCGCAGCCGCACGGTCCGTCATCGCACGGATACGCTCTGTTAGGCCTTCAGCTCCAGACATTCAATCTGTGGCTGTACAGCGTCGGTGAGTTCCGCTTTTGCGGGAGGGGGATCACGTGCTCGACCTCTATTAGTTGCATTGAAGTATGGTGAGGGATCGTCCCTTACAGTCAGGATAATTGCTGGATTTGTAGCTCGGACGGTACAGCACACTTAACTAGCAGCCATTTTGCTGCTCGGCTTAAGCCACGCCCCCCCCAGATGAAGACATATTTGGCAGTAGAGGCTTTAGCCACCATCATGAAGAACAATGCATAGTATTTTAGATGGGTAACTGTGTGTAACATGGGGTTTCACCTACGAGTTCTGAGTGAAATCAAATAGATTAGAATGAAGCTCAAGTTCTCTATGATGTTACTGAGGTGAAAAACGTCCCCTTTAATCAATTTCAGCCATATTGAAATGTATGTTATAAATGCCTCTCCTAAGCCTCTTCTTTTACACAGATCAGCAGCACAGGGGCAGAGAAGTCATGAGGGAGCCATAAACAACATGCTCTTACTAGGCTCAGCCCCTCTGCTTGGTCTGTATGTACTTGCAAAATTACCAATACCCGATCCCTCCACCCTCTCTATCACTCTCATCATTCCCCTCTGCTTCTCCAACAAAATATTTAAAAAATGGGATGCTTAGTGTCTTCATACCCATACTCCCTACACTTGGGATTTCCCACAACTCAAACATAAAACCTGGTGTCCTGCCATCCATTGCCACCATCCTCTCTTCTTATTACCTACAGACCCTGACCAAATATGAACAAAGTAATCCCTGGAATCCTGCCACCCACGACCACTCCTGTCTCCCACCCATACCACACTGACAGCGGCTTTGTGAGAGCTGCTTCAGTGCAGCCTGGAATCCCTCTGTAAGCCGCAGGTGCCTGCTGACCCAAGGCTGACAGGGAAAATGACAGTGAGATCTGAGAAGGATAGGAGAAGGTGTGTGAGATAGACCATCATCTGTCATTCAACAAAATCTTTAGAGTCTCCGGACACCCAGGCAAGAGAGGGGAACAACAGAGACTAAAGCACTTCCCTTAGTCACGTAACAACTTTTATTTTTCCACTTTTAGTTACGTCATAGGCGTGAATAACTGGATTCAGAATCTGGTATTCATGATAATGGGTCCATGACAGCCAAACATAACAATTTCCTTTCACATCAGGGTTGAGGGGTTTTTGGCCAAAGAGGTCCAAGATGTGGGATAAAGGAGAATTAAGGTCATTGGTTTCTTTATTAACACAATGTAACGTTTTGAAAATTCTGGATAAAAATATGTAACAAATTATGTACTGAAATTCCCACTAGTTACCGAAATATTGTTTTTTCAAAACCAGGGAGTAGTAAAGGTGTCTAGTAGGAAACCCATTTGGACTACTCTAGCTCGCTTTTCTCATATCTTAAGCAAGTTCAAGATCTGAGAAGTATCATCTGCAAATACTACAATAATGGCAGGAATCTAATTTAGCAACCCTAAGATCTTCCCACTGACTACCAGCAAAGGCTAAAATGAATTATAAATTGGCTGCTCAAAGTACAAATGGGTTGTTGGCAGAACTATTTAATACCTCAAGAATAATATTAAGGGTCTGAACCTCTGGCAATAGCAACACTCTCTCCCTGAAGCCGTATTATCAGTACTTACATTTTTGCACTCATCAAAATATTCTAATAGACTCTCTTTCACTTTCCACATTCATAGAATTACTTGAGTCTCAGCCTAAGAAGTTGTACTTGCCTTCTGTGTTCAGAAAGAGGTTTACACTTTGTATAGTCCTTTCCTTTGGTAGCCTGAGCATTGTTAAATATAATAGCCTGCCTCCTCCAGCAGCCATAACAAGGAACAGAAATCTAGAAGGGAATAAATTCATGTCATGATACAAAGTCCAGAGCCAATCAATCAGTCAGTCAATTAGTCTATGAATCAAACAATCATCACTCACTCAAGCCTGTAACCACACATTTGAAACCTCAGCCAAACACTTCTATTCCTTCAGTACTACCAAAATTGTTCTCCCCAATACTGGATAGGCCTGAATCAAAAAGTTTGTGACTCTCTTTGGTTAGTTCCAAAAGTTAATGTGAGAAGAAACTGTGTGATTTTGTTTTATTTTCAAGAGTGGTGTATGCCTCATATTTTCCTGACAAACCTGCTTCTGGTCCCTGTTGTACCAGCAAGTTATGTTGTAGCAATGAATGCAGCACAGGCAACGTCATTACACAGAATTCCCCATAATCAAAAGATATTACAGGGGGCGTGGCCAACCATCATGGCCGAACGGACGTAACTCCGCTCGGCTCCGCGCCAGGCCTGATGAAATTAGCCTGATCGGAGGCACCCTACCTCCTGCAAATGCCTATAACCGGATCCCCCAGGTTGCTGGACGTCGTAGGACCCCCTCGGAGGCAATGAAATTACTTTAAAAGCCGTCTGCGGGTCGCGGCGGTGTGGACCAAAGCCGCGGGGCTGAATCCAAGATGGCGGCTCGGACTTGGGCGAAGTTTGGCGGTGGTGTTTCCTGCTAATTGAGGCTCCAATTGGGCAGTGCATTCACCAGCGGGAGGTGGCGGCAGTGCCCGTGAAGTATGATTACTACGGACGAGGCCTGACGGGCAGCCCCGCCTGAGGAGTTACCTGTGAGCTCTCACCGCCGTGACCCGGCTGGATATAGCAAGGCCCCGCGGGGCCCCCGAGGTGAGGAGAGGGGCCCACAAAGTGCGGAGAGGATCCCCAGGCATAGCGCTGCCCACCGCATTGCACCCGGGGGTGAACGGGGGGCCCCTGACCTGCCTACCTCTGCAGCAGAATCCTGGAACTGGGTTGCCTGACCCTAAAATGGCGGGGGTCAGTCGGCCTCCAGCATAGAAAAGCGGCCTCGTGACTGAGCCACGGACTGGGTCCCTTGATCCGTTGCATCAGTTATGTCCTGGGGGAACCATCCTACGCCCCGAGATCGGGCCCCGACGCGCGGCCCCGCCCACGGACACGCAAGACCTTCTTTTGTTTTTTTTTCTCACCCCCGCAGCCCATCGAAGCACATCAAGTCTCCCACATGTTCCCCGAGATGGGGAGCGGGGACCTACAAATTAGGGTGGAGGGCCCCAGGAGAGTCAACATTTAAAGTATTACACCCGGAAGAGCGGAGGGGTCCCCTGATCCACCGGCATCTACAGAAGAGCCTTGGAGCTGAGCTGCCTGGTCCTGACATAGGGGGGGGTCAGGCGGCTCCAGACTTAAACCTACAGACTCGTGCCTGGGCCTCAGAGCAGGCCTCCTGCAACTCAGCGCCGGTACTCACCTGGGGGTGACACCCAGAGCCCCGAGTGGCGTCCAAAGCAAAACCGGGGGGAGCGGAGGGGTCTTGGGGTGCCCCGAATGCTGTTAAACGGAGACCCTAAGCATCGGCGCTGCACAGCGGGATCTCCGCGCCTTCATGCTGCGTCCCCGCACTGCCCGTTCACCACCTCACTGCAAAGGGGCCTCTGGCTGACACCGCGCCCCGGGCCACATGCCGCCAAAGAAAGCGCAGAACACTAAAGTTTCCAACTACTTCACCCCAGCCACCGCGGGCGCGGACAAGGAAGGAAGGGCCCCTACCGGCGGCGACATGATGCTCACAAGAGAGGATCTGATGGCGTCACTGAGGGAGTTCAAAAAGGAGCTTCGAGAGGACATTAAAGCGGATATGGGGCCTCGCTCGACGCTTTTAAAGCTGAGATAGAAGGAAAATTGTTGGCCTTGCAGGCAGACGTCGACTCGATTGGGGCTCGCACCTTAGACCTAGAGGCGAAGTGCCAGGAACTGTCGGATCACGTTCAGCCTCTTGCAGAAGGTTCTGCTGACCTACGCAATCAGCTTAAGGCCACGATACTTAAGTGCGAAGACATCGAGAATCGCTCTAGACGCGACAACATCCGTGTGAGGGGCCTAGAGGAAGGCTTTGAGGGCCCTGATCTGGAAGCATTCATGGTGGGGATGTTTGCTACAGTGCTGGGAGAAAATGGACCGGAGGTGCAGCTCGAGAGGGTCCACAGGGTGGGGCCACGACTGCCAGGGGACTCCAGAAAACCCAGGGATGTTCTGGCAAAATTCAGCTCCTTCAAAATCAAAGAACTGATCCTCCAGAAGGCACGCGCTATGGACAAAACAACATTTCAAAATGCCTCCTGCCGGTTTTTTCAAGATGTGGCCCAGGCAACACTTGCTCGTCGCCAGCAGTTCAGGCCGATCACAGACGTCCTGAGAGAGCGCAAAATAAAGTACCGTTGGACGTATCCCTTTGGCCTGGCTTTCTCGTTGGACAACAGAAACGTCCACTGCACGGAAATCAAGGAAGCAGCATCCATCCTGGGCATTGAAATCTCCACCAAGAAGCAATCAAAGGGAGCAGGTGGCTCAGGAACAGACTCACAAATGGAAAGACGCGACAGAGGTCCATGGCTGCAACAGAGAAGAGGCGGCAAGAAAACGTCGGGATGAGATATGAAGAATCTCTTTGGTCCGGTAACAATTTCGACGGTAGATGCAGTCTAGTGAAGTGCTGTGGCTCTCAAAACACAAGGGGGTCTGACCCCGTTTGAAGACGACACTGAGTCACTCAGTTTCCACGGAAGCTTGGGGGGATGTGCTGGTAAAAGGGTGTTAAGATATAGCTTTTAGTCGGGGCGTGGCCTGGCGCAGATGGAGTGAGCAGCACAGCTCATGAGCTCCAGCCGGGTAGCCGCCATTGAATGCCATTCTGAAGCCCTAAAAGGGACATGGACCCCTGCAGCACACCCCCGCAGCCGTAGGAAGGGTGAGGTGCGCCCCAGAGGTGAGGGAAGCCTGTCCCGCGGTTAAAAAGCAGAGAAATTGAGACCTGGGAGTGTGGCCGAACGACGAGACAAGATGGCGGCGCCCAGTGTACAGAAAGGAGGTCGGGACGAGCGTCGCACTCCCTGAGTGGTGTGGCCTGGAACCCAGGGGGAGCTGGGGTGTATCTCCCTTTGCCCCCTGCACCGGACTGATCACTGAGCCCGGAGACCCCCTGAGGCAAAGAGCAGGGGAGCTGAAAGCTGGTAAAGCGGCAGAGGGCAGTAATAAAATGGCGGCACCCTTAAGGTATTGAGGGAACTGGACTGTGTGCGTGGCCCTGCTCTGGGTTTGGAGTGCCTCCACCTTTCCCCCCTGAGCAAGACTGAGTGCTGGGCCCGGAGGTCCCTACTAATAACTATGGGGGAGTGAGACAGAGAGGAGCTTGGAATTCCGGAAGGCCCCATGTGGCGGACCTGGGGGCTGGGTCGGGTGCTCCCCGGAGCGGCCGAGCCAACTGAATGCGGCCGAGCCCAGTGGAGAAGTGGCGGCGCCCGCTGGGCGTTACGAGAGAGCCAGGGTGGGTGCTGGATTGTCTGCGCTGCCCTGCTCGGGGCGGGAGGAGTCCTGGAGTGCCTTCCCCTCGCCCACCTGTGCAGGACTGAGTGTTGAGCCCGGAGAACCCCTGAGGCGAAAAGCAGGGGAGCTGAAAGTAGTGAAAGCGGCAAACGGCAGTAATAAAATGGCGGCGCCCTTAAGGTACTGAGGGAACTAGACTAGACTTGGGCGGACACCAGAGCGGCAGAGGTAATTGAGTACCCCGGGTGGGCACTGCCAGGGCCCTGCGGCGAGTAAAGTTTACAGTGGCACTGAAGCAGCCAGCAGAGACAGAAGTTGGCATTGTGAGAACGGACGACGGAGGGGACACCTGTCCCCCCCTGGGTCCCCTGGCGAGGTGGAGTGAACCTGGGCCTGGGGCTCTTAGTGAGCACCTACAACAAGAAGCATCAGTGCAGTGCCAGGAGAGGGAGACAGACGCAGCAGGCCTGGAGCAAGTGAGGAAAAGGCCCACACATCCTGCAAACCAGAGGGCCCTGGAGACCCCAGGAGAGAGAGGAAGTTTGAGCGAAGGGACCTAGAGAAGCCTGGAAACGCTGCTGAGACCGGAAAGCGGGCCCTGGAGCCAACCACACTGGGGCCTAATTTACAGAGTGGCGAAGAGATCCCCCCAGAACACATAGCCTGGAGAATTGTATCAGGAGGCAGTGGACTCGTTCATCTGAGGGCGAGACATTTGCTGCAATTTAAAGCAGAGGAAAAGTGGTGCATTGGGCCAGAGCGCAGTGGGACCCAGAGACCCTGGACGGACTTGGAGGAGGGCAAAACCAGACCTATACCGCGTACACAGACTCCCTGGAGGGGGCAGCGAGACAACAACAGGAAGTTACCACAGAGGCTGACGGGCCTAAGCCGAGCCTGAAGTCCCATGAGCACGCGCAGAGCCAGAAGTGCCACAGAGCGAGAAGACGCCATGGGAAAGCTCCCCAAAAAGAAGGACAGGGAAAAGACCCTGGCAGGTAAATCAACAGAAGAAAGGGGAAGACCTCAACGCAGATGGAGCACCCCGGAGACCCCACCCTGCAGGACATCTTACAGGCTATTACCTCCTCCAGTGAACGCCTGGAAGGCAAAATTGACTCGCTGAGCCTTGACATGGGTTTGCTCAGAGAAGACCGCAAAAAGCTAGTAGATCGCGTCAAGACAAATGAGGGAAACCTAGCTGAAACTCTGCCGGATATGGCAATAATGAAACAGCGACTGACATCGCTGGAGATGAAAGTGCGCACGCTGGAAGGCAGGGCTGAGGATGCCGAGAACAGGTCGCGCAGAAGCAATCTTAGAATCAGAGGCCTGCCCGAAGAAATAGAAGGCCGCAGCATGACAGACTACCTGGAAAAGTGGCTCCGGGAAGAAGTAGCGCCGGACGACTTATCGAACTTCTTTGCCCTAGAACGGGCACATCGAGTCCCTGCAAAGCCGCCTGTACCGGGAGCGCCACCACGGGTGGTGATAGCGAAGCGCCTCCACTACAAGGACAGAGATCACATCCTTACCCAGGCGCGCCTTAGAGGAGACATACAAGTAGCCAATTCAGTGGTGCGAATCTTCCCAGACTTCTCCCGAGAAGTGCAAAGGCAGAGAGGGTCCTACCGGGATGTGAAGCAGAGATTGCGGCAACTGAACTACAAATACGTGACGCATTACCTGGCCACGCTGCGAGTCACTTCAGACAGGGGTACAGAGTTCTTCAAAACCCCGCAAGAGGCGTCGGACTGGCTGGACTGGCACGAAGGGACTGAGTCGCCACGGGACCCAGAGAGGAGAAGACGACGAGAAAACTGCTCCAGGGGCCGGCGGACCGGGAAGGAGACTCTAGCGCCTATGCAGGAGGAGGCACAGCTTGAGCACCAGAACGCGATGCATGTTGTAGCATTGATCAGAGGCAAAGCGAGGAGCCAGGTGCCCCCTGAGGGCAGTGAGACTGCAGCAGAATCTGGCTCAGAGCATGGATCCAGCGACTCTGAAGCGCAGAGTGTGATACTTCCAGAAGTCACTCCGCAGAAGGCGGATGACATTGTTTAGTTGGAGAGAACGGTGAGCTGCGGTGAACAGGTCTGGAATAACACGAGACACGCTTGACCCTACAAAATGGTAGAGGGGTTGATAGGGTGGGGTGCTGCGGGGGGGACCTCTGACACTAAAGTAGGGGATGGCGGCCGCAGAGACTGGGAGAGCAACGGACAAGTGGCCTTCCCCCCTGCGATTGACTGATCGAACTGCAAGCAGTCACTTGCGGACTTATAATTCTAGTTTGGATGGGGGGTGTTTTTCTGCTTATCCTGGGGAGTGGGAGTTGGGGAAAATGTGTAAGGTTGGCATGGGGGGACACCTTGAGTTGCAGTGCACAGAGAGCCGTGTGGGTTTGAGTGGGAGACGCAAGCAGCACAATGTGAGAGAGGCGATCAGGGCATAGTAACACCTAATAATGGCTGACAAACAGCAATACAAATGTATGACCTGGAATATCAGGGGCATGCATACCATGTTGAAGCGCCACAAGGCCCTCTCATACATCCGGAGGCGAGGAGCCCAGATAGCTCTGTTACATGAAACACACCTAACGCAAAAGGAGGGACAAGCACTACAAAGACGATGGAGGGGGCAGCTCTTTTACACCACCTACTCGGCTTATTCACGGGGGTACTAATATGGATTCAAGCGGGGGTTCCATTCCAACTGACGAGCTCCCTGGTAGATCCGGAGGGTCGATATGTAGCCATAAAGAGGCAGCTAGAGGGCCGGGAGATTAGTATAATTAGTATCTATGCCCCTAACAGCCGGCCTTCTTTGCGAGGTTGAGTCACAGATTAATGCAATATCTGACAGGTACTGCTATAATGGGGGGCGACTTTAACAGCGTAGGCAATACACTTTTAGACAGATACCACCCTCCATTGCGAAACTCTCAAGCAGTGCGAGCCTCTCATGCATTCACTTCCTGGAGACAGAGCTGGGGACTGATAGATGCCTGGAGGACCCCATATCCCCAAGAAAGGGACTACTCCTACTTTTCAGTGGTTCATGAGGTGCATGCGCGACTAGACGCCTTCCTATGCTCAGTAGATGCCCAGCGCTATGTTACTGCCGCAGAATACCTTGAGCGAACGATATCGGACCATAACCCACTAGTTTTATCCTTGAAGTGGACGCACCCTGTAACAGCGATCCCCAAATGGAGGCTTCGCCCGGACACCCGGGAGGACCAGGTCTTTCGGGAAGAGATTATGGGCGAAATAGCGCACTACTTCGAAACCAACGCGGGACGGCCTCATCGCCGAACGCGGTGTGGGATGCTTTCAAAGTGGTCCTGAGGGACCAATGCATAATGCGTGCCACAGGAGTCAGACGCGTCATCATGGGTGAAATAGAGGGGGCGGAGACAACCCTCAGAGGGTGGGAATGCAGAAGGCCAGACCACCCAGAGCTTCAGCAGACACTCTTAGAAGCCAAGGAGGAAGTGGTGGAACAGACGGAGAGGCTTAGATGCTTCGATTATAAGAAATACCTAGAACGCACTCACGCTGAGCGGGACAAGTCGGGGTCGCTCTTGACATGGCTGACAAACCCGGTGAGTAGGGGGTCCCCCCCTGGTGGAAATAGAAGATGAGATGGGGGACAGACACTATACACAGGCAAAGATCAACGAAGTCTTTGCTCGTTACTATGCCAAACTCTATAGAAAGTCGCGCGAAGGTGAACCTACAGATGTGAGGGAATACTTAGCAGACCTGCAGATGGCGAGGCTGAGCCCGGAAGAGGCGGAAGAACTGGGAACAGACATCATGCAGCGGGAGGTGCAGGTTGCCATTAAGGGTATGGCGAGAAACAAGACCCCGGGTACAGACCGCTTACCGGCTGAATTTTACGCAACATATGCGGAGGAGTTGGCCCCCCGACTGGTCACAATGTACAAGGAGGCCTGAGAAATCGTAATACTGCCGGAGAGTGCTAGGGAGGCCCTTATTGTTCCAGTACCCAAGCCAGGGAAGGAACCGCACGATTATACAGCTTACAGGCCGCTGTCCATGCTAAACATGGATTACAAAATTTTAAGTAAAATCCTTGCGACCCGCTTACTCCCCCACATGCCGGACCGGGTCCACGCAGACCAGGCAGGTTTTATTCCGGGGCGGAACACGGCCATAAATATTAGGCGACTCCTGAGTGTGATGGGTTCTGATGGATATGATAAGCGTGAGGAGGCAGTGTTCGCAGTGGACATAGAGAAGGCCTTTGACAGCCTGGAACGGTCTTAACTCTATGAAGTCCTGGTTAAGATGGGCCTGGGAGGAGGCTTTCTGGCATGGGTGCGGCTGTTGTATGCATCCCCTACGGCCCAAGTGCGCACTGGGAGGACAATCTCGCCTAGGCAGAGGGTGGAGAGAGGTACGAGACAGGGATGCCCCCTCTCCCCGCTCCTGTTCGCACTGGCTATGGAGCCGCTGGCGTGCTGGGCCAGGAGCGGACAGCACTATAATGGCCTGAGGACAGGAGTAGTGCAACATTTCATAGCATTGTATGCAGATGACCTCTTGCTATTCCTAAGCAACACGACGGACGAATTGAGAGGAGCGCGTGGCATGCTGGCCCGATTTGGCACCGTGTCTGGCCTTAAAGTCAACTGGCAAAATTCCAGCTTATATCCGGTGATGCCCGATGCTCCCCACCACACGATCTAGAACACTTGAAGTGGGAACATAGCTGCCTACAATATCTTGGAGTTAAAATATACCACGGAGCGACAGAATTACTAGAAGGTAATGTGGGTAGAGCGATACAATCAGCGAAAATTGCAATGGACTTCTAGGGAACATTGCCGCTGTCGGTAGCTGGGCGGGTAGCCGTTCTGAAGATGGTAGCATTACCGTGCCTACTATACTACTTTGGTACTCTCCCGGTGTGGATCCCGCAAGCAACATTCAAAGAGCTTGACTCAATGGTTACGTCATTCCTCTGGGAGCAGGACACAGGAGAGTAGCGTTGGACTCATTGCGGCGCTCCACAGCGGAGGGCGGTTTAGCGGTTCCTGATTTTGAGAGTTACTATATAGCTGCACAGCTGTATTGGCTGATCCAATGAATGGCAGCAGACCGTGACCCGAAAAGGGAACAATATCCGGCCGCGTCTGATGCCGCAACCCTGGCGAAAGTCCTTCTGAGAGTGCGTCGGAATACGTCCGAAGACACAGCCGAAACTAGGGTGGTGGCGCGCTGTTGGGCTAGATACCTGAGACGAGCGGGCGCTGCGACCCCTTATCCCCCTGACATACCTATCACAATGCTGCGCTGTCTTTCACAAGGGGAGCACTGGGCAGGGCTGGAGGACTGGGTCGAGGCAGGACTGAAAGTAATGGGGGACTTGTATCAAGATTGTGCACTGGTACCATTCGAAGAATTGCAAACTGCATATGACCTGCCGGGAGGCCATTTTCTGAAGCATGGCACCCTCACATGAAGGATTAGAAAGCACTGGAACGTTGGGGGGTGTGGAGCCACGGGCACTAGCGGGGTGTAGATATGTTGCGCTGTCAGCAGGAAGGATTAAGACGGTGTCCTGCCTATACAAGGCAATGAGAGACGATATGCAAAAGCCATTAGAGCGCCTGCGATTACAGTGGGAAGAAGACCTGGGTAAGCAGTTACCGGAGGTAGAGTGGGACAAGATCCTAGAGCGAACCCCAAAAGCATCTAGAAATGCGAGATTTAAATTAATTAACTTCTACGTGCTACATAGAGCGTATCGAACCCCGGTCTGAATTAGGAGATACTTTGGCACGGAAACGGCAGCGTGCCCGAGATGCGGGGAGAGGGAGGCGCATATACTTCACATGTTTTGGAGCTGCCGCATGCTGCAATCCTTTTGGGAGGAGATAAGACAGGTGATAGGCGATCTCATTGACAAAGAGCTTCCGTACACCCCAGAGCACTTCCTATTAGGGTGGTTCCCCCACGCGGCCACAAATAAAACAACCGGAAAGTTCCAGGACCTCGCCTATGTCCTGGCCAAGAGAGAGATAGCCAGGAATTAGAACGCGCCAGGAGGGCCACGGATTGCTGTCTGGAAAAAAGAACTTGAGAAGTGGGCAGGAGCAGAAGGTAGGCTATTGCTCAGGGAAGCTATCCGAGGGATAGGCAAAATAGAAAGGGCTAGGGCATGGGAAAGTCTAGTGTGAGAGCTGACAATGAGCAGACAGGACAACAATAGTGGGGCAAGCACCCCACGGTTGGTAGAGCTTGAGCGGGAGAGCGGACAAGAGGGACAATTAGCCTAGAGATGACTGACGCCACAACATCACAACGCATAGAATCCAGAAGAGCGACACACGAGAACCCAACAATACACAGAGGTACTTACATGTTTACCTAAGCGCAACTCAAGGGGGGAGGGGTGATGGTTTTGTTAGAAAGGGAGGTTGAGAGAAATATGCCAGAGAATAAAGACTAAATATATTATGTACAATATATACTAGATATGATCTGGGGAATGTTCATGTATATGGGTGATGTCTTAAAAACCAATAAAATCTGGTTAAAAAAAAAAGATATAGCTTTTAGTCTTCAGACTGACAATGATCAATGGCTAATTCTAAATTCATTTCAACTAGCTATGGGGAGGGCCTAGGCGGCGGAAATGGGTCCGCCTCAGGTGATGCTCAAGTTGAGGTTCTCTTCTGAGACAGAGCACCTCGAAGCTCAATGTTCTAGTTCACACTTGTTGTTATTGAGTATGTTATTAGTGTCACCGAACTCTTCGATCGGACTATATGGTCAGGGTCGGGGTGGGGGGGCTACGGCGGGAGGAGTTTCGGGTTTTCATGGGCACTCTCTGAGGGGCAGAAGGGAATATCTCTACATGAATAATGTCGGTTAACTGTTTATCTTGGAATGTGAGGGGACTTAACTCCCCTAATAAGAGGCAGAGCATGTGGAAGTTTCTACTAGACCATAACATAAAAATTGTGGCCCTGCAAGAAACCCACCTACCAAAAAAAGATAGACAGCGGCTGAAACACAGGGCCTTCCCACAGATTTTTCGTTCATCGCACACACGAAGCACAATGGGGTGGCTATCCTCTTCCACTCCTCTGTTCTGTTTCTCCTTTAGGATTCCAAATCTGACAAAGCAGGGAGATTCCTGATGGTCAGGGGTGAGCTAAGGGGTAGACCATGCACTATCGCAATAGTCTATGCGCCCTATTTTGGGCAACAAGAATTCCTGAACGCATTTCTGGTCACATTGGAGGGATTCGCTACGGGGGACATCCTGCTGTTGGGAGATTTTAACTCTATCTGGGAACCGTCACTGGACACTACCCATCCACATAGGGCAATAGGGGGGGTGTTTAACAAGACACTTAAATCGGCATAACAGGGCTTGGGCCTTGTGGACGCCTGGAGGGATCTACACCCATCAACAAGGGACTTCTCCTTTTTCTCTCACTCTCACAGTACCTACTCCAGAATTCATTAGTCAATCCCTACGTTGCACGCTCTCAGGATGCCAGTTCCATCCAATTTGCCTCTCAGATCATGCCCCTTTAGAGCAGGTACTAGATTGGCCACCCCCGTGTGCTAAACACACCAGATGGTCAATCAATCAATCAGGGAATTGTAAGCACGCTACTCACCTGTGAGGGTCTCAAGGCACTGAGGGGGGGGTCCGCAGATCTGTTTAGCCGAAGAGCCAGGTCTTAAGGGTCTTCCTGAAGGTGTTCAGGGAGGGGGCGCGTCTGATGTCTGCCGGTAGCTCGTTCCAGGTCTTGGCTGCAATGTGAGAGAAGGATCTTCCGCCTGCTCTGGCTCTGTGGATGCGTGGGGTTTCGGCCAGTGCGAGGTTGGAAGATCGGAGGTTTCTTTTGGGTACGTGGAAGTTGATTCTGTCGTTGAGGTATTTGGGCCCATTGTTGTGTAGGCATTTGTAGGCGTGAGTGAGGATTTTGAAAGTGACTCTTTTCTCCACGGGGAGCCAGTGGAGACTTCGTAGGTGTTGGCTGATGTGTTCGTGTCGGGGGATGCCGAGGACGAGTCTGGCGGCGGTGTTCTGTACTGTCTGGAGTTTGCGGAGTAGGGACTTGTTGATGCCGGCGTAGAGTGCGTTTCCATAGTCCAGTCTGCTGGTGATGAGTGCGTGGGTGACTGTCTTCCTTGACTCAGGGGGATCCACTTGAAGGTCTTGCGGAGGATGCGGAGGGTGTTGAAGCAGCTGGAGGTGACGGCGTTGACCTGTCGGTTCATGGAGAGTGATGAGTCGAGTACGATGCCGAGGTTCTTGGCGTGGTCTGAGGGGGTAGGTGGGCTACCGAGGGCGGTCGGCCACCAGGTGCTGTCCCATGCAGAAGGGGTGGTACCGAGGTCGAGGACTTCTGTCTTCTCAGCGTTGAGCTTCAGGCAGCTGTTGGTCATCCAGACTGCGACGTCTTGCATTCCTTTCTGGAAGTTGAGTTTGGCAGTGGTGGGGTCTTTGGTGAGGGAGAGGATGAGCTGGGTGTCGTCGGCGTAGGATACGATGTTGAGGCCGTGTTGTCGGACGATGGCTGCGAGGGGGCCATGTAAATGTTGAAGAGGGTGGGGCTCAGTGATGAACCCTGTGGGACTCCGCAGGTGATTTTCGTGGGGTCGGAGAGGAAGGGTGGGAGTCTGATCCTTTGGCTTCTTCCGGTGAGGAATGATCGGATCCAGTCCAGGGCTGTTCCTTGTATGCCTGGTCGTGTAGTCTGATGACTAGTGTGCGATGGGAGACGGTGTCGAAGGCCGCTGATAGGTCGAGTAGGATGAGGGCTGCGGAGTGGCCTTGGTCCAGGAGGGTGCGGATGTCGTCTGTGGCGGCGAGTAGGGTGGTCTCTGTGCTGGGGTTGCTTCGGAATCCGGATTGGGACGGGTCGAGGACGGCGTTTTCTTCAATGAATCGTGTCAGTTTCCTGTTGACTGTTTTCTCTGCAACTTTGGCTGCGAAGGGGAGGAGCGAGATGGGCCGATAGTTCTTGAGGTCGGTGGGGTCAGCTGTGGGCTTCTTGAGCAGGGGTCTGACTTCTGCGCGCTTCCAGTCATCTGGGAAGGTGCCTGTTTTGAAGGTGGTGTTGATGGTGCGTTGTAGTTCGGGTGCGATGGTGGCCACGGCTCTGTGGTAGATGTGAGGGGGCAGGGGTCGGTGGGGGCCCCAGAGTGGATGCTTTTCATGGTCGAGGCGGTGTCTTCGGCCGTGATCGGTGTCCAGTTGGAGATGGTGGGCTGGCTGGTGTTTCTGGGGGGCGGGGGGCCGTCTGTGGCGCCTGGTGGATGGTGGTCGATGAAGTTGTTGTAGAGGTTTTTGATCTTGAGGTGGAAATAGGTTCCAAGCTTGTCGCAGAGGTCTTGGGATGGGGTGATGTCTGTGGCTTCGCTGCGTGGGTTGGTGAATTCTTGAATGACACTGAAAAGTTCCTTGGAGTTGGTGGAGTTGGCCAGGATTTTGTTGTGGATGAAGTTCCTTTTGGTGGCTCTGATCTGGTTGTGGTAGTCCGTCATGGCGTCCTTGTAGGTGGTGTGGTTTTCGGTTGTCTTGGTGTTTCTCCAGTTCTTCTCCAGGCGTCTGCAGGTGCGTCTGGCTTCTTGGAGAGCGGTTGTGAACCAGGCGGCTTTCCTGGGGCGTTGTCTGTCGGGGTTGAGTAGCGGGGCGAGCTCATCTGCGCAGCTGGAGATCCAGGTGTGGAGTTCTCTGGCTGCGTCGTTTGCGCTGTTTGCGTCGGGTGCCCAGGTGTGGTTGTCTCGGTTGAGGGTGGAGTTAAGTTGCTCGTCGGTAACCTTGCTCCAGTTCCTTCGTGGTGGGCGTGGGGCTGGTTTGGGTGCCTTGGGTTTGTTGATGGCAAAGTGTACGCAGTGGTGGTCGGTCCATGGCGGCTGCGTTGTGTGGCTGAAATGGACGCTGTTTCCTGCCGCGAAGATGGAGTCGAGGGTGTGTCCTGCTCTGTGGGTCGGTGTGTTGACGAGTTGTTTAAGTCCGATGCTGGCGAGGTTGTCACGAAGGATAGTGGAGTTGGGGTCGCTGGGGTTGTCGAGGTGGAAGTTCAGGTCTCCAATGAGTATGTAGTTTGTTGAGGTGATCGCGTGGGGTGCGATGGAAGTCGGTGATGGTGGCGGCGAAGGGTGTTCGGGGGCCGGGGGTCTGTAGACGAGGGTTCCTCGGAGTGTGGCTTTGGGGGTGGTCTGGATCTTGAAGTGCAGGTGTTCGGCGGAGGGGAAGGTTTCGCTGGAGGTGGTGAGGCGGAGGGTGCTCTTGTGGGCGATGGCGAGGCCCCTCCTGGGTGGTTGGGGCGGTCTTTCCTCTGGATCTTGTATCCGTCTGGGATGGCAGTGCTGATGTCGGGGCGGAGGATGCATTGGTCCAGGTCTCTGTGAAGAAGGCGATGTCGGGCAAAAGAAAGTCGAGTAGGCTCCAGATTTCCATGGCGTGTTTGTGTACGGAGCGTACGTTGAGGAGGATGCATTTTAGGGTGTCGCCGGTGCTGGCGTCGGCGGTGTTGGAGGCCGGGGTGGCGGTGAGGGTCTGGCGGCAGTGGAGGCAGGAGAACTGGCCGTCGGTCGTGTTCGGCGAGGCCTGTTGGCATTCTCTAAGTCTTCCAGGGTTGAGTGCGAGGAGGGTGGTGGTGTCATAGCGATGGGTAGTGAGAGGGCCAGGGTTCCTGGCGCTGGCCGCGGTCGGGTCGTGGACTGGCGCAGATGGGCTTGCCTTTGGTGCACCGGCGGCGCGCCAGCGGCGCGACTGCGCAGCGGCCGCCATTAAGTAGGGGAGGTGGGAGGGAGGAGAGGCTGGGAGGCGGGAGCAGGGGAATTCCGGGGGGAAATTCCGGAGGGGAAATTCCGGGGGGGAATTCCGGGCGGGAGGGGCCGCAGGGGCAGCAGCGGCGAAAGGCAAAAGGAACAGCAGGCACGAGAAAATAAAAACAGTGGTGGAATTAGAGCAAGACACAGATGGGCACAATAACAGTGGCACAACAGGGAAAAAATTAAGAAAAAAAGCGTCTGAGAAAGGTTACGGTGGTTGGAGGCAGTCTGGTCCCAGTTGGAGTGGGCAGCAGGCGCAGGAGCGGGCAGCAGCCTCGAACCTCCCAAGGAGGAGGTCGGGGTCTGGAGGCAAGAGACGGCACAGCGGAGCAGTGGGGAGAGAGTGGACCTAGACCGAGGGTCGGAGATGGTATTTCCCTAACTTTCTTAGCAGCGATCGTTTCCTTAGAGATGATATAAGGAAAGCAATCACAGAATTCTTTGACCCTAAGGACCTCGTGGCGACTTCTCTTGCCAACAATTGGGATGCCTTCAAGGCGGTCATTAGGGGTACATGCATTGAATTGGCAACCACATTAAAAAACCAGAGACAGAGCGGGGGTATTGTTAAGCACAGGGTATATGGTGGCGCTAGCCCAATAACGTGAATATTGCAGATAATAATATTCAAAACGGTGCAACAGGTTGAGGGAAAACCCCTAAGCCCTCAATGATGGACAGAAGTCCGTTTTACACAAATGATAACAAGTCCTGTGCACACGCAGATAGGTTTTAACAACACATAAAATATTCGTTGTAAAGCAAAAGACAACAGTGGATTCTTTTCTTCAAATGTTGGTTTAATGTATGTTGCTTCACAGGCCAGCCAACACGTGTTTCGTCACGGGTGTATAACCCTAGACTTCTTCAGGGCTGGAATTAAGTAAAAAATCGACTCGTGTCACAGTATATTAAAGAAATTGTTACAGAATATATGTCTCATAAGAGTATGACATATAAATCAAAAGTGACGATTCATGTTAAACCAATTGCAGTCCAGGTGGGAACAGTAGTGGCCAGAAAAGAGGAATATGCCAATTGTAAAAGAATGTGTCCATCATAGTTAAAGCCAACTACAACAGGAACTCAGCCTGGAGTGTAGTTCAAAGCATAAACTTGAATGGTTGCATGCCGACCGAACGGTGTACAAGTGTGTATGTTTATCAAGTTAGACCTAGGTACATGGTCAGAAGTGAGTGATAGTGAGATGTGTCCATAATAGCTGCTATTTTATGGTGTAGGAAGGGGAGGAACAGAAATATTGCATGTGATTATGTGTTCGTCATTTAGCTTGCACCTGGCACGCGTGCCTAGTACCTGTGAGGAGTGAGCAAGTCTAACCCTCGATTGTGCTTCGTATAAAAATTGTGCATACCTTATGTCTATGGTAGTCACCTATCAGACCTGTAACACAATACCGAATAATCGAATTAGATTATGTCCTAGTTACTCTATATCCGCAAGACGTATAACTAGTAGTACCACATATAAAACTCAAATTTGAGGCTCACCTTACAGCTGGTGATAATTCCGACCCAGCGGGTCCTAAAAGGCCACTTTTAAAACTTGCACGTCCTAGACACGGATCTGTATAATAATAAATCACCATGAGCATGGTATCCTTGAATATTCACAAGATCTATAGGGTTAACATGCTAAGGCATTAACGAATATCTTACGTGTGTCAAAACTGCATACATATTCTTACCTGTTGTAACTGGTAAGTTCAGGCCAGAACAACGTTTTCACTGAAAAAATAGGCTGTATATGCCAAAACAAGTATAAGTCCAGAGTGTCTATATGTATCCCAGTATTGCCAAAGGGGGAAACGCGGCTCTGTTCACCGCAAACCAGCTGAAAATAAAATCACAATGAATATGTTCAAGCGGACGTATAGTTCCCTTTCAGACGCTAGTTATCGTCCATGTACAATATCTATCTCCCTAGCTCTCAAGTCTTAAGCTTACCCTCAGGCGAGTGCGCCCCGTGGCTCCTCTCTCCGGCACCGTATGAACCGAAGTAAACAGCGTGCTCTGACCCGGAAGTATTTATCACTCACCACGTTCTAAAAAAAGCTAGAGCGCAAACCTCCTATCTAACGTGCAAGTCATCTAGCGTGCATACGTAATCACCTGCGTGTTTAAAAGCCGGAAACATGCAAACAGTGTGGTACAATTAGCGAATTAAGAAAACTTCTGTGTTGTGAGTAGAGACCACTGAAGTACACAGTGCATTTAAATAGCGGCACCATATTAGTAGTGATCCATAAAGCAAAGGATTAGAAAAAAGAAAAGAGTGGAAAAGGGGCCAGGAATGGCCCCAAGGGGGTATTTACAGAATGATAGTATCGACTCATTTTCGTTGCCAAATACAGTTACAAAAGGCATTATTCAGTTGCTTACAATTGAAATGCGTGACAAATACACATTTGAAATCCTACTGTAATGGGAAGATTATTCATGATGTGTGACATAATGACACACAAGGGCATAAAAATAATTCGGGACAGAAAATTCACATCACAATTTTGTGATACATTCAAGAAACGGACATCAAACTTAATAGGAAATGATCCACATACCGGTTTAGACTGTCTTAACACGGCCAATGTATTACGTGACCCGAATATGTGGTATCGTGCCATTAGGTACTAATTAAGTAAGGGGCTTTCCATAACCCAATCAGAGACGACATATTGAAACAGAAATATATAAATAGAAAAGGGAGAAGCTTCTCTATTCGTAGTACATGTTAGAATCAAAGCAGAATTAACTGTGAATACAAAGAATCACTTGATAAGATATACACCTGTTATTGTCAACAGTTCCTAATCGCCCAAGAAATAGTGCATTTCCCGATCACTATTGAAACCCAGTTCAAAGGATTTAAGACGCATAATCCAAAGGGCTTCAGAGCGTCTCAGTCGTAGCTCTCTGTTACCACCCCTCGGACTAGGTGTGGTGATATCAATTCCATAAAATAGGAACCTTTTGTGTACACCTTGAGAGGGACATTCCCAAATGTGTGTGGCCATGGGGTATCTGGAGTCTTGCTGTTTTAGGGCCCTAGCGTGTTCGCCAATCCTATCTTTCAGCGCCCTAATTGTGCTACCCACATATTTCCCACCACAGGAGCATTCGAGTACATACACCACATATTTGGAGTAACAGTTGATGTTATGTCGGATTTCATATGTCTTATCAGGGCCGCTGAAACTTGTCTTCCCATCAGAGGCCCACCTGCATATGCCACATGAATTACACTTGTAAAAGCCTAGAGTACGTGCAGTCATCCACGATTCTTTAGGAGTCGTTCGCGGATAGCTTGGACTTAGTCTGGTCCTTAACGTTCTGCCCCTTCTGTAGGTAATTTGTGGATTTCTACCAATATGTTCTACTAAAGCTGAATTGTACCACACTGTTTGCATGTTTCCGGCTTTTAAACACGCAGGTGATTACGTATGCACGCTAGATGACTTGCACGTTAGATAGGAGGTTTGCGCTCTAGCTTTTTTTAGAACGTGGTGAGTGATAAATACTTCCGGGTCAGAGCACGCTGTTTACTTCGGTTCATACGGTGCCGGAGAGAGGAGCCACGGGGCGCACTCGCCTGAGGGTAAGCTTAAGACTTGAGAGCTAGGGAGATAGATATTGTACATGGACGATAACTAGCGTCTGAAAGGGAACTATACGTCCGCTTGAACATATTCATTGTGATTTTATTTTCAGCTGGTTTGCGGTGAACAGAGCCGCGTTTCCCCTTTGGCAATACTGGGATACATATAGACACTCTGGACTTATACTTGTTTTGGCATATACAGCCTATTTTTTCAGTGAAAACGTTGTTCTGGCCTGAACTTACCAGTTACAACAGGTAAGAATATGTATGCAGTTTTGACACACGTAAGATATTCGTTAATGCCTTAGCATGTTAACCCTATAGATCTTGTGAATATTCAAGGATACCATGCTCATGGTGATTTATTATTATACAGATCCGTGTCTAGGACGTGCAAGTTTTAAAAGTGGCCTTTTAGGACCCGCTGGGTCGGAATTATCACCAGCTGTAAGGTGAGCCTCAAATTTGAGTTTTATATGTGGTACTACTAGTTATACGTCTTGCTGGATATAGAGTAACTAGGACATAATCTAATTCGATTATTCGGTATTGTGTTACAGGTCTGATAGGTGACTACCATAGACATAAGGTATGCACAATTTTTATACTGAAGCACAATCGAGGGTTAGACTTGCTCACTCCTCACAGGTACTAGGCACGCGTGCCAGGTGCAAGCTAAATGACGAACACATAATCACATGCAATATTTCTGTTCCTCCCCTTCCTACACCATAAAATAGCAGCTATTATGGACACATCTCACTATCACTCACTTCTGACCATGTACCTAGGTCTAACTTGATAAACATACACACTTGTACACCGTTCGGTCGGCATGCAACCATTCAAGTTTATGCTTTGAACTACACTCCAGGCTGAGTTCCTGTTGTAGTTGGCTTTAACTATGATGGACACATTCTTTTACAATTGGCATATTCCTCTTTTCTGGCCACTACTGTTCCCACCTGGACTGCAATTGGTTTAACATGAATCGTCACTTTTGATTTATATGTCATACTCTTATGAGACATATATTCTGTAACAATTTCTTTAATATACTGTGACACGAGTCGATTTTTTACTTAATTCCAGCCCTGAAGAAGTCTAGGGTTATACACCCGTGACGAAACACGTGTTGGCTGGCCTGTGAAGCAACATACATTAAACCAACATTTGAAGAAAAGAATCCACTGTTGTCTTTTGCTTTACAACGAATATTTTATGTGTTGTTAAAACCTATCTGCGTGTGCACAGGACTTGTTATCACATTAAAAAACCAGCGTAAGGGGGGGAGGATACTCCTAGAAGGGGAGTTACAAACTGCAGAACGGGCCCACAAGGTCAACACCTCGGTGAAGAACCTAAGAAAAGTCGCACAGCTAAAAGGAAAATTACAGGCTATCTACACCAATGGGGCGGAAAAAAACATCTTGCGACTCCAAGCCTGAAATTACGAAGGGGGAAATAAAGTGGGATCCCTCCTGGCTAGACAACTAAGAGCGAGGCAGGAAAAAGAGTTTATAGCGCAAATTGTGGATAAAAACGGGTCTGTTCAGAAAAGTGAGGAGGGGAAGGCTAGAGCCTTTGGGGATTTCTACTGGACCCTATACACTGCGGACCCCCTGGCAGTTGATGACCAAGAGAAATACTTAGAAGCGCTCGCGCTACTACAGATTCCAGTCTCCACGAATGAGGACTTAAGCAGACCCATTTCTGGTGAGGAGGTACAAAGGGCAATAGACACACTTAAATTGCAAAAAGCTCCTGGCCCTGATGGCTTAAATGCCCACTTCTAACGTACCTTTGCCCCCGAGCTGGTTCCACGTTTGGTGTCCTTATTTAATGATATTGCAGTCACACAGTAGGTGACCCCATCCATGGGGGAGGCGTTAATCTCAGTCATCCCCAAACCGGGAAAGGACCGTATAAATTGTGCCTCTTACAGGCCTATTGCGCTTCTGAACCTAGATGCCAAATTATACTCTAAAATTCTGGCCACGCACTTAGAGAATGTCATGCCATATCTCATTAAAGCGGATCAAGCAGGGTTCATTAAGGGGAGCCAAACACATGACAACCTGAGGAGAGTGGTACACATTATCGAAAAAGTG
Organism: Calotriton arnoldi; assembly: GCA_963921515.1. Classification (NCBI taxonomy): domain Eukaryota; kingdom Metazoa; phylum Chordata; class Amphibia; order Caudata; family Salamandridae; genus Calotriton; species Calotriton arnoldi. The sequence goes on from CAWUFW010003548.1 coordinate 184,428, forward strand.
CAGAAAAAAGACATCCTCGCAGCCCTTCTCTTGCTGGACACGGAGAAGGCCTTTGATCGGGTCGATTGGGCCTTCTTGTCGCGAACAATGAGGAAATTTGGCTTCAACGATACCTTTATAGGTATGGTGCGGGTTAATTACTCTGCTCCCCGATCGCGGGTTCTGGTAAATGAAGTGGCTTCGGAACCCTTTGGTCTCTCGCGGGGTACCAGGCAGGGTTGCCTGCTTTCCCCCCTAATCTTTGCCCTTAATATTGAACACTTCGCGGAACGAATCAGGGTCAACCCAGACATAGGGGGGGGGGGGGTGCCTTTTGGGACAGACGAACACAAAATCTCCCTCTTCGCAGACGACGTATTGCTCCCAATCACGAGGTCGATGTCCTCTCTCCCGGCCATCCAGAATGAGCTCACTTCCTTCGAAAAGGCCTCAGGGTTTAAAGTTAATTTATCAAAGTCCTATATCCTTAATCTGACACTGCCCAGGGAATCCATGAGAGCTGTGGAGGAACTGTCCCCTTTTCAAAACACGAATAAAGACATCACGTACTTGGGTGTCAAACTTACCCCTAAGATATCGAACCTCAACGGGGCTAACTATCCTCCCTTGCTTCGGCAGTTTAAGGCGGACCTGACCAGGTGGAGAACCTCTTATACTTCCTGGATAGGATGCATCAATGCCGTTAAAATGAATGTGCTTCCTAGGTTACTTTACCTCTTTCAGGGCCTTCCGAAACCGGTGGAAAGGACTCTATTTGGTGACTTGAAAAAGATGATCACTAAATTCATTTGGCAAGGGCAAAGGGCTCAGTTATCCTACCGATTGCTCATCAAGGTGAGAGTGGATGGGGGACTGGCACTTCCGGACTTCTTGGGCTACTATAGGGCGGCACAACTCCAGGTGATCACAGACTGGTCTCTTCGCAAATTGGAAAAACTCTGGCTCTATATAGACCGGCAAATAGTAGGTACGACGATCTGGGACCTCCTCTGGAAGTCAAAACAAAGTCGGCCATTAAATGCGTACATTAGCACCCCCACGGCCACCACTCTGCGGGTATGGGATGACCTTAACAGATTAATTCCCCTGACCACCTTCCCTTCTCCCTACACCCCCATCCACTTTAACCTCGACTTCCCAACGGTTCATGGAGACGGTCCGTTCGAGGATTGGCAGGAGGGGGATGTATTATGATATTGGATCTCTTTAAGGGGGGAAGTTGTTGACCTTTGAGGAATGCACCAAAACTTTTAAGCTCCAGCCCTCTGAAAAATTCCACTACATACAACTTAAACACCGGGTTCAACAACCTCAGGTCCGGTTAGCCGCAACCAGAGATTTACTCCCAATTGAAAAATGTGCGCACTCGGGGGCTTCCTCGAGGGGGACCATCTCTTTCCTTTACTCTCTCATACAAACGCTGGGACCCCGCTCCACCCCTAGACACCAAAGATTCTGGGATTCTCTTCTCATTACTCTGTTGGGGGAAAAACAGTGGGGCTCCTTGTATAAAGACATCTCCAAATACAATCGCTCCATGTTTCTAAGAGAGGCTCACTATAAAATTATGTACGAGTGGTACTTGCACCCCCAGAAGTTGAGCAAAATATTCCCTAACACCTCTGATAGATGTTGTAGAGGTTGAGGTCTCCTGGGAGATTTTAAGCATATATGGTGGGACTGCCTCTCAATCCAGCCCTTTTGGAAAGAAATTTTATCCCAAATTAAGACGATACTGGGCTACCCAATTCCTGCTACAATGGAACACACTCTCTTTGGGATTCGGGACCCGAGACTGAAACGCCAAACACACGGGGACCGCTCTGTGATGGATGTGGTTGTGCTTAGGGGCCGCCAAAATGGCAATAGCTGCGGCGTGGAAGAAAATGAAGGCCCCCTCCCTAACACAATGGCATGCTAGGCTATGGCAAGTTCTGGCAATGGAAAGAATGGCAGACATAGTAGATGACAAGAGAACAGGGTTCGACTATACTTGGGCCCCCCTAGTTGAGTATCTGTCTGAAGGTCTGCCCCTCTTCGCTTGTGGACCCAGGTTGAGGGCTCTTCATCTCTTTCATATCTAACACTTGGGATGACCGTGACTCTTGAGAGGAGAAACTTGGACGACCTGTCTCGGACCCTGCCCACAATGCCCCGTCCACACCACTGACCAACCATGACTTTGTGATACCGTGATACTATTGTTTGTTTTGTCTTGTTTTTTGAGCTATATGGGAAGAATGGTCCTGGGTGGGAGTCACAAGTGCCAATAAGACAACAAGTCCCACGCTGGGAATTAAAAAACGAAATCTCTCTGGTCAATTTCTCCTGCATCCAGATGAGGAACATAATGTATGTAGGTATCTCAGGTCGAGTCCTAGTACACAAGATGAACATGTCATTTGAGCTTCATATATCTCTTGATCTGTAAGATATGCTGATGCCTCCCACCGCTGTTTGTTTTGTATGTGTTTTGCAAAACTGATACCAATAAAAATATTTTGAAACAAAAGATATTACAAAGAAAAGTTGAGGTGAGGCATTAGAATTACTTTCTTTTTAGCATTAAATTGATGGAATCTTTTCGTTGCAGGTGCCTGCCATGGGGTGCAGGGATGAACTGCACCTCAGCTCTTTACAATGAGAGCATGCATTCCGGTCGGAATGCATGCTCCCATTGTAAAGAATAGGAATGCAACCGAACAGTGTTCGGTCGCATCCTAATTGCTGGGTTGGGACCGACGACAGGAGGTTGTTCGGTCCCAGTTCCCAAACGATATCGGACGGACTCAGGTCCGTCCGACATTGTAATCGGGCCCTTAGTGTTACGGTCAAACCTGGAGTTAGGAATAGGGTGAGGAAAAGGATTAGTGTATATTTTAAGTTTTATACCAAGGTTACAGTTAAGGTAGAGTATTGGACACAGATCTATGGGGTTATTTGGAGTCTGGTGCATGTGGAACACCAGCCAAAAATTGACAGGCTTTCTGCATTTGCCAAAATCTAAATAACCCTCTTTCTTCAGGGGATATGGTTTGAGTGAGTTTGAGGGTTACGGCATGGGTAAGAATCAGAGTTAGGGTCAGGGTTAGGGTTATGACTGGGGTTAGGGTTCAAATAATGATCAGGGGTTAACATTAGGGCTAGAGTTAGAGTTACTTAGGGTTTTTGTTAGAGCAAGTGTTATGGTTACGGAAAGGCATGTCACCATGACTCCTAGAAAGCTGGATCCAATGGCAATTTTTTAAGATAATCATATTAGGCTTAATTAGAGTTAAGGGTATGCTTAGTGTTAGTGTTATGGATAAGGTCGGATTGAATGTGGGTGTAAGTGAGTGTCGCAATGCTTGGGGTCGATGATGAATTCCCATTTACTGTGGTAATTCCACTGCATATCATGGTGCTGGCACTATTTGATGCACTGTTGCATAGGAGGCTTCTCTCGGGCTTCCACCGTATTGGGGTCCCTAATTGAGCTCACTCCCAAGGCAGGCATGTGGAGGGATGATGAACAAGGGAGTCTGGACGTGACATTCCAAAAACGTCTGCAAGCCAGTGTTAAACAGTGATTCTGGGATACTGTGTTCCTGGGTCTCCCAAGAATGATGACTGGGTCGCCATGTTTGCCTTTCCCTCTCTCCTGTTTCATGCTCTTTCAGTGAGTATAGCCTCTTAGAAATGAAAGTGAGGCCATTCCCCCTACCAGAATCAGGGCCTCAAACACAGTCCAGCCAAACCCCAGAGGGAAGCAATACCTTTAAGAGTATCCAATGAGGGAAATGGGTGTACACCAAAGGAAGGGCCTCCACCTCTAGCTTACTTATTTAACAAGACAAATCCTGTCAGAGTGGATCAAGCAGGCAGACTAAGATAGAGCATTGGCTATGCCTTTCTGTTCTCCACAGGGTGGCTGGGATCAAAGTAAATATATGAGAAGAGAGTGACTTTTGTGCAACTTCATGAACTGTGGAAAACAATCACCCTGACATGTATATATATTTTAAACAGAAAAAGAGCATTACTGTATGTTCTGAGACTGTGTAACTTTTTGAATAAATCTTCGGTTTTAGAAATGATATCTGTGTTCCTCCAACTTTCTTCATGAGAAGTCTCACAGTGAGTGAAAAACGTTTTATTATTGATGGATTTGTAGGAAATTCGTTGTGAGTGCCATTCTGCAATATTATTTTCTTCAAAGGATCTTTTCCGGAGTGACCGGTTAAAAATATCCATGCAGTCTAAAGAACGGGCAACGGATTTTATATAGTTATTCCACGGTATTTTATGGCCATACGTGCATTCCATGCAATCCTCAATCACACTCCTGTGGAACCCCAGTCTCCCATCTACCCAAACAGATATCCAGAGTAACAGTCGAGCCCATTTAACCTGATCCTCCACATGATTCAAACCCAGTTCCTCATGGGTTGCAAACGAGGAACTGTTTGGGCCCAGCCCCAGACGTTTTCTACAGAATCGGTCCTCTTCAAGCTGGATCGTCCTACACCTACGGTACCCCCAAATGGCTGCACTGTATGTCAGGACTGGGAGACATTTCATTCTGTAGATCTGCAGCAGGGGCAAGATGGGTTTATGACCCACCGACAGTGAAAATCTAAACAAAGCACAGCAGGCTTGTGTGAACATGGTGCAGCGACTGGAAATGCAAGAAAGCCAGTTGTTCTAATGGTCAAATGATACCCCCAAGTAAGGAAAGGTGGACACCCTAGTAATTTTTTGCCCTTTGATATCAATAGGTCAAGTTCTAGCTTTCTTCCTCCCGCAGACCATATAATGGGTCTTTGAGATGTTTGTATCTAGGTCCAGATCATCCATGAACTCTACAAACTTATCAACCAGAAGTTTTAACCCGTTTGCCGTTTGGGCCATCAGTACGGCATCGTCAGCATATAGCAGGGTAGGCAGGTTAACAGACTTTACCCTAGGCAGGTCAACCCCAATCTCACTCAAGTAGTTATTCAGGCTATTAATATATATTAAAAACAATATTGGAGCCAACACACATCCCTGCCTAACCCCCGTGGGAGACTAAATGATTCAGTTGTCTCCCCCTCTGTGCCGTATCTAACGTGGGCATTTACGTCCACGTGTAAAACTCTAAGAAAAGCGATCAGCTGGGCTGGCAGTCCCATTTCCCCAAGGATATCCCAAAGTTTGGACCTAAAAACCCGGTCGAAGGCACTACTGAGATCCATAAAGGCAAGAAAAATAGACCACTGCTTCGCCACAACATACTTCCCTATGATAAGGTTAAGGTTCAGGCACTGTTCCAGTGTGCCTATCCCTTCCCTGAATCAATATTGGACAGGGCAGATAATATCGTTTGCCTGGGCCCAAGCTTCCACTCGCTGAAGGACAATATGCCCAACCACCTTTACCACTGAACTTAACAGGGCGATTGGTCTCTATAGCAGGTAGAGTCCTGCCTGTTCCCCTTCTTGAACACTGGGACTATGGTAGCAGATTTCCAAGTCAACGGTAGGCCTAGCTGGGTCACAGCATTAAGAACATTGGTCAGAACTGTAGCCCAGAGATGTGGTTCAGCCTTATATAGATCCATGGGTATCCCATCTGGCCCAGGTGCTTTGTTGGACGGGCTACCCATGGTAGCCTCATAGACCTCCTCATACTCAAACCGGATCTCTAATGGGTACAATTTATCAGCATCATCCTGAAGAATGGGGAGTTCTTGCCCAGAGCGTATACCTTATGGTAATGGGCAACCCAAAGGGCTGGAGGGTTAGAAGAGCCTATATCATCTTGTGCAGCCACATTTGGCTGCCTTCCATTAACCACCCCCCGAAAACCCTTAGAATCTCTAGAGGAGCAAGTGGACACCAGCCGATCCCAAGATGCTTCCTTGAGTTCAGCCTTTCGCTTCCCTAAGGCTATTTTGTACACCCTCCTGGCATCCTTAATAATGTCCTGGTTACGGGGTTTAGTGTTTAGAGCCTATCGCAAATGGTTACCCGCCAACCTACAGGCTTTATCTAGCCATCCCGGCTTTGCACCCTTGGGTCTGCTCGCCATATACCTTATGATATTTACGGTAGACTCATTTAGCTGGTTAAATGCATCCACAATTAGGGCAGGTGATGTTTCCAAAGATAGCAGGGGCTCCATGATAATAGCAATATTGACACAGACTACAGATGTAATCACTATAGGCATTGGGAGGTTGGGAAGTTGCGCCACTTTACCCTCCAACCCCTGTCTCTCGTAGTTAAACCCGTCAATCCTGGGTCAGGATTTTCAGCAGTACCAACATTCACTTTGAGTGCAGTTTCTATTGGGTTGTGGTCACTAAAGTTAGTTTTATGAACCACCCCTGGGCTGATATAACCACATCTTTTCCCTAGCCACATCTTCTTGATTATTTGGATTTTTTGTATCATGCCTCTGATCTGGAATCATTCTGTCTGGCAATACCACAGGAAAGCTCATGAAACTTGGTTAATTCCTCTTTTCCTGGCTTCCCAGCTATTTGTTGATTGCAATGTATTTCAGAGTGCACTAATTAGTAAATAATGGTGATCTTTGCTAGACCACTCTTCAATGATTAAGAAGGGAAGATATGGTAAATTACTAGCCATTTAGTGCCTGTTGCCTGTCTCTCGTCACATGACTGAGTGCAGCAGACAGTTCAGCTGTGTGTATTCCTCCAAGACAGCCACACAATATGGAGCTTAGGTGTGCCTGAATGGGCCATCACTGGCAGGATGGGAGGGAGGAGCTGGGTACAGCCCCACTAAGACTTGAACAGGCTGTGTCCTGCCTCCACACAAAGGGCTGCATACCCCCTGTAGTTAGTCTGGAGCCAGGATAGGGAAGGCAGGATGCCTGGGGACTTCAAAGGGAAGCATCTAAAAGCTCCTCCCCCACTTTAAAGGCACAACTGGGTATAAATACTGGACCTCAGACACCATCATTTCAGCACATTTCTGTGCCTGTGGATACTCTGCCAGGAAGGACTGCTGTGCTGCTGAAGGACTGCCACCCTGCTGACTTGCTGTCTTGTTGTGCTGCTGCTTGCTTCGCTTTACTGTGCTGGCCCACTACCTGCTGCCCCCCTGCCTGGTTGAGAAGGACTGGACCTGCATCTCTTGAACCCAGAATCCAGAGTGGCTCCAAGGGTGAGTTAGCTGGCCTCCTGATCTGAAGCCTCAGGAACAAAACAGGCTTCCAAAAACCTTGCACCTGCACCTGGACTCTGCCCTCTGTGAGTCAACCCTGCCAAGTGAAGCCTCCCCAGTCCTGGACCCTTGAAAGTGGGCTTAAGGTGTTAACAAGCCTCTGTGGATCAAGAGGAACCGTTTTACTCCTCTGCTGCGTGACGCAAAGCTGAGCAGAACCGACACCTCGCCACTGCAGCGTGGATTGGAACCATTGCAAAGACCCCCATCGCAGCTCTTCGGAACCGCAGCATCGACCCAACGACAATTATGTATCCTTGGAGCAGGCCCTTGCATCAGAGCCTCGCAACTCCTCGGGACCGACACATCGCCCCGACTGCACGCCATATGTTCAACGCTGGATTTTGCATCACTAGCCCTGTTAATGGGATCATGGACAATGCCACAACAGGACCTCGCACAACAGCCTCGCCGCATCTCGGAACTGATTCACAGATTCAACCGTGCACCGCATCTTCGATGCAGATCCTTGTAATGCTCCGCAAGCCAGGATTGAAGGAACTTTGTTCAGCGGGCATAACTGTGTTCCTGCAGCCAGCCCGCGCTCAATCGCAGTCGCCCTAAACTTGTGACTTTGTCCCAGTTCGGTGCAATCAGATAGTCACAGTTGGCGCTTCACACCTTTTGGGTGCTATTTTCACTAAAATATTTAAAATTAAATATATCCAGTCCTACAAATTGGATTTTTGTGGTTTTGCTCTTGTTTTATTTATTACAAAAATACTCTTTTTTCTAACTCTATTGTGGGCTCATTTTGTGGTATGTTTTCACTGTGTTTCTGTTGGAAGTGTTGCCCAAATACTTTACACATTACCTCTGAGTGAAGTCTGACTACTCTGTGCCAGGCTACCTGAGGGTTGAGCACAGGTTAATTTAGGGTTTGCTTGTGACTTCACCCTGAGAAGATTTGTGGTTTCTGCTTGAGAAGGGTTTCACCCCCCTCAACCAGTAAACCAATGGCTTACAGCAAGCCACTGGAAGCTCGAGCCAGGCTCGAGCCTGAAGCCTGGCTCTGATTCAACTCAAGGTCCTGTTGGAATCTCGAGCCCATAACGAGCCGAGCTTTCACATGGCTTCTGCCTCCCTCCTTCTACCTAGAAAGTGGTGTTACAGCCAGAGCTGACGACTATGGAATTCGGGACCCAGCTTCGAGTCTCAGTGTCTGATCAAAATCATGTGATTCTAGGCAAACCACTTAATTTCCCCATGCCTATTAACAATGCATGTGACCTTGTGTAATGTAACTCGTGCTCATGAGAGGCGCTCCAATACCTTCCAATCGAGTTTGTGCAATATTTTAAAAACTACATAAGAATGCACTAAGAGGTAAAAACAAAGCCTTAACATAAGGAAAACCAAATAGATACCCATTTACTGGCTGATTTGTACAAAGTGAAACCAGAAAACCTGGATAAATTTCAGCTTCTCTGCTTAAATTGTTTGATCTTACGCAAATAATTTATTTCACCAAAACTCTTTTTCCTCATTATCACGTATGAAAGCACTTCCGAATACGTGAGTTCAGACTACGAGTTGTACAAAATTATCATTTTTAAGAAGTACTTCTCAGTGCAGCGCTATAATGTGCCCTATTAATATGATAAAGAAATACAGTTTTTTTAACTTTGAAGAGACGATCATATTGTAAGTGGTTTGTTGTACGATTTACATAACATATTTTTTCAGGGCTCAGCTCGTGCACGGGCTCCAAGATCAGGCCAGACCCTTGGCTCGGCTCTGGCTCGGCTCTCCCTGTTAATTTGTTGGCTCGCTCACCAGTAGCGTGATTTTAGACCCAGCCCTCCCATTTCTAGTATACAATTAATCAGCCTCTTCATGGTTTGCCAGAAAGCACGTTTCATGATTGTGCTCTCACGCCCAGATGTGACTCAGTCGCGCTTGAGTCATCAGTGCTCTCATTTACTAGAATGTGGTCCCGCCCTATAGGCTCTCGGAGAGGGAGTGTTAAGAATGTTACACTTTCAACGACTAAGGGGGGCGGGTGTGAAGGACAGAAATATTAACACATCAGAAGAATGTTCCACTTAAACACGCCACGCACGTTTATATTTCATCCATTTCCGGCTTAGATGTCTTGCCCTTTTAGTTTTGCATCAGGGCGTGTGCCTTTATTTAAACGATTTTTCGTCAATCGCAAAAAAATCCTTACATCTACAGAAGGTATACTTACTCTAAAAAAATGTATGTGGAGTTATGACTGCTGTTAATCGAATCAACAAGCCCAAGTCACACTGTCTCGACTTGGTCCTTGCTTGAGACGATTATCAAATTTTACAAACCTTTGGAGCGCACAAAACACGTACATTTCATGACATCTGCGGCTAAAACCAGTGAGCTGTATTAACAACTATGTCACAATACATCACTAAAACGTCAGACGCAGAATCCATAATCGTCCATCATTATTAATCTGTAGTGTGGAACAAACGTTTGAGGAGCTGCCCAAGTAGTTATGCAAATATCCGGCAGTGGAAATCACTGCCACTTCAACTTTAAAGCAGCAATGCCTTTCCTGGCCCTACACTGAATGCACAGTGGAAAAGAGACGTTGTAAGGCATGGGCAAAGTGGGCTCTGTCCCAGGGCTCTAGCCTTTCAGGGAGGGGGGGGGGGGGGCCCTAAGAGAGTCTTCCATTGTGACCTTGAATAATTCTTAAACAGAATGTTGTCAATAGCTTTTTCTTTTAATTTATTTTTAATGTGGGTAATGTGTGAGAGTCTATTACAGACATTTTTTAGACAAATGTTGTGTTTATGTTTCACGCAACATTCATTAAAAAAAAGTTTCCAAACAGTACCTCACATATGAGAAATGGGAGGGGGGTCACAGAGATTATTTGCAGTAATATAAGTGAGCTGCTGCTGTTTTTCAATATTGAAACCACACATCACTATCCCTGAATATTAGATGTAAACACATTTAGAATTTGGACCAGTGTGCATGTGAACTGGCAGTGAACTGGCCAAAGAGGGAATGAAAGAGTTGAAACTGGATCATAAATTCAAAGTTGTTCCAAACAAGGGTCCCCCAAAATATCTTTGGCCCAGGGCCCCCAAAATCCTTAAGACGTCCCTGCAGTGGAACCGGAATTCGAGCCAGGTTATCTCCTCGAGTTGACTGCGGAAGCCTTCTTGTTTTGGCCAGACTCACATACATTCCGAAAGCCCTTACCTTGTTCAAAATATGTCTAACATCAAGAAACGACAATGATTTCTCCTGGTCTGAGCCCTTCTCTGCTGCCTGAGTTAGAAGCACAATCTCCTGCGAACAGTGATAGAATTTGAGCCAGGAGCGCCTCAGGATGTAAAATAAAACAAGCAATGCAATAGCCAATAGGTCTTGCCTTTTGGACCTTACAAGTGTTTAGACATGCAGCACATTATCCTGTGTGCTGTGTCGCCAGGGATTGAAGAGCTGGCAGTAGCAAACCTGCATATTCTATTTTTTTTTATTTTTTTTTTACAAACATGAAATAGCCATTGGGGCATATCATCAACAACGAGCGATAAATATCGCTAAACGCGTCTAGCGCGTTTTTCATTATCGCCGGATCACATCGCCATGTTAGCGGCGTATTTGCAACGATTTGCTAACAGGCGATGTGAAATCCGGCGATATACGGCGATTGTCATCAATATCGCATGAAAACCAGCGATGTTAGAACAGCGCCGAAGAAAATGTTGTAAATAGGGAGAAGTGGATGTAACCAAACAATCCACCTCCCATTATGTACATGGCTAAGTCGAGAATTTAGCAGACGTTAGTATTAGGCGATATCCGCGGTTAGCGCAGATTTTTTCATCGCTACGCTTTTTCTGGGACGGCTTGTAAATACGTCGATGTACGGTTAGCGATCATGTTCCTGTTGTTTCCTGAAAGGAACGCCTACTTTGCATCTCTTTAGCGATGCAAAGCTAGGCGTTTGAAAACGGCTGCTAACATGCGCTAATGCATGTTAGCGCCGCCTTGTAAATAGGGCGATGTAATTTTCGCCGCTTTTTTGGCTTTTAAAGCCAAAAAAGCGGCGAAATGGCCCTTGATAATATGCCCCTTGATTCTTTTAAAGACAATACAAAATTATTGCCATCTAAGGGTCCCCCAGTGTATTTGTTTAGGAAGCATTAACAAGAAGACACACAACCATAAACATGGCCTTGCTTGAGTAATGTTCTTCTGCAGGGGCACCAGTACTGAATGCACTGAAACGACATTACGTATTGCACCTACAAAGAAGTGAAAAAAATATCTGTCATTTGACATTTTGGAGTCTGTTTTTTGAGTGATAATCCAAGTTCACCAGCTGGAATATCAGTGTTTCCAGCCATGTTCTTTCATCTTTCTGAGCTCAGTAAAATAAACACTGCTTATATCGGTAATAATAACACCCATTTTTTTTATTACAAGTTTACAGGACATTACTGAGAAAACGCTGTCCAAGTAGACATCACAGACTGTATCTTGCTTCCCGTGTACCCTCGCAGGCATTAGCTATACGATGCCTACGCTCCACCTAAAAAGTAGTGTACCTGTGATTGAAAGCTGGGTGGGTTGTTGAAACCAGATTATAATTCAGATTCCTCTCAGATCAACAGCAGCACACGTGAAACAAGTACAAGAGTTCAATAGCTACACACTGACAGCAAAAAGAAATTACCAAACTCTGAAAGTGACTACAAAGCAGTAGCAGAAGTATTTTCAGTAATAAAATGAAAGAGGGGGAGCTTAATTCCTGATTGTTGGCACACACTTTGACCTCTGAGGCGGTGGGGAGAAGGTGCAACACACATTCCGACTTCAGCTTTCTCATGGTTGATCTGGATTCTACGCCGTTGAGGGGGCGAAATTTGTAATTTAAGGAGGGAGAAACACTTGGGGGCAGATTTACAATGAAAGTGGCTCAGTGCATTCCGCAAGCCATTTGGCTGCGCCGCACTGAGTCACGTTCAAAGCACAGGGATGCGACATATTTACAATAATATGTCGCATCTCTGTGCTTCCCCCTGCGCTGGCACACAAACTGCAGCCATGCGCCGGTGCAGGCACCCTTGCACCATGGTGCAAGGATGCCTGCGTCGTGGGGAGATTGTTTTTGTGCAGGAAGGGGCTCCTTCCTGCACAAAAACAATCACTACAGGCATTTTCCTCTTTTAATGCGTGCTGCAGAATGCAGCACGCATTGAAAGAGGAAAAAACGAGGAGAAATGAAAAAATGTCTCCTCGTTGCGCCTCCCTACGCCTCCCCTGGGGAGGCGTAGGATTCACACGAATTTCCAAATTTACGATTCCTCGTAAATCTGGAAATGTGTATTGTTCCATGGGTGTTGCATGGAACACCCACAGCAACACCCATGGAACGCCCCTTTCACGCAAAGTGCTGCGTGTAATGGGGCCATATTTTCAAGGACAGGAAAAGCCACGCAGGGTGGCTTTTCCCGTCCTTGTAAATATGGAGCAGTAAGATATGCCAACAGCACGTCACAAAAAGTGACGTACTGGTGGCGCAGGGGGCTTGTAAATCTGCCCCTTGATTTTGCCAGACAGGTACAGTATAGTAAAAAGCACAGAAACACCCAGCACGTTACATAAGTATTCAAAGGAAGAGATTTCACAAAAGGAGAAATAAAAAAAACTGCACTCCCTTTATTTAAAAAAAGAAAAGGTGCCCTCCCCCTGAGTGACTGCAGCCCCCAGAATGTTTTGGATCAGAGAGCACTCAATGTGGTTTGCGAATAGAAATGTATCTGCATCAGGTGGGCGGTGGCAGGAAGCATAGGGGGCACTGGCGTAAGGAAACTTGAGGGGGCCTCCCTGGAAGGTACGTGGAGGGGCCCCCTCCGGGCTGAATCAGGAGCTCTCCGGCCAGAGTGCTGTGCTGAGGGGGCCCCCTGGAGCCCGCGGGGGCTGCGGGGGGCCTGTGTTACGCCCCTGATAGGGGGCGTTCTCTCTCCTCGAACTGTAAGCACCTGAGGGGAGCATAGGAATAACTATATAGGCCAAACAGACCACCCTGAAAGTGCAGAGAAGCTACATAGCAGGCAGTGTAGCACTAAGCTGTGAAGGGAACAATGAATGAGTTTTATTGCTGTCAGCACAAGAATGCCTTCCACATACTGAAAAAATACCATAATTACCGCAAATATCAACTTAATTGTGCATGCACACTAAACATCGATTAATACTACAGAGCTACTGATAAACAGATCGGGGGAAATAGCTAATATGTTAACAGCACAAACTAAGTTTCCATCTTTACATTCACATATTTTTTTTTTTTAATAGTTAAATTTATGTTTACATATTGATTAATTGTGTTTTATGTTTTGTGCATCACTGGTATGTAAAATTGAGATCTAGTTTGCATCGGAAAACAGCAGATGTTGCTGCCCTTGATGACTCGAAGCCGAAGCGTCCATATGAACGAACAGTCTGGGTCCTTCCTACAACCACCCACACTCGTTGCACCCCCCCTGTCCACCAACCTCCTCTGCTAGGAAAATATCCAGACGGGGCCACAGGCACTGGAACTGTGAAGAAATTGTGTCTGAATTCCGTTGTTGTAATTCCGTGTCTTTGTTTCACTGAAGATACCATGAGATCTTGTGCAGTACAGTTGACATTTTCTCTCTGTGCAGCAAACCCACATCAGCAGCTGTAGGTTGAGCTTTTTTTCTACATTTAATATACCAAAATATAGGGAGACGCTCAGTTTTCTGAGAAATAACCCTCCACAAGTTGAAGAAAGCACACTTGTTTTCCTATATAACCCTCACCCACCAGGGTTGCCCCTTGGTGGCATGTTTCATCATCCGGTCCATCCCGTTCTGCTGCGGAACAAGGCATGCTGCAACCTATGAATTACGTGAGAGCGCTTATAGATGTATTAATATGCTGTAGAATGATGATAATAGGAGGGGAGGGGTTCAAAGTGAGGTGGGTGGGGGTTATCTAAGGAAACTAGTGTGTTTTCTTCACCTTCTGGAGGGTTGTTTCACAGCAAACTCAGTGGATCCTTATATTTTGGTTACTTATCACTAGGAGGACGAGCCTCACTGTCCCTCTATCTCCCCCTCATTTTTGATAGTACATTTAATGTACACTCATGGGACAAGAGCCCTTTCCCCCGCTGTCTCCCATTGGCTTCCTTATGATAGTGAACACTATAGCTGCTGATTATCAGTGCACAAAAACTGTTATTTTTTCAAAAGTATTACAAAGAAACTACAAAGCCTGAAACTGTGCACAAACGTCCAGTATGGGTAATTCACTCAATCCTGGGGATGACCCGAGAATCTGACGCAGTCACAAATTGTGTGTGGTCTATGCCACTCGGATTCATGGCTCCATGAAAGGGCACCATCTGCAGAAGGAGGCGTACGTTGTTATTGAACAGTTGTGCCAGCACTGTGAACATGCATCTGGGACAACTTTGTAGCACTACCCGCTCTCTAGGAAATATTCACTGTTAGGACCTTCAACATGAAGCCTGTTCTGGTGCCCACAGCTGGGTCTCAAGATGCAGGCGAGTGAGAATGACATCAAACCGCTCCAACTCTGTGAATGTGTCCACACAGAGACTCAGAATGGATCCCAGGGGCCGATCAGCTCAAAACACTGATTACAACAAATCTTGGGACATCAAGGGCCAATGGGTGTTTAAAGCAGTGGGGGGAGGGAGTGATTTGTGGTCGAAGCAAACATAGGAGGGAGGAGGTGGGGGAAAAGCTTTTAAACGTGCACACATGCTATCTTGCCCTTTTCCGATGTAAAAAAATATTTAAATATAATGGAGTTGCACAATGTCCTTTAGCTGCCACAGAAGCATAAGGGGAAACACGCTGCCATTCAAATGCCAAAAAAGCATGAAGAACCAAAAAAAAGTGAAGCCTGTGCAAACACAAGCAGGAAAAAAAGGAAAAAGTAGTGCCCCAAAATGTACAGATGAGCACAGTAGTGAAAAGATACCAGTAGTTAGGCACTGCTCTGTGGGAGGATACAAATGAAAACAAGGAGGGACAAAGAGTAAGGATTAACCACTAGCAAGCAAACATTTTTGAATGGCAATCGAAGGGACAAATAAAAAGGCAGTGGGCGGACTGAAAGCACACAGAGTGAATACAGCATGTCTCGAAGAGGCAGCACATGCGCTGCCTAGCCTTAACCTAAAAATGGTCCCTTCAAGGTAGTAATGCCCAGTTCTGATAAGCTCCTTACTGAGATAATGGTTATCAAAGTGGTTGCTTTCATAGACAGGAACTTGACATCTGCGCTGTCAGAGAACTTAACGGGATGGGACTGCAGAACTTTAGTGGTGATGAGCAAATCTCATTCCTGTAACACAGGTCTTATTGCAGGTGAATCCGAAACTGTTGAGGTAGTCCATCTCCCTATAGGGAATGGACTATATACCGTGGAAGACCGTCCTGGCACAGACCACGCCAATGCTGATGGTCTCTCCAGGTTCTTCCGCCTTAGCAAAGAGAACTCCCAAGAGGATGGTAGCTCTCCCCACCTTCAGCTGGGGGGGGGGACACATGTTAGACCTGGCATCTTTGGTGTGGTTTCCCCTGACTTATTGCCTCCTGACCTACTGTTTTGCTGACTTCGTTTTTGCTGGCTTTAGGATTCTGGGCACTTTACCACTGCTAGCAAGTGCTACAGTGCATTTTGATCTGGCAAGTAAAATTACTTGAGCGATACAAAAGGAGATGATGGACGGAACGCTTGAGCCAATCAAACACTCACCGCCAGTCAACTGATCTGGGTTTAATCCATCATCATTCTTTAGCTCACTCCACCACCCCAGTTCAGACATGGCCATATGCAAATCAGTCTGACCCTGTGCCTCATGGGAACAGTCCAGCCCGAACTGCCAAGCCATGTCTTCCCTGGACCGGAAACAAGCATCCTAGGACCGGTTTCTGGCATTTCAGCCGTCATCAGCCAGGCTTGCTTGAATCCAGTGGCAAAGTGAGCAAGGGACCCACGTCTGGGCATACCCCCGCCAACTTAGGGCGACCAAAGCGATACAAAAGGAGATGATGGACGGAACGCTTGAGCCAATCAAACACTCACCCCCAGTCAACTGATCTGGGTTTAATCCATCATCATTCTTTAGCTCACTCCACCACCCCAGTTCAGACATGGCAATATGCAAATCAGTCTGACCCTGTGCCTCATGGGAACAGTCCAGCCCGAACTGCCAAGCCATGTCTTCCCTGGACCGGAAACAAGCATCCTAGGACCGGTTTCTGGCATTTCAGCCGTCATCAGCCAGGCTTGCTTGAATCCAGTGGCAAAGTGAGCAAGGGACCCACGTCTGGGCATACCCCCGCCAACTTAGGGCGACCAAAGCGATACAAAAGGAGATGATGGACGGAACGCTTGAGCCAATCAAACACTCACCCCCAGTCAACTGATCTGGGTTTAATCCATCATCATTCTTTAGCTCACTCCACCACCCCAGTTCAGACATGGCCATATGCAAATCAGTCTGACCCTGTGCCTCATGGGAACAGTCCAGCCCGAACTGCCAAGCCATGTCTTCCCTAGACCGGAAACAAGCATCCTAGGACCGGTTTCTGGCATTTCAGCCGTCATCAGCCAGGCTTGCTTGAATCCAGTGGCAAAGTGAGCAAGGGACCCACGTCTGGGCATACCCCGCCAACTTAGGGCGACCAAAGCGATACAAAAGGAGATGATGGACGGAACGCTTGAGCCAATCAAACACTCACCCCCAGTCAACTGATCTGGGTTTAATCCATCATCATTCTTTAGCTCACTCCACCACCCCAGTTCAGACATGGCCATATGCAAATCAGTCTGACCCTGTGCCTCATGGGAACAGTCCAGCCCGAACTGCCAAGCCATGTCTTCCCTGGACCGGAAACAAGCATCCTAGGACCGGTTTCTGGCATTTCAGCCGTCATCAGCCAGGCTTGCTTGAATCCAGTGGCAAAGTGAGCAAGGGACCCACGTCTGGGCATACCCCCGCCAACTTAGGGTGACCAAAGCGATATAAAAGGAGATGATGGACGGAACGCTTGAGCCAATCAAACACTCACCCCCAGTCAACTGATCTGGGTTTAATCCATCATCATTCTTTAGCTCACTCCACCACCCCAGTTCAGACATGGCCATATGCAAATCAGTCTGACCCTGTGCCTCATGGGAACAGTCCAGCCCGAACTGCCAAGCCATGTCTTCCCTGGACCGGAAAAAAGCATCCTAGGACCGGTTTCTGGCATTTCAGCCGTCATCAGCCAGGCTTGCTTGAATCCAGTGGCAAAGTGAGCAAGGGACCCACGTCTGGGCATACCCCCGCCAACTTAGGGCGACCAAGCGATACAAAGGAGATGATGGACGGAACGCTTGAGCCAATCAAACACTCACCCCCAGTCAACTGATCTGGGTTTAATCCATCATCATTCTTTAGCTCACTCCACCACCCCAGTTCAGACATGGCCATATGCAAATCAGTCTGACCCTGTGCCTCATGGGAACAGTCCAGCCCGAACTGCCAAGCCATGTCTTCCCTGGACCGGAAACAAGCATCCTAGGACCGGTTTCTGGCATTTCAGCCGTCATCAGCCAGGCTTGCTTGAATCCAGTGGCAAAGTGAGCAAGGGACCCACGTCTGGGCATACCCCCGCCAACTTAGGGCGACCAAAGCTATACAAAAGGAGATGATGGACGGAACGCTTGAGCCAATCAAACACTCACCCCCAGTCAACTGATCTGGGTTTAATCCATCATCATTCTTTAGCTCACTCCACCACCCCAGTTCAGACATGGCCATATGCAAATCAGTCTGACCCTGTGCCTCATGGGAACAGTCCAGCCCGAACTGCCAAGCCATGTCTTCCCTGGACCAGAAACAAGCATCCTAGGACCGGTTTCTGGCATTTCGCCGTCATCAGCCAGGCTTTCTTGAATCCAGTGGCAAAGTGAGCAAGGGACCCACGTCTGGGCATACCCCCGCCAACTTAGGGCGACCAAAGCGATACAAAAGGAGATGATGGTCGCCCTAAGTTGGCGGGGTATGCCCAGACGTGGGTCCCTTGCTCACTTTGCCACTGGATTCAAGCAAGCCTGGCTGATGACGGCTGAAATGCCAGAGACCGGTCCTAGGATGCTTGTTTCGGTCCAGGGAAGACATGGCTTGGCAGTTCGGGCTGGACTGTTCCCATGAGGCACAGGGTCAGACTGATTTGCATATGGCCATGTCTGAACTGGGGTGGTGGAGTGAGCTAAAGAATGATGGTGGATTAAACCCAGATCAGTTGACTGGGGGTGAGTGTTTGATTGGCTCAAACGTTCCGTCCATCATCCCCTTTTGTATCGCTTTGGTCGCCCTAAGTTGGCAGGGTATGCCTAGACGTGGGTCCCTTGCTCACTTTGCCACTGGATTCAAGCAAGCCTGGCTGATGATGGCTGAAATGCCAGAAACCGGTCCTAGGATGCCTGTTTCCGGTCCAGGGAAGACATGGCTTGGCAGTTCGGGCTGGACTGTTCCCATGAGGCACAGGGTCAGACTGATTTGCATATGGCCATGTCTGAACTGGGGTGGTGGAGTGAGCTAAAGAATGATGATGGATTAAACCCAGATCAGTTGACTGGGGTGAGTGTTTGATTGGCTCAAACGTTCCGTCCATCATCCCCTTTGTATCGCTTGGTCGCCCTAAGTTGGCGGGGTATGCCCAGACGTGGGTCCCTTGCTCACTTTGCCACTGGATTCAAGCAAGCCTGGCTGATGACGGCAGAAATGCCAGAAACCGGTCCTAGGATGCTTGTTTCCGGTCCAGGGAAGACATGGCTTGGCAGTTCGGGCTGGACTGTTCCATGAGGCACAGGGTCAGACTGATTTGCATATGGCCATGTCTGAACTGGGGTGGTGGAATGAGCTAAAGAATGATGATGGATTAAACCCAGATCAGTTGACTGGGGGTGAGTGTTTGATTGGCTCAAACGTTCCGTCCATCATCCCCCTTAAGTAAAATTACTTGCCAGGCTCAAAACCTTCCTTTTTATTACATGTAAGACACCCCGAAGGTAGGCCCTAGGTATCCCCAAGGGCAGGGTGCAGTGTATTTAAAAGGTAGGACATGTACTTTTGAGTTTTACATGTCCTGGTAGTGAAAAACAGCTAAATTCGTTTTTCACTACTGCAAGGCCTATCTCTCCCATAGTTTAACATGGGGAATGCCTTAAAACATCTTTTAAGGCGTGGCCAGCCAAGACGGCCATGTGGACGTGATCCAGGATGGCTCCGCTGCCGAATTCCGCAGTATAGCAGAAAACAAGAGATACTTAACACAGAAACCATAAATTCTTACCCTGAAACAGAGCGCAAGTTGCCAGGAGACGATTGGGGCAACAGGACAGAGAAACAGCGCCCGGATGGCGGTCGATTGAGGGCAAGTCGGCGTGAAGCAGGCCTTGTGGAAGAGACGGCCCGCAGTGGAGAAAGTCCTGCATGGCGAAGTGAAGAATCCTCCGCTTCGGTGGGGGTGTCGTGTGAGCGCTGCTCCCCCGCCACAGAGGCAAACAAAATACCGAGGGTTGACTCCGGAGAAGCGGTGAGTGGGGAGAGCGGGGGGCGCATGTTGAGGCCAGCAGAGCAGCCGCAGGGGAGCAGCAGGGAGGACCATTAAAGGACCCCGAGAGACATGGGGGGCAGCGGCAAGGCAACAGCACTAGTGGAAGGTGTGGAGGTGTGGCGGAGAGTACCATTTGATCAAATAGCTGGCCCGCCACTATCGAGCTCCCGCGCCTGACCTCAAAATGACGCCCGCTCGAGACGTGCAATGAGCAGAGCGAAGCCCACAGACGAATAAAACAAATGGGCCTTAATGAATGGCAGCACAGCACAAGAGACAAGGAGCGCAGGACTCCCATAGCCTCCATAAACACTTACCGCGCGATATCTCACTTCCGGAGCGAGCAGCAAAGATGAAATAATGAACTGAGGCAATAGGGAATACAGGCGCATCATAGGCATAAACACCGGTGGCACGGAGCAATAAGGAGTATTCAGGTGGAGCCTGGTCCCAATACCAAGACGGGAAGGGACGGAAGAGCAATGTGAAATCCATAGAGATAACCCAGATTAGGCCCCAAGAAACAACTCGAGGCCCTCACTCAAGGCCCGAGGGCAACCACCGACGCCACTTGCGAACTGGGGCAGGCCGCCCGGGGACACCGAAACAGCAGGGAGATCGCTCAGCTGCAGACACCAAATACCCAGCGGAATCAGCCCGAAATCACAGCCACGCGGACGAGATAGGGAACGCCCCTATGCTGCCCAAAAAACAGCAGAACAACAGAGTCTCCACGTACTTCACCCCCACAAATACCAAAGACTCGCAATTGTCCACAGGAGGGGGGACAGACATGACGCTGACGAAAGAGGATCTCCTGGCGTCGCTCCGGGAATTCAAGCAGGAACTACGGTAGGAACTCAAGGCAGACATGACAAGTTGTTTGGCAGCCTTGAAAGCGAATCTCAGTGGCAGACTAGTCACGCTTCAACAACATGTTGACTCGGTGGGGGCCAGAGTGATGGATGTAGAGACCAAGGCTCCAGATCTTGAACAGCAGATGGTCCAAATAGAATCCACCACAAAGGAACCACAAACCCAGCTACAGGCAGTAATACTGAAAAATGAAGACTTGGAGAACAGGTCAAGAAACGAGAACATAGGAAACCGGAACCTGGAGGAGGGAGCGGAGAGCCCCGACATTGAGGCCTTCATAACAGGGCTCTTTGCAGAGACACTGGGCTCAACAGCCATCAAACTCAAGCTGGAAAGGGTGCACAGAGTGGGTAGGCCTAACCAAGGCGAGAAACGTTGACCACGCGACATCTTGGCAAAGCTACATTCATTCAAAACCAAAGAAGAATTTCTATAAGCTGCCAGGAAAAAGGACACAGTGGTGTTCCAAGGATTCAAGTGTGACTTGTACCAGGACATCACGCCAGCAACCCTCATACGCCGTCAACAATTCAGACCCATCACCGAAAAAAGGAGGATAGAGAACATTAGATACAGATGGGCGTACCCCTTTGGCCTGAGCTTTAAACTGAGAAATAAAGAACAACACATCATGGAGGTCAATGAGGCTCTTACACTTTTGGGGCTCCTGATACCGGCAGACGACGCCTGTCTGGACAGTCTGGACTGACACGGATCCTCTTCCACAGGGACAAGGAATGGTGACTCATGGCACACGCGTCGACCGCCCAGAACACAGAAGAAATCAGGCCTACCAGAATCCTCCTGAATCCCCACACGCCACAGGATTACCGCTGGGAGGAGGACGGCTCCCTGTAGGGGCTGGTGAATCTGGTCCAACAACGGATATCATCGAGACAGCATAAAGATAGATAAACCTCGGCCTTCACAACCCTCTGCATTTTGGGTACAGCAAACTTGAACTTACCAAACGTTTAGCTCTCCGGCGCCTACCAAAGAGCTGCATTAACCGGAACGAACAAGGCAAAACGAGAACATGTGAAGGAATTTCAGCAGTCGACACTGGTCCAATTCACCTCCGATGTATAACCATTACCATGATGGTGAACTGCTCTGGGGACATATTTTCCCATTGTTAATTGTTGTAAGGTTTGCCTTTTATTCTCTTTCTTTACTTTCTTTTAGGGTTTTTATTTTCAGAGGCCTGGGTGACAGGGGACACAGGGGGGGCACACTCAAGCAGCAGAGCCTGGGGAGGCAGCCTTGAGACATGGGGAGGATGCGGACGGGGGCAGGGAGGGAAGGGGAAGAGGGTGCGAGGATTGCGAAAGGGAAGACCACAGGCACATACGTAGATACACACCGTCATAATGGTACTCACTACACTTTCATGGAACGTTAGCGATATGAATGCCCCTTCCAAGCACCAGAAGATATGGAAATACCTCACAGACCAACACTATGACAAAGTAGCACTCCAGGAGACCCATCTCAAGAGAGCGGAAGATCATAGATTAAAACACAAGGCATACCCGATAATATACAAATCTTCTTCTTCCACAAAACACAATGGAGTTGCTCTCCTATTCCACTCTTCACTCAAATTCCAACCTGAAGATTACAAAACTGATAAAGAGGGAAGAGCAATCCTGATAAGGGGTTGGATTCAGGGGAAGCTATGTACAATCGCATCAGTATATCCACCCAATACTAATCAGGCGCAGTTTATACACATTACCTTATCCCTCCTGGGGGGATTCGCAGTGGGAGACATACTCATGATGGGGGGCTTCAACCTCACCTGGCACTCAGGGACCAACAGCACACATCCAAACAGGTCACCCACAGGGAGCTTCCCGAAACGAGTGAAACATGCCATCCAGGAAATGGGCCTAAGAGACACGTGGAGGGACGCACACCCTGAAGACAAAGTCTACACATTCTTTTCCCACATCCACTGCACCTATTCTAGGCTCGACTATATATTCATGAGTCATGCCCTAAATAAACACGTCAGAGACGCCACCATACATCCCATCCTTATCTCTGACCATGCACCAGTATCAGTTTCCCTGGATTGGCACCGCCCCGCACCAACATTTAGAAGATGTTTTTTTCCCAATTCACTAGCCCGGGACAAAACATTACGGGACGCACTTAGAACAACCATCAGAGAATTCTTCCAATGAAACGACCTGTTAGAACTGGGGGTCTCTAGTTGGCAATGGTATACACCTTTGTCCAAATAGGGACCCTTGCTTCTAAGTAAGGGAAAGGGGATTACACACCTGGATAACCCCTGCTCACCCCCTTGGTAGCTTGGCACGAGCAGGCAGGCTTATCTAAGAGGCAGTGTGTTAAGCATTTGTGAACACATACAGTAATACAGTGAAAACACTACAGATGGACACCACACAGGTTTTATAAAAATAAGTATTCTTTATATAGACTTATCACAAGACCACAAACGACAAAAATCCACAATACTGTAGTCAAAATACTCTTAAAAGATGGTGAAGTTACTTAGTTCAAGTTGATGATAAATGCGACACAGTTCTCACAAATAGTACCTTGATGCGTTACGCAAAATAAACAAAAGGCTCGCAGGGAAGGAGATGCGTCGGTTTCCGTACTTCGGGGGATGCGATGCGTCGCGCCTCAATGCTTGCGCAGAGTAGGGACGTGTCCGTTCCTTACCGGAGGGGAGTAGATGCGTTGATTCTCGTGCTGCGTTCCGGTTGCGATGCGCAAGATGGCGCAGCGATGCGATGCGACACTCAGGTTGGGATGCGATACGATGGCGCCCTTGATGCGACGATGTGAAGACGATGCGTGCACGCCGAAGGCCGTGCGGCGAACTCTGTACCTTTGGAGCCGCGACAGGCCCTGCGACACGCCTCTCCGGTGATGCGACGGCGACCCTTGCGGTGGCGACACGCTTCTCCGGTGATGCGACACTCATCAGCTGTTGATGAAGACACGCTTCTCTGGTGATGCGGCGGCAGCCTCTGCGGCGTCGACACGCTTCTCCGGCGATGCGACGGCAACAGCTACAATGGCGACACGCTTCTTCTTGTTGCGTCGCGCTTCCAGCTCCCAGCGACACGCAGGTTTCAGCAGACAGAATCCCCAGCAAGGGAATTCAGGAGGGAGCTGGTGGTGAAGTGTTTTGGCCCTGAGACTTCAGCAGGAGGCAAGCACAAATTCAAGCCCTTGGAGTAATATTCTGCAAGATGATGAAAGTTCTTTAAAAGTTCCTTCTCCTTTCCTTGGCAATGAAGAAACCACTGCAGGCCAACCCAGCAAACAGCACACTTGGCAGAGGGGCAGTCCAACTCCTGCAGCTTCCTTGGTTCTTCTCCTTGGCAAAAGGGTTGTCTTGTTGTTCCAGAAGTGATCTAAAGTTCTTGGGTCTGGGTCCCAATATTTATACTACTTTTCTCTTTGTTCTCTGAAGGCAGAGAGGCCTTTGCCTAGTCAAAACCAGTTCTGGTCAGTCTTGGAGCACTTTGTTGACAAGACTCCTTCTTTCCTTTCACAGTGTAGGCCAGGGACATCAGACACACCACAGGAGGTGGAGCCAGCATTGTGGAGGGAAGGCACAGCCCTATTCAGGTCCCAGGTGCAACTCCTCCCTCCTATCTGCATGCAGATCTCTCTATTCAGCCCTGTGCTGACTCACCCTGTCTCCTGGCAGCCCCCAGCCCCTGTCACTCAAACTCCAGACAAGGAATACACAACCTCGCAGAGGCAGGCTTGGATAGTTAGGCAAGAAAATACCCACTTTCTAAAAGTGGTATTTTCAAACACAGAATGTTAAAACCAACTTCACTAAAAGATGTATTTTATCATTCTGAGTTCAGGCATACTAAACTCGAATTTCTACCTGGTTCCCTGAGTCAGTTAGGATTATAAGATGTAATAATCTAACTGCCCATTCTGGCCTATGGGGAACAGGTAGCCTTGCAATAGTGAAAAACGAAAATGGCTGTAATTCACTATTAGGACATGCCACACACATCAGGGCATGTCCTACCTTGTACTTACAATGTACCCTGCCCTAGGGCCTACCTTAGGGGTGACTAATATGCAGAAAAGGGAAGGTTTAGGGACTGGTAAGTGGGTGCACTTACCAAGTCGACATGGCAGTCAGACTGCACACAGGCTCTGCAATGGCAGGTCTGAGACACACTTTACAAGCTGCTTCTGTGGGTGGCACAACCAGTGCTGCAAGCCCACCAGCAGCATTTGATTTACAAGCCCTGGGCACACCTGGTGCACTATACTAGGGGCTGACAAGTAAATCAAATGATCCAATCATGGAGTCACTAATCAATGCATCAATTTACCATAGGGAGCACTTGCACTGTGGCACTGAATAGCAGTGGCACAGTGCCCAAAGCATCTAAAACCAGCAAACAGATCAAAAACAGAGGAGGCAATCAGAAAAAAATGGAAGGAAGACTCACGCCAATGATACCAGGTCTAACACGTGTCCCCTCCAGCTGAAATGTGGGGAGAACTACCCTTCCCCTAGGGAGTCCTGTTCACTAAGGCTGAAAAATCTGGACAGACCATCAGCATTGGCGTGTTCTGTACCAGGGCGGTGTTCCACCGTGAAGTCCATACCCTGTAGGGAAATGGACCACCTCAACAACTTTGGGTTCTCACCCCTCATCTGCATCAGCCATCTGAGGGGCCTGTGGTCGGTCTGAACCAGGAAGTGAGTCCCAAACAAGTATGGTCTCAACTTCTTCAGTGCCCAGACCACAGCAAATGCCTCACGCTCAATTGCACTCCACCTCTGTTCCCGTGGAAGTAACCTCCTATTGATGAAGGCTACAGGTTGGTCTAGGCCTTCCTCATTAATCTGTGATAGAACAGCCCCCAC
Source organism: Calotriton arnoldi (assembly GCA_963921515.1). Classification (NCBI taxonomy): domain Eukaryota; kingdom Metazoa; phylum Chordata; class Amphibia; order Caudata; family Salamandridae; genus Calotriton; species Calotriton arnoldi. Next base: position 210,026 of record CAWUFW010003548.1, read on the forward strand.
ACCATGCTCTGAAGCGTCCGTTTGAACAATGAATTCTTTCGAGAAGTTGGGCGCCTGAAGCACGGGTGCTGTGCACATGGCAGTCTTCAGGGCGTCAAAAGCCTTCTGACAGGTGTCAGTCCAGTTCACTTTCTTGGGCTGCTTCCTGGAAGTCAGCTCAGTCAAGGGTGCAACAATGTTGCCATACCCCTTGACAAACCTCCTGTAGTACCCTGTGAGTCCTAAAAAGGCTCTCACCTGTGTCTGAGTCTTTGGGGGTTCCCTTGCCAGGATGGTATCAATCTTGGGTTGTAGGGGCGCCAGCTGGCCGCTTCCTACCTGGTGCCCCAAGTACACCACAGAACCCTGCCCAATCTGGCACTTACTCGCCTTGATTGTGAGGCCTGCCTTCCGCAGCGCCATCAACACTTCCCAGAGGTGGCGGAGATGTTCTTCCCAAGTGGAACTAAACACCGCAATGTCATCCAGGTAGGCGGCACTGAAATCTTCCAGTCCGTCCAACACCTGGTTGACCAACCTCTGAAAGGTGGCAGGGGCATTCTTCATCCCAAAGGACATAACCCGGAATTGGTAGTGCCCATCTGGTGTGGAGAATGCTGACCTCTCCTTGGCCCCATCAGTTAAGGCAATCTGCCAGTACCCAGACGTCAAATCAAACGTGCTGAGGTACCGGGCAGCTCCCAACCGATCAATGAGCTCATCAGCTCTGGGGATGGGGTGCGCGTCAGTCCTGGTGACTGAATTGAGTCCTCGGTAGTCCACACAGAACCGGAGTTCGGGTGTGGCACCAGGCGCGGCAGCCTTTGGGACCAAAACCACTGGGCTGGCCCAAGGACTGTTAGAGGATGCAATCACCCCTAAGGCAAACATCTTGGAGACCTCCTCCTTAATGTAAGCTCTGACCCTGTCAGTCACTCTGTAAGCCTTGTGCTTCACAGGAGGACTGTCCCCAGTGTCCACATCATGGACGCACCACTCAGTGACACTAGGAACCAGGGAGAACAAATCAGGGAATTGCCCCAGCAGTTGGCGACAATCTTGCTGCTGTTCAGGGGTCAGTGTGGCAGAGAGGCCAACACCATCCACTGACCCATCTTGCTCCGCTGCAGACAGGAGGTCAGGAAGAGGCTCAGTCTCCTCCTCCATTCCATCATCTGTCGCTAGGAGCATGCCCACCTCGGACCTTTCTAAGTGGGGCTTCAGGCGGTTAAGATGCAGGACCCGCAAAGGGTTCCTGGGAGACCGCAAGTTCACCAGATAGGTGACATCACTCTTGCGCTCCACCACCTCAAATGGACCGGGCCACCTGTCCTGGAGCGCACAGGGCTCCACAGGGGCCATGACCCAAACCTTCTGTCCAGGCTGAAGCTCCATCAGAGTGGCATTCTGATCGTACCACCGCTTCATCTCTTCCTGGCTGGCTTCCAGGTTCGCCTGAGCGAGTTCTCTGAAACGCCGAGTCTGGTTCCTGAAGGCCAGCATGTAGCTATATACATCCTGGGGAGGTTTCCTGGGAGATTGCTCCCAGCCTTCCTTGACCAGACTCAAAGGTCCTCTTACCGGGTGACCATACAGCAGCTCAAAGGGGCTGAACCCTAAGGACTTCTGAGGCACCTCACGGTAAGCAAACAACAGGCATGGCAAGAGGACGTCCCACTTACGCCTCATAGGTTCCTCAAGACCCATAATCATGCTCCTTAAGGGTCCGGTTGAATCTCTCAACCAGCCCATTACCTTGGGGGTGGTAAGGAGTGGTGAACTTATAGGTAACACCACACTCCTTCCACAGGGACTTCATATAGTTAGATATGAAGTTGGTACCACGGTCTGACACCACCTCTCGGGGGAACACCACATGGGAAAAAACCCCCATCAGTGCACGTCCCACCACGGGGGCCGTCACTGTCCTGAGAGGGATGGCTTCCGGGTACCGGGTAGCATGGTCCACCAAGACCAGGATAAACCTGTTGCCCATGGCTGTCTTGGGGTCCAGTGGCCCCACAATGTCAATGCCCACCCGTTCAAAGGGGGTACTGACTACAGGGAAAGGTTGGAGAGGAGCCTTGTGCTTCCTTCCACTTTTCCCACTTGCCTGGCAAGTTTGGCAGGTCCTACAATGAGTATCTGAACTCTTGCGCATCTGGGGCCAATGAAAATGGGAAACAAGCCTTTCAAAGGTCTTGTTCTGCCCCAGATGTCCAGCTAAAGGAACGTCATGAGCCAAACCCAGTAGGAAGGCTCTGAAGCGCTGGGGTACCACCAGCACATGGGCTGACCCAGGCTCAGCAACCTTAGGCTCGCTATACAGGAGGTCGTTCTCCCAGTAGATCCAATGTGATCCAGACTGATCACCTGCTGCCTGGTTTGTGGCCTGTTGCCTCAAACCCTCAAGAGAAGGGCACTTCCTTTGCTCCTCACAAAATTCCTCCCTGGAGGGACCTCCTTCTTGCTGCCAATGGGTCAGCTCAGGCAGGTCTCCCAGTTCAGCAACTTGTTCCCCTGTAGGTTCCAGGGCATCCCCCTCAAGGTCTGCCTCCTCCTGGACCGTGGGAACTATGGGGGCTGGTTTCCCGCGCCCCTACCTCTTCTCTTTAAGGCAGGGGTCTGGGCCATATTTTCAGGCTCCAGAACCTCTTGATCACCCTTACTGGCTGCCATGGACCGAGTGGTTACACACGCCCACTCAGGCAGACCCAACATCTCTAAATGAGACCTTCTCTCCACCTTAGCCCAAGGGGAGTCCTCTAAATCATTGCCCAACAGACAGTTAACAGGCATGGCTGGCCTCACAGCAACTTGGAGAGAACCTGAGACCCCCCCCACTCAAAGGGAACTTGAGCCACCTTACACTGGCTCTGCGAGTTGTCTGCAGCAACAGGGAAGAATGCATGGGGACAACCTGCTCTTTGGACACCAACCGACAACTGACAGCTGTCACACTTGCACCAGTGTCTCTTAGAGCTTCCACCCTATGGCCATTGATGGTCACCCACTGCCTGTACTTTTTAGTGTTATCAGGCAGCTGAGTTTTAGGGACCATCTCAAAGTCTCCTAATGAGACAAGGGACATCTCTGCGGGATCCCACCCACCTTGGGCACCCATCTCCTCCCCCCCCCAAGGCTACACTGGCAATCTGACGGGGTGGTGCACGGGGTGGTGCTTTGGGATCCCTCATGGGACATTGAGGATCATACCAACGGTGGCCCAATTGACCACACGTAAAACATTTACAGGGGCCCCTCTGAACAGGTTTACCTGTCGGGCCTCTTGCTTCTTCTCAGGGGGAGGCTGGGAACCCTTCCCTTGGTTCCCTTGGGAATTACTTTGGGGCCCTTTTTGGAACTCCCTCTGTTTACCCTTTCCCCCCCCACTCTTCTGCTGGGGACCCTGCCCACCTTTGGCGGAGTTTCCCACATGACCCTTGTGGACCCGGGTGCTTACTCAGCGGTCCGCCTCCTCAGCAAGTTTCCTAGGGTTAGTGAACTTGCTATCAATAAGGTGCTGGCGTAGCTCTGGAAAACAGTTAGCAGACAAGTGCTCCCATGCAAATAAATCATAGAGAGCTTCAAAAGTATCTACTTGGCTACCCTTCACCCAACCATCCATAGCTCTGCAAAAGAAAGACTGATATTCCACCCAGGTAGTTACCTCCAGTTTCTTACAATTTCTGAACCTCTGTCTATAGAGTTCTGGGGTCAAACCATACCTTGTCATCAGGGCTTCCTTCATATGGACATAAGACATCCTATTCTCACTGGGCAGGTTTAACAAGGTATCCCTCCCATCACTCACAAAGCGGCCCCACAACCCTGCTCCCCAATCCTTCTCAGGGACCCGGTGGGCCAACATTGCTATCTCATAGGCTGCAAACCACTGCCCAATATCTTCCTGTCTGTGAAACTCTTTGATGACATCTTTGGGAATATAAACTTTACTTTCTGCAGGCACAGATGGTGTGCTGCCACCAGAGGGGTTGATTCCTAAGCCCTGCGCTTTCAGCTCCAACTCCCTCAACATTCTCTCATGTTCCAACCTCATTTTCTCTCTTTCCAAGGTCACCCTGCTATTTTCTAGGTCCCTCTGACCCTCCATTTTGAGCCTTGCCATCTCCAGCTTGTGCACCCTATTGCTCTCCCTGTCCTACAACTCTCTTTGGGACAGGCCTCTGGAAGAGACACTACTGCCAGGCGGGGTCGGTGCCCCTGCCCTGACTGGAACAAATGAACCATCCATGTGCCCCTCTGCATCCCCAACTGGCTCCACCACCAGTCCAGGGTCATTTCTTGCTTCTACCCAGGCCCTCAGCGCCTTTTGGTACTCCTCCTTCTTGGAGATACCTTGGGTAGCAACTTTCAATTTTTTGCAAAGGTGCTTGAGCTGTTTCAAATTGTAGGTTTCCACCCTTTCTTCCTCCAGCTCCAGATCCATAGAGGCAACAGATGCTGGTCTGCTCATGGCAGTAAGACTTGGCAGTTCTCAGAAAAAATAACAGTCCAAGGAAAAAATTCTACCAAAAAGGTATGTGGTTGCGTTTGGTCTGCACTCACTAGTAGTGTACACCAATCACTGTATATGAGTCACAAATGCAAAGTTCAAATCCAACCGCTGCCACCAATGTTAGAACTGGGGGTCTCTAGTTGGCAATGGTATACACCTTTGTCCAAATAGGGACCCTTGCTTCTAAGTCAGGGAAAGGGGATTACACACCTGGATAACCCCTGCTCACCCCCTTGGTAGCTTGGCACGAGCAGGCAGGCTTATCTAAGAGGCAGTGTGTTAAGCATTTGTGAACACATACAGTAATACAGTGAAAACACTACAGATGGACACCACACAGGTTTTATAAAAATAAGTATTCTTTATATAGACTTATCACAAGACCACAAACGACAAAAATCCACAATACTGTACTCAAAATACTCTTAAAAGATGGTGAAGTTACTTAGTTCAAGTTGATGATAAATGAGACACAGTTCTCACAAACAGTACCTTGATGCGTTACGCAAAATAAACAAAAGGCTCGCAAGGAAGGAGATGCGTCGGTTTCCGTACTTTAGGGGATGCGATGCGTCGCGCCTCAATGCTTGCGCAGAGTAGGGGACGTGTCCGTTCCTTACCGGAGGGGAGTAGATGCGTTGATTCTCGTGCTGCGTTCCGGTTGCGATGCGCAAGATGGCGCAGCGATGCGATGCGACACTCAGGTTGGGATGCGATACGATGGCGCCCTTGATGCGACGATGTGAAGACGATGCGTGCACGCCGAAGGCCGTGCGGCGAACTCTGTACCTTTGGAGCCGCGACAGGCCCTGCGACACGCCTCTCCGGTGATGCGACGGCGACCCTTGCGGTGGCGACACGCTTCTCCGGTGATACGACACTCAGCGGCTGTTGATGAAGACACGCTTCTCTGGTGATGCGGCGGCAGCCTCTGCGGCGGCGACACGCTTCTCCGGCGATGCGACGGCAACAGCTACGATGGCGACACGCTTCTTCTCGTTGCGTCGCGCTTCCAGCTCCCAGCGACACGCAGGTTTCAGCAGACAGAATCCCCAGCAAGGGAATTCAGGAGGGAGCTGGTGGTGAAGTCTTTTGGCCCTGAGACTTCAGCAGGAGGCAAGCACAAATTCAAGCCCTTGGAGTAATATTCTGCAAGATGATGAAAGTTCTTTAAAAGTTCCTTCTCCTTTCCTTGGCAATGAAGAAACCACTGCAGGCCAACCCAGCAAACAGCACACTTGGCAGAGGGGCAGTCCAACTCCTGCAGCTTCCTTGGTTCTTCTCCTTGGCAAAAGGGTTGTCTTGTTGTTCCAGAAGTGATCTAAAGTTCTTGGGTCTGGGTCCCAATATTTATACTACTTTTCTCTTTGTTCTCTGAAGGCAGAGAGGCCTTTGCCTAGTCAAAACCAGTTCTGGTCAGTCTTGGAGCACTTTGTTGACAAGACTCCTTCTTTCCTTTCACAGTGTAGGCCAGGGACATCAGACACACCACAGGAGGTGGAGCCAGCATTGTGGAGGGAAGGCACAGCCCTATTCAGGTCCCAGGTGCAACTCCTCCCTCCTATCTGCATGCAGATCTCTCTATTCAGCCCTGTGCTGACTCACCCTGTCTCCTGGCAGCCCCCAGCCCCTGTCACTCAAACTCCAGACAAGGAATACACAACCTTGCAGAGGTAGGCTTGGATAGTTAGGCAAGAAAATACCCACTTTCTAAAAGTGGTATTTTCAAACACAGAATGTTAAAACCAACTTCACTAAAAGATGTATTTTATCATTCTGAGTTCAGGCATACTAAACTCGAATTTCTACCTGGTTCCCTGAGTCAGTTAGGATTATAAAATGTAATAATCTAACTGCCCATTCTGGCCTATGGGGAACAGGTAGCCTTGCAATAGTGAAAAACGAAAATGGCTGTAATTCACTATTAGGACATGCCACACACATCAGGGCATGTCCTACCTTTTACTTACAATGCACCCTGCCCAAGGGCCTACCTTAGGGGTGACTAATATGCAGAAAAGGGAAGGTTTAGGGACTGGTAAGTGGGTGCACTTACCAAGTCGACATGGCAGTCAGACTGCACACAGGCTCTGCAATGGCAGGTCTGAGACACACTTTACTAGCTGCTTCTGTGGGTGGCACAACCAGTGCTGCAAGCCCACCAGCAGCATTTGATTTACAAGCCCTGGGCACACCTGGTGCACTATACTAGGGGCTGACAAGTAAATCAAATGATCCAATCATGGAGTCACTAATCAATGCATCAATTTACCATTGGGAGCACTTGCACTGTGGCACTGAATAGCAGTGGCACAGTGCCCAAAGCATCTAAAACCAGCAAACAGATCAAAAACAGAGGAGGCAATCAGAAAAAAATGGAAGGGAGACTCACGCCAATGATACCAGGTCTAACACGACCCACAAGACACGTCATTAGCAAACACATGGGATGCATTCAAGGCAGTGGTGAGGGGCCAATGCAGAACTCTAATGGCCGCCCTAAACAAACAGAGAGCTGAGGAAAGGATGAAGTTAGAAGGAGAACTGAAAATACTCGAAAACACACACAAGGCTAACCCCACACTAGCACTCCAAAGAAAGGTAACAGCCCTAAAAGGGAAACTACAGGCGATCTACTCTAACAGAGCAGAACTGACTTTGCTACGACTTAAACAGGCATCTTACATACAGGGTAACAAAGTGGATTCTCACTTAGCCTGACAGTTAGGGATTAAAAGAGGGAAGGAATACATCGGGGATATACAAACCCCATCGGGGATTCTGTCACGGGAAGTCTCAGGGAAAGCCTGTGTATTTAGGGACTTTTATAGCACACTATATACTGCTGACCAACCCAATCTACAGGCACAAGCAGACTACTTTAAAGCGGTGGACCTCCCACAGGTCACCCCAACCCAGAATGAACAGCGGGGCGAACCCATAACAGAGGAGGAGGTGCGCCTGTCGCTGGCGGGACTGAAATTGCACAAATCACCTGGTCCAGATGGCCTGACATCACAATTTTATAAAACCTTCAGTGCAGAACTGATCCCCCAGTTGACCACCCTTTTTAACCACATCGCGATTTCCCAGCAGGTGACACAATCCATGCGTGAAGCACTCATTACAGTGATTCCCAAAACAGGGAAAGATCCACAACCATGCAGCTCTTATCGCCCCATAGCCCTTCTCAGTTTAGATGCCAAGCTATACTCAAAAATTCTGGCCACACGTTTAGAGGACCTGATGCCGGGACTGATACACCCGGACCAGTCTGGATTCATTAAGGGTAGACAGACACATGATAATGTCCGCAGGGTAATGCACCTAATAGTAAAGACTACTAAAAAGCAAGTCCCTGCAATCCTGTTAGGCCTAGACGCCAAGAAGGCATTTGACAGGGTAATTTGTCAGTTTCTCTTTCAAGCACTGCAGAGATTCGGCTTCTGTGAGGCTTTTATAAATATGATAAAGGCCAACTTTGCGGCCACAAGCGCCAGAATCCTAGTCAATGGGATAAGTTCGGAACCCCTTTATACTGGGGAGGGGAATGAGGCAGGGGTGCCCACTATTCCCACTTCTCTTCACCCTCAGCATTGAACCCCTAGCCTAAACAATCAGAGGGAGTCAGACGATAAGGGGAGTCGACTTCGGCTCAGACAAGCATAAGATTTCCTTGTTTGCCGATGATATTTTACTAACACTTTCAGATCCGCAAGCCTCTCTCGCAACACTTCAGGAGGAGCTGAAAAGCTTCGAAGAGGTGGCTGGATTACGCATTAACCTCCCCAAATCTTTCCTCTTTAACCGGACCATACCAGAAGCAGAGATGAGTACCCTGGCAGCCACAACTCCCTTCCAACGGGCCAAGAAGGAATTAACCTACTTAGGAATAAAACTTACTCCCAAAATTTCGGGATTATTTGCGGCCAACTACCCCGACTCTTATGCAAGCTACAGGCAGATCTCAAACGATGGGCGCCATTCTATTTATCCTGGATTGGCAAAAGATATGCCATCAAGATGGTGGTCCTCCCGAAAGTTTTGCACTTATTTCAGAGACTACCCATCGACCTAGACAGAGACTTCCTTCAGGGAGTCCATACGCTACTTAAGAAATTTATCTGACAAAATAAACAAGAGAGGCTCCCCTTTAACCTCTTAAGGAAGCCATTGGAGGAGGGAGGACTGGCATTGCCAGATTTGACCCTTTACTACAAAACGGCACAACTTCGCGCCATGGTGGAATGGTCCCAACGCGAGTCAGATAAACACTGGCTACATATGGATCGGGCAGTTACGGGGAGGGTGATATGGGATGTCCTCTGGAAACCGAAAGCGGACCGACCCGCTAATGCCTACTTAAGCACACCCACTAGGACGACTCTGAAAACATGGAACACGGTACTGAAACAGACGGAATGGACAACGTTCTCCTCACCATTTACCCCCATACACCACAATCCGGCGTTCCCTCCAGCTCTACAACCGGGGCCCTTCAATGCCTGAAAAGAGGGGGGATGCCTCACGTTAGCTGACATTTTCCATAACTGGGATATCTTGACTTTTGAACACTGCCAAAGAGACTTTAACCTCCCACACACAGAATACTTCCATTTCCTCCAATTGCACCATTGGGTCCTACAAACTGGCATTAGAGAAGGAGCGACAGGGGAACTCACGTTACTAGAGCGCTTTGTAAGAGGGTCAGGGACAGTAAAAGGGGCTGTTTCCTACCTCTACTCTTTGCTGTTAAATACAATGCCGTCCCGGCGCCCACACCACACTGAATTCTGGGAACGCACATTAGGTCATGCTATTACAGAGACACAATGGAAGGCCCTGTGGAGAGACATTAGGCGACACAATCATTCCTAGGGCAAAGGGAGGCACACTTCAAGATACTCTATGACTGGTACATATACCCCATCAAATTAAAAAAGATATTCCCTACTACATCAGACCTCTGCTGGAGAGAGTGTGGTCTCCTAGGCGACTTCCGCCACATATGGTGGGATTGCCCGACCATCCGGCCCTTTTGGATGGAAATCCTAGCTCAAATTAAAGAGATTCTGGGATATCCGATCCCAAACACCCCAGATTTTGCACTCCTAAGTCTTGGAGACCCTTGTTTGAAATACCAAACAACAGCAGACCAAGCCATAATGTGGCTATGCTTAGAGGCAGCTAAGAAGGTCGCAGCCGCAACCTGGAAGAAGAAGGAGGCACCAGCCTTGACACAATGGCACGAACGTCCATGGCAGGCACTCATCATGGAATGCATGAGCGATATTTTTCGGTCTTCTGTTAACCACCTGCCCTTCGAGAGTCAGGGCACTGCATCTTTTCCAATTCTGATTGGTGTCACGGCTCCTACCAGAACCCACTCCAATGCTAAAGTCGCAACCCCATGTAACCCAGGTCCTCAACTAGGCCAAGTTATTTTATGTTTATCTTTTCTTTTATTTACCTGGCTTTGATATTTTAGTTTTGGGTTCCTCTCTGCATCGCATCTCCCTCAGCATATATACAGAAGCAATAGTACGACAGTTGTCTAGGGAGGATTCAGCCTCACGATATATGGGAGAAACAGGGGGGGGTTTAGTTCGAGGGAGAGGAATGAAAATGGGTTACAGGATCCCTGGTAATACATGAAGTAGCATTCAAAGGATCGACTCCTCGACTTATTTGTCCGAATCTCTACAAACAAATAGCTACTCATTGGTTACAAGCGATGGCAATAATTGAATGTATTACTATGGGTGATGTGTAAAACTTGGGAAAAACAATAAAAATAAGTTTGACAAAAAAAAATCTTTTAAGGGTAATTTTCTCATTGGGAGCAGATCGAAAATTGGAGTTTGGTGTCTCTGGACTCACAATTTAAAAACACATCCTTTAGTAAAGTTAGTTTTTAAATAGCAGGTTTGAAAATGCCGCTTTTAGAAAGTTTTATATAAAAAACACAAGAGCAACCCATATGTCCATGTGAACTGGGTAAAAGCTAGTCAGCTAGAAACAATCGGCCACAAGGAATTCATTTTAAAGAAAAGTTTATCATTTGTTGCAAATATATGATTTTTTGCAATGACTCTCTCATGAGCCTAAAGGAAAAGTAATACAATCTAGAGGTTTAAATTAATATCAACCTTATAGTTTTTACCTAATGCTTGTTAATGAAGTAGCCCAGAAGATGTATTAGTTAATACTCGCTTCAGCCGAAGTGAGTGACGTTTATTTGTAAATGCAAAAAGCTTAAAAACAACTCCTCACATAAAACAACATATATTGAGAATGCTTGCACAAATATTGAAAAAATTGGAAAAAGGTGACTTATGTGACCCCAGTGAAGTGACCATAACCAACATGTAGTAAAACACAAGTGACTGTATTAAAAAACAGGTTATTGGAATTAGAAGGATGTCTTTGTGATTCTGATTCAATGTTTCAGATCAAGGACCAGAGTCTTTTCTAGTGCTTTCAAGACTATCCTTATTGGTTGCCATTTAGGAAGTTGGCATTTTCTTACTGTAAATATTCTGTGCCTCTGCCTGTCTCTGAATACACGTCTGGGTTAGGGAGACAGCTGGGCTTTGTGCATTCCCTCTAGAAAGTCACACAAAGGGAGCTGGGGTGTGACATTTGCATGCTGATGGCCCATCACTAGGCTGATTGGCCTTCCTGAGGTAGATTATCAGTGAGGAGCTAACACTTGCACCTGAATAGGGCTGTGCCTGTCTCCACACAAAGAGCAGCATACCCCCCTGTAGGGTGTCTGAAGCCAGGGCAGGAAAGGCAGGGACCTTGTGATCTTCTATGTCTCCTCCACTTCAAAGGCACATTTGGGTATAGGTACTGGACCACTGATACCACCAAATCAGAACTCTACTGGAACCGAGGACATTCTGCCTGGAAGAAGAGCCATGTATGCAAGAACTTGGCAGCAGTATGGGCCAAATTATGTGAGAATTGCACCATCGCCATCCCATGCCAGACACACTGAAACCAAAAGGACACAGGGAGTGCCACCGGCTTCTTCCAAGCCAGCGCTATGAGCTGACGGGCAGCATTGAGCAAATGGCAAATAAGCTGCTATATAGGGGCTGAATACCAAGGGTGACAGTAGTATAAGTACCCCAAATTCTTTTATATAGGTTGACAGGTCAGTCTTCAAGCAAAGCAAGTAAGAGAGGGAACAGAAAAAATGGTCCCAAAAAGGGGAACGTGTAGAATAGAGGTCTTCGAACCAGGGGGTCTAAATTGATCTGAGAGGGCTTCGACCAAGAGGTGCATTTATTATGGTGCTGGGAAATAGAGACAATCATTATACTAAAACAGTGCTGTATGTTTAGTAAAAGAAAATATAGTGACAGTAAGTCACTGTGTAATGGGCCATCAGTAATGTCTTTTGGCACTTAAGGCCTGGGTGGAAGTAAGTGTCATAATGTGGAGGCAGGAAAACTACAAGCAATCCTCAAAGACCATCCCCCATTTCTGATAAACAATCATATTTTGGATAGTTTGCACTTACAGGGAGCCCGGGCTTCCAATAGCATATTGGTAATTGTGTGTTTGATTGTATTTTTAAAGGGGATAACGGAACATACCTGCAAAGTTTGAATTGTTAAATTTGTTCAAAGCAGCCAGTTTTATAGAATAATTGTGAGAAAAAGTTTGTTATTTGGGGGGGCAGGTCAGATGTTTTTACAGGAGAGGGGGCACAATGTTAAAAGGCTAAAAGGTTCAAAGGTTTGGAGCCATTGGTCCAATGGAACAAAAAAGAGTTGTCAACACTCAGTCTTAATGATTTATGGTAATCCAACATTATTTTTTGGTCAGGCACCCATATAATGATGCAGCATTGGCAGCACCTGGGATTGTGTTATTCTGGGCTCTTGGTAGATTTGTTCTTTTTAGTATCTCTATGTATTGACTGTGTTATGTGGCTCCTTTCAAGTGTTCTGTGGAAGGAATCGTGCCACCTTTCTACAGCATTATTGTTTTTTGCTTCTTCAGAAAGTGTACTATTGTATGCGTTCCACCAGGGAATTTAAAAATTTGGGTTGGGGCCTGTGACCTGAGTAGTACAGGCATCTAATTCAAGAGTCTTTGAAAAAGTCTGTTAGTGGAGATAATTTTTGTTTATTTTTTAGGTAGAAGGTTTGTTCTATGAGTAAATCACAGTGTTTTGTTACTTCCGTACCTTGCACATACGCCAGGGAAAATTAATATGTTATTTCAAATGTGAATTGTGGATTTGTTACATAATGTTGTATTGACCTTTGGAGATACCTCCATATGGCCTGGTTATGGTAGAAGTGATAATAACATCCCTGTATGGAGATACGTTCATCATGGTTTACTCAAACTCTATTATTATTTTTTGGGGTTTGCTTTTCTTTGACTATTGCGAGCAGTTCTTGGCAAGTCGAACTCTGTAGGGGAGAACTGCATAAATCAGAGGCACAGGAGTATTATGATATTGCCTCTGAATAATATACATTTTTGTTGGTGGTGGAGGGCATGCTTCAAATGTCCCATCCATTATTCAGTTTGCACTTTGGGTGAGGATTAGTGAGTTGTTAGTAGTTTAAAGAAAAATTATTCTTTTTTTATTATTTTGGTTGTCATAAAAGATGAAATCTTGACCAGTATGGGTTACTTTTAAGTGGTCACAGACTTTTATGTCTTGGCACGCTCTAGAGCAGTGGTCCCCTAAGTGTAGCTTGTGAGCAACATGTTGCTTACAACACACTAAGGGGGATATTCACAAGAACGTGCGATAAACATCGCCAAAATAGGTTAACGCAAGTTTCCATATTGCTGTCTATCGTGGGAAAATAACTCCGGTTTAACATCGTATTCTCAACACGGCGGTAACATGCGATAGTCTTTCGACAATGCCTCAAATTTCCGCGATAACACTACAGGGACGGCGATGAAAATCCAAACCCGAACGCGAAAAAAGTTGCGATAGGCCCAACGGCGATAAAAAATCCAGCGAGAAGCAGCGCCAGGCCTGCAAGTCCCACAAGTCAGGCTGCAAAAAGCACAATAAAAGCGGCAACACAAAACACAAACATAACACAAACAACTGCGAAGCACCATGGAGGTAGCCGGAGCAAGCACAGAGGACAACCAGAACCCCACAAGCCCCACGGAGGACCAGCCTGGGACCTCGGGGTCAGGGAAGGGCAAGGAGAAGAAGAAGAGGAAGACGCGGTTCAGTCCGCAGGAAAACAGGATCCTGATCACGGAGGTGATAGAACACCATCAACAACTGTACGTCACCTCCACTGTGTCATTGGCAACAAAAAATACAATATGGCAGTCCATCCTGGACAAGGCGAATGCAGTCGGAGCGCTGAGGAGGACAATGGACGAGCTCAAGAGGTGCTGGAATGATGTGAAGCGCAAGACCAAGCAGAAACTTGCAGGCAACCAGAAGGCAGCAATGCAGACTGGAGGTGGGAGACCAGCGCCACAGGAGGAGCTGGATGAGATGGAGGAAATGGTGACCACAGTCATCAGTGTGTAGACGGTGGCAGGAGTTGGGGGACAGGACTCTGCTCAACATGACCCGACACAACAGCAACAGGGTGAGTAACCACCAGGGACTGGGGGGACGGGGGGAGATGGGCACAATGGCACACATGCACAATTAAGTAGAGCACATCTGCGGACAAACCATGGCCAAGAGTCACAACACCAACCAAGAGCCCAAGTTACCCAAGTCTGCAACATCACAGCACTGCATAAGCACAGAAGTGAAAGCCACCCCGCCTGAAAGGGATAAGGGCCAGCCAAATCAGAGCTGAAGGGGCAACTCACCTACAATGCAGCACACACACATAAGATCCAGAGCACCTCAACATTTACAACAATGTTGAACAAACAGCAACACCAGCACAATAGAACAGAGGACACAACTGCTGCCGCTCGTGTGCGGAAAATGGTCATTCGCATGTGGCACAGCAGGATACTGTGAGATGATAATGTACTAGTACAACCCCACATCCCTGATGGTGCAGTAATGCATGTATGGCCGTGACCCAGATAGGCAGTGAGACACACATTGTCATGCAAATCAACACTCATCACAGTTGAATACAAGTGAAGGTGCGTAGACTTTATTAGCATATGCGTGTCAGTACGGGCAAGATTAGTGCCACAACATGCAGACCAATGCAGCAGTATGTCAGAACGTGGAACGTTGCCAAGTGCCGCTGTCCACTCCGGGGGAGTGCCTCACCTTTCACAGGTGTGTGTTAACCCGCGTTGTTGTCCGCTCGTGTATTCGGAGTCCAGGCGAATGCAGACATGTCCAGTGTCGCCGTGGGAGATGTGACCAGAACCCCAAGTTCCAACAAGTTGTCGGCACATGTGCAATGTGTTCCAAACTGTTGTGTCTGCAGGTACGTAGTTACACGTCCATGAAAGCTAGTGAAGCCTCGTAGGCAATCATTTCCAACATGAGGTCGTCGTCGACTTCATCGAACAGGACGGTGAGGCTAACCATTAGCAGGTCCGGACAGATGTGCTGCGCCCACCCCCTTTCACCAATTAGCACTACAGCCCAATAGGGGAGCGGCTCAATTTGCCCACTGCACATGAGGAGTTCTGCAATCTCCCAGGTCCAGCTGCCAGCATGTATGCCAAGTATCCAGGCATCCCTTAGACGGGTGTCACGGTGACACTCATGGTCGTGGGCCAACAGGGGGCGCACACACATGTCGAAATCCAGTTCGGCTACCGTCCTGTTGGATAGGCAGACATCCATGGGCCACTCGAATATGCACGAGCGACAATGCAACACAGGCTGCACGCTGGTGACGTTGGCAAGGCAGAAGCTCAGCCGGTAACTGATCCGCAGCACTACCAATGGCAGTGCCCCCAGTAAATGCAGCATACGTGCACGGTACAGTTCCACCTGACAGGGGTTGTGCAAGTGTCCGTGATGGTCTGCCATTGCGTTAGTGGCTCTGGTTGAAGCGGCACTGTTCTGACCTGCGCCAGTTCTGTGGATGAAATGCCACAGCTCGGAGCAATGAGTTGTTTTAGTGTGCAACGGTTGTACGCCTGGGTTAATGTGGGAGTAAGTGTGAAGGCCATTTCATGCAAGATAACTTCGAGCAAGGACTTCTGTGTGTGGGGTGTGTATACGTTGGTCTCTCGTCGGGCTGTGCGTAGTGTGGGAGTCGTCACCAGCTGCTATAGTATCTGTCCGGGGGTGCCGGGCACATGTAATTCCGAGGTCGGAGGTGCAGATGTGCTTCCACCTGATAGCACAGACAAAGGAGCATTCATCCCTAATGTTAGTTTCTCATCAGCTTGCATTCAGGTACTGTGAAGTTGCTTGTTGGGGGTGGGGTGGGATGTGTGCGACTTTGGGATTCATGTTCGACATGTCTTGCATGTGGCAAATGAGCGGCATCACTGTGTGTAACGTTGCCTCACAGCTGCTCCTCCCTCGCCCGAGCCTATTTACTTGTGTGCGCTGCGCGGTTGCATCACTGGCACTCCTACGGCACACCATTGTCATGCCTGTCTGCGCATGTCCACAAGCCTGACAACGACATGGTGATGTTGGCCGGTGGAGGTGGGCGGCCACGTGAGTGTAGGCCTGTGGGAAGGATAGGGCGGACACAGAAGTAGAGTTCATGCCTGGCTGAACTCGCGCTGCGGTTAAGGCTAGGCATTTGGCTCATGCTGCGGCAATACAGATACACACAACACTTGGCATGTATGAGCCAAGACCCCGAGCAGTCTTGCGCTCCTTCATTTCCCCGTTCGTGCGAGCCCGCCCTCCGGGTGCATGCTACATTGCAACATTGTCGATTGCGGACTGGGTGGTGCTGACACTACAACAGAGACACACTCATTAGTTACTTCCTTGTCCAGGCCAGAACTGAACCACGCCCAGAGCCCCGGGCAAAACCTTCACACCCCTACGCTGGCTTGGCGTACGCCGGCCCAGCCCACTCCGCTTACGCTTACAGGGGACAACAACAAAGCTACGTGTCCAAGGTCGTACCCACTGCCTGAGGTGACATGGTTGCATCCGTTGTCCACAGCACAATGTAATGTGGTAGGGCCCTGGCCCATCATGCATACATAATAACCACACAGACACACTTAGTTAGATAGTTGAACTGGCTACGGGCACGTGCGCCCAGAAACCTTTTATTACCAGGGTCACATGTCCAGTGACGCCTGTGCTGGATGGGTGTGGGGTGGGTGTAAGCCAGCCCTCAGGGAGTGGTTGGTGCTGGCAACAACTAGAACAGTGATCATCGGATCACACACACAGATTCAATCATAAAGGGTCCATGACTTGCAGTGCACTGAGGTAGGGGCACCAGAGCTGAGCGTGCTCATGTGAAGGAATTGTTAATGATTTGGTCCCTTCGGCATATTCCTGCTGCAGCTGCAGTGGGGTGTGGTACACCTGCCTCATCTTCATCATCATCGTCCCAGGTCTTCCCCACTGCCTGAGGTGACATTGTTGCGTCCGCTGTCCGCAGCACAAAACTCAATCATGAAGGGTCCATGTGTTGTGGTGCACTGAGTTAGTGGCACCTGAAGAGCTGAGCAGGGGATCAAGCTGATGATGGCATCCAAGACAGGTGTGAGCAACTTAGATGGGCTGGCTGTGACACTCCTCCGACTCTGGCAGGTGTTGGTTGGAGGTGGTCCTGGCGGTGGTGGCGGGTGTGCAGCCAGCGATGATGGCGTGTCCTTGCATGTCAGGATTGGATTTGGTTTGCGAGCCCTGCTGACCGCAGTGTAGGCCGGAGGCAGCGGTCAGAAAGGGCACACAGCCACGTGACGATGACTTGTGGTGCACTGAGTTAGTGGCACCTAGAGCGCTCGGCGGGTGCGCGGCCTGCGCTGATGCGTCGTCAGGGCGGCTCGCCCTCGTAGCAATGTCTGTGGCCTACTGGACTCTGCCATAAATGAATCCAGACTCAATTTGATTAGCGAGCCCTGCTGACCGCAGTGTAGGCCGGAGGCAGTGGTCAGCAAGGGCCCACATCCACGTGTCGTCGGCTTGTGTTGCACAGGTTCAGTGGCACCTGGAGCGCTCAGCAGGTGCACAGCCAACGACAATGCGCCGTCCGTGCGGGCCGCACTGGGTGCAATGTTTTTTGCCAACTGAATTCTGCCTCAATATTGCCACGTGTCGTCGGCTTGTGTTGCACAGGGTCAGTGGCACCTGGAGCGCTCAGCAGGTGCACAGCCAATGATGATGCGTTGTTTGACTTGGGGGACCTGCTGACCGCAGTGTAGGCCGGAGGCAGCGGTCAGCGAGGGCCCACATCCACGTGGCGATGACTTGTGGTGCACTGAGTTAGTGGCACCTGGAGCGCTCAGCAGGTGTGCAGCCGACAATGACGCGTCATCCGGGCGGGCCGCACTGGGGTCAATGTCTGTTGACTGGTGGTTTCCTCCATTAACAGAAATGTGGCACGATTTGAATTGTGGGACCTGCTGACCGCAGTGTAGGACTAAGGCAGTGTCCGGCACACACATGACTCCGTGTTGCTGTGCCGCTGGATGCGCTGGGGGCTAACGCGCCTTATCGCCTGTTTTTGGGTCGCATCGCAGATCTGGCTGGTCGTTGAGAATGTCGCAATGTGGTGTTTTCGTGTGTTTTTGCACGGGAACGCCTACTCTGCATATCATTAGCGTTAGTTGTCTCTCTCATCCGTGGCTATCGCTGGTAAACTGGCGATATGAGCAGTTTGCACCAGCTTGTGAATAGGGCGAAAAGTCTATTGCCACTTTTGCGGCGCTAATGTGCCGATAAATCGGCGATAAGTCCTTGAGAATATGCCCCTAAAAATGTTGCTCATCAAAGGTTCCATGCAAATATGTTTTTTCTTAATGCTAAAATGCTCAGGTTCGCAAAGGTGAGGAAGAGGTACATTTTCTGATCAGTTGTCCTTTGAGTGCTATTCGCATGACATTTGCAGTGATGTAGGTTTCCTGGAGTCTGAGGTAGAGTAACTTAGACCTCTCTATGGCGAGTTAGGATTTCTAATAGGGAACTGCAAGATTCCTGACTGATAAGCGATAACTGAACTTTCTTTATCATGAATTCTATCAACCACACCCAAACATTTATGTCACTGTTCAACAGAGCCCGTAAGGAACCAAAAGGGTCTCATCATCTCTAACTCACAAGACACTACATTTAGACTTTTTAAAATAAAAATGACAAATAATACATATATACATCAAAACTCTTCAATAAGTCATTTTGATGCTCGAATCAATCGCCCAGATCTTGTCATGTGAGGCTGCGGAGGTACAAGACTGGCACTGATGACAAAGGCACAGGTGCAGTCATTTAGCTCTCAGGATTCTCAGGTGGAGAAGTCTCACTTCTGATATCTGGAGTTGACGAATGTCGAGGCAGGTGCTTGAAATGCAAAGAATCTCGCGTAATGGACTTTCCAGGATTGTGAGCAGTCATCATGTGACCTTTACTAGTCACAACCCTTAGTGGGTCAGCATCAAAAGGAGCATCAGACTTGCGTTTTCATTTATGTCTGACTAGGACTTGGTCTCCTTCTGCAAAGACAGCAATGGATATTTCTCCCCAGATTTTGATTCGCTTTACCTTATTTCGCAAATTTTATGAACCTTTTAGGCGATGATTTTTATTACCTATTTTTAAAAAGTAGGGGTTCTCACAGTGTACACCAGCTTTTTATTTTCTTCGCTTGGTAGCAGATTCCACAGTGTGTCTTGTGGTGGGATCTTTTCTTAAATATGCAATATGTTGGCACAATTCTGTGAATTTTTAATGCTTTATGTATTTATGAGTCTGTTTTTATTTATACATTGCAATTTGATCGTATATTTTATGCAATGTTTTTTATCTGTTTTTTTATGGTTATTCTCAAATAACCGAATAAAGATAAACATTGATTGACTGATAATGTTCCTCACACATCGGCGTTTGTCTGCATAGGTCTTCATTTTGCGTTTGTGATATAAATCTGTTTGACGAATCCACCATCTTCAATCAATCTTGTAATGGTCCACTGTGACAACTTGGTCTTCATGGGTCTCCCAAACATCAGGGTTGCAGGACTTTCACCCGTAGTTGAATGGGGAGTTGACCGGTAGGCACGAAGAGCAGAATGAAGAGCCGATTCGATTCAAGCTTTTTCAGTGCAGCATGCCAAACAGTCTTTTTTAGGGTGCTCATAAAATGCTTAACAACGCCATTTGCTTGTGGCCAAAGAGGTGTGCTTTTCTGATGCTTAACGTTCAAATGAGTAAGAAAGTCTCTGAATTCTTGACAGTTGAAAGGTGGGTCGTTGTCAGACTTCAGAACTGAAGAAACACCTGTTATTGCAAAAATACCATCTAGCCTCTCAATTACTTTTTCCTGAGTGATCGACAAAAGGTTTTCTACCAAGGGAAAACGAGATACTCATCAATGACTACCATTAAATAATGTCCATTTTCAAGAGCACAAAGAAGTCAACAGCGATTTTCTCCCACACATGGTTTGGAAGATCAGACATGTTCAATGGATGCTGGGTTGTTTTGGGGGACAACAGTTGCACAAATGACAGGCCTTTAATTCCCTTTCAACTCTTTCACCAAGATGAGGAAACCAAACTCAGTCTTGGAGAGCTCGCTTAGTGGTGACAATTCTACGATGTCGCTCATGTGCCACTTCAAAGACTTGCTGTCTCAGACTCTCCTGTATGACATTTCTCAAACCTCATAAGACGATGCCTTCTTGGGTAACGAAAAGTTAATCTTTCACATTTTTGAACTTCTGAGATTCACTGTCATTTGTAAAAGGTCGAGTGTGCTGCTTCCAGGATTGATGTGCAATAATGTATTTTTGTATACTTGTGGCAGCAATGATTTGTTCTACTGATATAGCAGCAGGTGTACTGGATTTTACGATGAGGTTAATGTAGGCTTCAGCCGTTTTGGAAGTGATACTATGCCACATTGTACTGGCACTCATGAAAAGTAGTAGGCAGGATTTTGATATTTCCCTGGTCAGTGCACAGTCATATTCCTGTAGTTGCAACCCACATCTCTCAATGCCAGGGGGCAGCTTGACTTTAAGATTGCCAAAGATGCTAAGCAATGCTTGATGATCTATGTCAAGAGTGAAATGCTTTCCATATAGAAACATGTGAAAAGTTTCACAAGCCCACACCACAGCTAGGCTTTCTTTTTCAGGCTGTGAATAGGCACATTCAGTTTGTGCTAAACGTCTGCTAGGATAAGCCACAATATGCCTTTAAGCATTTGGATGCCCATTGAGTTGGGCAAGAATCACACCCAACCCTACCTGGCTGGCATCAGCAACAATTTCTGTATGCAGCTTTGGATCAAAGTAGGCCATTTCAGTGGTGTTTTTATTGCATGTTTGATTTTCTTGAAGCTTTCTTCACATTCATGTGACCATTGAAATGAAGCATTTCGTTTTGTTAAGTTTCTTAATGGGGCACATACTGTGGCAAAATCACGGATTTCCCTAGAACAGTAGCTGACCATGCCAAGAAAAGAGCATAACATGGTAACATCTTGTGGGGGACAGGTGGTTGACATAGCCTGTACTGTATCCGGATCTGGAGTCATTCCCCCATCAGAGGAAATATGGCCAAAGAATTTGAGTTTTGTTTTGTGGACCTCACTCTTCTCTGAATTCAAAGTGAGACCTGCGTCAGCAAGTAAATGGCACAATTGTGTTGGAGCTTTATCATGTTCCTTTTGTGTGGCCCCAAATACCAATATATCATCACTGTAACTGAAAGCATGCGTGACGGGCTTTATTATGTGGCGAATGACATCTTGAAACAGTTTTGTAGCTGATGGCATGCCGAAACATAATCTCTTATATCTGAACAAACAATATGGTTAGAAAAGGTAGTAATGTACCTGCAATCTTCCTCTAGTTCCAACTGATGATATCCTTTGTTCAGATCAAAGCGAGAGAAGACTTTGGCACCATTCAGCTGGGTGATCATATCGGCAATGTGTGGACCTGGATGTCGTTCTCTTTCAATTGCCTTGTTAGCTTGGCGCATATCAACACAGCTCCTTCACTGTCCTTTTAAGGCACTACCATTATGGGCGAAACCCATGGTGTCGCACCAGTTGATCACTAAATGATGTCATGCTTTAGTAATGTCTCAAGTTCTTTTTCACAGCTTCCTGTAAATAAAATGCAATTCAACGAGGTCGCTGAGCAACAGGATAAACGTCCTCATTAATATGCAGTTGCACTTTCATTGTCTTAAGTTTTCCTAATGCACAAAACAATGATGGAAACTGACTCACTATTTCGTGATGAGCATTTATGTTGTAATTTACAGATATCAGTCCCATTTTACCAGCAGTACTGAAACTGAGTAAACAAGCTCTTGACAAAGTACCTTGAAATACTTGAATTGGTGCCTGAACTTTTTGTCTTTTTGTGCTTCATGGTTGCTACAAATGAACCTTGACTTTTTAATGGTGTAGAGCAGCCCATGTATACACTTTAGTCTTCGACGGTGTGAGACGGGGCACTGGAGACAGTTTGTTGTATTTCTCCTCAGGCATGATATTTATTGATGCACCACTGTCTATGATAAAAGGTATGGAAAAGCCATTCACCTTTAGTATGATTTTTGCACAGCGTCTAAATGAATTCCGTGACGTCACGTGTCGATCTTTCTTCGACTCACATTTTTTCTTGAATGTGACCAATCCGACATGCACACGTTTCTCTTTAGTGAATATCATCAACATCGCACATCCATCTGGCTCACTATCACTTGACAATGACGCTGAAGAACTTGTGGACAAAGATTTAGATGCCTATCAACTTAGTTTAGTTTCCATTTGCCTCAACTGATATGCCCGCTTGGCCTTGTGAGCATGAGTAGAACGTCGCTTCTGGAATGTTCAGGTGTCCATTTTGTTTTCTCGACGTGACGCACTTTGTTTTTCCTTTGCTTTGCAGACCATTACAAAATGATTCTCTTTTTTGCAGCCCTTGCATACCTGTCCAATGCCAGGACATTTACCTTTGCATGGAAAAGAAAAGCCTCATCTGAAGCATAGTTTCTTTTTCTTTGGAGACATCACTTTGTGGCCCTAGACTTTGTATCTCTGCTTACTTTTCATGTTTAGTGCTGACTCACTCTTGGCTCCTTCGGCTCCATGTCAGTAGCTTGTCAGTCTGCACATTCTTCGGCTCTTGCAGCCATGAGTACTTGCTCCAGACTGAGCATTTCTCTCAGCATTCGTCATCTGAATGAATCAGAAAGGCAACCATATACGACTCTGAGACGTTCGGCTTCTTCATCATTGAAATAATTGAACTTACAATGTTTGATGAGCGTATCAAGTCTTTTGACAAACTCATCCATCGTTTCAGGAACTTGCTGTCTTGCCTGTTTGAAAATGTACTGTGTGAGTGCGGGGCGGAAATAGAAGCTAGGAGGCCTGATGTGTTTCTCAATTTTTATGATTTATTTAAAAACTTGAGGTATAATAAGGTGTTCTTCTGGAGTTGTAGTTCTGGTGTTGGTTCCACTGTTCCTTCTCTCCTGGATTCCCGGTATCCCTCTTCTGCTGTCCGTCCCCAGGAGGCTCAAAGGAAAAAGAAAGGACGGTAAGACTCTCGGATTTGACAAATTAAGTGTCAGGAGGTTGGATAGTGTCCGTCACCACACCAAAAAGAGGGGGATAGGTTCCTATCTGTCACTATGGCCAAGTGCTCAAAAGGAAAGATAATAGTAATAAGCAAAAATAAATCAGGAACACAAAATGTCTCTGGGATTCCTTGGTCTATTCCCTGACTTCTTTTCAGATCTCTAATTAGCTACAGGCAAAAACATATTGCTCGGCCAAACTCTGGATATATTTTCTTAACTGCCTAGAAGAGATCTTCGTACACTTACTTCAGTGCCGATATGTCTTCAAAGAGTAACATGAGTAACATGACCAACAGAACATTAGGGCTGTGCTTCCTCAATTAGTCTCACACACGCATGGGTTATGCGATACTGTCCTGGCACAATACGAAGTGGACACGCTAACCAAATAAGCAGGTACACTTGGGCAGTTACCGGCGTGCAAAGGACAAGATGCGGCTTACAAACAAGTAGGGGAACAGACCCGCTACCCCTTATGTCCCTGCCACACCTTCTCTGTTGTTATTTCACCCTCCTCACACCCTCAAGGCACCCTCCTTTTGATTCGGAATCCACCCGCCCGGCCCGGTTCACTCACCATCCTGGCCGCAACTCTCCTGAGTTGCGGCGGCTTTCTCGCACCTCCTGGGGAAGGGGGGAATCCACCACTCTTCGCACCACTCTTCCTCTTTGTCCTGGACGTCTCCTGTGTCGCCGACCCGTCTTCCCAGTATTTCCTCTGCTTTTTCACCTTCAGGACGTTCTTCTCCTTCCTCGTTCCACCCTCCGGCTCCTTCCTCCTTCCCCTCCGCGTCTTCCGGGTCTGCCTTTTCTCCTCTTCCTGGCATTCCTGATTGGTCCTTCTCCCGATAGCCACCTCCTTCTTAATGCAGCGGAGAGGTCAGGAGCAACGGAATAAACCTTGCTTTCCCCTGATGTTCCCCGCATTGTGCTGCTTCCGTTTCTATCTCTGGTAGGTAACAGGGGTCGGGGCAGCGGTCCCAAGTCCTTCCTCACATCCCCCTTCCCTAACTTTCTTGTTTACAAGAAAAGGGTCCTGGGGATATCTGGAGAGATAATCAGCATTCGTTTGTTCTTTCCCTTTCCTGTGGTAAGTAGTGAATCTATAGGGTTGTAAAGCCAAAAACCATCTAAGGATTCAGTCATTATGTCCTTTATTTCGTGAGAGCCATTCCAGTGGGGCATGATCCGTATACAGAGTGAATTCCCGTCCGTCAAGGTAGTATCTCAGAGAGTCTATGGCCCATTTGATGGCCAGAGCCTCCTTTTCGATCACAGCGTAGTTTTTTTCTCTAGGGAATAGTTTCTTACAGATGTAGATGATTGGTCTTTCGTTCCCCTGGGAATCCTGTTGGGACAAGACTGCTCCTACGCCATACTCTGAGGCATCTGTTTGCAATATAAAGGGTTTGGTGAAATCCGGACTAAGGAGTACGGGCTTGGTTGTCAGGGCCTGTTTTAACTCAAGAAAAGACTGTATGGCCTTGGTAGATGGGCGTTTGAGTTATTTCTCAGTTCTAACTTCTTTCTTAAGGAGATCCATTAAAGGGGCAGCTATCTGAGAAAAAGAGGGTATAAATCTCCTATAATACCCCAGGATGCCCAAGAAGGCCCGTAGATCTTTTTTCGTGACAGGGAAGGGTAGGTTAGTAATAGCCGCTACTTTTTCTTCTTGTGGCTTAATGTATCCCTCACCCAAGGGATATCCAAGATATTTGACCGATCGTCCAGCTAGATGACTTTTAGCTGAATTTATGGTCATTCCTCCTTCCTTAAGTGCCTGTATCACTCTGCAGAGATGACTCAAATGTTCCTCCCACAAATCACTATAGATGATTATATCATCAATGTAGGCGGCAGAAAACATGGCACATGGTGTGAGTATCTGGTTCATCAGCCTTTGAAAGGTAGCCGGGGCTCCATGTAACCTGAAAGGGAGCATGGTAAAATGGTATAATCCCCCTGGTGTAGAAAAGGCCGTTTTTCCTTGTCCTGTTCTCGCAACGGTACCTGCCAGTATCCTTTGCATAGGTCAAGGTTACTTATATACTGGGCCTTCCCTAACCTTTCGATCATTTCCTCTACTCGTGGCAAAGGATAGGCATCGAATTGGGAGATTTTATTCACTTCTCTGAAGTCTATACAAAACCTGATAGAACCATCAGGTTTGGGTACTATCACAATGGATGCGCACTATTCGCTTTTAGAGGGTTCAATTATTCCCATTTTTAGCATCTGCTGTACCTCATTTTCAATGGCTTCTCGTCGGGGCTTGGGTATACGGTAAGGTCGTAGTCATACCCTTTTCCATGGGGAGGTGTGGATGGCATGTTGAATCAGGGAGGTTTTCACTGGTGTCAACGAGAAAACATCATGCAGAGGGAACAATCTTTCCCACAATTCCTGCTGGAGGGGTAAAGGTAAGTCAGGATCAATACTTTGTTGGAATAAAGGGATGTGGTTCTCTCCCTTCCCTATCAGGGCAGGTCTGGCACCTTCCCATTTCTTCAATAGATTAATGTGATAGATCTGGGTATTCTTTTTATTCTGTGGGTCTAATTCCAGGCGGTATGTGACTGGAGTGATTTTCTCAAGGACTTTAAAGGGACCCTGCCAGTGTCCTATTATTTTATGGTCTGAAGTTGGCATCGTTAAGAGAGCCAGGTCCACTACATTCAGGGTCCTTTCTGTGGTCCTCTTATCGTACTGTCTCTTTTGTGCCTCCTGTGCCTGCTCCAGGTGAGTCTTGACTATACTCCTAATCTGATGTAAATGAGTTTTTAGGTTCCATACATACTCAGGGAGAGGTTTAGCTCCTTCCGCTTCTTCCTCCCCTTCCTCTTTTACCATGTCCAGCAGTGTACGGGGTTGTCGCCCATATAAAAGCTCAAAAGGGGAATACCCCGTGCTCTTTTGTTGCTAACACCTGATGGCAAACAGGGCTAAGGGCAACATGTCCTCCCACTTACGGGTCTCTAATTCTAATAACTTTTTCAGTGTTGTCTTAATGGTGGCGTTGTACCTCTCTACTAATCGATCTGTTTGAGGATGGTAAGCGGCAGTGCATATTTGTTTTATATTTAATTGCTGACACACTTGTTTCATTAGGTGGGAGACAAAAGGTGTTCCTTGATCTGTTAGGATTTCCTTTGGGAATCCTATTCTAGAGAATACATTAATCATGGCCTTCGCTATCTGGGTTGTGTTAGGTTGCCGTAAAGGGATTGCTTCTGGAAACCGGGTGGCATAATCAACCATAACCAAAACATACCGATACCCACTACGTGAGGGAAGTAGGGGCCCGATCAGGTCCATTCCTACCCTTGAAAAAGGTTCTTCTATGATTGGAAGAGGGTGTAAAGGAACTTTTGGGTGAATATATCGGCTATTCTTTTGGCAGGTCGGGCATTCTCAGCAATATCGGTGGACTTGGTAATAGATGCCAGGCCAGTAGAACTGCTCTAGGATGGTTTTTTCAGTTTTTTCCCCTCCAAAGTGTCCCCCTAGAAGATGACTATGTGCCAAGAATAGCACCTTTTCCCTGAATGCCTGGGGAACTAAGAGTTGTGGCTTATGATCCCTTCCCCCTTTTCAGTATAATAACCCCTTTTTCTTAAAAAATTGGGGACCTACTTGTTGGGGATCTTCATTTTCTCCTGCTCTTTTCCAGGCTTCCTGGAGTGTACGGTCCTCCCTTTGTGCCGCGTGGAAACCTTCGTACCTTTCCCACATAGAGGTCCGGTTAGTATGCGTTACTGCAATGCAGGTCCATTCCTTTTTCTCTCTTTTTTTCTGTCCCCTACTTTTCTTGGGTTTGGCAGGTGGCCATTCTTGGTCTGCTACTTGGGAAAAGGGGGCTGTCTTTCTCCAGTAAGCCTCATCAGACCCACTGGTGTTTATCAAATCTTCCATATAGGGATAATCATTGCCTAACACTAGGGCTTCCGATAACTTAGGAATAAGTCCTATATTAAGGGTCACTGGTTCGGTGGTTGGTTCGTGTTGAACGCTTACTTCCGTAGTGGGATAGGTTTTATTGTCTCCATGTACGTACTGAATGTTCACATATCCAGTGGTATTTTGTACTCCTCCTGGTATGGCCTGGGGTCGCATTACACTATGAAGGCATCCTGTATCTATTAGGGACTCCCTGGGTTCTCCATTGATTGATATTTGACGGTGATATGGTGGAACTCTATGTCCGTCTGGGGTACAGAGAAGGGTCTTAGTTACCCCCACTTCCATGGTTCTTCTTTCTGAGGGCATATCTGGGCAATATGGCCAAACATTCCACAGTGAAAGCACTGTGGTCCCGGGTTAGGTGGGGGTCGTGGGATATGGGGTACTGTTCCTGGTAGGAGGGTCACAGTTTCTGCTTTCTTTGGGGTGGGATGTCTAAGGTTTCTGGGACCTATACCCTTTTCTTGTTGTCTCCATGGGGTTTCTTCTCGTCCTTTCTGTATCTCTTGTGCTCTGCTAAATGCACTGGCAATCTCCAAAGCTCGTTCCAGTGTTAGTTGAGTGTGTTGTCGTACCCATTTCTGGATGGGAGGGTGTAAAGAGGATAAATATTGTTCTAGGTATACCTTCTCCATTATCTCCTCCTTGGTAGATGTGATGGGCTTCAACCACTGATCCGTCATGTCTCTTACTCTATAATACAGTGCTCTAGGAGTTTCCTGGGGACCCTCTCATATTTCTCTCAGGCGGATCCTGTAGGTCTCTTTGTCTACTCCCAAACACTCTAGTATGCTTCTTTTTACTTCATCATATGGGGTTATCCCAAGGGGATTGGATGCTTGATACGCTGCTTGTAAATCCCCCGATAGGAGGGAACCCAAATATTGCCCCCATTCATCTAGAGGCCAGGTTGCGGCCCTCGCCATTCTCTCAAAATTTGAGGAAAAAAAATGCGGGTCTTCCCCACTGACATATTTTTGCATAACTACTGAGGGAAAGGTGGTATGAGTCCGCTGTTGTCCGAGGGTATCCGCTAGTTTACCAATTACCGTCTCTTGGGTATGACTTTGCTCAGTAAGAGTCTTATGCAGTTTCTATCTATCTTCTTCTGCTATGGCCAGGAATGTATCCATTATTTTTCCTAGTTTCTTCTGGTTCTCAGCCATCTTATGCATGACTGCCTCCATTTCCTTGGGTCCCACTTCTGACACCACCTGTGGGAGTGCGGGCGGAAATAGAAGCTAGGAGGCCTGATGTGTTTCTCAATTTTTATGATTTATTTAAAAACTTGAGGTATGATAAGGTGTTCTTCTGGAGTTGTAGTTCTGGTGTTGGTTCCACTGTTCCTTCTCTCCTGGATTCCCGGTATCCCTCTTCTGCTGTCCGTCCCCAGGTGGCTCAAAGGAAAAAGAAAGGACGGTGGGACTCTCGGATTTGACAAATTAAGTGTCAGGAGGTTGGATAGTATCCGTCACCACACCAAAAGTGGGGGGGATAGGTTCCTATCTGTCACTATGGCCAAGTGCTCAAAAGGAAAGATAATAGTAATAAACAAAAATAAATCAGGAACACAAAATGTCTCTGGGATTCCTTGGTCTATTCCCTGACTTCTTTTCAGGTCTCTAATTAGCTACAGGCAAAAACATATTGCCCGGCCAAACTCTGGATATATTTTCTTAACTGCCTAGAAGAGATCTTCGTACACTTACTTCAGTGCCGATATGTCTTTAAGGAGTAATGTGAGTAACATGACCAACAGAACATTAGGGCCGTGCTTCCTCAATTAGTCCCACACACGCATGGGTTAGGCGATACTGTCCTGGTGCAATACAAAGTGGACACTCTAACCAAATAAGCAGGTACATTTGGGCGGCTACCGGCGTGCAAAGGACAGACCCGCTACCCCTTATGTCCCTCCCGCACCTTCTCTGTTGTTGTTTCACCCTCCCCATACCCTCGAGGCACCCTCCTTTTCATTCGGAATCCACCCGCCCGGCTCACTCACCGTCCTGGCCGCAACTCTCCTGAGTTGCGGCTGCTTTCTCGCACCTCCTGGGGAAGCGGGGAATCCACCACTCTTCGCACCACTCTTCCTCTTCGTCCTGGACGTCTCCTGTGTCGCCGACCCGTCTTCCTGGTATTTCCTCCGCTTTTTCGCCTTCAGCGCGTTCTTCTCCTTCCTCGTTCCACCCTCCGGCTCCTTCCCCTCTGCGTCTTCTGGATCCGCCTTTTCTCCTCCTCCCGGCGTTCCTGATTGGTCCTTCTCCCGATAGCCACCTCCTTCTTCCTGCAGGGGAGAGGTCGGGAGCAACGGATTAACCCTTGCTTTCCCCTCATGTTCCCCGCATTGTGGTGCTTCCGTTTCTATCCCTGGTAGGTAAGGGGGGTTCGGGGCAGCGGTCCCAAGTCCTTCTTCACATGTACCTTTCATAGTAGACATTAGGCATTGGATTGAACTTTGTTTCTAATGCCTCCTTAATTTGATGGTAAGATATTTAATCAGATTGTGGTATTTCCTTTATCACTTCTTTCATTCCGTCACTTGCAAGGTTCTTTAAGTATTTGATTCTGTTTTTGTCATCTGCTTCTTCTGGCGCGTTAATGAAGTCATCGAATGTTTCGATCCATGCAGTCCATCTGGTGCCAATATTCTGATTTTTGGCAGTATCAAATGGAAGCGGTGCTTTCAGGAAAGCGACGGCGTTATAAGCAGTTATGGAACTTACTGACGCTGAGAGTATGTGCTGTTTGGACAGCGCTTGAGGGGCACCTACTTTTGTACCTTCTGGAAGTACTGCCTCAGTACTTGAGCTTGGGTCGTCTGGCCCACTCACCGGACGTGCTGCACCTTCTTTCTCTTTTACAGTAAGTATTTGTTTTGTCTCTTGCATGTGTTTGTCACCATTTTCAATCTTTTGCAGTGTATCTGGTTTCCACTGCCTTTAGCGTTTTTGTATCTGGCCATTTCTCTTCCAGTGCTTCCTTGCACCTGGCTATTGCTTCTTTTAGCACTACTCTGTACCTGGCTGTCGCTGCCTTTAGCATTATCATTCCATGTTGTTCTGTGTTTTGTTGTGGAGCAGTACCTCTATCTCGGACTCACCAGAGGATTCCTGGCCGATAACACACAAATTTCTTTGTAAGGCCTTTGTCTTCTTTGAAAGCTTTGCACTGGCTGGAGTGGTGCTTTGACTCCACATATGCCAACCATTGAGCTTCACTTTACCTGAGGCGCATGTGGCACGCACAAGCAGTTTGCTGGACCACGGCAAACTCTCTGGGAGAGCACTGTCGGTTCTTTGGGTTATGTATCCCCTATCTCATCGCCAGTTGTAGTGTCCTCCCCAGCCTTGGAGCGTGTAAATGATTACTCCACACATGGAGCTTGGTATTACATGTCTTTATCTCTCAAAGTATAACCATTAACTTAACATTCTACATCACAAATTCTATCAACCACACCCAAGCACTTACGTCACTGTTCTAGAGTCGGTCAGGAACAAAAAGAGTCCTGTCATCTCTAACTCACAAGACAATACAGCTTTTAGTGGACAAATGTGCAATTGGCGCTAGGATACTTTTAGGCCCATCAGTGGAGTTGTCGCTATCCAAGAATTAGCCCCTGTAATACGCTATGACAGATTAGAATTAAAGTTGCAGGTCTAATATGGGCAAGACTTCTTCTTCTATTAATCATATCCCAATTCATATCACTCCCACTTTATTATTATGCAAAGTCCCCACATTCTCACCGACTTTGTTGGCTTATTTTTACCCCTGGGCTGCACAACATTCTTTTACCTTTCTAATCTGATGACAAATCAAGGGTGAAGTTCTTTCTTTTCAAAAACAATAAAGGACTGGTATTGGACCTGCCAAGAATTGTCAATGACAGGGATGCTTCACCACTCGAACTGCTGGAGATGTGGTCAGCCAGACTGTCCAGCTCTACACTAAGATGGGCAGCTTGATGACAGTAACCAACAGGCATTGTGGAGTTAGATCACCCTACAGGGATTTGGCAGGTTCACTCACCCTAGACATGATAGGTTAGAATGCACTACATAGGAGTACAATTTATTACAGTACTTGTATGCAAGCATATATTCTCCATAATCAGCAAAATGGTTGAGCTGTTTATCTTCTTCACTATTCTTGTAAGGCTAATCACATTATTCTGTTCCTTCTATTGATTACTGCAGTGCAAGTATTTTACTCAAGAATCACAATGCTTGAATAAATGTATCGATTTGGGTATGCATAAGGGACTAAGTGAAAGGGTTCTAGATCTGGAGTCAGGGTTGTCATGTTCTGAGATTGCACATCCATTTGTTACCCTGCAAGGTTGGGGTGCAGATGGTGCACTGTGATCTAGCAGGACGTAGGCCAACACATCCGGATGGTGTGAGTGGAATCAGTCTCGCACAGTTCTGATGGTTATTTTATCTCACAAATGCACAGTTTTACTTGAGAAAGTATAAGCCATATGACATGGTGCCGCCAATCTTCTAGCTCGGGTTCTTATTTAATGGCTTGCCTGAGTAGCTATCTATTGTATACCCAAAGACCCCTATTCACCTCTTAACAGGAGAGGTCTGTGGTGTTAGGGAAAAATCCTCCTCAGCTGAGTAGGTAAATCCTACATATTGGCTGTAGGTTGTTCAAGCTTGAACCTTTCAGAGGATTGCCCCAAAGAGGTACCCTCTCTGATTCCACATATTCATATGGCTGAAGACGCACCAATAAATATACCAGCGAACTGCAGACATGCAGTTACACAAATGCTGTTACAATGTGGACTACCCCAGAAGAAGGGTGACATTACCTTTGTGGTGGAGGCCCACGAAGCATTTAGCACAGAGGTATTCTATTCAAGGGTTACATTCCCAGCAGCTAATACAACTTCAAAACCTTTTCGCACATACACTGCAAATACAGTTTCTAACAACTATTAAGCTTATGAAGCATTAGAAAGAACTGCATATACTATACACAGATTTGGTCTAAACGTATAGATTTTTAACATATTTTGTCATGCGAACGATGGCACATTCAATGAAGGATACACGGTACCAATTGCATATAAATTGCATTTATACACCAATGCAGAGATGCGTTTTTCACCAACAGAAAAGATTCTGAAGGCAGTACAGACTGCTGTAGTGAGAGAAAGAGCCTTGATTCATGGGAAACGCATCATTGTCGTGACGCCGGTTCCAGCCTTAGAGGCTATCACAAAGGCCAGCGTTCCAAATGCGAAAGCATTACATCCAAGATGGATATAGTGGGCCAACTCTCTCACTGCAACAGATGTAGAGTACATCTTTGACTCTACATTACAAACACAAGCATACCTGCAATATGAAAATGAAATCCTCTGCTTAATGAAGTCATGACTCAAGACCAGTATGATTATATCATCTATACGGATGGTTCAGCACAGCGTGTCATAAGGGCAAAGCACCATTACTCTGCAGCGTGCACCGTTGTGAAAGGTAGAATGGAGGAAGGAGAATTCCGCCCTCACAAAACCTACATGCAGTCACTAGATGATTGCACAGCACAGCTGGCTGAACTTAGAGCTCTAATTCTGGCACTTGAGAATATGGATCCTTGATTCCCCACACTTATCGTGTGTGATTATTATTATTGTGCCCAGTCTTACAATGAGTACTTACATTATTGGAGCCAGAATGAATTCAGAGATCCCAGAGGGGACACCATAAAGCATAAAAAGCTTTGGGGATAAAAGGCGTTTGCCGCAGACTCATGTAATTCACACACTGAGTCATCAGCGTGTAGGAATACACGTTTTAGGGAATTCCATGGCTGGCAAAGCTGCAAAAGCAACATTGCAAAACTACTGCAGCCGTTGCAATTACTTGTTCAAGTACGAGCATAGATCGAGACATCAAGTCATTATCTGGACATACACAGCAGCCACATTCCATTCGGACCAGGGTCTGGCGTTTGCCTCCAGGGCTTACAGAGACACCATGGAAAAATTGTGTGTGATTGTGTGGTACTCCTCCCCCTATCATCCAGAGGGAAAAGAGGTAGTGGAGAAGAAGAATCAGGACTTAAAGCAGTCTTTAACAGCCAGGGTATTTGGTTCAGGTGGCAGTTGGGTTCATCACCTGTACGGCGTCCAAAGAGCCCTAAACAATCTGCTTAGAAAATCCCTGGGTGGTCGGAGTTCCTATGAGATCCTGTTTGGGGTTAAGATATGGGTTCCTGACCTCGACAGTCCCAGTTCAGTGGTGGCTGAAACACCATTTGACATCAATGAACGTTTGAATGTTTTACAGGATTTGAAGTACTTTCGAGAAGCTCAGAGCAACATCCAGCAGAAACGTTATGCCACTGGAGAAGTGAAGGATGCACCAGCAACTCCTGGTTGGATCCCCAAGATTGGTGAAGTAGTCTGGGAGAAGATTGTGGACAAGAAGGAATTCGGGCTATCTTACAGAGAACCTGCACTTGTCCTGGCCGTTGAAGGTACGAGAACTGTACTTCTACCACCCTTTGCTGGTTGCAAAAACAAGAGATTTGAGTAAATAGATCTCATCAAACCACATAATGTCGCCTGTTTTTACCATTATGGTTGCATTTCCTACATAAAGCAAGTACTCCATGTGCAGTATATAATTTTTTTTTTTATTACAGAGTTTTATATAGCGCAAACTTGACCCGAAGGTATCGGGTGTCAGAGCGCTTTACATAGCACCAGTTGCGTTACATGAGGACACATTCATTTTTGTTAGGCAGGGGGAGATTAAGTGGTTTGCCCAGAATCACAGGATGTTCAGCGTCATTGCCGAGACTCAAACCCAGTTCCCCAGATTTGAGGTCGACCGCCCTAGCCGTAGGGCCAACTCCTCTCTCCATAATTGCACACAATGGAAACATTGCCCTACACCACCAAGGGGTAGCTCAAAAGCATTTGCACAGAAGTTTATATATTTTTCAAGTCATAATCCAGCTGACCCAGAGTCTTATTATTATAAACTTGCACCCTCACGGGCTAAGAAAACTATGCTAACTGACACTAAGCATATTTATTCTGCACCTTTCATTTCCCAGTTGCCTGTACAAGGGTTTGACTTTTGGAATGACAATGTTGATTTAAAATACATTTGGGGCACTAAGGATTGGCAGGTTCAGAGGAAGGAGGCTTTATTTACAGTATGCCTTATACCACAATGTTAGACCTGGCATCATTGGCGTGGGTTTCCCCTGTATTTTTTGCCTTTGCCGCCTGTGTTTTACTGTGTGATGGACTTCATTTTTGCTGGTCTAGATGCTTTGGACACTTTGCCACTGCTGTTCAGTGCCAAAGTGCAAGTGCTCCCTCTGTAAATTGTTGTTATAGATTGGTTATTCCATGATTGGCATATTTGATTTACTGTTAAGTCCCTAGTACAGTGCACTGTGTGTGCCCAGGGCCTGTAAATCAAATGCTGCTAGTGGGCTTGCAGCACTGATTATGCCACCCACATAAGCAGCCTGTAAAATGGAACTCAGACCTGCCACTGCAGTGTCTGTACGCAGTTTTGTACTGCTATGTCGACTTGGCAAGTGCACCCACTAGCCAGGCCCTAACCTTCCCTTTTCTTACATGTGAGTCACCCCTAAGGTAGGCCCAAGGTACCCCTGTGGGCAGGGTGCAGTGTATGTGAAAGGTAGGACATGCCCTGATGTGTGTGGCATGTCCTGATAGTGAAATCTTGCCAATTTTGTTTTTCACTATTGCAAGGCTATCTGTCCCATAGGATAGAATGGGGAGTTAACTTATAACATCTTATAAGTATAATTGCCCATGCGAACAATATGGGAAAATAAAGTTTAGTATGCCTGAACTCAGAATGTAAAGAGTCATCTTTTAGTGAGGATGATTTTTACATTCTGTGTTTGAAAATATCACTTTTAGAAAGTAGGTATTTTCTTTCTTAGCCATCCTGTGTGCCTCCGCTAGGTTTGTATGTCGACTGTTTTAGAGTGACCGGGGCTGGGAATGTGCATTCTGTTCAGACAGCCACTTGGGGGGTTGAGGTGTGTCCTGCCTTTCCAGGGTGAGTCAGGGCTGGGCTGCATTTAGAGTAGGGGGGAGATTCCTTTCACACCTGAATGGGCCTGGCTTCATTGGACATTGCTGTCTCCACCTTCTGCCGGGCAGCTGCACTGAGAGGACAGAACTGGTTTTGGCTGGGCACAGGGCTTCTCTGCCACCAGAAAACAAAGGATTTTGTGCTATAAAGAAGTGGGGCCCAGACCCCAGACTTTTAGATTACATTGGACTTCAAGAGGAACCTCTGCCAAGGAGAAGAGCTGGAAGAAACTGGAGGAGGAGTACTGCCCCTTTGCTGTGTGCTGTCTGGGGTTGGCCTGCAGTAGCTAAATCTGCCAAGGAGAGGAACTTTGTGTGTATCCTGCTTGAGAAGTATCTCCAAGGGCTTGGAAGTGGAGTTTGCCCCCTGTTCACGAGGTCGCAGGTACAGCAAAGACCTCACCATCCTTCTGGGCACTGTCTCTGGAACCGCTGGTTTCAGTCGCCGCAGAAGAAAAGAGCAACAGACTCTGTCCACGAGTCCGTCACAGGATTCTGTGTCCTAAGCGCCCCGCAGAAGACACCACAGCACTTCGCACCGCTTCCCTGGTCTCACCGACGCCGTCTGGACGATCGTCACCAAGCCGTTGCTTGCTCCGCGACCTGAGGGCACCGCATTCCTCACCGCCTCACTTCACCCTGCCTGGACATCACCGACACCACCGCTGCCCGACTGGTACATCGACTGGCTCCGTCGCCTGCACCGCAGCCTGCCAGCACCGCATCGAGCACCGCCTCATCTTGCACCGTAAGCCTTGGCCTCACTGACGCTGTCTGGATGATCGTCACCGAGCCGCTGCCTGCACCGCATCGTGCGGGC
The DNA here is from genome assembly GCA_963921515.1 of Calotriton arnoldi. Classification (NCBI taxonomy): domain Eukaryota; kingdom Metazoa; phylum Chordata; class Amphibia; order Caudata; family Salamandridae; genus Calotriton; species Calotriton arnoldi. The sequence goes on from CAWUFW010003548.1 coordinate 246,100, forward strand.
ACCGCCTCTGCACCGCTTCCATTTTGCAACGCAACCGCGATGGTTGCCCCGACCGGCTTGTACCATCAAGTTGGCCGCAACAAGAAAGGTACTGTATTTGAGTCTGTCTTCGCTTTTGCTGACCCGCACCGACGCGGTTGGCTGGAACTGTTAGACTCGTACGGAGCTACCGACTCGGAAGAACTGTGTTTTTCAGCTATTTCTGCACTTTAAAGGTTATCTTGCAAAGTAACTATTTTTACAGTATTGCATGTTGGATTTTTGTCGTTTTTGGTCTTGTTTGGTTTACATAACGATTACTTATTTTTCTAAACTGGTGTGGTGTCCATTCGTAGTGTTTTCACTGTATTACTGTATTCATGCACAAATGCTTTACACACTGCCTCTGAGATAAGCCTGTCTGCTTGTGCTAAGCTAACAAGGGGGTGAGCAGGGGTTATTTTAGAAGTGTATCCCCCCGTACCCTGACTAGGATGAAGGGTCCCTACTTGGACAAAGGTGCAAACCATTGCCAACTAGAGACCCCCATTTCTAACACACAACAAATGATTTTCCTGAACAAAACCGTGCAGCAAACAGCCTTTCTTGGACAGGGCAACATAAAAGATTTAAACACACCAAACAAGCCCATATTTGCAAACTGGCAACAATTCATAAATTACACTGAGGAAACAAAAGCCACCATGCTTCACAATGGCTCTTACAATTCTTCAGCTACCAATCAAGCTGGATATTTAGTGTGGTTGTTAGACACTAACAGATGTCAGGCTCATTTTCTGGGTTACACCTACGGGTTTAAGATCGGTAGGCCCAACCCACGATAAGCGCAGGCACAACACTAGGGGGTGGTAACAACTTACAGTGTTGAGAAAATATGCCTAGGTTGGCTAAAAATCTCAACATTGTCTCAGGTGAAGCAACACTTGTCCCATCTTTCTAATGACATGGGATTACAGGACTTTTTACTAGGTCCTCGAAGACCATGTCAAAAGTGCTTTCTGTATGCAATATGCAATGAAGTGTGGAAGATTTCACAGCAGAAAGCTCCTGAGAGATTGCGCGAAATTGACAGGGCAAATCTTGACAGGGCTTTTGCCCTTTCAAGATTTATGCGTGCTGCATTATGCAGCGCGCATAGAAAGAGGAAAACACCTCTCCTGATTGTCTTTGTGCAGGAGGGCGTCCCTTTGTGCACAAAAACAAACTCCCTGCAACGCAGGCACCCTTGCACTATGGTGCAAGAGTGCCTGAGTCTGCGCATGGCAGCCAATTGTGCGCCAGCGCTGGGGGGAGCACAGGGATCCGTCATATCGTTGTAGATATGACGCATCCCTGTGCTTTTAAAGTGACTCAGTGCGGTGCAGCAAAATGGCTTGTGGCACCTGCGCTGAGTCACTTTCTCGTAAATTAGGCCCATAGTTGTAAGGATTACCTGGCGAACAACACTTTATGGTGCTGCGAGCAACATGTTACTCACGAGGTACACATTGGGGACCACAGATCCAGCTCATTTTAAGGCATCAGTGGAAGTGCATTCCACCATGTCAGTTGCACCTGAATCAGTTACAGATTTGTGAAGCTGGATATTTTTCCTCATAATTTAACGTGAATGTCATACAGCTTATGCTAAACGTATGCTTGACTACTCTGCCCAAGAATCATAATCATAAATGTACTTTACGTCTTAATGTGGAATCAAGAAATGGTGGATTTCCCTACAGGACCATTACTGAATTTACAGAGTGTCATTGTAAGGTCATTGTGAAAGATTGCTCAGCAGAGTGTGCTAAAGATGTTTCATGGGAGTTTGCTCAGTGTGGCTTCTGGAGCATTATGGAAAACTACAAAGTGTGCTAACGCCTCAATGTAAACTAGGCTTGCTTCCTGACAATTTTCAACGAAATTACCAAACTACTGTGCTACAAAATGTACTTTTTTTCCCCTTTCTATCACTGAAATCATCCTTGGGTAGAACAAAGACTCACCCATATAGTGGACCTTGCACCTTACCAAAGCTATTAAACTGGAACTACTAGAAATCCATGGGGTGAACACCCACCGTCTCCACCATCTCCAAGTAAAGTAATTTCCAATCCTACCAAGTTTTTAGTTATGTTGATGTTATAATATACTTGAAATGTATCATTTACCACTGAGGACCTAATTATGAGTGGCTTGGAGAATTTGCAATATTTATGGCACCAAATGAAATCTGCCACTCTAGGTGTCGGTATTCACAGGACCCGATAAATAGCGCTTATCACAAGTTTTTGGAGAATAAAATCCGGATTTTGTTGCTTATCACACCAAAACACGCATGTTCCAGAGATTAGTAGGCATTTTATCTCCTGTTAATCCTCAGCAGGTTAAACCTACCAAATTTTAAAAGGGAACGCAAACATTATCAAACCCAGGAATTACTGAGGGTGATAAAGTTCACATACTTGTAATTCCAATAACTGCACAAACAGGGTCGCACTGTGGACGGCCTTATCTAGGGCACTCGTAATGAGGGCCTAAATGGTGCTCCAGGCCTTCTTGTTACGTTGTATATAAACCCCAAAATGTTTGAAACACTGTTAGTGGCCTAATGTACTGTAAAATGCATAATGTGTCTTTAATGTCTCAAACACTTACAGGGGAGAGCACGCAGCTATCTTAGAAAATAATTTAGTTTAAATAATTTTAGTATTGGCCAACATTTCTGGCACAATGTTATTCAAAATTCAGATCGGTTACTTTTCAAATATTTCTTGAGAAGAATCACATTTTTAGTAAATTGGTCTTTTGATCCAACTCAATTTTGGTCACTATCACGGGATATTAATATGCTTTAAATGTATATTATGGCAGTCAATATCCCCCCCAAAATGTTGTTAATTACTGCAAAAATAAGTTCCTTTTCTATGTGTAATGTGTTAACTAGACTTCATGTTTCAATCCTTTTTGTGGTTCAAATGTTACTCATAATTTAGACTGACACACAAATATTGCTCATTGCTCACAACAGGTTGGAGACCCCTGCGCTGGAGCATTTATAATTAAGGGAAGTAGTACGTACTTTTACATGTCTATGTGAATGGGCTCTGAAAAACGCAGCTCCCTATACGTAAAAGTACAAAGAGGACACAGTCCTTTCTAGTTGTGCTAATTGTATATGAACGTGACCCGAATATTTCCATTTTAATCCAGTTTTATGTGATTGGGGGCCCATTTCACAAAGGCACGTGAGATAGTGTAAAAGAGCGCAAGAGTATTCTTTTACGTACTCTTAAATGCCTTCGTGAATTGGACCCATCCCCTTTATACCTGCCTGTTCAGATAACAAATCTATGCACTCTGGCATAGTCATGGCTCAGTTTCTCTGGACCAATTATACTAAGCCAACTGAAAACAACGATTTGTAAAAAGAAAGTTCTGGTCTGGAAAAATGTATCCCATTGACGTAGGGTCACCTGCTAGCTACCTAAAATCAACACTGAAAAATTCAATACCTTTGGCTTTGTTACACATGAAAGTGCATCTCCATTGACTGAGAAGTTTGTGTACGTGGTTTTGTGGAGAGGTGAGTTGGTAATGTGAGGGTGAGTTGATGGTCATGAGATCGATGGATAATCAATGATTGCACAGATGCTTGAAGCTGTGAATAGTGTAATGAGTGAGTGTTAGAAATGGGGGTCTCTAGTTGGCAGAGGTAGGTACCTTTGTCCAAATAGGGACCCTTGCTTCTAGTCAGGGTAAGGGGGATAGACACTTTAGATAACCCCTGCTCACCCCCTGGGTAGCTTGGCATGAGCAGACAGACTTATCCCAAAGGCAATGTGTAAAGTATTTGTACTCAAAACACACAGTAATACAGTGATAACACCACAAATGGACACCACATCAGTTTAGGACATATAAAGCATCTTTATCTAAACTCAACAAGTCCAAAACGACAAAACTCCAATATACATGTAATACGAATGTGACTTTTCAAAGGTTTCAAACAACTGGGGGGCATATTCTCAATGAGCCATCGCCGAGTTATCGGCACTTTATCGCAGCCAAAGTTGCAATAAACTTATCACCCAATTCACAAGCCGGTGCTAACAGCCCATAGCACCAGTTTACCTGCGATAGCAGCCGCAAAAAACATCGCCACAGATGACCCCGGCAACTATCGCTAATGAGATGCAGAGTAGGCGTACCCGTGCAAAAAGCCTCGTCAACACCACTCCTCAACATTCTCAACGACCAGCCAGATCTGCGATAAGCCCACAAAACATGCGATATGGCGCGTTAGCTGCAGGAAATTAACACCTGCTCTGACCTGGTGCAAAGTCGGACGACAGCCTGCACCACAAAAGGGAGCCCACCCCACAGCCACACCTGAAGGACAACAGATGCCATGGAGCCACTGAACATGCGGGCCGGACACCCAAGAGGGCCCCAACACCCACCTCCACCTCCCCCAGGACCACCCCCCCGGACACCCACCGCCCCCTCCCCGGACCAACACTGAGGCAGTGCAGACAAAGACAGCGACCCTCCGAAAATGCACCAACCTCACAGACTCAACACCAGAGAATGTCATTGCCCACTATATGCTCAAAGGGACAACCCTCCTCCGCATCCTGACCACCACTGCCCACAGGCTGAAGGTACCAACACAGCGGACAACCAACATCCCACCTCAGACAAAGCTGCTGGCCGTCCGTGCTGCACGTGTTGGCCTCTTGTACCCTCCAACCAACATCCGCCTGAGACGGAGGAGTCACACAGCCAGGCCAATCCAAATCCCCCACAACAGTCATGGTTGACACCATCAGCTAGGTTCCCCACCATCTATACTTCACACACACTGCGCAGGACCAGCCCGAGACCAAGCAAGGCGTGTACGCCACAGCTGGCATCCCGCACGTGTCAGGGGGCAATTGACTGCACACAATAAGCGCAAAAGAAAGCGCACGTATCCCACCAATGTTCAGGCAACAGTGGACCACCGTGGAACCTCCGCCAACGCCGCCGCCAACCACCCAGGCAGTGTGCATGAATCCTACACCTTCCGACAGTCCAACATCAACCTGCGCCACCAGGATGGCACCCACGGAAATGCACTGCTCGTTAGCCAATACCAAATGCACACACCACACACCTCAACTCTACAATCATGCAACACACAACACAGGAAATGCACACCACACAAGCTCACATACAACATGCACACCCACCAGACACGACAGCACAACTCACTGTGGGAACCTGGGCCAGCCTGTTACATGAGCCATCAATGGCAGGGCACCTCGGCCACACAATAGCAGAATGTCGGAAGACCCGGGGACCAGGCATGTGCGAAGGAGGCAAGGGAACGATGAATGAGAATGTACACAATGCCAAGTGAGTCGTGGATGTGCTGGCCAGACTGCATTATGCAGGCCACACACACATCCATGTCGACACACACCGCTGGTGTTTGGAGTGTAGTGGACAGTGGACGCAACCATGTCACCCCAGCCAGTGGGGGAGTATGCAGAAATGTTGCCTGTTACGCCACCCCTCTAAGCGTGAGCGGAGTGGGATGGCCCGGCGTACGCCAGGCCAGCGTAGGGGTGTGAATAAAAGGCACGTAACTCTGGGCGTGGTTCTCTTCCGGAATGCCCAATGTCTCTGCCAGGGCGGCGCCTCTCACCCCGCCACGAGGCCGACGCCGTGAGCGAGCGGTGTTGCCAGCGATCCTGTGCGCCTGCTGCACCCCGGGACGCTGGTCCCCGAACAAGTACTGCCCGCCCCTGCGCACCCAGGCCTCAATGCCCACCTGCCGACACCTGCGTGTGTCGAAGAGGGCTCACCACGTGCCGGTGCAATCTCCAAGGCCGAGGCCTGCGACCTTGGCTGCCTCCTCAGACCATCACGGCCTCCGCAACACAGGCCCGCAGTACTCCTTTCACGTTGACGTACTCCACCGGCATGCACAGCGGACAAGTAGGTCACACATTTGGAACTGAGTCTTGATTACACCATAGCAGAGCACATTAATCATGGCTGAGTGTATGCCACTATACACCCTCGATGTGGTGCCAACAGGTCTTAGCAGTACATCACAACTGCAAGATTCTGTGGGCCCACGCAGACTACTGCTATCGGCCTACGCTGCACCCGAGTAGGTCACAGAATTGGAACTGAACATCGATTATTCAATGGCAGAGTGCATATCATTGCACGCAAGGAGAGGCGTAAGAGGATGACGCGTTGCATTTGTGAGTTGAAAAGGATCATCGTTACGGAGGTGATTGGACACTACCGACAACTGCCCTGATGTCACTAACTCTGTGCATCGCGAGCCCACGACACGTGGCATGTTGCCCACTGCTGACCACTGCCTCCGGCCTACACGGCGGTCCAGTAGGTCACAGGGTCTTGATTTGGCAATGCCGGAGTTCATATCAGTGTACCGGCATCATCGCAGACTGCATCCCCTCTCAGCCCCGGTGCCACTAAGTCTGTTCCCCGACATTCATGGACACTCCCTGGTCACACATTGGTGGCGTCTGAGTCTATGGACTAGGGGGTAGTTTTCATCCTCATGCAGTTGGTATCGAATTGGTGGTGGCAACGAGGCTGTCGCTTTCCACTCCTCCATTTGCTGCTTCCGGATAGCTTCTGCCCTCTGCATCATGCCCTGGAGGACACCTTTCACTGTCCCCCGCAACCCTTCGCCACAATCAGCTTCGACATCGACGAGGACCCGCTCAGTCTGCGTGGCCCTGCCTCAGTGGACGGCAAGTCACCGTCCCGTGGCGGTGTGCCTGTGCCGGCCGCTGTGCATCCGGGGCCACTAACTCTGTGCAGCTCAAGTCAGGGACCCTGACTGAATGAATATTGGATGACCTCTGTGACGGTGGTCTTGGGGTCATCGACGCCATGCGCATGTGGCCCTGCGCTGTCCGCTGCCTCCGGCCTCAACTGCGGACCACCAGGGCTCACACATCAAATCGAGTCCTGACTGGCCCGGACGTCGCATCACCGCAGGAGGCACACGCCACCATCGCCAGGGCCAACTCCAACCACCATCTTCCAGAGTCGAAACAGTGGTACTGGCAGACTGACAGAGTTGCTCAGACCTGTCGTGGATGCCATCATCTGCCTGATCCCCTGCTCAGCACTCCAGGTGCCACTGACTCAGTGCACTGCAACTCACGGACACCTCTGTTTGTATGTTGGGTGACCTCTGTACTTGCTCCGGCTCCCTCCATGTTGCTCAGCAGTTGACTCTGTTATGCAGGTGTTTTCTGTTTCCATAGCACTGGTGTCCACTGTTCAAGTTGGTGCCAGCACCAAGCACTCCATGCAGGCTGGCTCATGCTCACCCCACACACATCCAGCACAGGCGTCACTGTACATGTGGCCTGCCAATAAAGGGGCCGGGCGCACGTGCCCGTAGCCAATTCAACATAATATCTGCGTGTGTCCCTGTGGTTTTGTTGTATGCATGAGGGCCCTGGGCCCTACGACATTACATTGTGCTGTGTACAGCGGACGCAGACATGTCACCGCAGGCAGCGGGTTGGGAGCTTGGGCATGTAGCTTTGTCGTCACCCTCTCAATTAGTAAGGGGAGTGGACTGGGCCATCGTACACAGAGCCAACGTGGGTGTGTGACTGGTATGTGCGTGCCCCTGGGCGTGGTTCTGTACTGGGAATGTGCATCTGCATGTGTCTCTATGGCAGTGTGGGTCTCCTTTGTGGGGTGTAGGTGGTCCCTGAAGGGTAATAGACACCCACGTATGTGATCTAGTTCGCCTTCCATGGGTTCGGACCACACCCCCCCCTTTCGGCCCCCTCCTTTTGGCGTTCTGACACCTGGAATTGGGGTGCCATGTGTGGGTCGGTGTAGTGTCGTGAGCCAGCCGTGCTTGTGGGTGCTTCATGCTGAGTGGTCTGTTGCAGGGGCTGGGTTCTCCTCGAAGTAGCTTGGCTGCCCTGGTCCTGGTGATGGGTTGCGTGGGATGTCCATGGGCTGTTGTAGGGCATCGGTGTCGAAGGTGTGGTGGTCCTCTCCGGCATCACTGATGTGTGGTCTTCTGTGCTCTGCTGGAGGTGTTGTGTGTCCCTCTGCAATGTGAAGGGGAGATGCATGTTGACATTGTGTTGACATGTATGTTGGCGCATTGTTCTTGTTTACATGCAGACTGTATGTCAATGTATATTGTGACTGTTTTGGAGGTGCAGGATTTAGATGTGGGACAGTGTACATTTGGACTACATGAAGGATGTGAGGTTGTACGCGTACATTTCCATTTCACAGTTTCCAGCTCTGTCAGATGTAGTAGGCCTGTTTCTGCGCATGTGCGTAGCCAGTTGTGTCCTCTGTTCTGCAGTGTCGGGGTTACACATTGTACCACATTGTCGTCAATGTGGATGTGCTGTTATTGCTATGTGTGTATGCTGCAGTGTGCCACGGCGATGAGGGACATGGTCCAGGGTCATTGTGGGTGTGCAGTGTGCTACACATCGTTGCGCATGTGTGCCATTGTGCCCATCTCCCCCGTCCCCCCAGTCCCTGGTCTTTCCTCACCCTGTTGCTGTTGTGTCAGGTCCTCTCGAGCTGTGTCCGTACTCCCACCTCCTTGCACCGTCTCCACACTGATGACTGGCCTCCATTTCCTCCAGCTCCTCCTGTGGCGCAGGACTCCCACCTCCTGTAGCCGTTGCTGCCTTCCTGTTGGCAGCAACTGGGCCTGGTTTAGGTTTTCACATCATGCCGGCGCCTCTTGGCCTCCTCCATTGGCCCCATCGACACTCCGGCTGCATTCAAGGTGTTCTGATTGTGGGTCAGTTGCTGGTAGTGTTCTGTCACCTCCATGACGCTGATCTTGTTTTCCTGCGGACTGCACCCAGTCTTCCTCTCCCTCTTCTCCTTGGCCTTCCCCGAACCAGTTGTTCCTTGCTGGTGGTCTGTGGGGCTTGTGGGGTTCGCGTTGGCCTCTGCGCTGGGTCAGGGTGCCTCCATGTTGCTACGCACAGTGGATTGTTTCTGGTGTGTTGTTTGTGTAGCTATTATAGTGCATTTTCCCGCCAGACGCGTGGGATTTGCAGGCCTGTGGCTGGTTTTCGCAGATTTTTGTATCGCGATTGGCCTCATCGCATCTATTTTTGTGTTAGTGTTTCGCATTTTTGCGGTGTGGCGTTGATTTTAACGCGGTCAGTTGACGCGTTATCTGGAGACTATCGCATGGTACCGCCGTGTTGTGAATACTTGGTTAACACGGCGTAAATTTCCTGCGGTAGACTGCGATGTTGGAGGTTGCGTTAAGTAACTTTTGCGATGGTTATCACACGTTCTTGTGAATATCCCCCTGGGTCCATAGAAAACTATGGATGCGTGATTTCCCACAAAGTACCTGTAGATGCGTCAAAATTCACAAGGGCAAACAGCCACAGAGATGGGAAGCGGCGAAAAACAAAGAGATGCGTCAGTTCCTGAGACCATGGGGAGGCAATGCAACAGTTCTGCTGCACGCAGGAGAAGTGATGCTTCAAATCCAGTCAGTAGGGGGAAGTGATGCATCAATTCTGAGACGGTTCTGGTCCGTGGGTGAAGCGTCGGGAAAACTTGCCGCACAGGTACGATGCGTGGAAATCTGGGGTGCGGCAGCGATCGATGCTGCGGCGTTGAGTGGCGCTGCGTCGGTTTCTTCAGCCGCGATCCCTTGATGCGTCGGTTCTTGCAGTGACGACAGGCGCTGCGTTGGTTTCGGCAGCGGTGCAGCGATGTGTTGAGATTCTTCTCGCACAGCGGTGCTGCGTCGGAAAAACTGCCGCAAGAAGAGCGATGCGCCAATTTCTTCAGTTCTTTGGGTTTCTTCCAGCTCCAGCAGCAAGTACAACCTCCAGAGGCCCAGAACTGGAACAGGCACCTCCTGGCAGGTAAGAACTCTCAGCAGTAGAGTTCAGGGGAGCTGGGGGTGAAGTCATTGTGTCCCAGAGACCTCCGAACAGGAGGCCAGCACACACAGGCCCTTGGAGATCTTCTTCAAGCAGGTTCAAAGCAAAGCCTTTCAATAGTGAAAAACGAAATTGGCAGTATTTCACTATCAGGACATGTCACACATACCAGTACATGCCCTACCTTTCACATACACTGCACCCTGCCCATGGGGGTACCTTGGGCCTACCATAGGGGTGCCTTACATGTAAGAAAAGGGAAGGTTAGGGCCTGGCAAGTGGGTGCATTGCCAAGTTGACATGGCAGTTAACAACTGCGCACAGACACTGCAGTGGCAGGTCTGAGATACCTTTTCTGGGCTACTCATGTGGGTGGCACAATCAGTGCTGCAGGCCCACTAGTAGCATTTGATTTACAGGCCCTGGCACACTTAGGGCCTGATTCACAGAACTAACTTACATCAAAAACGTAAAGTTAGTACTTTTTGGTATTCACAGAATACACTTACTCATTTTGGTATTCACAGAATGAACTTACTCATTTCGGTATTCACAGAAGTTAGTAGCCCTAACTTTAGGACTCCTAAATGCCTTCTGTAAATACCGAAAGTCTTAAAGTTAGGATTTTTCTCAGTTTAGGAGTAGTAAAGTTAGGACTTTACTACTCCTAAACTGAGAAAAATCCTAACTTTAAGACTTTCGGTATTCACAGAAGGCATTTAGGGAGTCCTAAAGTTAGGAGTCCTAACTTTACTACTCCTAAACTGAGAAAATCCTAACTTTAAGATTCTTCGGTATTCACAGAAGGCATTTAGGAGTCCTAAAGTTAGGACTACTAACTTCTGTGAATACCGAAATGAGTAAGTTCATTCTGTGAATACCAAAATGAGTAAGTGTATTCTGTGAATACCAAAAAGTACTAACTTTACGTTTTTGACGTAAGTTAGTTCTGTGAATCAGGCCCTTAGTGCACTTTACTAGGGACTTACCAGTAAATAAAATATGCTAATCAGGAAGAACCAATTGTAACAACAATTTACACAGGGAGCGCTTGCACTTTGACACTGATCAGCAGTGGCAAAGTGCCCAAAGCATCTAATCCAGCAAAAACGAAATCCAGCACAGCATCAAAATACAGGAGGTAGAGGCAAAAAGTCAGGGGAAACCACGCCAAAGATGCCAAGTCTAACAGCGAGTGTCTGGAGGTAGGTATAAATGGTCTCTACATCAATTGACACCTAGTCATTCATCTGTGTATGGGTGGTGGGGGTGGGTATGTGTTTGTGTGTGTGTGTGTGTGTGTGTGTGCGCGCGCACGCACCTTGGTGCCTGTATTTTATTAGTGTGCGTACATGAGCACTTGAAGGCATACCTTTGAATAATCATGGGCTCCTGGGTGTGGATTACTGCTTCTTAGTCTGTGTGCATTTGTTCCTTAATTCATGTTCATTGGTGTTTATGGGCACCTGCTGCAGACCCACCATGATTGCTTTTTTCCATTTTCTCTCTCTCTTGCCAGCTTCCAAAGACTGCTCATTTGAGGGGCCGTGCAAAAAGCAGAAGGGAGAGTGGCCAGGTGCCTCTTGCATCTTCTTTTGTTGTTTAGCTTTATATAGTCAATGCTTCATTATTTCTTCATTAAAAAAACCCACACAATACAGTTTGAGAGTAAAGTGGTTAAAAATGTGCATGCCCATCATTATCAAGTCTATAGCAGCTGGGGATGCTCACTGTTTGCTTTAATTTACAAATAGTTGTCATTACAGATTCATGAACACAGTTGCATGTGGCCCCATAATATATGTGTTGCATCACGCCTAGCCTGGCTTTCTCGTAAATATCACTTCTGCATTCTGGACCTTGGAGATTCACTTTTCATGTTGCAAGCATCAATCAATCACGATTTGTAGAGTGCGACTGCTTCACCCGTGAAGGTCTTGAGGCGCTGTCGAATAATTCTGCCTGTCAGTCACGGCCCATGCAGGTAAGCGCGGTGGGGCGGGGTGGGGGCGTGGCAGGGGGGAGTGACAAATGGCAGAATAGGGAAAGTAAATATATAAGTAAAACCACGTACCTTGCACTCGCCGCATCACCGAGTCGGCGATGCGGCGAGCGCAAGGTAACCCCCGCCTCGCCTCGCCTCACCAAGCTTACCTGCACGGGCCGTCACTGCTGCCTGTTGTCCTATCGGTTGAACATCCATGCCTTGAGGCCCTGAGGTCCTTCCTGAATTGCTGGAGCCATGGTGAGACTCTGAGGTGCAGGGGCACATGATCTGTAAATTTCGTTATGCACAATGCTGTTGGCTGAAAAAAACACGAAAGGCTGAAATTCATACAGGTCAAGAATCTGCGTTATCACTGAGCATCTGTCTCCCCTCTACATTTCCTTCCCAGATAATTATTGATAATCTTCTCCTAGTTGGTGTGAAGCAAATTTATGCCCTTCATCCAAATTAACCTCTATGAAACATGATATTTGCCTTAAGTCGTCCGATTTTTGATTACCCGTTCCAGGTTTTCCTTTTACAAACTGGCCCTTGCAGTCTGGCAGTTTGAGTTTGATCCTGAACTTCAAGTACCAGAATGAAAGTAAAAACGTAATTACTCATGTGGCAGCTTGGAAGCTCTAAGGTGGTGAAAACATGCTAAAACAAACTGCATAACTGTTAAAACATCTGCAATTCTATTTCTATGGAATGAGTCCTTTTCTTTTTGGTATGTGTTGTTATTGTAGCACTAGTAGCATAGTACCTGCCAATTGTAGTCCTAAAACCATCTCTGTGACGACCTAACACGGTATTTGGTTTTGAAAATATGACCAGTGCCTCAAAGATCAACCCATGCGCATTATAAGTAAGGGTAGGCGTTACTTGTGTCATTCCGTGTCACGTAATCATGCAGAATTGCCCAAGAATTCCACAAGATTTCTCTTGAATTGCACGAGACGAGTAATTCTGCCTTTAGCACTATTTCTTAGTGCAAAAATGCCCCTCATGTCCAAAATGGACGTGAGGATGCATTTTGTGCTAAGAAACAGCGGTGAAATGCAACAGAGCATGGATAGCGAGTGCAAGCAGCCGCTAGCACTCACTAAATGTGCTCTTGGGGTAGGATTTTGCCCCACCTCACTACTGGCATTTGGCGCTATTTTTTTAGCACCAAATGCAGTCTTGCATCCAAAATGGATGCGAGGATGCAGTTTGCATTAAGAAACAGAGCTAAATGCAGCACAACACGAATAGCAAGCACAAGTAACCACTGGCGCTTTCAAACTGTGCTCTTGCAGTAGGATTTTTTCCACCAAATTGCTCTTAATTACGAGGGCAGAGGTAATCTCGTGTCAAAGAGTAAAGTGGAATAACTGAAATTACTCTGATTACTCCTGCGTAATCGAAAGTTCTCCCTGGTCTAAATATGGGAGAGTTGCCATAACTTGCCGCAGTTTATCTCTGCAGTGGTGGCTAGCGTGTGCTGCGTTAATATCCAATGATAACACTCACAAGGAGTGGAGGACCTGAAATCGAACTGGCATTAAGCTGAGGTGGGACTTCAGCCTTGTTAAGACCCTTGGGTGTATGTGTGATCCCACCAGCTCGATTTTGGCACTCTCCATCTCAAAGGCATCTGTTATTAGTGTGACACTGCTGTAATTAGAAGGCAGATTCTTCCATAATAGTATGGAACCTCCCTCCAACTTTCCCTATCTCCTAACTTCCATTCAACATGCACCAACATTCTATTACTTCATTCACTCTTACGTTCCTGACACTAGCTCAGACATACAGGGAACAGTGACACACTTGATATTACACCTCTCTTTCTCACATACAACAAAACAAAGAACAGCCATGTCCTTGCCTATACAGTACAAGAAAAATCATTCATGATTGCTGAATCTACAAAATGTCTAGCTTACACATTCAACAAACAACAATCTGTTAAATTCTCCAATACCCACACAGATACAAAAAGGCAACAAATAACAGAAACAGAAACTGCGACTGGTCAAGACATGAGACTTCCCAAACCTCATGTCAAACAAAGAAAGGGTACAACAACTAGCCTGTGAATACAAATCCACAACATTTCAAGATGTGAAAGACTTACAACATGATGCCCTATGACCACATGTCTGCACACTTACAATGATGCCATAGAACATTTATACACAAAGGACATGTGTAGGAAGCTGGCTCTCTATAAAGTGTACTAAAACGAAGTACACTGTGCAGAGAGTCCAGGGAGACCCAGATTGGTATACAGATTTTTATATAATTTTTAAGACCAAGAACTTTGTTCATAGGTATGTGCTTTTTTAGTTATGAAATTCAATAGTTTGGAAAATAACTCACCGTTGTGCGCACTTACGCACAATGAAAGTCTATGGAGAAAAATAAAAAAATGTATATAAAATTGTACAGTCATTTCTAGGGTTTCACCTTCGAGGTTTAGGGTAGCAGCAGGTCAAGGTCCAGTGTTCCGCCAGCGGATCGCCGGGACTGTCCCGGATTCGGCTGGGAGCAGGGTGCTGACGTTGTTGGTAGCTGGTGCGCTACGAAGAAGGGGACCACCTCAAAACAGGCTGCACAAGGGGACTTACATGTATGTCCGAGGGACCCCAAATGAGGGATCGGGTAGCAAGGGCCTTAGGATCACAGGAGTATGGGCGCACAGCTGGTTCGTTGGTACCCAGGCTGGGCGGGCTGGGTGCAGAGCAGATCGGTCAGGCAGGCTCTGTGCATCAAGATGGGTTTTGCAGTCAGAACCTGGTAGGTTGTAGGGACAATTCCGGGTTAGCTGTGCCACTGACAGAGTAGGTCTCAGGGGGTCTCGACGCCCCATGATGACTGCTTGCTTCCTGGGCAGTTGGAATCCGGATTGGACTCTTCGTCCCAGTTGCAGGTGGTCCAGTACCTCGGGTACTGCTACGGCACAGCTCCGGTAGGTCATGAAGTCCTCTCCCTTGGTGGGGGGACAGATCTGGCCCTTGGGAGCTGGTATACTGCTCCTGGTTTGGGTGCTGCATCCCCGGGGAGCGGTAAGGCGGTTGGTTGGACTCTGCAGGATCGATGCCTGTGGCTGCAGGGTAGTAGTTCCTCTTCTCCAAGGGAGTTCTTTGGTGATTGTCAAGGGCTGGAGGTGCTCCGGGGTTCTTGGAATCCTCACAGCAGCAGGACAAGTCAGCACACCACGATGGTCAAATCCTTGGAGGCAGCAGGCAAGGTTTTGAGACAAAATTCTGCATCAGGTACTCTGCTCTCAGGTCAGCAGCTCTTTTTTGTCTGTTTTCTTCTTAGGTCCATCAAATCTGAAGTTCAGGGTTCAGGGGTGCCACCTAACTACTACATTTAGGAGTGTTAAAGGGGGTGACTCGTAGTAGCCAATGGGCTACCTACCTTTAGGCTGTCTACGCCCTCTATGTGACAACTTTCTGTGGGAAGGAACACAACCCTGACCCTGATAGGCTAATTCCTTCCATCCTAAGATGGAGGAATTTGAAAAGTGGGGTCCATATCACCTGCCCCACCTTAGGGGTGGTGCTGGCTGAAGGTGGGCACACCTCCTAATCTAACGAATTTTCCCGCCTGTCCTCCCACCAAAAGTGGAGCAGGACAGGTGGGTTGGCATTCCCCAACCAACTGGAGATTCCTGGGTTGCATTTCAAAGGCGGCATCGCCTTTGAAGCTTCCCACCTTGGAATGCTATTCCGGCTTGCGGGAGGTGTGAAGCACCTCATCCCAGAGCAGGCATTGTACCCGGCCTCTGAGAGTGCAGGCTCTCACCACATGAGGTCAGAAACATGTCTGGTGGTGGCAGGCTGGCTAAGACTAGTCAGAGATCACACCAGTGTTTCGTAGGTTTTCAGGGGCCACCTCTAAGGTGCCCTCTGTGTGCATTTATTAATACATATCACACTAACATCAGTTAGGATTTATTAAGATGAGATGTTAGGTACCAAACATCCCTGGGTACAGTGAAGCCTTCATGGTGCTAGGGAACTCGTAATGACGGGTGTCCAGCCCATGTCCTCTCTATGGCTTCCCTGTGCACTTACAATATCCAAGAATGGACTTAGATATTGTAGGGTCATATCTGCTCAAGCAGATAGGACTGCACATGTGATATAGTGTACCCTGCCTTAGGGCTGTGAAGCCTGCAGTAGGGGCGACTTACCTATATCTCATCCAATGTCTGTGGGCATGGCACACAGGAATGTGTGCCATGTTGACTCTTCAGTTTTCTCTGCACCAAGACATGCAGCCTGCAATGGCAGTTTGCATGGTCTTGGTGAGGGGTCCCTAGGGTGGCACAATTTGTGCTGCAGCCCTAGTGGACCCTCTTCAGTCCCATTGCCCTAGGTACCAGGGGTGCCATTTACTAGGGACTTATAAGTGTTGCTGAAGATGTGCCAATTGTGGTACAGTTTTGGGAAAAAGTTCTGGCACTGGAAACCTGGTTAACAGGGACTCAGTGCACTGTCATTCAAAATCACATCATGTTCCAGGCAAAATGTGGGGGCTAACCATGTCAAAAGAGGCACTTTCCTACAACATGTAGTCACAGACGCTTAGTCACGTGACAGTCAGGTTACAGAACCCACCGGCTTCTTTTGACAAAGGGTTTCCCTGCCATCCCTAAGTCTACACATTCAAGGCACAAAGAAAAGAAAAACTGAATGTTTAACCCTACATCACCCTAACTCAAAACCAACTTACTTGGCCAGTCTCCAGCACAAAACCTGTCATCACAACTACACTCATACACAATGTACATCCATATCAGTTTGTTAAACAAGACAGCACAACTCTTACACCATCTCCATCTTTCACAAGCAACACACATCCCCACACTGCACCACACACTAACACACCAAAGTGCACCCAGCACTCCAACACACCCCACACTGAGTTACACTAGCTTGCCAAACCAACATGACCAAGTGGCAGGCTAAAGACAGCTCTTAATCTGCACCCAGTACATCTCTCTCTGAAAACTGCACCAGACAAAGTCGGGACATCTTGTGAACACAATGATAACAGCCTCCACCAGATGTATATTGAAAAAGTATTGACATAACCAAAGAATCAACACTAGAGCAGTCCAGCAATACAACCATTGACACCATACAATGTAAGCAGGTAAAGAATCACTTACCTAGTACAGCCCAGAGCTACATCAAACACAAACAAACTACCTTGTGAATGACGCACCTGTCAAATCCTCTCAGTTGTATGGAATGATGGCTGGCCTCAAAGCACACTAAGGCTAAACTTGTGCTACCACCCACAACACCATTGGGTTCTACACTTCCCCACATTTTAGCTCCTTGGGGGTATTTCTCCTTGCAACTTCTCACTACATGTTACTTCTCTCCTCCCACATCGCACACCATGAGGTGCTCTCTCGTGCAACTTCTCACAATAGGGTACTACTCTTCTCCAGCTTAGCACACCATGTGGTACTGCCCCAAGCAACTTCTCATGACATTGTACTTCCCTTCCCCAAAGTTTCACTCCACAGGGTCCTTTCACATGCAACCTTTCACAACAGGCAGTGTTTTCCCCAACTTAATATACCTTGGGGTACTCTCCCATGCAGCTTCTCACAACAGGCTACTACTTGTTGCCAACTGCACATACATTGGGGTACTCCCAACTTACTAACTTTAGCAACAGGGCACTGCTGTTTCACCAATACACACATGTGTGCTGCACTTGTATCTCTCACGGCCGAGTACTACTCTTCCCCACATTCATGACCCTTGGACACGCACTACCAGTGCTTATATCCACAGCGACACACAGATGAGTACTACACTTTCTTCCCTACACTGCTAACTAAACTCCATCTTACCAAAACATATGGAGGGGAAAGTAAATGACAATACTGTACACCCACAACAACTTTTAGGTGGCTACTTTAAACTTGCCAACCTGTTTTGCAGTACTATACATTCGGCATACCACAATCACTAACATAAACTGCAATTCCCAAACAATGCAAGTCAACTTACCCAGAGACTTACTAACCTGACAAATGCATCACTAATAAAATGTATATGGCACATCGACATGTCAATACACAAGAATCACCAGATAAACAGAGGCGTGTAGAATAATACAAACTCCAAAATGACCAAATAACCCCGCTGATTAATTAACTGAATGCATCTTTTAATATCTCAATTGGACGAAAGCTAGGCAGGCAACGTTTCAACTTCCCATGACCTCAGGGCACAGTATACCCTCAAACAAACTTCTCTTTTTAAATTAACCAGAAGGCCTTGGGTTGTCTTTCTTCAGCGTCTCCAGGCCTGTTTCAATCAAACATCAGTGCCCTACCCTCCTTCATAATGTCCAAGTCTACATGACCAGCACCTCCACTCCGACACCTAGGTCTGGAATGGAAGACATCGGTGAGGCTCTCTCATGTGCAAGTTCCACTATGTTCCCAAACACCACACCTTCTTATTCCATCACCGACTGGCTCGCTCTGGAGATGAATGTCCTCATATAACTGCTACACGTTTCCATCTTCTTGAGACACAGTGCTATTAGGAGTCATATCATCTCCTCTGGTCACCCGCACTGGGTGCCATAAAATATGCAGAATGCACACAGGACCCTCCAAAGGCATGGACTAGTCTGTACCACCGTCAACTGAATGGAGAAATGATACTGCACATTCACCAACGCTTCTTCTTATGTCACCATTGAATGTATTATTGCCTGAAACTGCATGACTCATTCCACAGTTATGCTTACTGTAAAGGAGATTTTCTGCTCTCTTCCCACTGTCTCCACAGCACTGTACTTATAAAATTGTCTATGTAGCATCGCCCTTAAGCTCAGGATAACACACTGTGACACATCACCTCAGCTTATACATTTCATCAATTGGTTCCTTGTCATTGGCAGACCTTGCCCGCACTCCTCAGTGGGCTCTTCCTGCCCAGCAGCCTGAACTGACACATCTTGCTGGTGGATTTGAGGGTAGGTGGCCCCAAACTAGTTAGTTCTCCACATACACACACCCATCTACCTTCAATTGCATGCCTCCTTCCCTGCCAGAAATACCTCCAACTGCAACCAGAGTTTTTACGCAGGTCCATGCAACTCATCATCAATATGTTGAAGTTAGAGACCAGGGTCTTCATACAAGAGTCTGAAGCCACTCAGGTAGGATGTAGGTTATTTATTTCATGGTAGGCCCTTTGGCTACAGCAACAGCAGGTAGGTCCCTTGAGGACTCCATCTTCAATCTAACTGTCCTAATCTCCTAGCTCCCACTCCAGATGACATGCCAACAAACATTCTATTACATCATTCACTCTCAGCATTCCTGACACTAGTTCAGACAGACAGGAAATCTTGACACACAGGATACTACGGCATCTCTGCAGCACCATAGGTTGTCATGCTCAACTTCAGGTCCTTGCCATCCTGGGGGCAGATGGCATTGGATAGTTACACAGCACCAGAGTTTCCCACCCTCCATGTCCTGAGATTGTACTTGCTAAGTTGTGATTCCTGCTAAGTATGATTGTAATGAAAAAGAAGACGACATTCTCTATGCAGGCTCCTAAACCTATTACAAGGTAATGGATGAGTCTCAATCAATCAATCAATCAATCAAAGAGCTTTATTTCGGTTCAAGAGAACCATAAAAGAACATTGTTACAATAAAATACATTATTACAATGAGTATAATACAATATTTCTCTACGATACAAGAAAAGAAAGAGTGTGCTTATATACGAATCATAGGCATAAATATGTTCAAAGGAAGCAAATTCATACGATCAATAAAATAGAGATTTTAAAACCTATGTTTCATAGCAATCAATCACAATAATATTATCCCAATTAAAACCAGTCTAAAAATCATTGACATTTGTCATTAAAATGATCGCATCCATTGATGGGAGGCCAATATTCTACACCTTGCCGTTCAATTTCCAAGTAACTGTTAATCCAAAGGCTACTGTAATTTATTAGCACTAGAATTTTAGGCCTTTCTTTATCCGTAAATAGTTCATAGCACTTAAAAAGCAGCTAATTCCAAATACAATCAGTTGTGAACTATCTGTTTTTAATATTCTTAAGGCCTCTTTGAACTCCCTCATCCCCAAACCCAAGCAGAGTGGGCATTTTCTTCTGGAATTAAAATATTCAGGACAAAAAAATAAGATATGTGCAATATCTTCCTCAGCATCTAGCGAGCATAAAGTCCATTTGGATTCTTTCCCGGTTGCTGGACCAGTAAACCACTGGACTATAAATGTATTAATCAAAAGGGTCTCGTAGCGAAATTTCATATAGAGGGGTTTAGCCAGTTGGGTTGGATGTCATCCAGAAAGCATTCGAAGCGTGGCACTGGTTTAAATAGTAAATTGTGCAGTCAATCTCCCCATGCTACAATCTAGAGTGGCTTTGTTCAAAATGTAATCCCAATAAATACACTTTAACTCCTTCTTCGAATTTGCAGTCAATAAACTAGGGTCTGACCAAAACCTAATCAATCACAACTGGGAGAACCAATTTCACAAATGGTTAAACCAGGGAAAGGTAAGCTGGCCATCAAGGTCCAATAGTTCTCTCAGGCCTGGTCTGTAATGAAATAATTCATCTGTTGTCCAAATTCAAATCCAGTATAGTAAGGGTCTCAATATAGCTAGATGCTCAAATCTCTTGATGCAGGTGTCATAAAACAAGGGAGTTAAAGGGGTGGTTTGGGGGAGAGATGTTAGCATCATACATATCACTTTGTTTTCCCCCAAAATAATTGGTTTCAAATTCTCACCACCCCATAGTTCGGCCCCGTAAAGGGATGCTGTTTGAGCTCTACATCTATATATCTCTAGTGCCAGGAAAATTGCCTTGGTGTTAGTGGGTTGATGCTTTTTAACAATTGGTATGGCATTTTGGAGCAGGACTGTCTCGACCTTATTTATGTGGGGTTTCCAGAATAGTTTCGCATCTATTGTCATGGCCAAATAATTAAAGTTGGTTACATGCTCAAGTGGTGTGTGCTCTAGCACTTTTTGAAAACATTTGTATGGTCTAATAGCCATATATTTAATCTTGCTCCGGTTTATTTCGAGACCCTTTAGTCTGCAATAACAACTAAAACTGTCTAATAATCTTTGTAGTCCTCTAGGGGTCTGGGAGAGCAGGATCGTATCGTCAGCAAACATCAATGCACTTATATGATCCCCACCTAGCCTAGGTGAGTCATGGATACAATTTTGTAAATGATGAGTTAAGTCATTTACGTACAATAAGAAGAGGGTGGGGGCCAAAACGCAACCCTGTCTTACTCCCCTCCTGACTGGAATAGCCTCTGTCAGTTCACCTCCCGGACCCCATGGCACTTTAGCAAAATTATCTTGGTGAAGCCTGACTATCTGCTTCAGGATCTCCTGTGGTACTCCCTGATGTTGTAAGGATTCCCAGCGGAGATCTCTTGCTATCAAGTCAAACGCGGCCTTAAGATCGATGAATGCGACGTACAGGTGGCCAGCCCTTAGTTTTGCATATTTCCAGGCTATGCATGACAATCTAAAAACTTGGTCGACTGTACTCGTCTTTGCCCAGAAACCCACCTGATATTGTGAAAGGATATCTTTCTCCGCTATCCAGTCATTTAGTTTCTTCAATAGCTGTTTTGCGTAAACTTTTTGGAGGGTATCTATTAAGCCAATGGGCCTATAGTTGGCCAGGTCATCCTTACTACCCTTCTTATGGATGGGGACGATTTCTGCGCCCTTCCAAGACTCTGGAATAGGGGCCTCTGAAGCTACTGCATTGCTTAAAAGGTTAACATATGGCACCCATATTTCCAGATCATGTTTTAGGAGATCCCCCGGTATTTTGTCTGGACCTGGAGACTTTTCTTGTTTGATGGAGTCTATTGCTAGTCTAGTTTCTTCCATGCGAAATTGAAGGCTAACCTCTGGTCGGTCATAATGAGAAAATACATAAGATGAGATAAGATTTACATATGATTCTTCTGTCTTTGCATATAAGGCAGAGAAGTGATTTTGCCATGAGTTGGGGTCCAAATAGTGGTTTGTATAGGTCCTACCCTTTTTTATGGCCATGTGCTATTATTATCCAGAAGGAAGAGTGATCTTTCATTCTGGCTGCAATAATAAGATCTTCCCAGATGGTATCATCCCAGCTCTTTTGTGCCGCCCTTTGTATCCTTTTGTATTCTACCCTTAATTGCCTGATTTGTATCAGATTATTTGATTTGAGTGCCACTAGTGATTTTTTTTTTTGCTAATGTGCACTCCTTGTTATACCAAGGAGTGTTAGATAGATTCCCAGTGTCTGGGTTTGCACCTAATATTTGTGATTTAGTTAGATGGATTTCTATTCTCTCGCTTAGTTGGGAGTGGATTTGTACTATGGGTTAAGAATCCAGTCTTTGGTCACTGTAGTGATTAAGTACATCATAAAAAGCGTTATAAATATGTGTGAGGGGCTCAATTCTATTGACAATTTTAGACCATTTGACCGATCTCCAGTTATTGGTGATCGATAATTGTGGGGAGATGCTCTTATTACCAACTAGATGGGGTCCGGTCAACCGCCCTTACATAGTTAAACATAATGGGTAATGGTCACTTTCCTTTCTGTTGTCCACCTTAAAATCATTTAGGTATCCCCAGTGTGTTGTGCTCACCATAATGTAATCTATTCTCGATTTGGTTGTACACCTTCTGAAGGTGTGGGAGCATTGGTTATAGGAAGGAAACCGACCATTACAGGTTCTCAGCCCTCGCTCAGCGGTGAAATGCACCAGCTGCATGGCTGCTGTGGTACACAGCACCGAAGAGTCTATGTCTAGTTGCATGATTCCCCTAGCCAAATCTTCCTCCTCAAAGATTGATTCTAACCCCAATATAAGCTTGTATCTGCAGTTAAGATCTCCCCGACAAAGATTGCTCCCTGACTTCATGAATTCAAAGGCCCCATCTAATAAATGTACTATTAGTGATTCTGTTGAGGGCAATCTTGGCCTTATTTATACATTAAAGACATTTAAATCCATTTTGAGGAGTTCTCAATTTCAACCCCAAGGTGTCTGGGGATTAATGCTCATGGCGTCTATGGTAATATTTAAGTTGATCTTTACCCATACCACCAACCCACCTGAGGACCTCCCTTTCCTTGAAGGTACCGTGCTGACACTAAATGTCATGTATCCTGGTTTAAACAGGGGCTCTTTAGACCAAGTTTCTTGGAATAGGCAGAGGTCACATTTCTGAATATATTCCTGCCAGTCCAGGTCTGAAAGTTTTTGTTTTAGCCAGGCTATATTCCACGAAATCACCATGATATTTTGAAGGGTAACCCCAGAGTTCAGGTCGGAAACGGATTCTGGATGCACATTTCTATTGTCTGCTTCTTCAGGGGTTATTCTAGTATCTGTCTGGGTTCCTCACCTCTCTAATTGGCCAAGCAATTGGGAGGTGCTGTTAATGTTTATAATGGATGAGTCAGTAAACTCCATACACCATTGTCAGAACCCCTTTCAGAGGGCCACGGGCACGCACTTGCCACTGGGCCCAACTGTGGTGGTTGAGGCATTTTACTCCTGATGTCCTAGGGCCCAACGTTCTATGAATCCCACTCAATTGGGCCAAGTATCCCTGCTGCAATTGACTCTCAGTGGTAGAGGTGGTCAAGCAGTCAAGGCTCCCTCTGGAGAATGTAGATACATGTAAGTGAACACGACTCATAACTCAAGGCACAAGCAGTACAAAAAGTAGATCAATGTCCAGCCAAATATTCGCTTTTAGGCGAAAAAGTAGGATTTTATTTCTAACTCTACACATGCAAAGGAATATAATATTCAGAAGCATCAACACAATCTCCCTTGAGGTACAGGCTCTAGAAGTTGTCAGGCAAATCCCTGTCCCACCCTACTTCGTGCAACGTGTTCAAGGTTATTCCCCATTAACTGGCAGCCGCATGAGGTAATGCTGTCTATTAGGCCATACTCAAGAGTTCCCATTTGCCTCTTCAGGCTTTCAGTCAAAAATGTCTATGGTGCTGCAGTACTTTCAGCAGTGAATCCCCTGGGGTCCCAAATGCCCTGTGTGAGTGTTACCCTCTGTAATGGTGCGAAAGTGTTCAGTGGTGCAGCAAGTGTCCTCGTTTTGGGTGCTCCTAACTCTGGATCCCATACGGCAAAGTCGGGCTGCTCGTAATGGACATGGCACAGGCTGTTCCTATTGAGCAATGCTGCTGGTCAGGTTCCAGTGATCAGGAAAGCTCCCGCTCAGTGGACACAAAATGTAAGTTGAGCTTTCCTTAGCAAAAGGTGGGGGGTGTTCTGCGGCTCCAGAGGGAAGCTCTGCCTAGGGTGCGACGTCCTCAGCAGCATCCTATGATCCTCGGGGAAACAATCAGGTGCAGTTGGCGGATTAGACCTGCTGGTCACGGCCGTAATCCTTTCGTCCGGGCCACCGCCCGAACAGTTGGCCACAGCGATACTGGCAGCCCTTTCTTGCATATGGGGTTGCCACGTTGCTCACTATCAGGCGCAGACTCTTTGGTGCGATCGCCCTCCACCCGGAGGTCAAAAATCTCATGCTGCAGCCCAATTAAGTCACTGGTGACCCCCTCTGGCATACGGGGTCACCCCAAAAAGGCTGTATGGGCTTAGCACCTTCCACACAGCACTTGATGCTTGGCATAGTCTACAGGGACCCTCTCCTGACATACAGGGGTCGAAGTCTTATAGAGCTTCCCCTTCTTACACAGCCCGTCTGGCTATGACAAATTTTTGGAAACTCAACCTTCCCTTCTAAAAGTACTTTCCCAGACACCAAATGTAATTTAGGTTCTGGGTCTTTGAAGTTTTATGTTGGTCTCTTGCTTCTTTTGAAGTGGTCGCTTCTCTTTTTCATCTTCCTTCATGAAAGAGGTCTGTCACAGCAAGCACGATTCTAAAGCTGATTGTCCACAACATAATTCATGAGAGTGACCAGGGTTTATACATGGATGTCAGCCACGGTGATATGTGCATCAAAGGGTTAATCCCAGATCAGCCCCATCTCCCTTCCTGAGATGTGTCCAGGCCCCTGCCTTGTGATCTATCACTGACTCAAAGAACAGTCTTTGAGATGTAAAGGCAGACTCTTCCTGCCCTCCAGTGTGTACCCACCCAGCTCACAGGGATGCAGCAATACACAAATCTGTCTGGGGGGATTCATCTCTTCCTCATGTCATTACCAAGCAGGCCTGGCTTCCCAAAATGGAACCCTGGGCCCTTCATTCAATGTACCCTTGCAGGCACACTCACTCAGTATACTTTCACAGCACACTTTCAGTCCAGCACTGTTCCTCCATGCATTGTACCCTTACATGTACCCATGCATACAGCACACACTCAGTCTGCGTGCACTGTTCAGCACTGGAGCTCTTCTATATTCAACCAGCGTGTGCTCTTTACAAACAAACCCACTGCCAGCACACACACTCACTATGTGAGTGCTGCACAACATTTCACCCTCCATATTGTACTCCATGCAAGGACACCTACACTCAGCAAATGCTATCCCTGTGCACGGCACTACATCTCTGATGTACTGTATTCCTCTCAGCATACATACACTCAGGACATGTGCTAACCACATATGTACTGCATGGTACTGCTCCATCCTTGTACAGTACCCTTTCCAGGCACATATACCACTAACACAGAGTCACCACTCCTGGGCTATGCAGCACTACACATCTATCTGATTTAGGCCAAGGGTGAATTAAGCACACAGAGGCAGAAATTTTAAAAACGTGAGTGACACAGGGTAATAAAAAGGACCCGTTCGCTACTACTGATCACTGCACGGTATCCTGTCACTACTGCCCTCGTGCTGCTTAACTCCTGGTGAAGGCGGTAGCCTTCCACCACTATGAAGGCAGTGGTTTGGGCACCCCTTCTGGTCCAACAAGACTGCAATCCGCAAGACATGCCCATGTCATGGTTCACCCGCATGATAGATGTTTGCTTATTACAGAAAATCAGCATTAGGGATCCAGACAACAGTACAGCTGGGCGTTCAGGGCAGGGGTACACGTCTCTTACCAATCAGAGGCCTTTTCCGTCTCAACAACCATGAATGACAATTAGCATCAACTAATGGCTGTAAGTGGGGTTGCTATTTATAGAGAGGGGGGACACTAGGAGCTAATTATTAGGTCCAGTGACCCTTGCTCCCGAAAAGTAACTAGTACACAAAGGGAGTCACTGTTCCTTGTAGAAGAAGAAAAAAGAAGAAACTTTTGTCGTGTGCTACTCTATCTGTGGGGGACAGTGTGTCCTCATCATAATGCCCTCACACACCCCGAAGTATGTCATGCTTCATCATTTGGGCTTTGCTCCTCGTCGGGCCGTCACTGCAATGCCCTACGGGTCCCCCGAAGGGTCACTTTATCGGAGATCTTTTGATGAGAAACCGTTTGGGTGCGTGGGTGTAAGTGGCAGTGAAATCTAAAGTGGTGTATTTAAAAAAATGACTGGAGGGAGGGTGGGTACTATTTATTAGGGTGATCCCTCTGTCATTGTTAAAACAAAGTGTGTGGTGCTGCTCTAGGGGATATTATGTCCCTCTGTAGCTGGGTATATGTCCCTAATGGACATATATAACGGGCAACATGTTTCGCGCTGTATGTGGCCTCAGAAGGAGATCCAAAGTGCTTCTTCAGGACCAAAGGAAGTTCAATTTTAGTATCAAGCGGCGGCCTAAACTAACCAGTGCCACCAAATCTGTAGAAAGGAGTAGCGTTTCTGAAAAGAGAAAAGTGTAGGACAAAAGTATAGTGGCATTAGTATCTTGTCATGGTAGGTTCATATTGTCTGGGTCATCCATTGGAGGGCCTGGTGCGCATTACCCTTAGCGTGAGTATTATCGCTATAGGTTGGCGTAGGTGCATGTATAATAACAGTGATGTGAATAATTAAAACGATTTTTCTCAGCATAGTGACAGACATACATAAATAGGTATAAGATCAATGATAAGATTGTGCCAGTGTAGTTCTTTATCCATATATTTACCCTATCGTTAATACAGTACCCCTGGTTAGAGTATCCAAGTTGATGTGACTCTATGAAAAGGCTCATTCATAAGGTAAGTATATGAACCATAGCTGTCTAGGTAGATAATACCGTGAAAGTGGGCCCCACCATTGATGGCAAACCTCGAGACACTGTTGTATTGATTTCTGCAAAATACATCATGTTTCTCACCCCTTAATATTAGAATCCTGACCTCATGAGATCAATGAGGGCACTCGGGAACTGTGAATAAGAGGAGGGAAAGTAAATTGTGTTAAGAGGCTTCATTGTTCCTTACTGTTGTAGTTAATAAAGTTTTTCTTGAAAACAAAGCCGCATTGTTTTTGAAAACTACAAAACTAAAAAACTAATGAGCTAAAAAGCTGTTATGCTGAGTCCAGGGACGATCCCTAGCATGTTTGAATGGTTTTACACAGAGAACACCAGTACATAAATTGCTCAGGTTTTGTTTTTAAGAAGCAGTTGTTTTCACAGGCTAAGCGCTATAAAACCAGAGAGATGTTGCCTCGCATTCTGAAAGGTTTCCCATTTCTCTTTTACTCACGGTTCTCCCGTAGTAGCAGGGCCGATCCACCTGCGTGCCTCTCCCTGTCTCCGCCGGTAATGGGAAGGTGGCCCTTGCCCCTTATATAGCGGAGGTGTGTTTCCAATCAGTGAGTTAAATACATGTTAATGGGAAAGTGTGCAAAGTGATGCGTGGGCGCCATCTTGTAGTGCGGTGTTCAAGTAATTTTTGTTATCAAGCTATTATTAACAGCGGCTTTCCTATAATGAATTTTTATTATTTAAGTGTGATTTTTGTTATCAAGCTATTATTAACAGCGGGTGTCCTATAATGAATTTTTATTATTTAAGTGTGATTAAGGTGGTAAAGACTTACTCATAGATTTAGGCAGATAGGTTGTTAGACCACGGCCGCCATCTTTTAGTGGTGTCGTTGGCAGGTCGATTGTTTGACCATGGGCGCCATCTTTGAGTGGTATCGCAATGTATTATCTGTCACTATAAGATGTGAATGGTTAAGCCCCATTTCTAATATTTTAACATGTAGGATTTTATTCGCCGGGGGGTGTCTGAGATTGCACCATAAGGGTGTTTGTGTTCGTATGTCTCTATGGTTTACACATCATTGTGGTAATTTTGTCTGAAAAGTTGCAAAGAGAAGAGGTTGATGGTCATTAGCCTACACTACCTCAATCCATGGTATTTCGTCGTTTAGACCATGGGTATTTGTCTGTAGGCGGTAGACCAATCTTTGTTCTTTTTGAAATAATGTCCTATTAGACCATGAAGGATTGGATTCTATGGCAGTCCAGGTCATTTGATCTGGTGTATGTCCTGTTTCGATATAATGTCTGCTCATTTTAGTGGTGTTTTTCTTGCACCGTATATTACTTCTGTGTTCGTTTACTCTCGTCCTCACGGCTCTGGTTGTCATTCCTATATATAGGAGGTTGCAAGGGCATCTCACCATATACACACTGTAAGTGGGGTTGATCAACTTGTGAATGACACTTACATAAACCAAAGGGAGTGGTGCAGCGGCCAGAGTGGCTGATTCTGGAGCACCGGGCTCACGGTTTGACCCCCGG
This sequence comes from Calotriton arnoldi, assembly GCA_963921515.1. NCBI lineage: Eukaryota > Metazoa > Chordata > Amphibia > Caudata > Salamandridae > Calotriton > Calotriton arnoldi. The sequence continues at coordinate 274,712 of CAWUFW010003548.1, forward strand.
TGGCAGCTCAGCATAATGTGACTCTGGATAATAGCTCACTTAATCTCGCCGAGGCCCCCCAGCGCCTGGATACCCTTAGGAGTAGTAAGTTCGCGCTTTACAAGTGTGTAATTATTTATTAATTGCTAAGGGGGGGGGGGGCAACCTTTTGCCCCTCTGTCTGTATCTGGATGGTATAAGTATTGAGAGGGAGCTAATGTTGTCCCACACCTAAAATGTATTTTATTAATTATATGAAATACAGAAAATACTCGGGCATTTCGTCCACATTTTTGCACTTCAGAAGGAACGCATTTTCCATTTCTGGAATATGCTTTTAGTTAGCTTTTTTCTATTATGCCAAGCTGGCATTCTCAAGTCTCTCTGGCTGGGAATGTTTTCCTAATCTACGTCCAAAATAGACGTAGCCCCAGGGACTACCTAATACCAGGCCGCAGTGATATCCATATGGACCAATAGAGGGTGGATCTATACATTTTAAGAAAACAACGTGCCCCTTAGCACACATCACTCCGTCCCCACTAATTCTCACAGACGCCTCAGCATCCAAATTCGCACACACTTACGAGGCGAGACTGACTGAAATCTTCGTTACGAGTCTCTCGTTTCCTGAAGAGGAAAAAGAAAATAACGCGTAATTGCCTGCAGTCATTTTTTCCCTTTCCCTCATACCTCTGTATGTATGTACGGAGCAGAGCGACATAAAAATGAACTCGCATAAATATGATTATTTCAATGAACCCTGAAAATAATTAGTGCAAATGAGTGCGTTTTATCACTGCGTCACGCGTCAATTCTCAGGAGCCTGTGAGTGTGGCCAATAGGCAGATACAGACGAGATACAAACGAGGTCAAATTTAATTTGTGTATTTATTTGCGTTTTTGTACAGCGCTGTAAACCCCCCCAAAGTACCCCTGGGCGCTTTTGGTTAAGGCACAATGAAAGAGGTAGGTCTAAAAGTAAGGGTCATATTACATCCTCAGCCACGCATAACATGTTAAGCAAATGGTAAAGAAGGGGCATGTCAGTAAGAGCCCCTATAAGGTGCGGGCTGGTTTCAGGCATCTAACCCGTTAATTATAAAATAGCAGTTGTACACATGGCTGCGAGTTGGGCGCAAGTCATGTGTGACAGCCTGCGCCAAAGCTGTTTAGTTTGACAACAGTGCTTTCCATTATGACAAGTTTGAGCGGAGTTAAACTACAAGTCCCAGAATGCATGAAGGCGATGCAATGTTTTCAGTTTCAAATTTTCTAAACATTGTGAGGCAATCGACATTACAGTAAATTATTTTGAACGCTCCTTTTAAAAGTCCTTTTCCCAAACCATTGATTTGTTTGGTGTGCTTTTGACCAATTGCACCCACTACTAAATATCAGGATTTGACTGCACTTCTTAGAGAAAAAAACTCCAAACCTCACTGCAGGGCTGTATCTTGTTCGAAATATTTTATACTATACATATAAATCCTGAGACAATATCAGCTATTTTATGTTGAAGTATGAGAATGTGATTGAATTAGTTCACTCAATGAAGGTAGGGGTGCAGGGGTGGGGGACAGTAACAGAAAAAATAAGTTGCTGACTGGAAGTAAAAGTTGTGTGACGAATATTTTATGAAAGGGCTAACACAATCTGCAATAGGCTGGGACTCTCTTCTGTTAATACTAAAATTGAAATGGAAGTGGTTGCCACTAGTGATATGTGAGACACTGTGGGACATATTTACTAGAAAATGATGCACAGCCGGCGCTAAAAATCAGCGTGAACGGCACAACCTAACGCACTCCGCCGCTTGCGGAACTTCATGTAGCGCCGTGACGTTTTTGGGTCACTTCGCAGTTTCTCATAGCGGATCTCCACGAACTCCGCCCAGGCCTAATTGTTACTAGGTAGACACTTCTGCACTGGCAAAGTTCAGTATTTAGCATTTATATGTTTGATATGAAATCTCCTAATGGATATAATATCTGCTTGCAGATTTGTATGTTGCATATGTAGACTGTAGGGGTTGGACTGTGTTTCCATGCACATACTATGTGTAGGACTTCACAGTCATCATACTATGAATAAGCTCTACTATCCTCCACAATTATGAGGGCGTACAAATGGCTAGCTGTACAATATCTACTTTAGCACACCATGTTCATTGTGGTTGGCAATGGAGGACTATTTGGTACAGGTTGTTGCCATGCACACTGTTTTGGATGTATCAGATGTTGTTCAGCGCTGTTTGTTACACATACCTACATAAATGTTTTGTGTGCCAATTACTTGCAGGTGTGATGTGAGTGTTTCCGTGTTTACAGTGACTATGACATAAAATTGCTGACCCACTAGTAGTGCTCATATATTTATTTTCGTATATATACACTGTATTCCTTTTGAAATAATTTTAGTTATTCCTCAATGTCAATCATACATTATCAAAGAAATTCTGGACAACGTGGTCTCTCCGCTGCATCGCTGCAAGTGACGACACATTTGGCTGTTGGCCCTCATCTTCCTCATCCTCATCCTCCAGCACTTGATGATCCTCATTGCCATCATCCCATGGGACATTGGTCCGCACGCAAATATTGTGCAAAATGCAGCACACTAGTGTTATTTTGCAGACCATTGGGGGACGATTGGAATAGCAATCGTCCCCCAGACATGTCCAGACACCTAAAGCGGGACTTCAAGACTCCGAAAGTCTGCTCAACGATGGACCAGGTCCTGCTTAGGGCCTGGTTGTAGCTCTGCTGGGCTTCCTTCTGGGGGTGTTTATATGGAGTCATCAGCCATGGCAGCAGACCATATTCTTGGTCAGCTCCAAAGAGAGGAGGGGTAAAATCGGTCAATGGCCATGACAGGTGATGTGCACACATTCATATACATTCTGTTATGTGTCCTGAATGACTCATACACTTTGCCACCAGCATGAGACGTGTTCTGACATTGTTTGGCATACACTCAATTTCATTTTTTATATGACTGACACTGTAATACACATACAGGTGTACAGTCCTCTGTGATACACTTACTATTTGTCATACTTGTGAGTGCCAAAACCATGAATGTGGTGATTTTTCACCAGTAAGGAGAGTCAGTTAGCCATTGTGGAGACAGCTCTCACATTCTCCTATTGTGTCTGTTTTGGACTACTATTGCCATTTCTGAACTGATAGATGTCTGAATTTTCAAACTGTAGCTGGAGCAGGTGATGTTCTATAATTTATTTACACATATTTGGCAGTGAGAGTAGCAGTCACTGTTGTTCATTCGCTACTGCCATGGGGAAAGTAGTGAGTGGATGTCCATGTGGGGCATGATAGTGTGCACATGGCAGTGTACTGTGTCCACTATGTTAACAGTACACAAGGGATTAGAGATATGTGGGTGCCTTGCGCTGCACAGTGCAACTAGTAAACTATCCAAACTACACTGCCACACTGATTAAGGACAGTGTAGGACATCCTTTTCTACATGATTCAGTATCCAGATTTGCTGCCTGCACTGCCAGACAATGTGCAGCATTACTCCAAGACAGGCACATTATGTAAAAGATTATAGTGTGGCTGCCTGTCCCGTGAGATGTATTTTGTGCATGAAGGTGTACCTTGTTGCACAGTCTGAACCCTTGGAGGACAGTGGTAGCTACAGCTCCTGCTGTTTAGAGAACCTGTCTCCAAATGTAACTGGTCTCAGCTGAACCAGTAGAAGGCACAGTCAGCGGTATACTGGGCATTTATTTCCCTACTGGGTATGGCAGTGCAAGCATGATCCAAAGTGATTAGCCACCGGATCTGAACACAGGAGCTGAGAGTTGGGTTTCGGCAGGCATTTTTAACTGCGACACGGAGAATTATTATGCAGTAATTCGAGGAATTCTTTTCCCTATGGATATTTTTACCATCAGCAGGCAGCGAAGGTGCTGGCTGGCCTGCCTATTACATGTGCTGCTGGTATTTGATATGAGCTTTATTTATTTATTCATTTCTTTATTTGACTTCCGAAATCAGTTGCATTACATAATGTATCAAGTGTTGACACTGAGCTGGTTAATCAAAGCGACCACCTTCCCTAGATGGTTTGCTCTAGGGTTGCCAAACAACGGCTGTGCCTGTCTTTATAAAACTTGACATTCTCTGAAGTTTTGGGCTTTGTTTCGGCACTTTTAAAGCACTTCAGTAGCTTCAGAGCACTAAAATAAATGAGCCATTCCCATTCTCTTGTTTATACCTGCAATTAGCTGTTTTTTTCTCTAGTTGTCTGATTGCCAGCTGTGGTGATGTAGATCCAGTTTTTTTTAATAATCTACTGCATGAACTGCCATCCGTGAAACACATTTCAACCTTCCCTCCATCCCAACACACGCCTCTTCCCTGTTGTGCCATTTTTGCTTCAGGCTGTAGGCGAGGGCATGCAATCAATTAAAGCAGGCCACAATTGTTGTTCAGCATTCCGTGTAAAGCCAAGCTCACAATCACGGCACTGGTCGTCAGGGTTGTATGGCGGCAAGCAGCACTGAGCCTCCCCTCGACCAGAAAGAAACCCCCATGCCTTTCACAACAAAGCGTTACATCAGTCTCCACCGGTACAGCTCAGCATTCTACCCCCTTTATAGAGCAGTGTCACAAAAGATTGGAGAGGGCAGGCGGCATCTATGTGCAACACACCATTCTACAACTGGTCTCGCAATTCTGCAAAATGGTATGAAAGTGTGTAATGGAATTTTCAAAAATGCTTTAGTAAAAAAAAAAAAAACAGTGATGGAATTCATAGCTTTTTAAATTTCAACTCCACATAATTACACTCTACTCAACACCATATATATACACATATTTCTACTGCGCATCATGCCACATAATTCCACTACATATAACTCCACTCAACATGACACAATTCCACACCACACAATTCCACAACAAACAATTCCAATCGAACCCACATAATTCCCTTCCACACCACATACATCCACTCCACTCCATAACACATGGCTAAAAGACATTGTCAATGACAACGCCAGTAGCTCTCGGATTGTTGATTCAGCTTGTACTCTCATGTTCAGTTGAGAGCTCTGAAGTGGCAGTTCATGGTGCTGTACTAAACAGTGTAAAAATAAAGCACTAGACTGTAGGCAGTTACAAGTGTCTGTCGCTATAGCTGGTTCCCTGGCCCCTTCAGATCACTAGCTTCTCTATACTTCCCAGAGTGCTTAAAGAAGAGTAGACATGTACCACAAAGTGCTTGACAAAAACCATGACATTCATAAATGAATTAAAGTCTGCTGAACAACACCCATAGTTTGTAGCTTTGATAAACTACATTTATTGTTCCCAAATGCTGTCATGTATGATACACAAAACTGGTTTGGGCTGGCTTCCCTTTTCAAGTGTCTCTCTGGGCTATTCTGCAGACACCGTCTTTCTGCAGAGTGATGCACCTCACAGCAGGGTAGTCTCCTGCCTGGAGCACCCACAACAGTCACAAAGAGGTATGAGCAGCCAAGAAGACAGTGATCAGGAAGGTTGTTCTCACCTAAAGGACCCTTCACACTCTGAACAACAGAGACTGCACCTCCGCCCTCTCCCTTCACCCATGTACCAATTGGCAGTGCTACAGGAAGATTATTTATGAACTCCTCTTGGCAAAATAATCTAATCAAACTTCTATTGGAGCCCTGTATCCTTTGTCCCCAGTTCAGTGATTGAGTCTCCTCCCTCTTCCTTCAGGATTGTCAGCAATACACTTTCACTGTCAGGGAAAACCAAATCACATCCATATTGTGCACAGGTACAGGCCAGGGGCTTTCAAGATGGAACCCACAGGCCTCCATTACTCTGCTTTCCTTATTCCCCTCATTCTTCCAATATATATACAACATTGGCCACAAACACACACATGCACAACAGACACTTGGGATGTTAGCTGTTAGTATCTTTCATATATCTGTGGTTACTCTACTGCGCCATAGAAACAACCTAGAATGGGAGTAGGTGATATCTGTAATATAATATAACAAGTGTAATATCTGACTGCGCATTGGCGAGACTCTCTCAGTCAATGTCAAATATATAATTTTAGTGAGTGAGTAAAAAAACCAAGAAAAAAAACCTTTAATACAGAATAGAGAGGGAAGATCATTAAACAAGACCTTTTCTTTTTTCTGCACCAACTCCTCTTGTGCAGCTTACATAGCCTGTACCAAGATTGGCATGCTCCGGACTATGTCTAGAAGGGCTGTCCTAGGGTTGGCACACAGGAGGCTAGACACTTGATGTTTAAATTATGTACACACTCAAACTAGCGTGTTTTCAGCTATCTGCTCCGGATTTGGAGTACTATGTATAATGTTTTTCTTTTTACAGATTGCATCCTCAGAGTGCTTTCTACAGCCTATATCCTTAGATTGCTTCCTATCTCAGTAAGCCACCTCCCACTATACTCCTAAAACCCTGCATGAAAAAACAGAACTTGACTTATTTCCCCTAGTTTCCTTGTGGCATGATTCCTCTCCTTTCTTTCTTCAGAGTGACCCTTCTTCTGACCTCCCATCCTCCACATGCTTTCAATTTCTGAGCATAGCCTCCTGTCAATCTTATGCCTGTCTTCCACAGTCTCTCTTATTGTAATTCTGCAATAGGCTGACATATCATTTCATAGATCACAACCTTTTCTACTTTAAAACCTTAAGCCTGCAACCTAACATTACTTTATCGCTGCCAGCATATCTGTCTCATGAACCATTCACCTGAAACCACATAGCCCCCACTAATGATCACACCTAAATGGTATTAATATAATCTATCACAAAGTTACTGGAGTAAATGCACGCACTGTGTTTTCTTCTTGAGCATATGACTAATAGCAATAACCAACATTTAACCACTGGATTAACGACTAACCTTGGGTTCCGGAGTAGCGTGCCACTCGTCGTAAAGCTCTTCAATGCCTCGTCTGGGTAGTAAGCACTATATAAATACAATTACAATAACAATTGCAATCCTACTTTGTACATTGTATTTGCAACTGATCTGTAGAAATGTACACAAATCCCCACATACCTTCCTTCTGGATGCCTTGAATGAGCACAGGCCTCACGTTGTTAAAATCCATATCCGCAGGCATATTGCTCGTCTGTCCTTCAGAGAGTTTCCCATCACTGGATGACCCTTATATGCTTGAAGCTAAAAGAGGGGAGTTTTATACAGTGTTTCAGTTAGCAGAAAAATACTTGAACAGATTTTCATATTCCCCAAGATGTGATGGAAATGTGGAATGAGAAATTCACTCTAACAAGGCACTAAAAGCACGGCATGTGAATTGTACATGTTACAGGGCACAATGCAATCCTGAGGATAGCAATGTTAAATGAAAGCTTTAGTGCTAATGACTCTCGTATATATAAATTATCTATGCAAGCACTTCAAAAGGTCAATCAAGGCATGATCAATACCTGCCTTGCCCATCATATCCCATAGCTTAGACCTGTCAACCAAGTCGAACGTGCTGGAGAAGTCCATAAATGCCCTATGAAGGGCACCAATCCTGGCTTGAGCGTATTTCCCTGATAACAGGAACAAGTTTAGGGTTTTGTTAAACTGTACCATCCCCCAGGCAAAAACCATATTGCACTTTTGTGGGAAAAAAAAATTCCTCTGCCCATTCTTCAACCTTTGGAGGACTACCATCCCTAAGATCTTTACAGAAGAGTTCAAAGGGCGTCACTAATTAGTTGGCTGGCTTTGGTCCCCCTTTTTAAATATTGGAACGATAGTGGACTCCTTCAAAGAATTTGGGATATCACCTCTTATTGCAGGGCGGAAAACATTTGTTAGCAGGTGTGGCCAAAACGTAGGGTTCTGTTTGAAAACATCTATGGGAACCCCATCTGGCCCTGGTGCCTTTCCAGCTTGGGATTTTAAGATAGCTCTTCTTACTGCACACACTTCTATAGAGTCACTTAGAGCTAATATATTATCAAGAGGTGGGGGGGCTATATATGTTGGAGCTTGCAATATGTGGTCCTGACCAAAACTTTTAGTAAAGTGACAAACCCACTTCTCAGCAGGAACATGACATTCTGTTCTGGGCTGTTTCTCATCTGAGAAGAAAGATCGAATTAGAACTTCTCAAAAAGTCCTAGAGTCCCTGAGTTCTGAGGAAGCTTGCAAATCATCCCAAGCCTGCCTCCTTAGCTCCAGTTTCCTCTTAACTAGGGTGGCTTTATAAATAGGCCTTGCCTGTTCAATGTCCTCAATATTACGAGGTGACACATTGGTTACCACTTTTAACTGGTTTAAGGCAGCCGTACAGGCGGTGTTACACCCATTTAAATGGGGGCAGATCATTTTGCCTTTTCTTGGTTACCAACATGCTAGCTGCCAACTTACAAAGACCATCAAAGCTTTCCAGGACATCACATGCCTTTGCCTCCCCGGATACACAACACATGACTTCAACTTGCTTTATGGTAGTTAGACTTTGGCGTGATCTATATTTTCCCATTTGATACGAATGCCTTTGCTTTTGGTGGGCTGTAGATCGAGAGAGCAACCAGGCTGCGATTTGACCTGGGGACATTTTAAGCTTACAGTAGTAGGGTTGTGATCACTGATACTGGAGGAGAGAATATACAATTCCTGAATAAATGAGGCTATATGCACAGGTTCGTTTTGGTTTGAATGGCAAATGCACCCCCCTCCCCCTATTAATTCTAGTTGAGGTGTTAGACAAGGTTGCATTTTAGCCCCTTTTTAATCTCTTTTACATATAAATTCCCTTGAATGAGAGTTGGTAACCCGAGGTAAGGATTTACCTATAGTTGGGAGCCGCCCAGTCTCTGTTTTACTTTAAGCGGATGAAGTGATCTTAATTGCTCTAACCGCAAATGGGTTACAGCTGCTCCATTACTCCTTTAATTAATTCATGGGGGAACTAAAATTAAACATTAATCACCAGAAGTCACATATAAGGATCTGTGGCTGTAACAAAACACACACCTGTAAACATAATATTGGTGGTGGAATACCAATCACCAAAGTGCAGAATTTTAACTATCTTGGGGTCTTGCTGGAGGATAACTTGAGATAGGGCAAACTATTGAGCCAGAGAGCTCGCTAATTTACCAGGGCAGTCGAACCAATTTTTACAGTTTCAAGGAAACTGGGCCATAAGCCAATAAAGGAGTTGATTTTAGTGTGCAAAAGTAAACGTTATGTTTGGTTCATATGGGGTTGGTGTTCGGTGCTACTCCTCCCCGAGGAGTCTGCAAACCATAGAGAATGCGTTTTTGTGCAGGCTCCCGGCATCTCCAAAGAGTACTGCCTGTTTTATTGTCCATCTGGAGCTTGGGCTAACTTCTTTGGAGGACATAGTTACGGTTGCGCCCCTTCTCCTTTGGCTCAAGATCTGGCATTCCCCGTACAGCAAATTCTCCCGATCAGTTCTTGAAGATTGCATTAGGCTAGACCACATGGATTTCATCCCCTGGTTAGTTTATGTCAAGAGAGCTCTCACTGACCTTGAGTTACCAAATTTGATCACGTAATGAAATTGATAACAACTCAAAGAACCTAGTGAAATCTCTTTTTTACAAACACAGAAGTCAAGCTAGTTTATCTGTAGTTAGTTATCCGGTCGATATCTTGAGATAAAACCTAGAGAAGGTATGGAATCATTCTTATTGTGGATAGAATCCAGATTATAGATTTTATTTGACCCACTTTAGATAAGCCACCCTGCACTTTCTGGTAGCTTTCCCTCAGCGGGGCACCTAGTTTTCTGCTTTACCTTGTTACCCCTGCGATAACACTTTCAAGCAATCGCTTGCTCATTGTATGTTATTTTGCAGTTTTTATACATTTTCTAGACAGAAAATTTTATGCCCACTATTGCGCCTATCTTGTCTCAAATCACATATTTAAATTTTTTTAATTTTACAGCATCTAGGATCGCAGTATATTTACTATGCTGTTATTAGTTTTATTCGACAAGCACTTCAGATTAGACGAGAAATAGACTGCCAGGATTTTTGCGAACTTTGAGCCCTTTATAATCTGTATTACTGGCTTGAGCCATTTGTTCTATTGTGTTTATTCCAAGTAGGTTTGCTTAATTGTGTTCCCTATGAATTGTGTGATACTAAGCGATTAGGTTTCATATGATTTGAAATCGCCTTCTGTTTCCTGAATCAAGTGCCTTTTAATTTCATGTGATTTTGTATTATTAACTGGACTGTATGTACCTGTGTTTGTTGTCATTTTTTTTGTCTTTTTATAGCTTCTAGCCGAATAAAAGTACTTGACTGACTGACTATTTATCTATGACCGTATGTTAAAAACATCAAGAGCAGACAAACTTGTCTTCTTGCCCTACCAGGTGGCAGGGTTCATAGGTCATAAACCAGAGGTAGAATCTGCCACCTATTTCAGGGCTCTCTACATGAGGCAATTCCATTGCTACTACCCCAAGTAAGAAATGAAATGATAGAAGTGGTGGTCACTAAGCGAGCCACCATAAATTTGAGTACTGATTCCATTCTGAAGCAGTGACAGTTTAGTATGTTTCGAATTACCTTCAAAATAAAGCCCATCCAGATACTCTGTGTTTGTAGATCCAGCTATTTAGCGATAAAATGAAGTTACATGGTGCTAAAGAAGCAGGTGCCATTGCAACCGGTTCTGGTCTCAATTACCAATGGGCATAGTTCTATAGTGGCCAAGGTTCACAATGCCATTATAAGAAAGGGTATGGATCAATGGTGGTTGGGTAGAGAAAGCAGTAGTGTGATCTTATTCAGTGGGGAAGTGCATAATAGGTGAGCCCCATTTAATCACAGTGGCCAGGGTCCTGACTGACAGGTTGTTTAGGCCTTGTTGTGAGCTTATGAAAGGTGAGCAACCCTTTACTTTCACTAACCACTTTCCCTTTAATAGGACCTGGTACTGCTAGGCCAGTGGATGTATGTTATTGTCTCAAGGACAACTACCTCAAGATAGACCTATACTAATACTTTGTTGACAGCCATAACATCCCTAAGGTAAGTTGTAAATGTATTTTGGCACTAGTTCAACCCAGATACCCTAAACCTAAATCTGCCAGCTCCATCTTTGAAAAAAATGAAAGTATAATTATTCTAAAAACTTGAATATATTTAAATGTACTATTTACTGTTCTTGTATCCTACGCCTTAAAGGAACTGACTATATTTAAATGCAATTACTAACCTTGCAACAACCCCTTTTTCTATCATAATCCTAACTCTTAAATACCTAAATTAAATCCATTTTTATTTTATAACTAGTGTTAATATGACCATAATCATTTTTCTAAGTTAAAAATCGAATTCATTTAATTGATGATTAATATTTACTAAACCCTAACACCAACCCTTACTCTTAATTAGTTTTATGTCAATTAACATGTAATATTTACATGAATCATTAAAATAGAAATGTATGTATATGAACTTAAATATTTAGCTATAATCTTTTAAAATGCAATTATTCATATGGACTGAAGTCTTACCCCTTCTTTAAATTATAATACTTTAAAGGTTAATGCTATTATACTTAGCTTTGTTAAAGTTTTTCATGTTTTGGCATGTTAATTTTATTCGTTCTGTGTTTGAATTCATACATGTACATCAACATGAAGCTATTGCAATTGAAACGAAAATCATTATGACATGTTTTTAAATGTTTTTCCTGGCTTAGATTAACTACGCCTCAGTTAGGCCTCAACGCCATTTTAACTACAAAGAAAGCTGCATCATGACATTCATTTTCTTTTGATATTTCTTGTTTGACAGTGCATGCCAAAAAATGTGTAATATTTATTTTGTACGACACACTGTTCTCACAAAGAACTCGCTGAAGAAAGCCTTTGGTAATATCTCCAAGGTTCTTCGTGTTAACATACTCTATTGCATTCATTCATAACTGTTTCCGTTGTTTTGTAACTAGTTTTGTTCTAGTACCTCCAGACAACATTAGGTCAGAATGGGGCGAGTGGGCGAGTGCTAAGGTGATAGAGTTATGTGACGTTTTAAATGAGAAAATATGATTTGTTAGCACAATGATCATACCATGACTTTTTTTTTTTTATAATATTCTATGTTGAAATTAGCTATATGAACCCTGGAATTTGGGAGTGATGCAGATCTTTTGGGTCTCTGCTAGGGATGCTGTCCAATTTTCTATTGCTTTGCTGCACATCTGAGACTTAGATTAATTTCTGCTTTTGTCATTACTTCTTTATCATTCTGATTACCGAAAACCTTAATGGCAAACAAACTTATCCAATTTAATGAGATTATTGCTGCATCTGCATTTTCCAAATTCTGTATTGCGTTTAATATTTTAATAAACCTTTAAGGGTTTTCTAAATTTTTGATCTCTGATTCCCTTTTTAGGTTTCGCCTGCACAGCGCTTGAGCTGTGGTTGTGAAATCTATTGTATATAATACATCTTAAAGGGGATTACATTCCACCCTTCCTTCTTATTTGTCCTTGTGCTTGCCACTTTACTTTTCCTCTCGTTCTTTGGTTGTAGCGTTCTATTTCCTGTTGTTTCTTGTGTGTTTCTCTTATCAGTGTCCCATGGCCTAAGTACTCATTCTCATCCGCTTTTGTTGATGGAACTTCATTTATTAGGTATGGCTGCACAATGTTTACTGTTATGTCATCTTGCAGGAAGCATTTCTATACTGCGTTTACTGTTTACCTTTACTTTATTTTTTAGTTTGTCCAATGTCTTTGATTTGATTTTTGTGTTAGCACGCATTTCAAGCGTGCTTGTACAGGATGCTGTGCCAATGCTGAGAATTGAACCCAGCTCCAAGTTTGGCAGTTCTGGCTGTTACGCCACATCCTCTGTCCTGCCCTTTCCGGCTACTTTTCGGTGCTCTTGTTGTTTTTTTCTAGGGATGAAGGGCTGCATGCTGCAATTTCGGCTATTTTGGGGCTTGCATGCAGCCTGCAGAAGCCTGTACCTGTTGAGGCTCAGGTTTACCAGCAAGAATGTCAGGAAGGCAAAGTGCATACATCCCATCTCACTTGTATGGATAATCAGAAGTAGCACTGCTGCCCATGCCGAAGTAGGTTGTACTGCATGGTAATTGCATTTATATAGCTCTTACTACCCCTAGGAGGCATTAAAGTGCTTAAGTTATTGCACATTTCCACTTTACTCCCAAGTTTGTAAAGATTAGAAACAAAACAAAATGATAATAAACGTAAACACTTCCTGAGGGGCGTAAGCATGGACGAGTGGAGACTGGGATCCACTCTCCACTCTACTTTGGGGGGGAGCAGCTGTCTAGCGATGTGCTGAAGACAGGGGCCTGGGCACGTTGTTTGGGGAGGACTTGTTCTCTCATGGTTATCTCAGTGCTGGGCATCTTTGAAGATGTACGTAAATACACTTCTGTCCATACACCGTTTACATGTAAAAATTGAATCACTGCACTGCACACCAGTGACCACATCTACTTTTACTGTCATAGGAGGTGGCACCTTATTTTATCTTTAACGACTCTTGGACCCTTCTACACTGGTAGAAACTTGGAAATCTCCTCCACGAATTCCGCTATTGTCCAGCATGTCCCAGGGTTGCCTCATTCCCATAGAGCCTGACAATCACTCGCATGTCTCGTTTGGTAAATAAGGATGGAGGAGATGGCGTACGACCTTCCCCGAAGCAATGTAACACATTTAACCACACAGTCGCTTACTCACAGATTTCCTTACTAAGTGGCGAAGCAAGTGGGGGTGGTCCGCCCCGGGCGGCATGAGTTTTCGGGACGGCGGCCTCGCCCCGATCTTACATGAGTTTGCCGCGGGACAGCAAACGCAGGAATCATCGCCAGCACCACCCCTCCCTCCCGCTCTACAGCGCAGCCGTCGTGGGGCGGCAAAGGCAGCGACCGCCACGGGAAGCAAAGTGCCTAGCTATGCCACTGTGCTTACTCTTTCACTCACTGACTTGCCCTCTTATGCACTCATTCCATCACCTGTCCCACTTACTCACCTACTCCTGACACAAGACAATAGTCCTAAATTATAATTCCCATGACATCGCTGGACGAAGGACACAGGAACTGACATCACTCCTCTGTTTTCCAAATTAAAACACCATGCCCAGTCACGTAGCATGAATGAGTATTGTTATACATCTGTTTTCCTCCAGAGGAAGTAAATTAAATAGTGCAATAGTGCTAAGTATCCAAAGCAATCAGCCACTCATCAAGCATACAATCCATTCTTCTTCCTTGCACTCCGTCACACACACCCACACACACTATAGACAATTAATATCATTTTGTTTTGCAAACCTGCACGTATTTGAAGTGTGCTTGTCATCAGTATGTTTTTTACAGTGCTTGTACAAAATGTTGTGCCGATGCAGAGACTTGAACCCCAGCTCCAAGGTCGGCAGTTCTGCCTGTTACGCCACATTCTCTGTCCGGCCCCTTCGCTTCTATTTTTGGTGCTCATGCTATACCGATTTATACACATATCAAATTAACAAAATTTCAAGCTGGTTTATTATGCAGTACAGCCTAAAATATAAATAATTTTTTACCACCCATCAATCCATCCATGTAAAAACCAAATAACAATATAAATTTGCTAAAGTCAGACCATTAACTGTGCCCCTTGAGCACATGCAGCTGACCACCCTGGATTGTGAGCAGATCTTAAATTTCCCTAAGCCGGTGCGGTGCGTTGTTTTGTCCACACCTTGTTCAATCACCCCATCTATGCAGGGATGGTAAATGGAGTTAAGGGAGAGTTCCATGAAGAGAGCGATCTTAGGGCCTCCTTTTATTTCACATGCCTTATCACATCTATCATATTTGCTTCTTTTCTAAAGTTGGACTGTATGGAAAGTTTCATGATCCACTCATGGCATCTGCACAGAATTACCTTCTGTTCATCAATGTAAAATAAACAGCAGCACTTTGCAGCAACAATGCCTAGCTTAATGGCTATAAGCTTATGGGACCTGACTGGTGACTATTCCAGGTCTGCACAAGAAAAATTAATGAGATTTAAAACAGAAGTCACACAGCTATAACCAAAGATCTCCCCTCTAGTAAAAAAAGTAAAGACTGACACTGTTCCCATCCTTACTCCCTGATCGAGAGAACTTTATTTTTGGTTAGTTGGATAAGCATTCCCAATGCAGTACAGTGCCAGAGCTTCGTTCATTTCTCTTTTGCCTCAATTTGTTTTTGGTAAAAATGAACATGAGAATAACCTTTATTTGTGCTGCACCGCAAGCACTTGAGGTTCGAGATCATCCAGTTTTCAGAGTGCTTTCTCCTGCTTTTGCCTCGTTTTTACTGCTTTCTCCTTCCTTTCACGCATTTTTCTTAGTGCTTTCTGCTGCTTTTGCCTCATTTTTCACTGCTTTCTCTTCCTTTCTCCTATTTTGCTGAATTTTATCTCCTGTTTTTGCCTAATTTTTTACTGCTTTCTCTTTCCTTTCCCCCATTTTTAGGTCGAGCATTCGAGACCTCTTGTATATACTTTAGTATATACTTATATGTGTATGTACTTTGTGGGCTCTGGAGATCAGCCCTAGGACTTGTCTGCTTACGCTTAGGGATTTTGTTTCTGTTTAACTGCCTCTATTTAACTGTCTTGATAGAAAACAACCAGTAGGTCAGTAAAATACCATAATTGCTTTCTGCTTAGGGACTTTCTTTTTTTGATTTTTCTGGCAACTGCCTCTATTTAACTTTCTTGATAGAAAACGACCAGCAGAGGTCAGTAAAATACCAGAATCACTTTAGTATTCTCTAGATTCCAGTCCATAGAAATTGTCTTCCATGAGCACCCGTAGACAATAATATTTTTTCCAAATCTTGTATTTTCAGTGATATGACCACCGAATGCCCTGATTTTATATTAAAAACAGAGCTTTGGACTATACCATTTCCCGCTGAAAGGCAATATTTCTCTCCATGTGTTCCCATACCTGGTGTGTCACGCAGTTTGTTGCTTACTTTCCCTCCATGTTAAAGAACAGTGGATGTTTCAGCACCCAGGCTAATGTGCTGCATAGCTAAATACATATAAGGTCCTAAAGGCGAGACCGATTGCATTGCAAATGCTTGTTCTCAGTGCTGTCTCTTGCTTTTGTCTCTTTCTTTACTGCTTTCTCCTTCCTTTCCCCTGTTTTTCTGAGTGCTTTGTCCTGCTTTTGCCTCGGTTTTACTGCTTCCACCTTCCTTTCCCCCATTTTTCTGAGTGCTTTCTCCTGCTTTTGCCTCACTTTTTACTGCTTTTTCCTTCCTTTCCCCTGTTTTTCTGAGTGCTTTGTCCATGTGTTTTCATATCTGGGCAATTTTAAAGGCAGGATATCAGTATAAAAACTAATGCAAAATACACTCAGAACACCCCAGCACCACTGCGTTAAAATGCAGGAAGTCACCCCAAGAACATCTACACAGTGCGCCTGCAGAAGAAACAGCGCACAAACTTACACAGGCGCGCAAGGGAAGCATAAGACACCACAAGGCAAAACATATCCAAAATACGCTCAGAACACCTCAGCACCACCGCGTTAAGATGCAGCAAATCACGCACCCCTACGCAGCACGAATGTGTTGTAAACCGTTGCCGACGTGGGTGAAACTAACAAATTCCTACCACCCACCAACTGTTTAACTCAGAAAAATAAGCTGAACAATTAAAATACATTCCAGGGAAACAGTGCACGCTGACTTCTCCTGAGCACGTTGTTACTGTTAATTTACGCCTACACCTGCCTCCATGTACTGACTCACAGAAGAGCCCTCATTGTTTGTTTTAAGGGGTCACTAGAAGGGAAGCTATCCGAACTATACATGGGGCGGCAGCATTATTTTATTCGTATTACACGAACACCGACCGCCCTGTCCCGTGACTTCCTGTCCATGGCATCACAGGCCATGCCACCCCTCACAGCGGAATTCAGGGGGGGGCCTGGGCTGGCGGGAACCCCGAGTTCACACACTCTGCACTTCAAAGATGAAATAAAACCAACGCCGGCTCTCTTCCACTGAGCAGCTACAACCAGTGACACAAGCCTCTCTTGTGGGCACCTATGAATGGTGGGCAATATAGGGCAATGTGCCAACCCCTCAGGGGAGGAAAAATATTGCTTTTCCGCAAAGCACACACCTTCATTCAGTGTTGCTATTGCAGGAGGGAGAGCTTTCCCCAGCGGACAGCAGCCTCACCTGTCCTGTAAATGTCCGTCCAGTTATTGGGATCGTTATGTGTGCTTACAACAGGGTGAGTGTGCTGGTCACTGTCAGGCCTGGGCTGGGAGAGGACTGCGATAGTGTTTCTGAGACCATTAATATTAATAAAAACAAAGTAATAGAGGGGTTAAATCGTGGCACAGGAATCGTCTAATCCCTGGTTACCTGAAGATGGTTTATTCTGCTGTTAAAATGCTACACTGCAATAAACAATCATTTTTCAACCACTTAAAATGTCAAAGTACATTTTTGTTTGATTACCAAATAATTTGATTCTGTGGGGATGGACGGTTTAGAATTTTATATATCGAGCTAATAAAAAAAGACACTATACATTTAAAAAAGCAAGACAAGACCGGGATTGATATCATGGGGATTTTCCCCAAAAGGGGAAATGCTTGATGCTCTTTGTTGTGTTTCCTAAAATGAATGGTGATTTCCTTCACCAAGATAAAAATGCACCGACATCCTTGGGGGCCACCTACCCCTTCTATTACATCCAGTAAGTCCCACACAGCAGGATTGCTAAGTTCTCATAGCAGGCCACGCCCCCTTTGCCCACCACTCTGCAAACGCGCTCCCTGGCGCGCTCTTGGATGGGGATTAAAGTCCCCTTCGATGCTGGGGGTCCTTAGGGGCCAACTAGCCTACCTGACACCTCCAGTAAGCCCCAGATAGTGGGATTGCTGAGAGGTGGACACAGGCCACGCCCCCTTTCTCCACCACTCTGCAAACGCACCTCCTGGCACGCACTTGGTTGGGGGATGAAGTCCCCTTGCCTCCTGAGGGTCCCTGGGGGCCAACTAGCCCTCCTGTTATCACTAGTAAGCCCCACACAGCTGGATTGCTGAGAGTGGTCCGAGGCCATGCCCCATTTTCACACCACTATGCAAACATGCCTCCTGGCGCACTGCTGCTCGGGGGATGAAGTCCACTTTAGTCCTGAGGTCCTCAGGAAACAAGAGGACCTCATCGCCCCACCAGCAGTGCGCCAAGAGGCGCGTTTGCAGAGGGGTGTAAAAAGGGGGTGGCCTCGGACCACCTCTCAGCAATCCAGCTGTGTGGGGCTTACTGGAGGTACCTGGTGGGCTAGTTGACCCCCAGGGACCCTCAGGATTCAAGGGGACTTAATTACCCAACTTAGAACGCGCCATGAGGCGCGTGTGCACAGTGTTGCAGGGAAGGGGCGGGGCCTCCGGCGAGATGCCGGCTTTTCTTTTTTTTTGTTTTTTTGTTAGAAGGGGGGCTGTGTGGCCCCCCTTCTCTTAATATTTTGTGGGCCCTGGGGACCCCATCCCCCAGGGCCTGACCCATTTAAAAATAAAAACGGGAAGGGGGCCCCATCCCCCGAGGCATGGCCTCGTTTTTTAATTTTGTTTATTATTAATACGGGAGGGGGCCGCGTGGCCCTCCTTCCCTGGGCCACTATTGGCCCTGGGGACCCCATCCTCCTGGGTCAAGCCTCGTTTTTTTTTTTATTATGGGAGGGGGGCCACGTGGCCCCCCTTCCCAGGGCTACTTCTGGCCCCGGGGACCCCATCCCCCGGGGCCTGGCCAGCCTTTATTTTTAATTTGTAATTTTAGAGGGGGGCCGAGTGGCCCCCCTCCTCAGGCCAATTATGCCCTGTGGACCCCATCCCCCGGGGCCGGCCTTCCGTTTAAAAAAAAAAAAAAATTAAAATGGAGGGGGCCAAGTGGCCCCCCTCCCGGGGCACTCCTGGCCCCGGCGATCCCATCCCCCAGGGCCGGCCCTCACGTTGTGGGAGCCGGCATTGCTTTTGAACAAGGGGAGCTGCTGACATGCAGCTCCCCTTGCCCAAAAGCAATTCTACTTCGCTTCATGGAAGCAAGAGTAGGTTTCCTGCTCTCGCTTCCATGAAGCGACGCAGAGTTTGCAATGACAGGGCGGGAGCCATGCTACCGCCCTGTCAGTGCAAACTGCAATGTCCCGGAGGTGGGCACCCCGGGACATTGCTGGAGCCGGCCCAGGGCCAAGGAGGGCTCCAGGAGGGGGGCCGCGTGACCTCCCTCCCAACATTTACATAGCCCCAGGGAGGTGGTGGTCACCGGGGCCTGCAACGGACCCCCGCATTATCTTAATTAGTGCCCCGGGAGGTGGCGGCCCCTGGGGCAGTTTGGGGTGGGGCAGGAGCCCCCACACACTTATTTATTCAAATTTGAGCCCCGGGGAGGTAGCGGTCCCCGGGGCTTGGGGGGGCCCGTGAGGCCCCCCGCCTCAAATATGTTGAAGCCCCGGGGAGGTGGCTGTACCCGGGGATGCAGGGGGGCCACGTGCCCCACACATTATTATTAAATCCCCGGGGAAGTGGCAGTCCCCGGGGCTGCGGGGGCCCCATGGGCCCCCGCTACATAAATTTTGATTGCCCCCGGGACCTGGCCCCACCAGGGGCTTAAGGAAAACGAAGCAAAGAGTTCACTCTGGACCAAGAGCTACCTCTCTGCCAAATTTGGTGTAATTCCGTTCAGCAGTTCGGGCTGTAGCCGCGACAAAAGTTACTATGGATATTAACATGGAAAAAACGCGTTTTGGAACCCCCCTTTTTTCTCGGCCCCCGCTTGATGAATCACCCCGAATCTTTCAAGACAGGAGCTGACCGGAGCACCCCATTAGTTTCGAAAATTTCGGGAAGATTGGTTAAACGGCGACAAAGATATTGGCAAATCAAAAAACACTTTGCCTATGGAAACTAGGTCCTAACTATAACTACCTACTGGCGACCGCCAGTAGGTAATATATATATATGTATGTGTATATATATTCACTAAAAATAAACAAAGGTCACAGGGACGTTATAGTTAGGTTCAGATTTCACTCGTATAAAACCATATAAAATTACGTCCCGCAATGCACTGCTTATGACCTCACATTTTACATCACTCATGACATGGTCAGTGACATCACTGATGACATCTCAAATGACATTACTGATGACATCACTGATGACATAATCTAGTGAGTGTTAGTCTTTTCTAAGAGCTTATGATTTTTAATATGTACTAACCTACTACAAAGGTTAAATTAGTATACTAGGTGCACTACTACTAAGTAATACTACTTCTAACATATATTATGTGATTGGCTGTGTGACTGTATGTATCCTTGTGTGTATGGGTGTGTGAGTGGCTGTATGGGTGTATAAGTGGGTGTGTGAGTAGCTGTGTGGGTGAGTGAGTTGCTGTGTGAGTGGCTGTATTGGTGAGTGAGTGGGTGTGTCAGTGGCTGTATGGGTGAGTGAGTGGCAGTGTGAGTGGGCCTATGGGTGGGTAAGTGGGTGTATAGTGTCTATATGGGGGGAGCGAGTGAGTGTCTGAATGGCTATATGAGTCAGTGACTGAGTGTGTAAGTGGCTGTATGGATGAGTAAGTGGCTGTTTGAGTGGATGTTTGGTTAAGTTAGTCATTTGTGAGTGGCTGTATTGAAGAGTGAGTGTCTGTGAGAATGGCAGTATGGGTGAGTGAGTGGATGTGTGAGTGCCTGTATGGATGTAAATTGGTATGTAAGTTGTTGTGTGGGTGTGTGAGTGAGTGCTTGTATGGGTGAGAGAGTGGCTGTGTTGAGAGGCTGTATGGGTGAGTGACTGTTTATATGAGCAGCTGTATGGGTGAGTGAATGGTTGTGTGAGTGGCAGTAGGAGTGGGTGAGTGGGTGTATGAGTGTCTCTATGGTAGAGAGAGTTGGTGCGTGAGTACTGGTATGGGTCTGTGAATGGGTATGTGAGTTGTTGTATGTATGTATGAGTGGGTGTACAAGAGGTGTGAGTGGGTATGTGAGTGGTTCTGTGGATATGTCCTCAGTGATGTAATCAGTAATGTCATTTGAGATGTCATCAGTGATGTCACTGACCATGTCATGAGTGATGTAATATGTGATGTCATAACCAGTGCATTGCGGGGGCATAAGTTATAGTTAGCTCAGGGACCTATAACTGCTGAATTTCTATGGTTTTGTTAGAGTGAAATCTGAGCCTAACGTACCAGTAACCTTTGTTTATTTCAGTGAATTTCTAAGGTTTTTTAAAATTTTATTTCCTAACTATAACGTCCCTGTAACCTTTGGTTTTTTAAGTGAATTTCTATGGTTTTTTACCTAGTACTCACATTTGCAGAATGGTGGAGAAAAGGGGCGGGGCATCCGACCAGCTCTCAGGAATCTGTTGTGACAGCCTTACTGGAGGTAGCATGAGGGCTTGTTCGCCCCAAGGACCCTCAGCATCCAAGGGGACTTAACCCCCCAAACAATAGTGCTCAAGGAGGTGCGTTTGCAGAGTGGTGGAGAAAGGGGACAGGGCCTCCTACCAGCTCACAGTAATCCCACTGTGTGGGACTTACTGGTGGCAACAGGAGGGGTTCTTGCCCCCAAGCACTCTCAGCATCCAAGGGGACTTCATCCCTCAACCAGTAGTGTGCCAGGTGGCACGTTTGCAGAGTGGTGGAGAAAGGGGGCATGGCATTTGAAGACCTTTTAGCAATCCCACTGTGTGGGACCTACTGGAGGTAACAGGAGGGCTTGTTGGCCCCCAAGGACCCTCAGCAACCAAGGGGACTTCATCCCCCAACTAGTAGTATACCAGAAGGTGTGTTTGCAGAGTGGTGGTGAAAGGGGGCAGGTTTTCCAGCGACTTGCCCAGGCCGGCTCTTTTTCAATTTTTTTGTTTTATTAAGGAAGGGGTGCATGTGGCCCTACTTCCCTGGCCTCATTTCGGCCCAAGGGACCCAGTCACCTAGGGCCAGGCCTTTTTGGAATGGGGAGGTAAGCCGCATGGCCCCCCACCCAAGGCAATTTCAGCCCCGGGGCACCATTCCCCAGAGCCCAGCCTTTTTTAATTACATTTTTTTCATTTAGGGATGGGGCAAGGCGGCCCTGCTCCCTGGGCATTTTGAGATCCCGGGAAGCCCATCCCCGGAGCCAAGCCTCTTAGTAATAGGGGGGAGGCCGCACGGACGCCCTCCCTGGGCTGATTTCAGCCATGGGGACCCCTTCCCTAGGAGCGTGGCCTTTTAAAAATAAAATATTGCTTTTGGGGGAGAGGGGCTGCACAACCCCTTTCCCTGAGCCAATTTCAGCCCCGGGGACCCAAAATTAAAATAAAGGTGGGTGGACGTATGGTAATCTTCCATGGGCCTGTGAACCCCATTCCCCGGGGCCCAGCCATGTTTGCTCCACTGGGACCATGGGGGAGCCTGAATGCCCCTGCAGTCCCTGCTGGCTCCCTGCCTCCTGCTGGAGCCGGCATTGGTTTCACACACAGGGCAGCTCTCCGTGTGTGAAAGCAATTCTGCTCTGCTTCCAGCAAGCGATAGCATTTTTTATGCTCTCGCTTGCTGGAAGCAGAGCGTTTGCTGTGGCTTGGTGGAAGCGGTAAAGCTTCTGCCAAGTCACAGCAAACAGCTATGTCCCGGGGTTTGGCACTCCGGGACATAGGAGGAGCCGTCCCTGGGGGGTGGTGGTCCCCAGGGCCATCTATGGCTCCAAGAGGGGGACCACACAGCTCCCCTCCTTTCTTGATGTAGGGCCTGCCCCGGGGAGGTTGGCGGTCCCATGGGCAGAGAGGGGCCCGGGAGGGGGGTTGCAAGGCCCCCCTCCTGGGGCTTATTAATGCCCCAGGGGCCACCACCTCCCCGGGACTTATTTTTTTTAATGAGAGAGTGGGTAAGTGGGTCTCTGAGTGTGGGTGTGAGTGGCCAGGCCATATTTAAATGGTGGAGGGGAGCCGCACAGCCCTTCTCCCTGGGCAAATTTCAGCCCCGGGGACCCCATCTCCCGGGGCCTGGCCATAATTAAATGGGGGAGGGGGGTCACGTGCCCCCCATCCCCAGGCTGATTTTGGTCCTGGTGATCCCATCCCCCAGGGCCCAACCATACTTAAATGGGGGAGTGGGGCCACACAGACCCCCTACCCAGGCTGATTTTAGACCAGGGGACCCACCCCCAGGGCATGGCCACCATAGAATGAATGAGAGGAGCAGCGTGCCCCCCTCTTAGCAGGGCCACATTTTTAGGGAATAGGGTAAGGGTGTTTGAAGGGTTTATAGGTGGGTAAGGGTAGTCGGTGGTAAAGGCATTTTTCAGGTTTAGGGGTGGGAAATTATATTGGATGATAAGGGTATTTTTAGGGTTTATGTGGGTAAGGGTATTGGGTGGGAAAGGTGTTTTTAGGGTTTATGGGTGAGTAAGGGAATTGGGTTGTAAGGGTATTTTTAGGGTTTAGGGGTGGGTAAGGGTACTGCAGGGGTCTTCAAACTGGGGGCGGGCCCCTTAGGGGGCCTCAACTGATCCCAGGGGTGCGCCAGGCTCTGACCAAAAGAAGCATTGTGCTGATAACAGTGCTTTGTTTTAAGCTGAAAAGAATCCGGACAACTCACCACTCACCCCCTCTTCGCCCACTTACCCGACAGGGAATCAGTCGATAACTTCGGAGCGGCGGGAACGGCTTGATCTGTGTATTCCGACGAGATGCCGCACTTGGCCAATCCACTTCCTATCGACAACGGTGCCAGCAGCGGCAGCAGCGACCGCTATTATTGTACAAAAAGTCTTTGTTTTGAGAACTCCCAAACAAGAAAAACAGCGGCACACCAGAGGACAGCACAAATATACTATATCGACGTCAATAGAGTTCCCAGAGGTTTGAGAATTTCAATCATACCAACGTATGAAAACCCCAACCCGGAGTTATTAAAAGAATGGTCCACCTTTATGGCAAAGACCTGCAGAGGCATGCTGTTTATTTAGCCGTTTTCATGCTTGTGAGAAGTTGGCCTGGTATATGCTGTTCACTAATTAAAGTGGACACCTTGCACCAGAACAATTCGACTCTTATGGTAGATAGGTTTAAGACAACCTTTATAGAAAGCTATCCTAGTGGTAGCTGTGGAGAGCAGCCTTCAGGCTAAGTCTTGAAGGAATGTAAAGCAGCTTGTTTTACCACACAATCTCTTGAATCACCAAATGAAAAGACACCACACAGGTATATATATCAAATATATATGTATTTATTAATAAACACTCTCTGCTAATCTCTTTATGAGATTAGAGGATAGGAACATATGTACAAGTCAAATATGATCAGGATAAGTTTAGCACAATTGAATATTACAATCTTAGTTTGCTAGACCTAGATCTAGGGCATCTAGAATCGAGGGACCCCCAAGAACCACCCCAGGTAGTTGTAGGAGACCCACAGGGGACGGACGCGGTGACCTGGCACCGATGCGAATCCTGTACGAGTCTATGCACTCAGACGCGATTGAGATATCAATGCTAAAGGTCCCTTGCGTGTTCGAGGCGAACTCACCGATCGGTCCTTGTACGAGTCGAAGGACGCGGTTACAGATGGTATTGCAAGGGAGTTGGACGCGGTGTGTCTAACACAGACGCGAACCAGGTATCGAGTCAGTGCGAGAGTCGCACTTGGAAAGTTAGAGTTTTGGGACACTTCGAGGGAAGCTACAAGCAAGTCACTTACAGGGTAAGTAGTTCTAGGGCCCACACCCACAGGAGCACCGTAGTGCTGAAGTTACCTCACCCAGGGGAGCCGGGTGCATAGGTGTTCTTTGGTGTCGGGTCGCGGCGTCGTTTTCAATGGGAGCCAGTGAAGACTTGCTGCTTGCGGCGACAGGAGAAGTGTCCGGAGGAATCCAAGCCTGGATTCGGAGGATGGAAGACCTGAAAGCAGAGGGGACAGTGTTCAAAGTCACTTGGCAGTGACTCGGGGCAAGGAAGATGAATGCCCACCGTCGTCGCAAGATTCAGGTCATCCGTGGTTGCCTTGATTCTTCAGCCATGAGGTCCAGGAGGCGTCATCGATGACCAGGAGCTGGATTCGGCGTGTCCCACGATGTCTGCAGCTTACGGCGGGGTCGGCGACTCGATCGGAGCCACCAAGCCTTGGTAACAGCAAGTCTCAGGGAAAGTGTGAAGAGACAATGGCACAGACCAGCAAGGTCTGTCCAACTCACCCAGCGAGGGTAAGTCAGGGCCGGCCTGGAGCAACCAGGGGAGCCCTTTGGTTTCTTTATAGAGTCTTCTGGGGACCCACAAGCCGGCTGGCAAGGGATCGCGAAGACACCTCGGGAGGATCCGCTCACAGGGGCCCACGGTCACTCAGGACGTGGTAGGCCTCTGATCTTAGGAGGGATTCCTGCTGGAGGCTGGGACCACACGTGGTCCAAAGCACAAGTTTGTGAAACGTTGTGAAGGGGTTGCACTCGACAATAGTGCACAGTACCCAGGGGTCGCATTTCCTCGTTACTCTTGGGGTCCACTGGCCTCAGCTTTGCTGGAGACTCACGATGGCCTTTGAGAAGTCAGGAAATCCACTTCTTGGGCTGCAGGGACTTCGGACTCCAGCGGGAGCGGCGTAGTTTGCGACCATCGTTTGTAGTTTTTGGTGCCTGCCAAGCAGGGGAGTCACTCCTTGACTCCAAGGGAGATTCTTCCGTCTTCCAAAGGTAGTGGAACGTCGAAGGTCCGGGATTCTTCTTGTAGAGCGTCGTCCAGGGAAATCTGGGGTGCTATGCACAGGTTCCCCCTCTTATACCAAAAGAAGGGGAGGGACTAGCTCTATGACCCTACCTATGGGAGGGTCAGGGGAGTGGGTGGCTACACCCACTTCCCTTTGTCCAGTTTTGCGCCAGAGCAGGGACAGGTAGCCCCTGAGCCGGTTTGAACTGGCATATGCACAGAGGAGCCTTCTGCTCCCCCAGTGCAGGACTTCAAAGCACTCTAAGAGTGCACCCACCCAGCCCCAATACACTAAACCCTGTCTGGAAGGTGGTCACACCCCCTTGGGACAGGATATCTATTGTTGGGCTCCCTCCACTGCGAGTGTTGGTCATCAGCAGGAGGGCAGCCCAGTGTCTGTGACTGGTGGCATCCATTTTGTGATGCCAGGGCTCTGCAGGATTCTACCGCGTTTCCACAGTAGCTACATGTCTATCCCTCTAGAAGGGTGGAATGCTACCCCCGCCGCCAGGACTGGAA
Source organism: Calotriton arnoldi (assembly GCA_963921515.1). Classification (NCBI taxonomy): domain Eukaryota; kingdom Metazoa; phylum Chordata; class Amphibia; order Caudata; family Salamandridae; genus Calotriton; species Calotriton arnoldi. The sequence goes on from CAWUFW010003548.1 coordinate 300,958, forward strand.
TACTGGGTAGTATTCCAAGGTGTTTGACACCAAACACGACATGTTTCGATGCAGCCATTCCAAAGTTAGCATTTTACCGCGAGGATATAATGCACTTAAAAGTATATGGTTTAACCGCATCCACAAACAGCACCAGAGAATGGACTCTGAGAGCTGCAGAGGGGCCCTGCTCAGGTAGAGGCACCCCTCACATAGAAGCCAAGCACCCTGCCCTCAGGATTGATAGGGCCTGCCTTAGGGGTGACTGATAGGTTTATATGTGTGTGTAGGAGAGATATAGGGGACCTATATCTCAGTGAGGGGTGCTAGCACTTCCTCACACAGGCTGCAGTAGCAGGCCTGTGGTGTCAGATTTAGTCTGCTTCCCAGGGGTGGCATAATACATGCTGCAGCCCCTGGTAGGCCTGTGAAGTTACCTATGCCCTTGGTACCTAAGGTACCATATACTAGGGACTCATAAGGTACCACAGTATCCAATCACTAGTGCACCTAGAGTGCACTCCAAGTCGTTTAGAGAGAACAGAGAGGCTGGGGCCCTGATTAGCAGGGGCCCAGCCAGACTATAGCCAGAAGCCAGTGTAAACATCAGAAAAAAAAGTGGGGGCAACATAAGAGGCAGATCCTACTCTCCTACACAACCCCCCCCCCAAACGCAGGGACACTAAACTAACCTTGACCAGTTGAGTCTTCGTGTTCAAAGTGGAAATACCTTGAGAGTCCATCTGCATTGGCATGTTGGGTCCCAGGTCTATGTTCCACTGTATAGTCCATCCCCTGTAGGGAAATGGACCACCTCAAAGTTTTGGGTTTTCTCCTTTCATTTGTTTAAGCCATAGGAGGGGCTTGTGGTCGGTCTGAACTATGAAGTGAGTACCAAACAAGTATGGCCTCAGCTTCTTCAGGGCCCACACCACAGCAAAGGCCTCCCTCTCTATAGCTGACCAACGTTTCTCTCTAGGGGTCAGCCTTCTGCTAATAAAAGCTACTGGCTGGTCTTGACCTTCAACATTCAGTTGAGACAGTACAGCTCCCACACCCAGCTCAGAAGCATCTGTTTGGACAATGAACTTTTGGTGTAGTCTGGACTCTGTAAGATGGGGGCAGTGCACATGGCCTGCTTTAGGTCCTCAAATGCCTTTTGACAGCTAGCTGTCCACTGAACCTTTTTTGGCATTTTCTTTGAGGTCAGATCATTCAAGGGGGTCACTATAGATCCATATCGATTGACAAACCTCCTATAGTACCCAGATAGGCCTAAGAAGGCTCTCACCTGTGTCTGGGTGGTTGGAGCAACCCATTCCATTATGGTCTGGATCTTGCTCTGTAAAGGCTGAACCTGGCCTCCACCTACAAGGTGGCCCAGGTACACAACCTGACTCTGCCCTATCTGGCACTTAGTGGCCTTGATAGTGAGGCCTGCCTTTTGCAGGGCCTCCAAAACATTCCTGAGGTGGACCAGGTGATCCTGCCAGGAGGAACTAAAGACAGCAATATCATCTAGATAAGCTGAGCAATAAGTTTCCATCCCTGTCAGAACTTTATTCACCAACCTCTGAAAAGTGGCAGGTGCATTTTTCAATCCAAAGGGCATCACCACAAAGTGGTAGTGCCCACCAGGGGTCGAAAATGCTGTCTTGGCTTTTGCATCATCAGCTAATCTGATCTGCCAGTAGCCAGCTGTTAGGTCAAACGTGCTTAGATACTTGGCTGAGGCCAAAGTATCAATCAGCTCATCTGCCCTTGGTATGGGATAGGCATCAGTCCTAGTGACTGCATTGAGGCCTCTGTAGTCTACACAAAACCTCATTTCTTTCTTACCACCCTGGGTATGAGGCTTGGGTACCAGAACTACTGGACTAGCCCACGGGCTATCTGAAGGCTCAATTACACCTAGCTCCAACATTTTCTGGACTTCAGTCCTGATACAGTCCCCGACATGGTCAGGTTGCCTGTAGATTTTATTCTTGACAGGCAGACTGTCTCCAGTGTCCACCTCATGGGTGCACCAGGAAGTCTGACTAGGGGTCAGGCTAAACATATGTCTAAACTGTTGCAGAACTTGTCTGCACTCAGTTTGCTGATGGTCAGTGAGGCTGCTTGCCAAAGCAACACCATCTACTGACCCATCATCAGGGTTCTGAGAGAGCAGGTCAGGGAGAGGGTCACTGTAGGAAGGTGGAATCTGACTATATGGTTGCCCCCACTTTTTTTATGGTGTTTTGCTGGTTTATGACTTAGTTGGACTGGGATCCTGCTATTCAGGGCCGCAGTCTATCTGCTTTCTCTGTAAAAATGTTTCCATGTGCCTTAGGCACATCTCTGATTGGAATCTGGAGTGCCCTTATAAGTCCCTAGTATATGGTATACTATGTACCAAGGGCATAGGTACCTCAGAGGCCTACCAGGGGCTGCAGCATGTATTATGCCACCCCTGGAAGGCCATCCAAACTGACACCACAGGTCTGCTACTGCAGCCTGGGTAGGGTGGTGCATGCACCTCTTACTGTGATATAGGTTACCTATATCACTAAATACATACACACATATAAACCTATAAGTCACTCCTAAGGCAGGCCTTATCAATCCTAAAGGCAGAGTGCATGGTTCCTATGTGAGAGGGTGCCCCTGCATGAGCAGGGCCCCTCTGCAGCGTTCGGAGACCATCTCTGATGCTGTTTGTAGTGCAGCCTGACCATATACTCTTAAGCGCATTATATCCTCGCGGTAAAATGCTAACTTTGGAATGGCTGCACCTAAACATGTCGTGTTTGGTGTCAAACATCTTGGAATACTACCCCCCGCCAATCCTGGCGGCGGGGGTAGCATTCCACCCTTCTAGAGGGAAAGACATGTTAACTCTGGCTTACCCGGTAACTTCTTTCTGAAGCCCTGGCATCACAAAATGGATGCTGCTGCCACAGACACAAGTCTGGCCTCCTGCTGCTGGACGAAACTCCGGCAGGGGAGGCCTGGACAATAGGTTTCCTGTTGCAGGGAGGTGTGACCACCTCCCCAGACAGGATAATGTGTATTGGGGCTGGGTGGGTGCACTCTTAGAGTGCTTTGAAGTCCTGCACTGGGGGAGCAAAAGGCTCCTCTGTGCATATGCCAGTTCAAACCAGCTCAGGGGCTACCTGCCCCTGCTCTGGCACGAAACTGGACAAAGGGAAGTGGGTGTAGCCACCCCCTCCCTTGACCCTCCCATAGGTGGGGCCATAGAGCTAGTCCATCCCCTCTTTTTAGGATAAGAGGGGGAACCTTGCCATTGCAAGGCAGATAACCCCTGGACGACGCTCTACAGAAGAATCCTGGCCCTTCGACGTTCCACTACCTTTGGAAGACAGAAGAATCTCCTTGGAGTCAAGGAGTGACTCCCCTGCTTGGCAGGCACCAAAAACGACAACGACGGTCGCAAACTACGCCGCTCCCGCCGGAGTCCGAAGTCCCTGCAGCCCAGGAAGTGGATTTCCTGACCTCTCCCAGGCCATCGTGAGTCCCCAGCGAAGCTGAGGCAAGTGGACCCCACGAGTAACGAGGAACCGCGACCCCTGGGTACCGTGCACTATTGTCGAGTGCAACCCCTTCACAACGTTCTACGAACCTGTGCTTTGGACCACGTGTGGTCCCGACCTCCAGCAGGAATCCTCCGAAGATCAGAGGCCTACACCGTCCCGAGTGACCGTGGGCCCCTGTTGAGTGATTCCGCCCGAGGTGTCTTTGCGATCCCTTGCCCGCTGGCTTGTGGGTCCCCAGAAGACTTCTTAAAGAAACCAAAGGGCTCCCCTGGTTGCTCCAGGCCTGCCCTGACTTACCCTCGCTGGGTGAGTTCCACAGACCTTGCTGGTCTGCGCCATCGACTTTTCTTCATCTCCCCGAGACTTGCGGCTGCCAAGGCTTGTTGGCTCCGATCGAGTTGCCGACACCGCAGTCAGCTGCAGACGTCGAGGGACACACCGAATCCAGCTCCTGGTCATCGTCGACGCCTCCTGGACCACGTGGCTGAAGAGTCAAGGCACCCGCAACCGACCTGAATCACTCGACGACGGTGGGCATCCATCTTCCTTGCCCCGAGTCACTGCCAAGTGACTTTGAACACTGTCCCCTCTGCTTTCAGGTCATCCTTCTTCAGAATCCAGGCTTGGATTCCACCGGACACTTCTTCAGCTCCCGCAAGCAGCAAGTCTTCTTTGTTCGCCATTGAAAACGACGCCGCGACCCGACACCAAAGGACACCTGTGCACCCGGCTTCCCTGGGTGAGGTAACTCCAGCACTACGGTGCTCCTGTGGGTGTGGGCCCTAGAACGACTTACCCTGTAAGTGACTTGCTTGTAGGTTCTATAGAAGTATCCTAAAACTCTTTATTTCCAACCGCGACTTGCCCCATTGAAGTCAACGGCGATCCGCGCCTGTGTATCTACACTGCACGCGTCCCCCGTGGGTCCTTTACTTACCTGCCTTGGGTGGTTTCGTGAGGCCCCAGCACTTCTGAAGGCCCTAGGCCTTGTCTCCCTGCAAGTCGTTGTCCCTAAGTCTCTTACTTAGTATATGGTCTGGTACGCCCCTAGGGCCCCAGCCATATTTTGTGCTTAACTTATTGTGAAACGTTGATTTGTGCATATGTTTGTCTTCTAATCTCATAAAGAGATTAGTAGAGAGTTATTTAGAAATAAATACATATATATTTGATATATATACCTGTGTGGTGTCTTTTCATTTGGTGATTCAAGAGATTATATGGTAAAACAAGCTGCTTTACATTCCTCCGAGACTTAGCCTGAAGGCTGCTCTCCACAGCTACCACTAGGATAGCTTTCTTTAAAAGGTTGTCTTAAACCTATCTACCATAAGAGTCGATTTGCCCTGGTGCAAGGTGTCCACTTTAATTAGTGAACAGCATATACCAGGCCAACTTCTCACATTGGTGGGCAGCGTGTGGGATTCCAGCTTGCCATTGTTTTACCAGAAAATCTCTATTTGAATTACTAACTGAAAACCATTATAGGTACTCAAGGTACATATAAAGTCAAGCTTAGTATCAATAAGTTCTACTGAACTTAGAGCTGGGTGCCAAGGGATAGCACACCCTTTCCACAGCTCAAGCTAGGATCAGTAGGCCACAAACTAGTGTAGGTAGTACAACACTGCACAACACTAGAATGTCTTTAAGGGAGGATCCAAAGAATCCTTGCAGGAAGCCATTGAGCTTCCACCCTCCAAGTATGATACACTCCCATTCTTGGAATTGAGAGCTTTATGCAACTTGAGAAAAATAAGGACAGGCCAAAGCCCCACCACCCAACACCTCAAGGAGTTGTTGGTGGCTTATGACCTTAGTAAGCCTGTAGGGACTGAAGGGGTAGGAGCTGAGGGTGGGGCAGAAGAAGAGGAGGAGGCCAGGGGTACCAATACCCCCAGCCCCCCTCTGAAACTGGCCAGGAGGGTGACAATGACCCTGACCTGGAAAACCCAATCCCTCCTGTGGATGATGATGAGGATGATCAAAATGATGCCCTCTTTGTCCCCCCAGGAAGGATTAAGAGTGTGCCCAGGAAGTCTAGATCTCCTTCTCAGGAGTCTAACCACTCTGGCACCTCTATAGGGAGCTCTGTCTCCTCTCACAGGAGGGAATCCTCTCATGAGAGGAGAGCCAGGCTGGTCCGGTATGAGGAAACTCAGCTGGAAATCAGAAAAAAGCAACTGGCTTTAGATAGGGAATCCCTAGATCTCCTCAGGGAGAGAAGAAAGTTGGGACTAGAGTCCCATGGTGGCAGCAATATCCCTAGAGATAGGGACAGGTCTTATGACCATAGAAACCTAAACAAGATTGTCCCTCCCTACCAGAGTGGGGATGACATCCACAAATGGATAACTGCACTGGAGAGGGCCTGTAAAGTTCAGAAGGTCCCCCAGAGGCAGTGGGCAGCAATCTTGTGGCTCTCCTTTGCAGACAAAGGTAGAGACAAGCTCCTCACTGTAAGAGAAGAGGATGCTGACAATTACACAGTCTTGAAGAGTGCTCTGATAGATGGGTTTGGCCTAACCACTGAACAGTATAGGTTGAAGTTCAGAGACACCCAAAAAGCTCAGACTCAAGACTGGGTTGATTTTGTAGATTGTGCTACAAAGGCTCTGGAAGGTTGGATACATGGCAACAAAGTGCAGGACTTTTTAGGATTGTACAATTTGATTATGAGGGAGCAGATCCTTAATAATTGTCAAAACCAGCTTTTGCACCAGTATCTGGTGGACTCTGATCTGACCTCTCCCCAAGAATTGGGAAAGAAGGCAGACAAGTGGGTCAGAACCAGAGTAAAAACTAGAAATCAGGGTGGTGACCAGAAGAAAGATTCTACTAAGTCCCAAGAGAAAGGTGGGGATAAATCTAAGGATAAGTCCCCTACAGGGCCCCAAAATTCCTCTTCTGGGGGTGGGTCCCAAACTCCTTCCTCTCCTGAAAAGAAACCCTATTGCCATGTCTGTAAAAAGCCTGGGCACTGGAAAACTGATCCCAGTTGCCCCAGGATTGGCAATAAAGAAAATGTTCCTCCCACAACTACTACCACCCCTCCTGGTACTACCAGTAGTAATCCTCCAGTTGGGAGTAGTGCACCCAAAAAGTTAGGTGCTTTTGCAAGAGGAACAGAGGTGGGCCCTAGTTTAGACAGGGACCCCTCAACAGACTCCTCTGACTCTGATGGTGGTATAGGATTTGCCACCTTTACCATGGGTCCCATAGCATTGGGCAGGTACAGATTGGAGCCAATAATTAATGGTCAGAAAGCTGTGGCATTTAGGGACACAGGGGCTAGTGTCACCATGGTGGCAGGGAAACTAGTCCCCCTCACCAGCTTTTACCTGAGTTTAAATACCAGGTGACCAACATTGATGGTGTCAGAACAGATCACCCCATGGCCATAGTCAATCTCAGCTGGGAGGGGGTCACAGGCCCAAAAAGAGTGGCAGTGTCCCCAACCCTACCTGTAGATTGCCTGATGGGCAATGATCTGGAAATTTCAGCCTGGGCTGAAGTGGAACACCAAACCCATCTTAGGATGTTGGGCGTCCCTGTAAAGGTTAGTGGGGCTGTGATGGCCACAGCCCCAGCCCAAGAATTTGGAGAGATGGAGCCTGAAAGAATGGCCCACTCTCCCCCAAAAGAGAGCACAAGGGTTGAAGAAAAGTCTTCTTCCCCCAGACAGTAGGTAAGGGTCAGCCTCCTCAGGGAACTGACCCTACCCCTAGTGAAGGAACTGCCACAGAGGTAGTCAGGCCTGGCCTGGCCACACCCCTGATGGCAGAGGACCCTTCCAAGGTGGTACCCCGTCTGGAGCAGGTAACCTGCCCCTCTCTACCCTGCCTCAGTCAGCCCAGGGCTGCAGAGGTCAGGGAGGTCAGTGGACCCCCCAGGGCCCCCTGTCCAGAGGAAGCCCCCCATCAGCAGATTAGGGGCACCCAGTCTAGTAGCCCTAGCCAGGTGAAAATTCCTCTACACACTGAGGGATCCCCCATACCTTTATGTAGGGACCTCCCCCAGAAGGACTCTGGTAGGCAAGGGCAAACCTGGGACCAGAAGGTTCCAAACCTGCCATGTCCCTCCAGTAGTCCATCCAAAGGGACCCAACCCACAGCTGTAGGCAGCCAAAGGTTGACCCTTAGAGCAAAGTGCAACTCAGTCATGGAAAGACAGGCATACATGGTGACCAGTGATCTGAGGAAGCTGAGGCCAACATTCCTAGGGCCTCACTTCCCTACTCAGACACCTCACCAGCCTTGTACTTTACCTAAGCACACCACAGGTAGTGATTCCCCATGGTGGAGACCCTCTCATACCCTTAGGGTGAGGGATTGCTTAGTGGACCATAAGACAGGGGGCAACCATGCTAGTGCAGGTGCTTCCTTATATGACCACTTAGTCAATGAAGGCTCAACTGGCCAAGGTTAGCCTTATCTCCTTTCGTTTGGGGGGTTATGTAGGAAGGTGGAATCTGACTATATGGTTGCCCCCACTTTTTTTATGGTGTTTTGCTGGTTTATGACTTAGTTGGACTGGGATCCTGCTATTCAGGGCCCCAGTCTATCTGCTTTCTCTGTAAAAGGTTTCCATGTGCCTTAGGCACATCTCTGATTGGAATCTGGAGTGCCCTTATAAGTCCCTAGTATATGGTATACTATGTACCAAGGGCATAGGTACCTCAGAGGCCTACCAGGGGCTGCAGCATGTATTATGCCACCCCTGGAAGGCCATCCAAACTGACACCACAGGTCTGCTACTGCAGCCTGGGTAGGGTGGTGCATGCACCCTTTACTGTGATATAGGTTACCTATATCACTAAATACATACACACATATAAACCTATAAGTCACTCCTAAGGCAGGCCTTATCAATCCTAAAGGCAGAGTGCATGGTTCCTATGTGAGAGGGTGCCCCTGCATGAGCAGGGCCCCTCTGCAGCGTTCGGAGACCATCTCTGATGCTGTTTGTAGTGCAGCCTGACCATATACTCTTAAGCGCATTATATCCTCGCGGTAAAATGCTAACTTTGGAATGGCTGCACCTAAACATGTCGTGTTTGGTGTCAAACATCTTGGAATACTACCCCCCGCCAATCCTGGCGGCGGGGGTAGCATTCCACCCTTCTAGAGGGAAAGACATGTTAACTCTGGCTTACCCGGTAACTTCTTTCTGAAGCCCTGGCATCACAAAATGGATGCTGCTGCCACAGACACAAGTCTGGCCTCCTGCTGCTGGACGAAACTCCGGCAGGGGAGGCCTGGACAATAGGTTTCCTGTTGCAGGGAGGTGTGACCACCTCCCCAGACAGGATAATGTGTATTGGGGCTGGGTGGGTGCACTCTTAGAGTGCTTTGAAGTCCTGCACTGGGGGAGCAAAAGGCTCCTCTGTGCATATGCCAGTTCAAACCAGCTCAGGGGCTACCTGCCCCTGCTCTGGCGCGAAACTGGACAAAGGGAAGTGGGTGTAGCCACCCCTCCCTTGACCCTCCCATAGGTGGGGTCATAGAGCTAGTCCATCCCCTCTTTTAGTATAAGAGGGGGAACCTTGCCATTGCAAAGCAGATAACCCCTGGACGACGCTCTACAGAAGAATCCTGGCCCTTCGACGTTCCACTACCTTTGGAAGACAGAAGAATCTCCCTTGGAGTCAAGGAGTGACTCCCCTGCTTGGCAGGCACCAAAAACGACAACGACGGTCGCAAACTACGCCGCTCCCGCCGGAGTCCGAAGTCCCTGCAGCCCAGGAAGTGGATTTCCTGACCTCTCCCAGGCCATCGTGAGTCCCCAGCGAAGCTGAGGCAAGTGGACCCCACGAGTAACGAGGAACCGCGACCCCTGGGTACCGTGCACTATTGTCGAGTGCAACCCCTTCACAACGTTCTACGAACCTGTGCTTTGGACCACGTGTGGTCCCGACCTCCAGCAGGAATCCCTCCGAAGATCAGAGGCCTACACCGTCCCGAGTGACCGTGGGCCCCTGTTGAGTGATTCCGCCCGAGGTGTCTTCGCGATCCCTTGCCCGCTGGCTTGTGGGTCCCCAGAAGACTTCTTAAAGAAACCAAAGGGCTCCCCTGGTTGCTCCAGGCCTGCCCTGACTTACCCTCGCTGGGTGAGTTCCACAGACCTTGCTGGTCTGCGCCATCGACTTTTCTTCATCTCCCCGAGACTTGCGGCTGCCAAGGCTTGTTGGCTCCGATCGAGTTGCCGACACCGCAGTCAGCTGCAGACGTCGAGGGACACACCGAATCCAGCTCCTGGTCGTCGTCGACGCCTCCTGGACCACGTGGCTGAAGAGTCAAGGCACCCGCAACCGACCTGAATCACTCGACGACGGTGGGCATCCATCTTCCTTGCCCCGAGTCACTGCCAAGTGACTTTGAACACTGTCCCCTCTGCTTTCAGGTCATCCTTCTTCAGAATCCAGGCTTGGATTCCACCGGACACTTCTTCAGCTCCCGCAAGCAGCAAGTCTTCTTTGTTCGCCATTGAAAACGACGCCGCGACCCGACACCAAAGGACACCTGTGCACCCGGCTTCCCTGGGTGAGGTAACTCCAGCACTACGGTGCTCCTGTGGGTGTGGGCCCTAGAACGACTTACCCTGTAAGTGACTTGCTTGTAGGTTCTATAGAAGTATCCTAAAACTCTTTATTTCCAACCGCGACTTGCCCCATTGAAGTCAACGGCGATCCGCGCCTGTGTATCTACACTGCACGCTGTCCCCCGTGGGTCCTTTACTTACCTGCCTTGGGTGGTTTCGTGAGGCCCCAGCACTTCTGAAGGCCCTAGGCCTTGTCTCCCTGCAAGTCGTTGTCCCTAAGTCTCTTACTTAGTATATGGTCTGGTACGCCCCTAGGGCCCCAGCCATATTTTGTGCTTAACTTATTGTGAAACGTTGATTTGTGCATATGTTTGTCTTCTAATCTCATAAAGAGATTAGTAGAGAGTTATTTAGAAATAAATACATATATATTTGATATATATACCTGTGTGGTGTCTTTTCATTTGGTGATTCAAGAGATTATATGGTAAAACAAGCTGCTTTACATTCCTCCGAGACTTAGCCTGAAGGCTGCTCTCCACAGCTACCACTAGGATAGCTTTCTTTAAAAGGTTGTCTTAAACCTATCTACCATAAGAGTCGATTTGCCCTGGTGCAAGGTGTCCACTTTAATTAGTGAACAGCATATACCAGGCCAACTTCTCACAGTCACTCTCCTCCTCCTGGTCCTCATCAGTTGCCATGAGCAAGCCCATGTCAGCCCTGTCAACATATGGCTTTAATCTGTTGACATGAAGCACCCTCAGGGGCTCCTGGGAGTTCCAAGATTCACCAGGTAGGTGACTTCTCCCTTCTGTTCAACTATTGTATGGGCGCCACTCCACTTGTCCTGGAGGGCTGCTGGGGCCACAGGCTCCAACACCCACACTTTCTGTCCTGGCTGGTATACAGTCAGTACAGCCTTTTGGTCATGCCAAGCTTTTTGTAATTCTTGGCTGGCCTCTAGGTTTTTGGTTGCCTTTTTCATGTACTCTGCCATCCGGGAGCGGAGACCAAGTACATAGTCCATCACATCTTGTTTGGGGGGCTTGAGAGGTAACTCCCAGCCCTCTTTTACCAAACACAGTGGACCTCTCACAGGATGTCCAAACAGAAGCTCAAATGGGCTGTAGCCAACCCCCTTCTGTGGAACCTCTCTGTATGCAAACAACAGGCAAGGAAGAAGAAGGTCCCATTTCCGCCTAAGCTTCTCTGGGAGTCCTTTAATCATTCCTTTCAAGGTTTTGTTTAAGCGTTCAACTAAACCATTGCATTGTGGGTGATAGGGGTGGTGAACTTGTAAGTTACACCACACTCCTTCCACATTGCTTTTAGATATCCTGACATGAAGTTGGTACCTCTGTCAGAAATGACCTCCTTTGGAAAACCCACTCTGGAGAAGACGCCAATGAGGGCTCTTGCCACCACAGGGGCTGTGGTGGTCCTTAGGGGAATTGCTTCTGGGTACCTGGTGGCATGATCCACTACCACCAGGATAAACCTGTGCCCAGATGCAGTTTGAAGGTCAAGGGGACCAACAATGTCAATCCCTACCCTTTCAAAGGGTACCCCCACCACAGGTAGTGGTATGAGGGGGGCCTTTGTTGTGCCACCTGCCTTACCACTGGCTTGGCATGTGACACAGGAGCGACAAAACTCCTTTATGTCCTCTGACATATGTGGCCAATGAAAATGTGGAACAAGCCTGTCCCAGGTCTTGTTTTGGCCCAAGTGTCCTGCTAAAGGGATGTCATGTGCTAGGGTCAAGAGGAACCCCTAAACTTCTGAGGTATTACCAACCTCCTGGTGGCTCCAGGGGCTGGGTCTCTACCTTCAGAATATAGGAGTCCCTCATCCCAATAAACTTTATGGGACCCACTAGCACTCCCAGCAGCCTCAGCAGCAGCCTGCTGTCTGAGGGGTTCAAGAGAGGGGCAGCACTGTTGCTCCTTCCTCAGATCTTCCCTGGAAGGGCCCCCTGCCCCCAAGAACTCGACCTGATCAGGCTCAAGTCCCTCTGGGGCAGTCCCTTCTTCAGGATCTGCTTCACCTCCCTCTGGGGGTGAATCTGTGATATGAGACAGAGGGGAAGGCACTGCCTTTACCCTACTGCTCCTCCTCTTGGGAAGCATCTGGTCCATTGTTCCAGGATCCAGAGCTGGTTCAGTGTCATGCATTCTTGCTTGTGACCTGGTCACAGTGATACCAAAGGGGATGATGGACGGAGCGCTTGAGCAAATCAAACACTCACCCCCAGTCAACTGATCTGGGTTTAATCCATCATCATTCTTTAGCTCACTCCACCACCCCAGTTCAGACATGGCCATATGCAAATCAGTCTGACCCTGTGCCTCATGGGAACAGTCCAGCCCGAACTGCCAAGCCATGTCTTCCCTGGACCGGAAACAAGCATCCTGGGACCGGTTTCTGGCTATTCAGCCGTCATCAGCCAGGCTAGCTTGAATCCAGTGGCAAAGTGAGCAAGGGACCCACGTCTGGGCATACCCTGCCAACTTAGGGCGAACAAAGCGATACCAAAGGGGATGATGGACGGAGCGCTTGAGCAAATCAAACACTCACCCCCAGTCAACTGATCTGGGTTTAATCCATCATCATTCTTTAGCTCACTCCACCACCCCAGTTCAGACATGGCCATATGCAAATCAGTCTGACCCTGTGCCTCATGGGAACAGTCCAGCCCGAACTGCCAAGCCATGTCTTCCCTGGACCGGAAACAAGCATCCTGGGACCGGTTTCTGGCTATTCAGACCGTCATCAGCCAGGCTAGCTTGAATCCAGTGGCAAAGTGAGCAAGGGACCCACGTCTGGGCATACCCTGCCAACTTAGGGCGAACAAAGCGATACCAAAGGGGATGATGGACGGAGCGCTTGAGCAAATCAAACACTCACCCCCAGTCAACTGATCTGGGTTTAATCCATCATCATTCTTTAGCTCACTCCACCACCCCAGTTCAGACATGGCCATATGCAAATCAGTCTGACCCTGTGCCTCATGGGAACAGTCCAGCCCGAACTGCCAAGCCATGTCTTCCCTGGACCGGAAACAAGCATCCTGGGACCGGTTTCTGGCTGTTCAAGCCGTCATCAGCCAGGCTAGCTTGAATCCAGTGGCAAAGTGAGCAAGGGACCCACGTCTGGGCATACCCTGCCAACTTAGGGCGAACAAAGCGATACCAAAGGGGATGATGGACGGAGCGCTTGAGCAAATCAAACACTCACCCCCAGTCAACTGATCTGGGTTTAATCCATCATCATTCTTTAGCTCACTCCACCACCCCAGTTCAGACATGGCCATATGCAAATCAGTCTGACCCTGTGCCTCATGGGAACAGTCCAGCCCGAACTGCCAAGCCATGTCTTCCCTGGACCGGAAACAAGCATCCTGGGACCGGTTTCTGGCTATTCAGCCGTCATCAGCCAGGCTAGCTTGAATCCAGTGGCAAAGTGAGCAAGGGACCCACGTCTGGGCATACCCTGCCAACTTAGGGCGAACAAAGCGATACCAAAGGGGATGATGGACGGAGCGCTTGAGCAAATCAAACACTCACCCCCAGTCAACTGACCGATCGGTCACAGCAAATACCTCTGCAGGGATGCCCAACATCTCAGCATGAGCCCATAACTCTACTTCAGACCAGGCTGAAGTCTCTAGATCATTGCCCAATAGACATTCGACAGGGAGGTCTGCACTGACTACAACCTTCTTGAGGCCAGTTACCCCTCCCCAGGAGAAATTCACAACTGCCAGACTATGGTTGGTCCTGACGTTGCTTGCATTGGTCACCTGGTACAGTTCGCCCATGATGATCTGTCCAGGGTCCACAAGATCCTCTGCCACCATGGTGACACTAGCACCTGTGTCCCTAAATGCCAAAGCCTGTTTGCCATTTATTACAGGCTGCTGTTTGTATTTGCCCAGATTACTGGGACTCACTAGGAAGGACATATTAAGGTCTCCCTCACAAATCAGCATTGCCTGAGTGGGCACTCTGACTAGGTCAGAGTCCACTTCAGAACCCAGGGTCAACCCTACTACACCCTTATTCTGTGTACCACCTCCACCAGTAGCTGAACTAGGGGGAACAGTTGCCTTAGGGGCAGGAGTGGTGGTGGTTTGGTCTTTGAACTTGTTACAGTCAGAAGTCAAGTGCCCCTTCTGTTTACAGAATTTGCACCAGGGCTTCTTTGGCCTTTTCCCTTGTTGGGTTGTGACTCCCCACCAGATGCAGATTTTTGGGGCCCTTGTGAAGACTTCTGGTCTTTTGACTTATCCCCACCTTTCTCAGAGCCCTTAGGATCTTGCTTCTTGGTGTCACCCCCTTGGTTCTGGGGTTTCTGCCTCACCCTGGTTCTGACCCACTTGTCTGCCTTCTTTCCCAATTCTTGGGGAGAGGTCAGATCCAAGTCCACCAGGTACTGATGCAACAACTGGTTCTGGCAATTATTAAGGATCTGTTCTCTCATCATCAGATTATACAATCCCTTGAAATCAGTAACCCTACTGCCAACCAGCCAACCCTCCAGAGCCTTGGTTGCACAATCAACAAAGTCAGTCCAGTCCTGAGTCTGTGCCTTCTGGGTATCTCTGAACTTCAACCTGTACTGTTCAGTGGTTAAGCCAAACCCATCTATTAGTGCACTCTTCAGGACTTCATAATCATCAGCATCCTCTTCTCTAACAGTGAGGAGCTTGTCTCTACCTTTATCTGAAAAGGAGAGCCACAAGATTGCTGCCCACTGCTTCTGGGGGACCTGCTGTACTCTACAGGCCCTCTCCGTAGCAGTTATCCACTTGTGGCTATCATCCCCACTCTGGTAGGGAGGAACAACCTTGCTCAGGTTCCTATGGTCTGGAATAGATTCCCTGCCTCTAGGGACACTGTTGCTGCCACCAAGGGGTTCTAACCCCTCTCTTCTAGAAGCTCTCTGGATCTCCAGGGCTTCCCTATCCAGTGCCAACTGCTTGATTCTGAGGGCAACTCTTGCTTCCTCATACTGCAGCAGTTTGCACATTCTTTCAGAGGAGGTCTCTCTTATGGGAAAGTATGAGTTCCTCTGATGGACAAATTCTCTGCCAGAGTGATAAGAGTGCTCAGACTCCCTGGAAGGGGACCTATGCCTCTCGTCCACTCTGTCAGTTCTCTTAGGGAGAATTCCTCTGTCCTTTTCAGGCCCCTTGAGGCCTGGCCCTTCAATAACAGAGTCCTGGTCATTTGGATTTTCATCGTCTGACCCAGATTCTGTAATTGACCCACCCACTGATTCAGACCTATTAGCTCCTAGAGCCAATCTAAGATCATCTGCTGTCAGCAGATCTATCAGGTGCAGGGTTGAGGGACTCTGTCCTAGTCTCAGGTGTCTTTCGACACACATGGCTCTCAAGTCAGAGAAAGCCATGTCCTTATACTGAGGCTGAGTGGATCCACTGGTTCCACCCTTTAAGGACATTCTAGTGTTGTGCAGTGTTGTACTACCTACACTAGTTTGTGGCCTACTGATACTAGCTTGAGCTGTAGAAAGGGTGTGCTATCCCTTGGCACACAGCTCTAGGTTCAGTAGAACTTATCGATACTAAGCTTGACTTTATATGTACCTTAAGTACCTATAATGGTTTTCAGTTAGTAATTCAAATAGAGATTTTCTGGTAAAACAATAGCAAGCTGGAATCCCACACGCTGCCCACCAATGTGAGAAGTTGGCCTGGTATATGCTGTTCACTAATTAAAGTGGACACCTTGCACCAGAACAATTCGACTCTTATGGTAGATAGGTTTAAGACAACCTTTATAGAAAGCTATCCTAGTGGTAGCTGTGGAGAGCAGCCTTCAGGCTAAGTCTTGAAGGAATGTAAAGCAGCTTGTTTTACCACACAATCTCTTGAATCACCAAATGAAAAGACACCACACAGGTATATATATCAAATATATATGTATTTATTAATAAACACTCTCTACTAATCTCTTTATGAGATTAGAGAATAGGAACATATGTACAAGTCAAATATGATCAGGATAAGTTTAGCACAATTGAATATTACAATCTTAGTTTGCTAGACCTAGGTCTAGGGCATCTAGAATCGAGGGACCCCCAAGAACCACCCCAGGTAGTTGTAGGAGACCCACAGGGGACGGACGCGGTGACCTGGCACCGATGCGAATCCTGTACGAGTCTATGCACTCAGACGCGATTGAGATATCAATGCTAAAGGTCCCTTGCGTGTTCGAGGCGAACACACCGATCGGTCCTTGTACGAGTCGAAGGACGCGGTTACAGATGGTATTGCAAGGGAGTTGGACGCGGTGTACGAGTCAGTGCGAGAGTCGCACTTGGAAAGTTAGAGTTTTGGGACACTTCGAGGGAAGCTACAAGCAAGTCACTTACAGGGTAAGTAGTTCTAGGGCCCACACCCATAGGAGCACCGTAGTGCTGAAGTTACCTCACCCAGGGGAGCCGGGTGCATAGGTGTTCTTTGGTGTCGGGTCGCGGCGTCGTTTTCAATGGGAGCCAGTGAAGACTTGCTGCTTGCGGCGACAGGAGAGGTGTCCGGAGGAATCCAAGCCTGGATTCGGAGGATGGAAGACCTGAAAGCAGAGGGGACAGTGTTCAAAGTCACTTGGCAGTGACTCGGGGCAAGGAAGATGAATGCCCACCGTCGTCGCAAGATTCAGGTCATCCGTGGTTGCCTTGATTCTTCAGCCACGAGGTCCAGGAGGCGTCGTTGACAACCAGGAGCTGGATTCAGCGTGTCCCACGATGTCTGCAGCTTACGGTGGGGTCGGCGACTCGATCGGAGCCACCAAGCCTTGGTAACAGCAAGTCTCAGGGAAAGTGTGAAGAGACAATGGCACAGACCAGCAAGGTCTGTCGAACTCACCCAGCAAGGGTAAGTCAGGGCCTGCCTGGAGCAACCAGGGGAGCCCTTTGGTTTCTTTATAGAGTCTTCTGGAGACCCACAAGCTGGCTGGCAAGGGATCACAAAGACGCCTCGGGAGGATCCGCTCACAGGGGCCCACGGTCACTCGGGACGTGGTAGGCCTCTGATCTTAGGAGGGATTCTTGCTGGAGGCTGGGACCACATGTGGTCCAAAGCACAAGTTCGTGAAACGTTGTGAAGGGGTTGCACTCGACAATAGTGCACGGTACCCAGGGGTCACGGTTCCTCGTTACTCTTGGGGTCCACTGGCCTCAGCTTCGCTGGGGCCTCACGATGGCCTTTGAAAAGTCAGGAAATCCACTTCTTGGGCTGCAGGGACTTCGGACTCCGGTGGGAGCGGCATAGTTTGCGACCGTTGTTTGTAGTTTTTGGTGCCTGCCAAGCAGGGGAGTCACTCCTTGACTCCAAGGGAGATTCTTCCGTCTTCCAAAGGTAGTGGAACGTCGAAGGTCCGGGATTCTTCTTGTAGAGCGTCGTCCAGGGAAATCTGGGGTGCTATGCACAGGTTCCCCCTCTTATACCAAAAGAAGGGGAGGGACTAGCTCTATGACCCTACCTATGGGAGGGTCAGGGGAGTGGGTGGCTACACCCACTTCCCTTTGTCCAGTTTCGCGCCAGAGCAGGGACAGGTAGCCCCTGAGCCGGTTTGAACTGGCATTTGCACAGAGGAGCCTTCTGCTCCCCCAGTGCAGGACTTCAAAGCACTCTAAGAGGGCACCCACCCAGCCCCAATACACTAAACCCTGTCAGGAAGGTGGTCACACCCCCTTGGGACAGGATATCTATTGTTGGGCTCCCTCCACTGCGAGTGTTGGTCATCAGCAGGAGGGCAGCCCAGTGTCTGTGACTGGTGGCATCCATTTTGTGATGCCAGGGCTCTGCAGGATTCTACCGCGTTTCCACAGTAGCTACATGTCTATCCCTCTAGAAGGGTGGAATGCAACCCCGCCGCCAGGACTGGCGGGGGGGTAGTATTCCAAGGTGTTTGACACCAAACACGACATGTTTCGATGCAGCCATTCCAAAGTTAGCATTTTACCGCGAGGATATAATGCACTTAAAAGTATATGGTTTAACCGCATCCACAAACAGCACCAGAGAATGGACTCTGAGAGCTGCAGAGGGGCCCTGCTCAGGCAGAGGCACCCCCTCACATAGAAGCCAAGCACCCTGCCCTCAGGATTGATAGGGCCTGCCTTAGGGGTGACTGATAGTATTATATGTGTGTGTAGGAAAGATATAGGGGACCTATATCTCAGTGAGGGGTGCTAGCACTTCCTCACACAGGCTGCAGTAGCAGGCCTGTGGTGTCAGATTTAGTCTGCTTCCCAGGGGTGGCATAATACATGCTGCAGCCCCTGGTAGGCCTGTGAAGTACCTATGCCCTTGGTACCTAAGGTACCATATACTAGGGACTCATAAGGTACCACAGTATCCAATCACTAGTGCACCTAGAGTGCACTCCAAGTCGTTTAGAGAGAACAGAGAGGCTGGGGCCCTGATTAGCAGGGGCCCAGCCAGACTATAGCCAGAAGCCAGTGTAAACATCAGAAAAAAAAGTGGGGGCAACATAAGAGGCAGATCCTACTCTCCTACAATGCTCTTGGCTAACGGAAGTATGTCTTCACTGTTTAGTGATGGTGCCCTGTATTTCTAAAGGGGATTGCGCACAAGTCACTCACTTGAAAAAGGCTTCGCCGAAACGCGTCGTTTGTGTGCACAATAAAAATGTGTGCTGTCCTCTGGTGTGCCGCTGTTTTTCTTGTTTGGGAATTCTCAAAACAAAGACTTTTTGTACAATATATATATATGTGTATAAAAATATTTATATATTTATCTATATATAGATATAGATATAGATATATATATCGAAAGAGAGAGTGAGGGAGAGAGATAAAATAGGGGTTTCACTTACCTGATATATACCTACCATTTAATTATAAAGACGTGTGACAAAGGCATACACGATATGAGTGGTAAAGGCTTGCATGGTAAAGGCAATGTGTAGTAAAGACAATGGGGCATATTCTCAAGGACTTATCGCCGATTTATCGGCACTTTAGCGCCGCAAAAGTGGCAATAGATTTATCGCCCTATTCTCAAGCTGGTGCAAACTGCCGATATCGCCAGTTTTCCAGCGATAGCTGACGCCAAAAACATCGCCACGGATGAGAGCGACAACTAACACTAATGATATGCAGAGTAGGCGTTCCCGTGCAAAAACTCACGATAACACCACTTCGCGATATTCACAACAACCAGCCAGATCGGCGATGCGGGCCTAAAACATGCGATAAGGCGCGTTAGCAGCAGGGATTTAACACCTGCCTTTTACTGGTATTAAGCAGGACGACAACCTGCAGCATGAAAGGGAGCCCAGCACAGAGCCACACCTGAAGACCAACAGATGCCATGGAGCCAATGATCATGCAGCTTGGAGACCCAAGAGCGCCACAACACCCACCGCCACCACCCCCAGGACCCCCCCCAGACCACCCCCCCAGGACTACCACCTAGGCAGCACAGAAGAAGACAGCTGACCTACCCGAAAACGGCATGGTCCCTCAGCCACACAATTGCAGAATGTGGGGAGAGGTGGGAGCCAAGTATGTGTGAAAGAGGCAAGTCACCCATGAAAAAGAATGTACACAATGCCAAGTGTGGCGGTGATGTGCTGGACAGACTTCAGTATGCAGAGCACAGACATGTCCATGTGAACATATACGGCTGGTGTTTGTAGTGTTGTGGACAGTGGACGCAACCATGTTACCTCAGGCAGTGGGGAAGACCTCAGTCACGTAGCTGTGTCGTCCCCCCCTGTAAGCGTAAGCGGAGTGGGCTGGGCCGGCGTACGCCAGTCCAGCGTAGGAGTGTGAATAAATAGGCCGGGGCTCTGGGCGTGGTTCACTTCCGTGATGGCCAACGCGTCTGCCAGGGCGGCATCCCTCACCCTGCCACAAGTACGCCGCCATGACCGCCAGCCTCCTCAGCCGATCGCTGGCTCCCGCGACACAGGCCCCCAGCACACCCAGCGGCACAGCACTGCGGAGTTATGTGTGTGCTGACTACTGTCTGCGGCCAACACTGCGGTCAGCAGGGCTCACACATATCAAATCCAATCCTGACCTGCAAGGACACGCCATCATCGCTGGCTGCACACCCGCTGAGCGCTTCAGGTGCCACCAACTCAGTGCACCACAAGTCATCGCCATGTGGCTGTGGGCCCTTTCTGACCGCTGCCTCCGGCCTACAATGCGGTCAGCAGGGCTCACAATTCAAATTGTGTCTTGATTTATTTATGGTGCAGTCCAGTAGGCAACAGACATTGCTTCCAGTGCAGCCCGCCTGGACGACGCATCATCGCAGGCTGCACACCCACTGAGCGCTTCAGTGCACCACAAGTCATGGACCCTTTATGATTGAATCTTGTGTGTGTGATGTCAGATCTGGTGCCCCTACCTCAGTGCACTGCAAGTCATGGACCCTTTATGATTGAACCTTGTGTGTGTGAACCGATGATCAATGTTCTAGTTGTTGCCAGCACCAATCACTCCCTGAGGGCTGGCTTACACTCACCCCACACCCATCCAGCACAGGCGTCACTGGACATGTGACCCTGGTAATAAAATGGGCCGGGTGCACGTGCCCATAGCCAGTTCCACTATCTATCTAAGTGTGTCCGTGTGGTCATTATGTATGCATGATGGCCCAGGGCCCTACCACATTACATTGTGCTGTGGACAGCGGACGCAACCATGTCACCTCAGACAGTGGGTAAGACCTTGGACACGTAGCTTTGTCGTCCCCCCTGTAAGCGTAAGCGGAGTGGGCTGGGCCGGCGTACGCCAGTCTAGCGTAGGGGTGTGAAGAATTTGCCCGGGGCTCTGGGCGTGGTTCAGTGCTGGCCTGGACAAGGAAGTGACTAATGCGTGTGTCTCTGTTGTAGTGTCGGCGCCACCCGGCCCGCAATCGACAATGTTGCAATGTAGCATGCACCCGGAGGGCGGGCTCGCACGAACGGAGAAATGAAGGAGCGCAAGACCGCTCGGGTCTTGGCTCATACATGCCAAGTGTTGTGTGTATCTGTATTGCCGCAGCATGAGCCAAATGCCTAGCCTTAATCGCAGCGCGAGTACAGCCAGGCACGAACTCTACATCTGTGTCCGCCCTATCCTTACCATAGGCCTACACTCACGTGGCCGCCCACCTTCAATGGCCAACATCACAGTGTCGTTGTCAGGCTTGTGGACATCCGCAGCCAGGCATGACAATGGTGTGCCGTAGGAGTGCAAGTGATGCAACCGCGCAGCACACCCAAGTAAATAGGCTCGGGGGAGGGAGGAGCAGCTGTGAGGCAACGTAACACACAGTGATGCCGCTCATTTGCCACATGCAAGACATGGCAAACATGAATCCCAAAGTCGCACACATCCCACCCCACCCCCAACAAGCCACATCACATTTCCTGAATGCAAGCAGATGACAAACTAACATTAGGGATGAAAGCTCCTTTGAACTATCAGGCGGAAGCACATCTGCACCTCCGACCTCGGAATTGCATGTGCCCAGCACCCCTGGACAGATACTATAGCAGCTGATGACGACTCCCACACAACGCACAGCCCGACGAAAGACCAACGTATACACACCCCACACACAGAAGTCCTTGCTCGAAGTTGTCTTGCATGGAATGGCCTTCACACTCACTCCCACACCATCCCAGGCTTACAACCGTTGCACACTAAAACAACTCATTGATCCGAGCTGTGGCATTTCATCCACAGAACTGGCGCAGGTCAGAACAGTGCCGCTTCAACCAGAGCCACTAACGCAATGGCAGAACATCCCGGACACATGCACAACCCC
Organism: Calotriton arnoldi; assembly: GCA_963921515.1. Lineage (NCBI taxonomy): Eukaryota > Metazoa > Chordata > Amphibia > Caudata > Salamandridae > Calotriton > Calotriton arnoldi. The sequence continues at coordinate 322,834 of CAWUFW010003548.1, forward strand.
TGTCACGATGAACTGTACCGTGCACGTATGCTAAATTTACTGGGGACACTGCCATTGGCAGTGCTGCGGATCAGTTACCGGCTAAGCTTTCGCCTTGCCAACGTCACCTGCGTTCAGCCTGTTTTGCATTGTCGATCGTGCATATTCGAGTGGTCCATGGATGTCTGCCTATCCAACAGGGCGGTAGCTGAACTGGATTTTGACATGTGTGTGCGCCCCCTGTTGGCCCACGACCAGGAGTGTCACCGTGATACCTGTATATGGGATGCCTTGATACTTGGCATACATGCTGGCAGCTGGACCTGGGAGATTGCACAACTCCTCGTGTGCAGTGACCACATTGAACCGCTCCCCTATTGGGCTGTAGTGCTAATTGGTGAAAGGGGGTGGACGCAGCACATCTGTCTGGACCTGCAAATGGATCGCCTCGCCGTCCTGTTTGATGAAGTCGACAACAACCTCATGTTGGAAATGATAGCCTACGAAGCTGCAATCGCTTTCATGGACAAGTAACTACGTACCTGCAGCCACAACAGATTGGAACCCATTGCACATGTCCCAACACCTTGTTGCATCTTGGAGATCTGGTCACATATCCCACGACAACAGTGGACATGGCTGCATTTGCCTGGACTCCGAATACATGAGCGGACAACAACTCGGGTTAACACACACCTGTGAAAGGTGAGGCACTCCCCCGGAGTGGACTGCGGCGCTTGGCAACGTTCCAAAATTCTGACATACTGCTGCATTGGTCTGCATGTTGTGGCACTTATCTTGCCCGTACTGACACGCATATGCTAATAAAGTCTACGCACCTTCACTTGTATTCAACTGTGATGAGTGTTGATTTGAATGACAATGTGTGTCTCACTGCCGATCTGGGTCACGGCCATACATGCGCATTGATAGCATTACCCAGGGAGTACCCTTTTGTGGAATCACTGTCCCTACATTCATCCATACTTTCATACTTGATTGATCATAGCCATGACACATCTGTGTGAATTAGAATGTTTTATTCGCATTCAGTGGAGTGTTGAAGCTGGACCAGTACAGGGCCATGCAAACCCCACTTTACATTGTTGCCCCGTGGAGGGCCAGCCAGAGTCCTTTTGGGATTGACAAGTTCATCGGAAGAGGAAGACTTCAGTCTGCAGTGGGATTGCTGTGTCATTGGTAACCAAACAAAATATGGCAGTCCATGTCGAGGTCCAAGGTGAGTGTCGCTGAGTGTATCGGGGGACAGTGGAAGGTGTTATTCCAGGGCATGATGCAGAGGGCAGAACCAAGCTGAAACAGGCCATATGGCGGAGATGAATGCTACCACTTCATTCTTACCACAAAGCCAGATTCATCATCATCTTCGTCCTCTGATGTGTCAGGTGCCTCACATGTGGGTGGTGGTGTTTAGTCTGCATCACTGTGTGGCACTGACACATCAGGGGCGGCGATGTGGATGGAGTAGTAGCAGCAGCATTCATCCGCGCCAGGCCTTGTGGCGGCAATGTCATGACGAGGATCTGCAGTGCATGGAAGATCACAGCTACATCTCGCTGGTGTGCAGCCGTGGCAAACATTCTTTCCGCCTGCATCCGCTCCAAGCTCTCCATCATTCTCCTTATGTGTCCCAACTCTCGGCTGACATCGCTGGAACCACTCTGACTAGACAGTTGTTCTTGGCTCAGAGTCATGACTCCAGCGATGTCAGCCATGGATTGTTGGAGAGCATGGAGTGGACAGTGGGTGTCGGTTAGGGACTGTAAGTGGTCCCTGATGGGATTTAGACACCCACGTATGGCATCTAGTTTGGCTGCCATGAGGTCGAACCCCACCCGCAGCTGATCAGCCATCTTCTCCAGGCACCCTAACACACGGCATTGGAATGCCATGTGTTGGTCGTGGGGGTCCTGGGAGACAGCTGTGGTGGTGGGTGCTTCCTGCTGTGTGGTCTGTGCAGGGGGTGGGGTCACCTCAATGCAACTGGGCTGCCCTGCTCCTGGAGGTGGGGTGCTGAAGCTGTCCGTGAGCTGTTGACGGGCGTCGGTGTCGATGTTGGGGAGGTCCTCTTCATCATCAGTGCTGAGTTGTTGGGTCTGCTCTGCAGGAGGTGTTGATTCTCCCTCTGCAATGTGAAGGGGAGATGCAGATTGACATTGTGTTCACATGTATGTTCACGCATTGTACAAGTTTACTTACAGACTGCATGACAATGTACATTGTGACTGTTTGTGAGGAGATGCCTATTTGATGCGGGACAGTTGACATTTCTACACCATCAGGGATGTGAGGTTGTACTTGTACATTATCATCTCACAGTTTCCTGCTATGCCAAATGCGAATGGCCATTTTCTACACACAAGCGGCAGCAGTTGTGTCCTCTGTTCTGTTGTGAAGGTGTTGCAGTTTGTAACACATTGTTGTCAATGTTGAGGTGCTCTGATTCTTATGTGTGTGTGCTGCATTGTGGGTGTGTTGCCCCTTCAGCTCTGATTTTGCTGGCCCTTATCCCTTTCAGGCGGTGTGCCTTTCACTTCTGTGCTTATACAGTGCTGAGATATTGCAGACTTGGGTAAATTGGGCTCTTGGTCGGAGTTGTGACTCTTGGGCATGGTTTGTCCGCAGATGTGCTATACTTAATTGTGCATGTGTGCCATTGTGCCCATCTCCCCCCGTCCCCACAGTCCCTGGTCGTTACTCACCCTGTTGCTGTTGGCTCAGATCATGTTGTGCAGTGTCCGGTCCCCCAACTCCTGCCACCGTCTCCCCAATGATGACTCGGGTCACCATTTCCTCCATCTCATCCAGCTCCTGGTGTGTCGCTGGACTCCCACCTCCAGTCTGTATTGCTGCTTTCAGGTTGGCTGCGAGTTTCAGCTTGGTTTTGCGCTTCACATCAGTCCAGCGCTTCTTGCAGTCGTCCACTTCCCTTCTCTTCACTCCGACTGCATTCACCTTGGCCAAGATGGACTGCCATATAGTATTTTTAGTTGCCAATGACACAGTGGAGGTGATGAACAGTTGGTGGTTGTGTTCTATCACCTCCGTAATGAGGATCTGGTTTTCCTGCGTACTGAAAGGCGGGTTCCTCTTCTTCTTCTCCTTGCCCTTCCCTGACCCCGAGGTCCTAGGCTGGTCCTCCGTGGGGCTTATGGGGTTCTGGTTGTCCTTTGTACTTGCTCCGGATACCTCCATGGTGCTTCGCAGTTGTTTGTGTTTTGTTTGTGTTTTTTGTTGCCGCTTTTATAGTGGTTTTTCCCGCCTGACTTGTGGGACTTGCAGGCCTGGCGCTGCTTATCGCTGGATTTTTTATCGCAGTTGGGCCCATCGCAAGTTTTTTCACGTTAGGCTTTAGATTTTTATCGCCGTCCCGGTAATTTTATCGCGGACATTTGACGCATTATCGGGAAACTATCACATGTTACCGCCGTGTTGAGAATAAGACGTTAACACGGAGTTATTTTCCCGCGATAGACGGCGATGTGAAAAATTGCGTTAACCTATTTTGGCGATGATTATCGCACGTTCTTGAGAATATCCCCCAATGTGTGGTAAAGGCAATACGCGGTAAAGGCATTGCACAGTAAAGGATGCATGGTGTAGACATGCTTGGTAAATTCATTCATTGTAATGTCATACAACCCTTAAGGGGCACTTTTTGTGGGGAGCTAGATTTTCCGTCTTCCTATGCCAAACCTGTACTTTGCCTGTGAAGTGGTGTTCTTCTTCTTCTCATGCTGGTGAGGACATCTTGTGCAGCCCCTCAGCAGCCAGCATGCAAAACACCCTCCATGTTGAACTTCCCAGGTCCCAGAGCCTCCTTGCTCCTTGAAGGGCACCTGTGGGTCAACAGAGTCAAGGTCCAGTTCAGAGAAGGTCCAGGGTCCCCCTAGCAGGCCAATTTCCTCTGTTACTCAGGGAGTGTAGGCAGTCTAGCAACACTGGCCCTGGAGAGACCCAGTCTAGTCCTGGGAGTCAAGGTTCTTTGGTAAATTGTGCAGAGCATCAGGTGGCTTCTCCTTCCAGCTGAATATCCATTTACCATCGTCACTCCCAGGTTTAGTGTCTTCTCAGCTGTCTCTCCTTGTGCAGGGCCTTTTAAGTGGGGGTGAAAAGTTCTTGAAGCCAGGCACCCCTTGCCAATCCTAGAGTGAACATCATCACTCCACCCACGTACCAACCCCCCAGCACAGTATTCTGGGACATACCAATATGGTCTGTGGAAAGACCTTTTCTGAGAGCCTCAGCTCTACCCCTTGATGACACATCTCCCTATACCTTCCCACCAAAACATCAATGGCGAGAGCCTCCTATGTTAGCTCCAGAGGTTTGGCCCTCCTCCTTTGTTGCAGTGGGCCTGGGTTGTATGAGCCCAGGTGCAGTTTGACAAGCTAATTATCAGATGCAGATTTCCTCACCACCCTGTTCTTTCCCAGGAACTGGGTCAAGCACAGTTAATTGCTTTATTGTGTGGAGAGGCCTTTGATCCCTCTGCTGGGGAACAGAGTAATTCACTTAGCATCTCTAAGGGGACAAAGGCTTAAAATCTGATTCTGAGCTGAACCAGAGAAATATGAGAACTTTTAAATGTGTATGTGGGATGTCAGGGAATGTAAATTAATACTTGGGGTGCATGTTTATCCCCAGATTGCAACCTTGCTGGACCCTACTGGCCTAAGGAGCAAGAAACTGTATTTTAGGGCAGATCACAAATAATGTGCGCAAAGTGTAAGCACCACAAACCTTTAGAAATTTCAGTAAGTAGCACAGACCTAACCTATAAATGCCCACTTACATTCTTAGGCCTACCACAGACCACCAACCCTGTAGAATCCATCTGTAACAGGCTACCTGTGCATAGATAGAGGATTGCACAAGACCGTAGTCTCACATACATAAGATGCACACATGCATGCTCGCGTGTTCATGTGTAACCAGCCCAGAGCCTCTTATCCTAGCTGTGCAGCATCTCCCTTATCTTAAAAGGTGGACACAAAGCATTGAGACTCACTCACAGTAAGACTACAAAAATTGGGTAGTGAAAAGCGATAAATCCTGGGGGACTAAAGTGGTGGAAATTTGCTACTGTAGGCATACATGGTAGATAAGGTATGGTAGATTGGTATGATAGGCTACATTGGTAGATAGGTATGTTATGGTAGGCTTGGTGCGTATTTAATGTAGGTATGGTATGGTGTGGCATGGTGTGCTGTGGTGTGGTGTGGTATGCTATGATATGTTATAATATGCATGGTATGGGTGTTAAAGGTTAGGTCGTTAGGTTAGGTATGATATGTTAGAAGGTAGGTAGGGAAGGTATGGTACATTAGTTATGGTAGGCTATGTAAAGTATGTTACGTATTGTAGGTAAATATGATAGTTATGTGTGTATGCATGTGTGCATGTATATGTTATTTCTAAAGTGCAAATCTAGCCAAAAGGCAATGGAGCAGTGTACGTGGTCAAAGACAAGCATAAAGACAATGAGTAATAGGAGAGGAAACTTGGTTGTGGACGGTTAATGCATTTTGATGTAGTGTTTTTTAAGTAATGTGTCCTTTCCTAAATTGGAGGAGCATGTTGTTCCAGATCCTGGGTGCATACATGGAAAAGAACTGCTACCTTGTTTTTTTCTTTTTCACACTTCTTAGTCCGCAGTACAATGGTGTCCTGGCTGCAGGTGTGCCAAGAACCACCAGATATGGTGAGCTTGTCTGCAGCATAAGCAGGAGTGCTGGTCACGATGGCTTTGTAAATGATGCACCTGGTTTTGAAGATGGTGCGGGCTGGCAAATGGAGCGAATGGAGCTCCATCAGGATGGGGGTTGTTGTGATCTTATTACCTCCGGCTCTGAGGGAGACCTGCTGCAGCATGTAGAATGCCCCAAAGGGGTGCTAGTATGAAATATGGGATGACATGGAGAAAGCCATTACCACCATCCGAATGCAAGATTACGAAGGCTTAAACAGCAGTTCCGAAGTCCCTTTGTGAAAGAAATGCTTTGATTTTCTGTAGACAAGAGGGCTGGTACCAGGCTATTTGTTAGTAATGTGTTCCTTGAGGGTGATGTTGGCATCCAGGGTGAATCCAAGTGACCTGACATTCGGTCAAAGTTCGGGTTTGAAGCTGTCAAGGTTCATGCTATTGAGCCAGGTTTGTACTGCATCTTGTGTGTTGTTCTTGTCTAATAACAAGAATTATTTCTAGGTTGTGTTGAGCTTCAGCTAGGTGCTGGACATCCAGGTCTGGATGATGTGCAAGCCATGTTTGAGATGTTGAATGTCTGAAGCAGTATGGAACTCTGGGGGACCGCATAGGTGACAGGGATCTTTTGTTAACTGGAGGTTCCCATGTGAACAAACTGGTGCTAGTTGGAAAGGTAGGAGGAGAACCAGAGAAGGGCATTGCCACTGAATGTGTTGCTCAATGGTGTGTATGAGGGTGGGATGGTTGACTGTATCAAAGGCAGCTAAAGGTCAAGCAGTATCAAGAGGCAGATGTCCTCTTGATCTGTGGTAAAAAGGGCATAGCCTGCAATGTTTAAAGTAGCGGTCTCCATGCTGCAGTGTGATCTGAAGCTAGACTGGTATTTATGCAGTATTGATATGATCTTGGAGTTGAACGTAGGCAGATTTTTCAATAATCTTTCCAATGAATGGTAGGTAAGTGATGGGCTGGTAGCTGGCAAGGTCACCAGGGTCTAGTGTAGGTTTCTTTAGGAGTGGGATATTTTGGCCTGTCTTGTGAGCTACTGAGAAGATGATTTGACAGAGAGAGCTTTGAAGAAGGACGATGGTTAGACATCATCTTCATAAGTAGTGGCTTTGAGGGTACTGAGTATGTCAACAAGATGTTGGAGAGATAATGTTTTGAAGGCTGATAATTGAGGGATTCTATAGGAAGGAGGTGGGTGCAAGAGATGAAGCAGGCTTGGTGTCATTGATGTGCTGTCAAATCTTCTGTGTTTGTGGCTATGGGACTCCTGGTTGCAAAGAGGGACTTGGTCCAGCATTGGTTAGATGAACATGCCCCTGAAGTCACGGAGTGGATTCGGGGCATGCATCATTGTGCCAAATTAGTGGAACATGTGTAAAAAAGTCCCCCAGATGCATGCTAAACATAGGAAGGTTTGGGGCCCCTGGCACAGCGCTGCCACAACGCAGAGGCTTTATGCAGGTATCAACAATAATGTTATAATTTGTATACTGGACTATAATTGTACAAAATGTGACTGAGACCTTACTATGTAAGAATGTTAGTCATTGATAAGGATGCCTGTTGTTAGTAATTGGGTCTCTAATTGGTAGAGGTTTGCACCCTGTCCAAGTAGAGACCACAATCCTAGTCAGGATAAGCTAAATACACACTTTAAAGTAACCTGTGCTCACCCTCTGGTAACTTGGCACAGAACAGGCAGGCTTAACTTAAGAGGCAATGTGTAAAGTATGTGTGCAACACACACACACAGTAACACAATGAAAACACCACAAAAGACTCCATACCAGTTTAGAAAAATAGAGAATATTTATCTGAGTAAAAAAAAAGACCAAAACAACAAAAATCCTATAAGTAGAAGTCGAGATATGAATTTTTAAAGAATAAACCAAAAATAGTGCTTAGAAGTCACAAAGTTCAGACTGACCGTGAAGAAGGGCAGGCCGGCTACAGGACACAGACAGGTCCAGATGACGAAATTCCTTGGCTGGAGCAAGTGTCGACATTGAGAGCCTACTGCGTTGTCATCGAGATATGTAAAGGGGGTCCAACGTTGTCGTAAAGCTCAATTGAAGTGAATGCAATGAGTCGTCGACAAGCAGCGCAGAGCATCGTCCTCGAGCCACGCAGGCTGTGGAACCGCTGTAGTAGAGCAGCTTCTGCGTCAACGTCAAAGTGCGATGCAGCGTAATTTCTCATGCAGTCGAGATGATGTGTCGGTTTGTAAAAAGCAGCTGCAGAACCCACTTCTGAGGCCCAGGACTGGAGGGGTACCTGAGGCAAGGAAGGGTAGGAATTACAGATGGCAGAGTCCAGCAGCACCAGCAGGATTGCAGGAAATCTTTTGTGTCCGTGAGACTTCAGAAAACAGGAGGCAAGCTTGCAAGCCCTTGGAGTCACTCTGGGTTCAAGTGAAAGGGGCCCAGTCCTTGTCATCAGCAGGGCAGAGATCAGCAGGCAGCCTGCCTGCCCAGGAAGACCCATCAGAATGCAGATGAGGGCTTAGAATGCAGGTGAGCCTCACCTTCCTGAGTTTGTGGCAGTCTAAAGGGAATGCACAAAGTGTAGGTGTCACCCAGCCCAGACGTAAATTGGAGGCAGGCTGCAGGCACACAGAACAAAGTTTAGAGCAGAAAAATGTCCACATTCTAAACGTGGCAGTTCTAAAATAGTAAAGTCAAATCCAACTTTACCACTAAAGAGGATTTCCCATTGCCATTCCAAAGATATGAAACATGATTTAGCTACTCCTTTCTAATCAGGAATTACAGCTTAAAGGTGTTTTAAGGAATTCCCAATGAGAGGAGTAGGCCTCACAGAAGTGAAAAATGAATGTAGCTGTTTGTCACTACCAGGACATATAAAACTTAAAAGTACATGACCTCCCTTTTAGTTACACAGCATCCTTCCTATAGAGCTGCCTCAGGCCTACTTTAGGCATGACCTATGTGTAATAAAATGGAAGTTTAAGGATTAGCACGTGGTTTTAAATGCCAAAGTCGAAGTGGCAGTAAACTGCACACACAGGTCTTGCAATGGCAGGCCTAAGATAGGTTTGAAGGGCTACTTGTGTTGGTGGCACAATCAGTGCTGCAGGCCCTCTAGTAGCACTTAGATAGATAATCTAAATGCTTATAAACCCTGGGTATAAAGTATACAACTTTACAAGGAACTTACAGGTAAACTAAATATGTCAATCAGATATAGATCAATGTCACCATGTTTTAGGGGAGAAGCACAATAACTTTAGCACTGGTCGCCAGTTGTAAAGTGCTCAGAGTCCTAAGGCCAACAGAAAGATACAGCAAAAAGTGGAGGCAAGCAGGCAAAAAGTAGAGGAAGACCACCCTAAGGATGTCAGGTCTAACACCTGTAATTTGTATTATTGCCCAATTATTGTTACTGGCTCAATCTATAAAAGTAATGAAAAGAATTATTTAAAAAAAGATCACATCTACTAAATTTAATTGGAACACAAATGGACCAATATAAGAATCCTCAAAATCACACAATTGTCTCTAAGGAGACCAAAAAATGGGTTAAAGAAGTACAGAATTCCTAGCTCTTTTATAACAAATACTCCTAACACACGATTCAAACTGATCTTGCATCAGGCAACAAAACATAATACTGCTGTAGACACAGTCTGAAAAATATGTCACCTGTGCTGCAAAACAAATCTAGCTAGAAAACGCCACTAAAATATTATCATGCAATTATAGCAGGAATCAATAAACGGCAAGGAGGAACTACCAATTTATTTGAGATGACTGATATCATTTTTGGTTTTTTTCAATTCCAGGATACCCTTTAGGATCTCCACAGGTACTCAGAACAGAACATAAGATGATGTGGCTCTACTGGGATGGACCACCTTGTCCAGATATCCATTTAAAAATGTGTCTTATAAAGCAATGTCTAGAACGCTCTGTGAATTCAAAAGTATTTAATTCCTGGGTCTTTTGTTATTGATTAATTGTTCTTTTGTTATACTCTAGTCTACACAATATGAATGTCGCATCCTGCTTCAAATACCTGGGATCAAGTCGTGGAAAGCCAACACGTTTCGCCTCAGATAAGTGTTTCCATGGAGAGTGCTTACCCATGGTTCTGCAACAAAAGAATACGAAATATTACTGTAGTCATGGTCTCAAAGGTAAAACTCATCCTTCACCTTATCAAACCGAGCTTAACATGTCTACATGCATTCTAGCTTGAACATAGAAAATGGACCAGCAAGTGAAAAACTGGACTTCTGACCTCGAAATAAACATCAGAGATAGCATTTATGAAGTCACTGAAAAAATGCAGGAAGCACACAAAGGGGCAGATTTACAAGCCCCCTGCGCCACCAGTACGTCACTTTTTGTGACGTACTGGTGGCGCATGTTACTGCTCCATATTTACAAGGTCAGGAGAAGCCACCCTGCGTGGCTTTTCCTGTCCTTGCAAATATGGCCCCTTTACACGCAGCACTTTGCGTGAAAGGGGCGTTCCATGGGTGTTGCTGTGGGTGTTCCCACGCAACACCCATGGAACAAGACACATTTCCAGATTTACGAGGAATCGTAAATCTGGAAATGCGTCTGAATGCTACGCGAGGCGCAACAAGGAGAAATGTTTTCATTTCTCCTCATTTTTTCCTCTTTCAATGCGTGCTGCATTCTACAGCACGAATTGAAAGAGGAAAATGCCTGTAGTGATTGTTTTTGTGCAGGAAGGTGCCCCTTCCTTCACAAAAACAATCTCCCCATGACGCAGGCATCCTTGCAACATGGTGCAAGGGTGCCTGCGCCGGCGCATGGCAGCAGTTTTTGCGCCAGTGCAGGGGAGAGCACAGGAATGCGACATAATATTGTAAATATGTCGCATTCCTGTGCTTTGGAAGTGCCGCAGCGTGGCGCAGCCAAAGGGCTTGCGTTGCCGCGCTGTGGCACTTCTTTGTAAATCTCGCCCAAAGTGCATAGAGAATGGAGACAAGGGTAGGAGAATCAAATACAGCACATAGCCATATAGGCAAACACAGCACACTCACGGGGCAGATTTACAAGGATGTAAACAGCAAGAAGTGTCACCACAGTGATTGATCTATCCTGTAATCTGAGACATTATAGCCTTAGAGCCCGCCGGGCTTTACCAGCCATTAAAGGCCCACTCCAGCGTTAAAGTCCAGAGCCGAAGATGAGGGCCTGTAACAAGGGAGCGGGCCTTTAATGGCCAGCACAGCCCACTAAGGAGCACTCTAAGGTTATTAGAACATTCCGCCCATAGAGGGCAGAATGTTCTAATGGAGCCTGAGGGGGTTAAAATCTGCTCGGGCTCCGTTAGGCGTTTGTTAAACATTGGAATGTTGATGCTCCGGCCTTCTACTGGCCATTAGAAGCCTGGAGCACTCCATTGCTTTCAATGGAGTGCTCAACATTCCAATGTTCTAATAAACGTTAGATTCCCTACTGATGGATTTCCAGTTCTCCTTCCATTCCCCAGCAATGAACATGTTAGGCTCGACTCACTCAAATCTCAAGTGCAGATGTAAATTCATGAGCATTGATCGAGTGACAATTTGCTTCCAGTGTGTCATTGCTATCTAGTGTGCAACTGGATGTTCACACATGAAGGACAAAGGAGGAACAAGCACAAAGGGCCTGATTTAGAGTTTTCAGGATGGATAACTCCATTACAAACATGGCCGATATCCCACCTGCCTTATTACATGGGCTTTATATCCATTGGTATTTGTAATGAGGTGTACAGGATATGCGTCGTGTTTGTGACGAAGTAACCCATCCGCCAAGCTCAAAATCAGGCTTTAAGTTTGTAGAGCCAAGAGCCGCAAGCAGTGAGTGAAGCATCATTAGTCCCACCAATGGGGGCAGCGAGTTCGATTCGTTGATGAGAAATAGGTGAAGACAATACATTATACCTGCATTTAATGAGGGGAAATTACTTATAAGAGAAGCCGCAGACTACCACATTACCTATCTGGCCTTGTTGAAAAAGTGCATGATAGCATCTCTGTTAGTTATGGACATTTCAGGAGTCGCGTGGGAGGGTATTTTGGAGTGTTATGGAGAGGATAAAACACATCCAAATTGAATCAAATTGTTCCAGATGAGGATATCTCTAAGTCTTACTGTTTGAAATACAGAAACCTGTCAAACTGCTGACACTAAATCACTCCAAACACCACAGAAAGAAGCACATCTCCTTCCATGATGATAGGGTCTCTCTCCAATTCAGGAATAGATCCAACCTGCAGAGTTTGACCCAGCGCTACTATGTCACCATGTGGAACCTTTCCCCAGTTCCGCAATTTCTAGTAGCCCCTTAATTTAAACCATCAGAGGACATTTTGCTTAAACTGTCATCTGCAAAAGGCATTTTTAGGCCTGGCTTGACAGCACAATTCTTTCAAATATACTTAGAGTGGTCTTTGGCTCCTTCCAGAGAGGTATTTCTTACTCACCTCTTGCCATTGGCTGTTCTGGTGCATCATTCCACCACTGAAGAAGTGTTTACCTTGCAATGCATGAGGGCCTATTTCTCTCCTCAAAAGTATTCTGGATCATCACACATTAAATCACTTATTTCGTTGATGTATTGTATACATAAAGCACTTGTATTTTTTTTTATTGTAGAAGGCTTTTTAATGTTATAGGCAGGGCTCAAAACAGAAACAAGAACTATTGCCTTAGTCAAAGTTTTTTTTTTAAATCACCATCACTTCTGCCAAGAGTGAGGTGGAGGCTCTGATTTGCTCGAAACCATATGGAAGTTTCCTCCCAGGGGGCTTGCTCCTGTGAACTCCTCATTCACGCATGGTAGTTTTAGATTTGCATCTTTATAGGGACAATGTGCTTCCCCAAGGAAGAGAACCACATTTTGTCAAGAAATAGTTTCTTCTCTCTACTTGATTCTAAAAGGCTATTAAAACCTATCTTGGTAGGGTGGTGCCTTTCAGCCATTTGATTTCCTTTTCAATATGTTTGTAGTAGATGAAATGTAGAAAAAAAACATGCAAGGGCCACTCGTAACAGATGGGCCTGTCTTGTCGTAGCTATACCATATGAAGTGGGAAAATTGCAACTTCCACGTGTAGCCCAGTGTGGATCCACTAGAGTATAGAGGCCTCATCGACAGAGACAAGAGGAGTTTGCGTATTTGTGTTTTGCTATGCAGCATATGACAAACACCAAATACTTCTGTATCCCACTTTTAGCATGATATGTCCATTGCATCAGTTGCTTTTATCAGTAATGCTTGCCTTGTCCTTTGCTGTATTTTTACTCTCTATGTTTCAGTGAAATGGCTTTCACAGTAAGGAAATTGGCAAGGAAGAGGGACAACTTGCTAATGTCTGGATTATTTAGGGCCCTATTACGGGTCTGGCAGTCCGAGGACTGCCAGACTTGTGGTGGCGGATCCAGCCACCGCCGCAACGACGGTTCGACCTCCCCATTTGGAGTTGGCCGGGCGGACCTCCCTGGGATCACCAGCTCCACCAGGCAACTGCCGTTCCCTGGCGTTGGAATGGTGGTCAGAGGCCGCAATATGCTTGGCGGGACTGCCGTGATCCCGCCAAGCATATTACGAGTTTCCTCTCCTCCAGGGTTTACATGGAGGTTCTTCCTCCATGTAAACCTTGGAGGTGAGGAAACAAAGGGGGCCCTACAGGGCCCCCCTGTGCCTCAACCGCTTGTGGATGCACACAGGGAGGTATAACATGTGCCCCCTGTGTGCATGCCCATAGGTTCCAGCACGGCATGGACTTTCGAGTCCATGCCGTGCAGGAACCTTGTATTGCGGTCCCATTGCGGTGCCATTTTCTAAGGCACACAAAGGAGTTAGGCCCAAGTGGACAAAGTGCAGGTAGGGCCATGTAATAGGAAAAAAAAAAAGGGGGTTTTACCTGGACCTTGTATCATTAAATACACTTATGATTTACCGTGGAGGTCAAAGATAATTATTTTATTTGACCAAGTTTTTTATTTTCATTCAGTTGCAAACAAAAAAGACACACAAAAATATTAACAACTTTCTATACAAAAAAGTCACAAAGACTCAATCATCAAATTAATAATACATGAAATACTGTCATTAATGACAACCAACAATATGACATCACCACATAATTTACAACGAATACACAAAAAACAAAAGATTATGTGCAATCGAAATAATAAATCAAATAATTAGCATGTGTAATCAAATAATGAATCAAATGATTAACATAGCTTATAGTCACAAAGGGAACGAAACATAGTGTCCATAACAGGGGAAAACAATTTTAAAGCCCTCCGTATGGCGTGATAATTGAATCTCAGTTCCTCAATGTCAGAAAAATGCCAACGCGTTTCAAGTCCTAGGCTACAAATACAAGGACTCTCATCAGGGCTTCTTAATTCAATGCACCTTGTTTCTGCGTGCGATGGTATTATCTGGCGAGAAGATATTAGTTTTTCTTCAGGCAATTTGGAATCTCTTTGTGGAGAAACCTATCAAAGTAAGGGAAACTATCACTATTTTTGCCACAACCGACACCGATTCGTGTAAAAATTATCCAGGCATTGACGTCCTACCTGCAGAGATAAAATATGTTCCCTGCTTGAAAAGAATACTTCTGGTAGCGTCAGAATGCAGCGGAGTATCTGGCAAAGAAGAAAATTGCTCACAGCTTTTTTCTGCCTTAATTTTGTGCCTTCGGTTTCCTCAAACATTCTCCATTCGGAAGCAGCTCCTACTCCGTGATTTATTCAAAATACTGCATGTCTCAATTAGGCATAGCCTCTCAGTGATTTTCTCCCTCCCCCTTTTTTTCCTATTTTCTAAGGCACATCAGCCTTTAAAAGAGGCACCGCCATGGGACCGCCACACTGACCACCTGCCAGACTGCTGAAAAGTCATATTCTGGCAGGCGGGTGGGGCGACCCTTCGCGGAGTGGTGGCGCAGCAGTTTGCACCGCCGCACCACCGCTACGCCCAAACGTTTGTAATCAGGCCCTTAGTGTTACTGTTCATTGGAGCGCGTCCTATTCTTCCTCATCACAGTCCTGCAAATCTCTTAACAGCCATACAGTAAGATGCTCACTTGATATTAGGATTATTGCTTTTTGTGCTAAAGAGGGATGTCCTGAGGGTGACATCACTTATACTGCTCTCCTGAGAGACACAAACAAAACCAATACATGAACTAAACATTTAGTTCGGCTATTAATTTTATTTTTAGCTTGTACAATGGTTTTCTCTCAAATTGGGCTGTCCACACTGGGAAGGACTGTGTCAAAGAGGAGCAGGGCTCAGTCTAGTGGAATTGTATGTACAATTGTCATAATCAGAGCTCAACCTCTTTAATGCAGTATATCAATCGTTCATATCCACCGCATTGCCTGTGTAAGTCAATGGACATGAACGGTTCCACCAGCACTCTGAAGAAGAAAAATCTTCTGTTGTAAGCACCAGCAGCCTTTTATTTTAAAAAAGAAAGCAGAGATACGAGGGAAGTGCTTACCTTGAGCCCCCAGTTTTTTTCTTTTGTGTTACTAGTAGTGCAAAGTTTGACTGGACGTAACATAATTTAAACTGAAAGCAGTCTATGCCACGCAAAAAAACCTGCCTTCAGTTTGATCAGTGCTTTGGGGACACAACTCTTCCCTCGAGCACCAATCAGTGCAGTAGGGTACCACTGGAAAGGGGCAATGTCCCCTTCGCAGGACAATATCCCATTCCCGGTGGTTCCCTGCTTTGGGATTTCTCTAGGACCATGATCACCAATCAGAAATCCACCCACTTGACCCCAGGGATTTTCCTTTGGGGGGAGTGACCTCTTAATCAAGGGCAAAACCTCCCACCCCCAAAAATGAACAGTTATCTGCTCCCCATATGGGTAGAAAGCCACTAGATCACTAGAGATCAATTTAAAATAAAAAGGTGTGGGGCAGTCCACCCTGGCATTGTCCCATTCCCACACTGCAAAAGTGGCCAAATAGTCTTTCTGTCCCACCTATGGCCAATTGGGGGGTTATCCCCACCTACAACCCAGGTGGGCATAAAGCCCACTAGATACCAGGGAAAACATAGAAAAGGGGATGGGGCAGTTCAATCTGGCATTGGGCAGTGCCTTCATGCTAAAATGGCCCCAGAAGTCTTTCTGTCTCCAGGTGGACAGATTGTTGGGGTTGAAAGTCCACTAGACAACAGAGATAATACAATAAAAATTAGAAAGCGTGAGGGAAACCCACCCAGGTTTCAGGTCATGCCCCCACCCTATAACAGCCAAACAGTCTTCCTGCCCCTCTGGGGAGCATATCCCCAGGGAGGGCAGAAAGCCCACTTGACAACAGGCATTATGATTTTTTAGAAAGAAAATATGGATTAAGGGTGACCCATCCAGGCATCAGACGTGATCCTCACTCCCAAAGAACTCCACTGCCTTCCTGCCCCCGAGGGACAAATTGAGGGGGTAAAGCCATTTGCGCCAGAAGCATTTTTCCAGAAACCAAGCAATGAGGCAGGGGCAGCACACCCAGGCATTGGGCCTAATCCCCACCCCAAAGCCACAAACGTCTTTCTTCCCACCAACGGGGAGAGAAAGCCCACTATACCCACAGATTTTTTTTCTTTTAATAGAAATATAATGTGGCATGGGCTAACCAATATGGGCCATACCTATTTATCCCTAAAGCCCCAACAGTCTATATGCCCCCCCACCCCCGGGAAAAGATTTATCTCCAACCTGACACCAGAGAGCAGAAAGCCCACTGGATGCCAGAGATATTTAAAAAAACAACGGGGTGGGGATCGGCCCATCCTGACATCAGGCTGCACCTCCACCCAAAGCACCAACAGTCTTTATACATCTCTGTGTCCTAGGTTACTACCATCCTCATGGAAGGCAGGTAAAATTAAAGTTTCCATTTTTATCAGACGTTTTCAAATGCTGAGTGGTTGGAGTTTTGTGGATCCCTGAAGACTGGTAGTTTCCTTCACATACATGTGAGGAAAATGCTTGATTTTGGCCAAGGTTTGAGGTTTGCACATCATTTTCTGTAAGAAAACCTTTAAGATCTAGGAAGATCACACTGCCTTTGACTCCCCCTGGTGTCTAGTTTTCAGAAATGTCTGGGTTTAGTAGGGTCTCCTAGGGGGTACTGGGCCAACGTACTGCAGCTACGCAAATCACCAAAATGTCTCCTCGTTGCATTTTTTGACCCATTCCAGTCACTGGTGATAGGCTCACCTACACAATTTGGGTACTGTTTTTATCAGTAGAAGTGTGGGAGCACAGAATAGTATACCATTTGGTAGTAACAAGTGAATTTCTCCCCATTTTAGGTGTTCTATTCTAAGCCAGTGTGCAAGAAAGAACACATTTTGCAAAATGCCATTTGAATCACGATATTATGGGTAACTCTAAGTTCAGAGTTGTACAAATACCCACTGTTTCTAAATTCAGTATATTAGGCACATTAAAATAATGCATAGGTTTGCTTCATACCCATTTTTAATCCATTCAATTTTAATATATGAATTGAAGCTTGGTCTGAAGACAATAAAAAATCATTTTAAGCTGCAGAATAGATCAGTTGAAGGGTCTGATGGAAGTAACAGCATATTGTGTAAATTGGCCATCAGGGCCGAAATATACAGATGAAAACAGTGTCACCTATTTCTATTTATTACAGATTTATTTGAATTGTTTTTCTTAATTTCAACAATTAGTTTCTTAAAATCATGAGCGATCTACACAAATGTCCCCTTGCTGAATTTGGATGTTTACCTAGTTTTCGGAAATATATAGCTTACTAGGTTCACCCAGCATTTGACACCCATTTTATAGGGAAAATAGAAAACATCGGCAACCACTTCTGCGTGGTTATGAAAGCTGGCGAGATGGTGATCGTAGGAAAGCTAGCTTTTTTATGCCATTTAAAAGTGTAAATGCTTTCTTGCCAGCAGCTTTTTCCCATTTTTCCAAATATTTCCTATATTTTGGCTATGTTCTTGGTTCCCTCCAAGGGAATCTGCAACCCCTGGACACCTTTAGAAGCCTCAACATGCAAGAAACAAGCATTTGCAATGCATCGGTCTCGCATTTGTTAGAGTTAGAGCTATTGGCATTGTAAATGACAATGCCTTTTACCAATGTGTTTTGCTTTGGAGTGGAGTGGATGCATGTGGTTTGGAGTGGATTTTTGTGGGTTGAACTGGAATTGTTAGCTGTGGAATTGTGTGGGTTGGAATTGTGTGGTGTGTAGTGTATTTGTGTAGTGAAATTATGTGGTATGGTGAACAGATAGGAGTGAGAGCTGCATATAATAGACAAAAAGGAAGATAGAGAGGGATAGGTAGTTTGTGCAGAAAGTGGTGAATGAACTCCAGACAGAGGAGCAGAAAGAGTGTGTGAGAAAGAAGGGGAGAGCAGGCCACAGTCGCATAGAGGAGCCCCTGTGTACGCAGAAGACACCCGTAGAAGAGGAGGAGAGTGTGAGTTTGAAAGATGGAAATTTTTAAAAGGGCACGGAAAAGAAACTGTGCTTGAAGACCTGAAGTAAGCCAATATGACAGAGGCTGGCAGAGAGCGTGAAAGTGCGACAGAGAGAGTGAAATATTCCTTCCTTTAGAGGACCGGTACAGGTAGGGCAGAAACAGTGCAAGCTTTCTTTCTACAGAGGACTAGTACAGGGAGGGCAGAAACAGTACATGCTTTCTTTCTATAGAGGACCGGTACAGGTAGGGCAGAAACTGTGCAAGCTTCCTTTCTATAGAGGACTGGTACAGGTAGGTCAAAAACTGTGTAAGCTTCCTTTCTTTAGAGGACAAGTACAGGTAGGGCAGAAAAAGTGCAAGCTTCTTTTTTTTAGAGGACCGATGCAGGTAGGGCAGAAACAGTGCAAGCCTCCTTTCTATAGAAGACTGTTAAAGGTAGGGCAGCACAGTACACATTTCTTCACCACAGAACATGTACATGGAGCTCTGAATATCCTTGCACCGGAGGAGATTGCACCATCTGTACTGTTGCTTCCTCCTCTCAGTAAATGAATCCTCCCCTTTGCACTAATGTGTGCGTTTGTTCACGGTGTATACGACTGTGCACAAGACGTCCCTGACATTGCAGTATTGCTCCATTTGTACACTTGTGGGTACCACCTGCTTTCTAGGGAAAATGTCGTTGCCACCGTTTGCCATCTTCGTATGTCAGTAGAGGGTGCCAGACATCAATGCATGGGTTAGAACAGGGCTTTGCAGCCCCCAGGGTTAGTTGCATAAGATAAATAAGCAACAACTATGGCTTCGTTGTATATAATATTGAAAATGCTTCAGTTCTGAAATGATGAGACTGTGAAAGAACTATAACGAGTCTCTTTGAAGTTACCTCAAAGGCAGTGAAGGGTGGTACTGCTGCAGACTGAAGATTTTTTTCACAGTGAAGGCAAAAATAGAGAGCCCGATACAGACCTGTCACAGCACCTGCTTTTTAGAACTGCCGGTGCTGAGCACCCGCAGGACCCGGCCCACTTAAAGCACTGCCACACTGTCTCATTGTGCTCTCAGTTCAGCATCACGGTACAATACCTGGATGTCCCCTCGCAGGATCGTGCTTCTTTCCAGATGTTCAGGTCCAAATATTTGCGCAAGGTCCGGTCAGTTTCCAGGTTTCCCTGTCACAGTTCCCATGTGCAGAGGATCACATCACTCAGAAGGAGGCAGGCCATTGTGCCTCTGAAGCCGTGCAATTATTAACCGGTAACCGAGAAACAATTTTGTCTAGTCTGCCGAGGAAGATGGTTTCACCGTGCCCCTGCTGCTCCGTAACTTTGCCTCGAACCTACCGCAACAAGGAAACAGCGACCCCTGTGTTTTTAGGCCACGCAGCCTCGCATGTCCCCCACGCAGCAGGTGCTGGGACACCCGGTCACAGGCAGAAGCGAGCACTGCACACACACCGAGGAGGATGTGCGGCTTGGCAGGTAACCCGAGTGCAGGTAAGAGAAGCTGTGGCCCCGCCCACTGCCCTGCCAGAGACTCTCTCATCCCCATCGAATGTTGCATTTTAACCACTTCCAGCCCGCACCTTGAAGCTCGAAGCACACCCGCATTTTTGCAGCGCAAGGGGAGAGCTGCTACAAACCCCAGGGGCCGCATCACATACACACTGCACCGGTGACAGCAATATGCACCGGTGAACAGAAAATTTGTCACCAGCTTCCGGTCTTTGTGCTTCCTTTTCGGGCCCCGCCTACAACCAGGCACGGGCGCCTGACTTCCGGGTCGCGCTGCTTTCTCCGGCTCCGAAGTGCGGGGTAGGCTCCCGCCTTTAACTGAGCACAACTGCGGGGTGGGCTCCCGCCTCAAGGAACACAGAATGCGGGGTGGGCTCCCGCTCAACAACAATGCGGGGTGGGCTCCCGCTCACACTGTGACGAACTGCGGGAGGGGGCGGGGGGGACACAGGGCAGAAAATAGTGTTGGAGTAAAGGGGCCAATAGCCAGGGAAGGATACAAATGACAACATGGCCGTCAGGAGGAGGGAATAACAAGCCTAAAACCAATCAGAAGGCAGCATTTAGGATGAAAGCCAATCAAAAAGATGGGCGGAGAGTGGGCTGAGCTTCCAGAAAGCTTCCACGCTATAGTATATACTGCATGTCTCAACGAGACAGCGCAAGCGCTGCCTAGGCGAGACCTAGAAAGGACTCCAAGCTGTCCTGCATACCGTTTGTGGAAAAACGTTATGAAGGCCTAAGCAAGAAATTCCCCAAACATCACAAAAAGGGCTCACCACTGTGGTGGAAAAAGTATTAGCAGTTAAGGGGTTAAAATAAACTATGCATCAACTCTAGAAACAGGAAAAGAGACTATAATCACAAGAAGACAATGGAAGATAATGGAGTAAACATTAGTACACTAAATACTGCTGTTATATAACCTATTCAAATTCCTGCTTTGTACAGTAAAATAGTAATTTTCCGATAATAGATATAGATTTAATTCTATTTGATAAATGTGAAGTAAACTCATGCAATACTTCTAAGCACCTCCAGCACTTCATTAAAAAGGAAGAAGTGGCAACAGGATGTGTTTCTGGTTCAGAGGATGAAGGCAATCAGAATATCTGCACATGGACGCGGGCCCTAGAAGATAGAAGCAGCTGCAGTAAAGTGCTTAATTTGTAAAGACCAGATGAGACCTTACAGTAGTCCACAAGTCCATCTGGTCATTTACTCACCAGAAGCCAAGAATCCTCAACTCTCTGGAGCGCCTCACTTGCCAATTCCCTCTCACTGCAAGAAATCCATCTTCCACGTGATCTACAGACTACCAAGAACTAAAAAAGTCTTTGGGGGGCAAATCACCAGTTTCATCCACACCTCCCTTGGTGGCAGCTCCGCCAAACAACAAATTGTTGAACCTCAAATACATACTGACCTTCAACCAATATCTTAATGTACCAACGTATAACATAGACAAACCTTCAACCTAGTCTTGCCTACAATCTAACCTCTCAAATGTCTCTCCTTGATCCTATTGGATTCAGCAGACCAGACCTTCCATCCACCATGGTGAACATAAATCTTCCAAGCAATATTACAACCATTCAAATCACCTTTTCATTAACACACTGAAGTAAAATCTCATCACCTTGACAAACACAAACTATCTCAAAGTTGAGATTGACTCCCTTCTATGCTCCAAAATCCTCACACAAGAACTCATGGACAGCAAATGATCCTCCCAAAAGCTAAAAGGATAAGGCACAAAACTCAACTCCAAGACAATGGGACAAGACTTAAAACCTTCTGTTCCTCACACAGAACACTCATCATAATTGCAGAAGCAAAATTAATTTTAGGTAGAGCGGGAGACTGTCCAATACAGGCACACGTTGTGTGTAGGAAGGGATACATTCCTGCACAACAACTAACCTTTGAGGCTATTTACTCTTTGTTAGAAATGGGGGTCTCTAGTTGGCAGAGGTAGGCAGCTTTGTCCAAATAGGGGCCCTTGCTTCTAGTCAGGGTAAGGGGGATACACTTCTAAAATAACCCCTGCTCACCCCCTTGGTAGCTTGGCACGAGCAGACAGGCTTATCTCAGAGGCAGTGTGTAAACCATCACGTCCAGGGACGGTTGCCGACCTACGCTATGCTTCGGGCAGTGGACTCGATTACGGCCCACACTATTTAAGGCCGTTTGGAGCGAGGCACTGTGTGCCCGTGATCTCCTAGTAACTGCGTACAGTGCATCCCTTACGTTGACATAGTGAATAGACTCTTTTTTACCCCTGCACCCAGCCCTGCCTCGTAGATTCAGCAGTTTTATCCAGCTTCATTAGTTTCTCATTAATCCTAGCAAAACGATGGTTAATGTGCAACCAGCTTGGGGGCCTACCTGACGTTACGGCAGGATACCTCATCTTTTTCTTCGAGCCCCCATACCCATATCTGGAAACGTATTATGTTATTCTATAACTGAGACCCTTGTACCACATATCCGGTGGACCCTACATGACAAACAGATGGCTTGTTAATACTGAACGTATCATAACTTCTACGCCCTGAAGAAGGAATTGTCTATGTACTTCAGTGTACCGAAACGCGCGTCGGCGTTTTGTCCTGTTTGTTTATTTCTTGCCTCCAACTCATTACATAATCACTGTATTGGTTTATGGTTATATGTTATTGTTGTTGTTTCTTTATTGTTCAGTGTCTGAATTTGTTGTGTTTTGTCGTCTGGTTTGTACCTATTTTATGATTGTCATATCATGTCATGTGTTGGATTATTATGTTCCATGGGCTCTTCTTCTTCTTTTATGAATGTTTTGCTATTATTCGCATGAATGTTTATGTTCACATGTGATTTGAAGCAATTAATTTATATGTATGTTGCATCCATGAATATCTATATGTTTTGATAATAAAAGTTATAAACTACATGTCTGTGGGACAACTATATGCTTATTTTCGATGAATCACCAGATCTCTGAAGCTTTAGGGGGAAGATTTGATTTTTTCCTTGTGGTATTCTCCCGGGAAACATCCTAAACAACGAAATTGGAACAACGACTTACCTTAACAACGAAGTCAGTACCACGACGAATCTCGAAAAACGAAGTCCTAAACCACGACTTTCAACAACAACGAAGATGTATTGCAACGAGGACTACGCCACTTTTTGTGTGGTTGGATTTATGTGCCCCGTGGAAGGGATGACACTGGAGTTCCCACAAGGCATGGCTCAGGTCACGTGGGTGTTCAGCACTAGACCGCAACACCACACTTTTGACCGCCCCTCACTCCTCACCTTTATTAGGTTTCGACAGTGTTGGAGTGTTACGTCACTCATCTCCGCCCCCTCATCACTCTGCATATTCCAATGTTGCAACTGCATTTGTGCTTAAATGAAAGGTCTCTCTACATGGCCTCTAGAGACAGACGTGCTTTGTCAGCATTGATGCAAGTCTGGTGGTACACCTGTATAAATAAAACCGGTGGGAAGCGAGGGGACCCATGCCTTTCATAGCGATGTCGTGATATTCGTGATATTCATCATATGTAGGAAACAGTTGGGTTAACTGGAGGGTCATCGTGAGTTTG
Organism: Calotriton arnoldi; assembly: GCA_963921515.1. Taxonomy (NCBI): domain Eukaryota; kingdom Metazoa; phylum Chordata; class Amphibia; order Caudata; family Salamandridae; genus Calotriton; species Calotriton arnoldi. The sequence continues at coordinate 346,143 of CAWUFW010003548.1, forward strand.
TTTTATCCCCCATTACAAACAAGTAGAAGGAAAGAAGGAGAGAGAGGTTGAGTATAAATGAGATGAAAGGAAACCGTGAGGGCAGAAGAGTTTGAGAAGGGGGTGTAGAGAGACCAAGGAGGTGAGTCGGAGGGACAGGAGAATGTGAACAGACGGAATCGTTTTAAGGCATGCGCAAAATGGGCATTTGCGCAATGCTGTCCCCCTTTAAAAATGAGAAAGTCAGATTATTAAATGACATTACTTATGGCCTCTTGCCTTAGTCTCTCGGTCAGAAGCACATAACCCAAAGGCATGATACCATCACATGGTTGTGAGATCAAGGGGAGGCCTCAAAAGGCAGGTCATTACTCTATGGCACTGGCACAATGATTGGCTACTCACCTTTTTTTCCGGCACCCACTCCTCTTCGTCAACGAAACCGTATTGCTGCAATCAGGATGGCGGGCACCGAGGATTTCTCTCCGCCCCCACCCACTCGGATTCGGCAGTGTTGCCTCCTGGCTGGCGGACTCTAAGGAGTGTGGGGAAGCAGTCTGCTCTCATCAAGCTTTCGTCGTGGGAACAGCGTCTTTGGGAATGCTCTGTCATTGTAAGGTAGGCAGGACTATTTTTGATACTTTTTAGATGTTATGATTTGGACATCTGTGGTAATGCATGTTTATTTCTGTGTAAACCTGTGTTTTTTGTCAGCGATTTTAAAAGTGCATTTCTAATTCCTTTTTTCAGTTTGTTATGCCTCCATTTTAGTGATCAATGCAGTCAGCTTTGTAAAAATAGATGATGGACTTTTTTTTTTTGTGTCTCCATGCGTAAATAATTGACTTTTTCCTGTTCGTCCGGTATTGAAAAGTATGTCTTTATATTGGAAAATACGATATTTTAAAGATTCCTCACTTAAAAATAAATATAAAAAAGTATTTATTATTACATTATTTTTCTGATTAAATTGTCAAAAACATGATTAATTAAAAGTACATAGTGGCGTAATTTGGTAACGAGAAATGTAAAGAATTTTCGTGCTTGAGGAAGTCGTTGTTTAAAAAGTAGTGGTTTAGCAATGCTCGTTGTTTAGCCTTCGTGGTTAAGGCAGTCGTGGTTTAGGCAGTAGTTGTTTAGTCATACAACCATTCTCCCTGCTCTCTTCTCCCTTAATTGAGATTTCAGGGACCCTCTGTTGTGTTTTTTTGTAAAGCATTTGTGAACACATGCAGTAATACAGCGGAAACACTACAAATGGACACCACACCAGTTTAGAAAAATAAGTAATCTTTATCCAAACCAAAAGAAGACCAGACGACAAAAATCCACAATACAGTTATCAAGATATCCTCAAAAATAGGTTATTCACTCAATTAAAGTTTATAGCAACAAATAACTCCACCTGGAGTTATTACGAGGTCGTGACAGATAAAAATCCCAAAGTACGGCGCCGACCGCGAGGTGCGCGGCGTCAGGCGCAGAGTCAAGCAGACCCACAAAGAAAAGTACCTTGGAAACGATGAAAGCAAAGACGTTGCACGACGTCGGGGATGTGATGCTTTGTTGGCGCCGAGCGGCGTCGGTTCCTTGCGACCCCAGGGGAGGTGAAGCCTCGGTTCCTTACAGCGGTGCAGGGGAGGTGAATCGTCGGTTCCTTACTGTGTCGGGGAGGTGACGTCACGGTGGCGGTGAGGCGTCAGTTTCTTATGACGATGCAGTGTCGATGGATTCAGGAGTCACCCACATCGAGTATCGGCTCCGGGTTGATGAAGCACCGGCATCAGTGAAGTCGGGGCTGCGGTGCAAGTCGGGACAGTGCGTCGTGGACATCACGAGTGGTGTCCTTGGCTCCGGTGCAGGCAGCGGCCTCGGTGACACTGCACCCTGCCCACAGGGGTACCTTGGGCCTACCTCAGGGGTGTCTGATATGTAAGAAAAGGGAAGGTTAGGGCCTGGCAAGTGGGTGCACTCGCCAAGTTGGCATGGCAGTACCAGACTGCACACAGGCGCTGCAATGGCAGACCAGAGTTACATTTTACAGGCTGCTTCTGTGAGTGGCACAATGAGTGCTGCAACCCACTAGCAGCATTTGATTTACAGGCCCTGGGCACATATGGTGCAGTGTACTAGGAACTGACTAGTAAATCAAATCAGCCAATCATGGAAACACCAATCCATAACAATAATTTACAGGGAGAGCATATGCACTTTAGCACTGATCAACAGTGGTAAAGTGCCCAGAGTCATAAAACCAACAAAAAACAGGTCAGAAACAGGAGGCCAAAAAGCAAAAAGTCTGGGGATAAAGCAGCTGAAAAAGCCAGGTCTAACACTCTTTGTATGTATGCTGCAGAATGCAGCACACATGCAAACAGAAAAAACAAGGAGAAATAAATCTATTTCTCCACGTCACGCCAGCCTCAGGTAGGCACACCATTTTAGAGCAAACCCATGTTTACAAGTCTTTGTAAATATTGGTTTGCAGTAAAATGCATGGGTGGATGCACTGGAATACCCATGCACCACCATGTAACGCCTACCTGGCATAAGGTAATGCAAGGTAACACTATGCGCTATGTACATTACTTTTCTTTTTTTTTACAAATCGGGGCTTTGCATGGCTTTATAAATCCCAAAAAAGTAACACACCGATGCAAAATCGTAGCAAATTTGGGCCAAATGTTTTGAGTGTTCTTTACTGTGGCATGCTATACGAGAGTTTCTATGCCCCCCACCTCTTATCCTAAGGACTTGACTGCTTGATATTACTAATATTGGAGAGTTACATGCCAAAATAAAGTAAGTTAAAATATCATTTAGACCTGCTTGCTAGGTCAATGAAGACTAAGGCCTCCACTCTGCTGGTGGAAAATTACCTTCCAAATGTAGATATCAATGCCAGGCAGGCAGCAATCTATGTGCTAGTGCGGAAGCTCTACTGAAGGCCCTGAACTTTGCCAAGCTGGCACCATGTTTTTTGCATACTCTTACCAAAGGTTGCTTGTGTTCAAGAAACAAACAATCGTCCTGAAGCACTGGGAGTTTTCTCCCAGCGGATCAAGGAATTTCTTTGATTAATTTGCCTGAGACCACCATGTGTCAAATGTCAGTTCCAGGAAAGGAAATCTATTGAGGGTAGTCCTTCCCTAGTTTGGGGGAGGTGAAAGTCACGCTGACTTTATAGACCTGTGGTGGACTGGCCACTAGGTTTCTTTTATTTATTTTATTTTGGGTATTTATAAAGGGCACAATTACTAATAAGGTGTACTGACACTAATAACCAATACTGTCTAGATCAAGCTGCATAGCCAGCTACTGGTCAGTGGGTTATGCTTGTGGAGCCAACTGAGACTATGCTACTGTAAACATGGTACTTCCCACACCTCTAAATGAGACAGGGAAACCATGAGTTTGATGGCACGGGGGCCCCATCAGATTGCGGGTGGGCTCCAGCTCAGCCAAACACTGAATAATGTCCTTAGTTATCCAGTTGCAGGGCAAATACTGGTCCTTATTTACAAGCGGCTTGCGCCTCCATTGCGTCAACAATTTTACTGTGCCCACAGTGGAGGCGGTACTTCAAATTTATAAGGAGATGCATGTGGGCAAATGCGTCAGTTTTTGTAGGCCTGCATCGGTATATACCTGCGATAGAACAGGCTACGGCATGCAGAAATTATTATATGCAAGGTAGGCATTCCCTACTAAAATCCATCATAAAACTGAGACTGTGATATTTATGAGTTTTTCCAAAACTGACGGATTGTCAGCAAGTGGTACACCGAGGCAGAAATGCTTCAAAATGCCTGTGCGTCGGTAACCCAGGCGTAGGAAATGACGCATTGGGTGTTGTATATGAAGACAAGGCACTCTAAACAGTCTGGCAAGCTCAACTATGCCAGGGAGGTACTTATTCTGCAGCTGGGACCCACTCCCCACCCCCCCAACAACCACATAGACAGCACAGGAGAAGGGAGAGCGTTTATTGGCAGCAGACTTCCATTATTGATCTCAGGAAGGATGAGGTCATCATCTACTACTGGATCTGGAGGAAGTCCATTGTCCAACTGCTACATCCGGATAGCGCCAAGGCTACAGCCACCAACTTCCAGGTCTACCAACATTCCGCCGCAGGTCAAGCTCATGGCTGTTCTCCACATGCTGTCATCTGGTACATTCCAGATTTCAACGTCCAGAATGGCAGGAAACTTCCAGACAGCTTTCTCGGCCTTCCTACTCTCTGTCCTGGATGCCATCATCCACCTAACATCCAAGTACCTCCTCTTACCCAACACATAACAACTGCATCTGGAGACCAAGCAAAGTTTGTATGCCATTGCTGGTTTCCCACATGTGCTGGGTGCCATAGACTGCACACATGGCCAACTGGTTCCCCCTGCAGCAACATCCCCTCTGCACAGGAGCCGGAAGTACACATACTCGATCAATGTGCAGGCCATCGTGGACCATCGGGGGATGTTCACCAATGTTCTTGCCAAGAATCCTGGGAGTACTCATGATGCTTACATCTTCAGGCACTCTATCATCAATTAGCGCCTCCAGAATGGGAGTTATGGGAATGGCCTACTGGTTGGTAAGTACATCTGTAGTACATGACAGACCGAACAACAGTGAATAATGTATGACAAAATATACATCTCTGTGTGTGCTACCTGACACAGTGCATATGTCAGAGAGGTGGGTCTCATATATGCACCATACATCATGGCACATGTGCAATGCAAACCTGCACATCACACATGTTAACACATGCTAAGCTAATGTTTGTGTCAATCAATATTGGGAAGAACCTGAGCAATGCAACGTTAGGAAAAAAACATATTGCAACACTGTGTAAGAGTCATTCAGCACACATAACAGACATGTACTTGAATGTGGGTTATTCAGTCACCATGATCATTGAGAGACCTTTCATTCTTTGTCTTTTCAGCTGACCAAGGATATGGTCTGCAGCCATGGGTCATGAACCCATTTGCACATCCCCAAACCAAGCCAGAGCGCACCTACAAAAATGCACTCTGCAAGACCATAGGTACTGTGGAGCGTACTTTCAGGGTACTGAAGTCTTGCTTCCGCTGCTTGGACATGTCTCAGGGGCGATTGCTATACTCCCCCCATAGTATGCAAAATGATCCTGGTGTGAGTTATATTGCACAACATCTGTGTGTGGACAAATGTCCCAGGGACCAATGCCATGAAGACAAGGAAGCACTGGATGAGGATGAAGAAAGAGAGGAAAATGTAGGCAAAATTGCGGAGAACAAGCAAAGGAACACCATTGTGCAGAACTTTTTAAGTGAAGAGTGAATTTGCCTGATGGCCATAAAGCAAAGATTTGTCTCAAAAGATAGTTCCAAAATTTAAATAAATGATTGAACACTTCCTTTGTGTATTCAATTTCATTTCACAGTCACTGTAAAGATCAAAACACCCACATATCACCTAATAGAATTCTGGCCCATCCCAAAGGTTTGTATCTAGCTGTAACACTCACCCCAGGACAACATCATGTGGAACAAAATATGTGTGTAAATAAACAACATGTGCCAAGTGCATGTGCACTGGAAAGACTCACACCAAACAAAGGTAGCAATGTTGTACAGTGTGCACATGTTGTGAGTATGTGTGCAGCTACAGTGTACTGACTGCCAAACATTCTACCACAATCCAAAGGGAGTGTAAATGTAAACTGTATGCATTGTCAAAATTTTATGAAAATACGAAAACACCTGATTCTCAGTGGGTGTGTAATTCGATGAAGAGATTAATAAAAATCCATAACCGTCACCTTGAAAGCTGATGGTCATCCTGCCATAAACTATGTGTTCACTCGCTGACTGCGATTTGCCCAACAGGAACCAATGGGCATCCTACAGCACACATGTGAGCCAAATCTGCAACAATTAGGAAACAGCTGAAATTGTGAAAGGTTTTCCAAATTGCTGTATCGCTATGGCTGTTTCCCGGAAAGAGCAGCAGCAGCAGCGGGAGCCGGTGAGCTCCTGATCCGCCACACAGCCCTCTCCCTCAGCTCCCCCCTCACTGCCCCTGCACCGCAGCGCGCGTTTCCCTTGCTGCCCACGTTAATAGACCCCCTCCCCTTCGCACCTATACGGATGAAACAAACACATGCCCTGAGCCCTAAAACCAAGGAACACTAACCCACACCAACCACCTAAAACCTATACGGAAACCTCTATGGATGAAACAAACACATGCCCTGAGTCCTAAAGCCCAGGCACACTAACCACACCAACCCCCTAAACCTAGCCCAAAAACCAAAACATTACCCCTAAAACCCAACCCTAAACACTAATCCTAAGCCTACCCCTCATATGCCTTTATCATTCATTCCTTTATAATGAAATTTGTGGTAAAGGCATGCGTGGTGAAGTCATATGCGTGGTAAAGACATCATGATAATGGTCACACATAGTTATGACTGTGTAGAAATGGCTGTTTCCCACTGGTAAGTCCCTATATTCCATAAGCTTCTAGCTGTGTGGATTTAGCAAATATCTGTAACTGCATTTTAAACTGGAAGGGCCAGATATGTATTTGGGGTAGTGTGCCATGATACAGGCTAACTCAGTTAAATAAACAGAGTATGACACAGGGGCCTGTTCACATTGGCATTAAAATGGCCCAAACAGACCATGTAGTGCATGGGAGGCCTAGAGGTGCTGTGGGACCCATCCGGCACTGTACAGGGAGTGTGTTCACCTGGCCTGCTAGGTCATTACAGACTCCAAACTGTGGGGGTCACCCGCCATGTATGTTGCAGGGGAGAACACTAACATTTCATCACACCACATGTTGGATAGGATGTTTAGTTCTCCCACAAAATATTTAACATATATATATATTTTTTTTTAAATGGTCCCAATTCCTTAACAAACCTGTACAGGTCTTGAATGGTCACGTTTTATTTACCGTGCACTAGTAACATGTAAGGAGCTAAGTGAAGAAGACAAACAAGCATGGGTAGTAGTAGTAGTAGAAAATACTTTATTAGGTAGCCAAGTACCATCAAAGTATACATAAGCAAAACAATACAGTAAATACATCAAAATACATTTTTAAAACATCGCGCAACTCAGTTCATATTAAAAAGAACAAATGCTATTGGAAAATCATTCCTGTAGCCATTACTTAGGTACAGAACAAAGTGCAAACGTCAAACAAAGGCTATGTGCAAAACAAGCAGTGAGCAACATAATAGCACATAAAATGTATCCTTTCATTTATATAAAATAGGCGTTGTTAAAATTAAGCAGTAGTTAGAAAGTGTCCTAATCACTGGCAGCCACAGTCTGTAATCTGCCACGTTTATACCAGACTGCCTGTAAAAATTTACTAGTGGCAATGACTATTGCAGGAGTAGTATCACTTTTTAAAATTCTAAAGGCCACTAGATATCTAGTCAACTCCAGATTACGACATAAAGGAATAATCCATTTATGGCGCGGGCCAAGATAACCAGGACAAAAAAATAATATGTGTATCTCATCCTCATTCTCCAAGCCACACGCCAGGCAAATACCAGAAACTGGGTCCTTGTGCAATTTATTAGTAAAGGACCTCAGAGGTAAAGTGCCAAATCAAAAACGAATATAAAGGCTTTTGGCTAAGGGGGAGGAGACAAAATCTAAAAATACCTCACAGCAAGAGAATGGTTTAATAACCATAATAACAAGCATGGGTACTGTCTGATGTGTGTAGCATTGTTCAGAACACGTATTCACTTGAGAAGCCCCCAGCAAAAATCATACCTTGCAGCGTGTGGTCAGTCAAATGGGTCTGTTCACAAAGCCATCAAAGTCAGGCACCCTTGCACCATGTAGCAAGGTAGGCTGGTTTGGTACTTTGTCTGCACTCTTTGCACCTGATACATCTTTTGCCTGATATCATCTGAAAACACTTAAACATGGCATACATATGTACATCACTAGGGCATGTCAACTTTGTCATATGCTACATGTCCAACATGCTAACAATACCTGACATTTGTGAAGTCAATGTACTGTGCTTCATTTGGACACAGTGTACATGTTCAAAATTCACAGAGCAATGTACCATGTTTTATCCTCGTAGGTGGACTGGAACCATACACCCGTAGGAGGTGGAGACCTTCAGAGATCCCAATGCTATCAGTGAGTGTCACCTGAATGTGTTTTGTGCTCTGTAAGGATTGCGTGTGATCTCTGATATTAGTTGCATTGAGATTTTCTAAGGGGTATCATCAGTCACCTGAAGCAAGCATTACCTTAAATGTAGAATCACAACAGAAGTAGGACAAAGTTGCTTGTGCAATAGATAGGGGCAATTGTCAATGTGCATTTATGGCCAATATATGCTGGCCCACATGATGGATGGCTCTGCATCTGCTGTGGTAATGTTTGGCCAGCTATGGTGTGGATGCTTATGGCACATGTACCATCGCCAGCCCCAAGACCAACAGATGGTCATTAGTTCAAAGGGCTCTCAACCTTACTATGGACAGAAAGTGACAACATTTTACCCAAATTATGTGACAGAAAAGATGCATGGGATAGGCAGTGGTTTTCCGGACACAATGTGCTTGCCCAAGGCCAAATTTGAGCAGGACGCAGTTGTGGTTGGGGCATAACACATATTCTAGACAATACTACCAATAGTAAACAGCAAATGTTTATGGGAAACTATGCACAGTGAACATCTTTTCCAATTTATTTGTCCGCCTATTGTCTGTTCACATTATACCATGCCCATACATGCAGAATACGTTCCTCATCGCTAACACAATTGGTTCAGTCTGAATGATTGAAGGCATGTTCAGACATTCATGTAATTCAAACAGCAAAATGTTTTGGGATCCATACATGTAACAGTCACCTGGCGCCCTGCCAAAGTTTGGATTACAATGAACTTGTGTGACCATGTGGGCAGGCTTGGCATACGGAAACATGATCCTTCCTAGTACAGATGCTGCATATGTATTTGTGAGGTGGCATTGTTAAAATGTATCCTTCATTAGAGCAAAACCAGTGGCCAAAATGCATATCCCCATTTGTTGCTGTGAGTGTGTAAGTCCATTGTCCATATCAATAACTTCCTTGGGTTCACCACTTAGCCCACATTTATCATGATATATGGCAACTGTCATCCAGCATCATAGGTACCTGAGCATCCCTCAGAGTACTGCATATCAGTACATGTGAGATGGGGTGACAGAGAAGCAATTTGCAAAATGCCATGGTTGATTAAAGGATGTTGTCAAGAAACTTTATTTGAACATGGTTTTTGACGGATAGACTTCAATCTACCTGATGATGCACATTGCTATTGTAGTTGTCCACATGGCAATGTAAGGACACATTTGTGTGCAGGTCCACACATGCTGTGCCTGCAAGTATTCCTACCTCAGTGCAGACAGGATAAGTATGAGTAGATGTGGCACATGTCACCAGTCCACACATGCCAATGCAATTAACTGCCTGACTCAGACACTCATATACCCAATGTCCTATAATCGAAATTTGATCATACTTTTGTAGCGTTTTGTGAAGCAAAAAGGTATTCAGACAAAATTTGAGTAAAAAATATTGAGATGCAGAAATATCGAGTTTTTAATATTGGCATCCACAAATATTGTGATGCAGGAATATTGTTGACAAGAATATCGATTTTCTAAGGTAAGTAATATCGATGTCAAAAATATCTATGCTGTTAATAATGCTTACAAAAATATCTATATTTTTAATATTGAAGTTAAAAATATCTATGTTGTTAATATGGCTGTTAAAAATATCTATTTTGCTAATATCGTTTATAAAAATATCGTTGTTAATAATATTGTTTTTTAATTATTTTTCTGTATTTTACAATATGTTTCAATTGTATAAGTTATACATTTGTTTGACTAATTATTGTTGATATTTATTAATCTAGTTTGTACAGTTTTAGTTGTTTTTTAATTTCATTTGATTGTTTATTGTGATTTCCAGTGTCGTAGCCGGATGTGGGTTTTGTAGGGGTATAGGGTGGAAAAGAATTTCATTATAATTAATTAGTAATTAATTTTTAATTATTATTCATTATTTAATTGATAATTAATTATGTGAATTACGTAATTAATTTATTTCTTAAGTTTTATGGGAGCGTTTTGTGGTTTGTAGGGGTACAGGGAAGGGAGTAAATTAATTATAATTAATTAATGATTACATTTTTAATCATTATTAATTATTTAATTTAAAATTAATTTTGTAAATTGTGCAATTAATTTATTTTGTAAGTTATGTTTTAGGTACGGGTTGTAGGGTTTGTAGGGGTACAGGGTGGGAAGTAAATTAATTTTAATTAATTACTTTCTAATTATTCATTATTTAATTGATAATTAGTTATGTCAATTGTGTAATTCATTTATTTTTTAAGTTATGTTTTAGGTGCAGGTTGTGGGATTTGTAGGGGTACAGGGTGGGAACTAAATTAATTTTAATAAATTCATAATTATTTTTTAATTATTCAATTGATAATGTATTATGCTAATTATGTAATTTATTTATTTTTTAAGTTATGTTTTAGGTGTGGGTTGAGGGGTTTATAGGGGTACAGGGTGGGAAGTAAATTGTGTAATTAAGATATTTTTAAAGTATATGTCAGGTGCAGGTTGTTGTGTTTTTAGGGTTACAGGGTGGGAAGTTAATTTAGAAATAATTTATTGATAATTAATTATTACGTTATTATTAATTATATAATTGATAATTATGTTAATTATCAACTTATATTTGTTAAGTTATATTTTAGGTGAAAGTTGTTTAGTTTGTAGAGGAATGGGGGAGAAGTTAAGTAACCATAAATAACACATGTATTTATTTATTTAAAAAAGTTTATTATTTAATATGTTAATTGCCTTATACTTTGTTTATTTCTGTTACATTTTAATTGTTGGCTGTCTTGTTTGTGGGAATATAGTGTGTTTTTTAAATCATATGAATAATATTTGTGTTAATTCATAATCATTATTAAAAAAATTAATATTTATGTTAGTTTTTTTCTAAACATTGTTGCAATTAGACATTTAGGTGTCCATTACGATGTCGGGCGGATAAAAATCCGCCATCAACCACAGTGGCTAAAATCCGCCCGCCTACACCCCCTGAATACCGACCGAGCAATTACGATGGCGCGAACCGAAACCGCCGGAGGCGGAAAATAAACAGAAAATACCGCCCACCCATGTCCGAGTCCAAGTCCATCCGCCCGCCACGGACGGAAAGACGCACGACAAGCCAAAACCGCCCGTCCTGACGACCGAGACACCGCCTGTGAAATTAGGATCGTACCGACATGAGCGCGGAAAATCCACAAATACACTGCCCGCCAGCGCAAACAACAGTGACGTAAATGGACACGGCGGAAGCCCTGGCGGCCACCTCCATGCACAGAAACCATCCGCTGACGAAAACAAACACACACAACATGGCTAACAAGTCCACACAGCAACCCACGCACAAAAACCCAAACACAGTACACATCCCTGAAACACCCCCCCTGGACATACAAATCAACTACAAATCCCAGAACACCAGCCACAACACACCTGAAAACAACAGACCACCATGACACACCCACATAGGTAAGTACAAAACCAGCCCCTCCACAGACCAGAACCCCCTGCAACATTACAAACTGAGGACGAAAGCACACAACACAGCGAGACAGAAAGGACAGCAGCACACCACAGACACGCACCTATCACACCCATCACCACCACCACCAAACACCTGACCCACAAACCCCCTGCACATCACACACCACACACCGCACCAGCACCACAAACACCAAAACACACACCATGGCATCACACAGAATGCCCAAGTTCACTTCCACCGAGCTGACGGTCATGGTCGACGAGATCGTCAAGGTGCACCCACAAATCTATGGCAACCAGGTCCAACAGACACCACTATCCACCAGAAACCGGTTGTGGAGCAGGATCGTAGACCAGGTCAATGCAGTCGGGAACGTTCCACGCAACAGAGGAGAAATAAACAAAAGGTGGAACGACCTCAAAAGCGTGGTCAAGAAGAAGGAGAGCAAAAATCGAGAGCTGGCTGCCAGGACTGGCGGAGGGAATCCCGCGCTTTTCAAGACCTTCAAGGCGTGGGAGGAGAAGGTGCGAGTGATCATACATCCGGAGATCCTCACCGGATTACCAGGGGGAGTGGAGGCTGGTAAGTACAAACCAACGTATACCAGCACACCGCTATGTACTCACATGCACCACCACCATGCCATAGCTCCCAGGGACAAACACCCCCATGTCCAGCACACAATACACAAGACATCACCCACACATGCAACAGACACTGATACACACTCAGCCCAAAGCTACCAACCAACAAAACCATGGGGGCATGTGTACAGTGAGCCAGCACCGCAACTACCACCAGGTCCCCTTGTACTCCAGATGCGCCAGAATGAGCACTCCCCACACCCACATCCATGTGTCCGCCATAGCTGCACTGACCGACAATGAACAGGTAAGTAGCCGGAACACAAAGACAGTGAGTCGGAGGGGGACAGCCGAAGTCAAACACCTACCAGGCCCCCACTACCACAGACCAGCAAGGTGGAGCACACACCACATCCATGTGTCCGCCATAGCTGCACTGACCGACAATGAACAGGTAAGTAGCCGGAACACAAAGACAGTGAGTCGGAGGGGGACAGCTGAAGTCAAACACCCACCAGGCCCCCACTACCACAGACCAGCAAGGTGGAGCACACCCCACATCCATGTGTCCGCCATAGCTGCACTGACCGACAATGAACAGGTAAGTAGCCGGAACACAAAGACAGTGAGTCGGAGGGGGACAGCTGAAGTCAAACACCCACCAGGCCCCCACTACCACAGACCAGCAAGGTGAAGCACCCCTCCCTCCCAGTACCATGTGGCATCCATTGCATTGCGCACTCAGAAACAACCTGTAGGTGGGAAACTGTACAGGGCGGGGCGTCTGTAGGCATGAGGACTGTACTACGACTGACACATGGGACATGACACGTAGCAGAGGAACACGCAGCACTGCTCCCAGTCACAATCATGAGACCAATGTGCACACGGACATGTTCGACAGAGTCAAACCCCACATGACCTATCACAGATACAGCAACACCTAAGGAGCCACGTCTGCATGTACAAGTCCCACTGGAGCACAGACCCACACGGCAGGTACTGTGCCACCCATCACACACATCAGCAACACCATCGAAGTCCTGTCCATGTAGTCCTCACTGCCTGTCACCCACACATCGTACAACAACGCCCACGTAAGACAGACCGTACCAGAAGTACCAGCTTGGAACCACAATATTGCACACAAAGACAACCGGACCCATGAAACACACAGGCACACAATGCACATTCAACATATCATCCATCTCATCTCACAGCCACAATGTCATGATAGGTATGACATCCGAACAGCTGGCCCACATCCAGTAGACATGCAAAGATACCTGCCCATGACAAAACAAGTGCCTGCAGTGACCGAAGCGCACGTCACACTGCGAATAACGACACACATAACATAGTCAACACCCCAAGAGCACAGCACTGATGCACATGTACCAGGGCAGCGCGCACACAAAGGAATTGGCCCATCTTCAATACGACGTGTGGCACACAACAAGCACGAACTCACAACATTGCTACCAATGTGATGTCCATGAATGATAACAGTCAGCAGATATTCCGGCCATGTGAGACAGACACACACCTTTGTCCATGCACTGTCACGTTGCCAGAACACATGTCACGTTCTGCACCCATCACCCACAGCATGTACCCCAAAAGCATATCTCAACCCAAGAGCGTGTAGGGGGCTGTACCCCCTTCTGGCATCAGCGTACCTAAGCGTACCATCCCTCCCCTAAACCATCGTTCAACCCAACATCGCCGATGGCCCTGGAGCACGCATACACACGAGCCACAAAATGTAGGAGCATAGCAACACACACCCATCGGCATTGCTAATCCGTCCCATGCCACATGTCCACATCACACAGACCCATTGCCTAGCCCACGCATACACACATCGTACATCCACACACGCCACTGGGAAACCTGTGGACGACAGTGCACGAACTGTGAATGTCAGACAACCAATACATACTTTGCTAGCTGCAACACAATGACCCATTTCATCCTCCCCACAGGTGCCGAACTGCTGGATGCTGGAGAGGGTGACAGCAGCCAGCACAGCCAGTCTGCAAGCCCCCGACCTGGACTCACGGATGTAGAGGAGCTGGACACCTCTCTGGACACGGACCACCCAGCAGGCCCATCTGGAGTGGCAGGGCACAACCGCTCCCAGGGCCCCTCCTGCCTACCAACCCATCACCCAGGGCTGCTGACCAGTCACAGACCCCTGCTGCCACGGCCGTTGCGGCCACCACCACCACCGCAACCACCACCACCACGCCATCCCTCGCCACAGCACCTGTGCAAGGGTCGGCACGGCCGTCGGGCTCCAACCTGGGAGCCAGAGCGAGGACCGTGGTGAGCAATGTGGCCAGTGGGCAGGTCGGTGGCAGCAGTACTGGTAGGAGGAGCAGGGTCAGGCCAACGCCAACTGTGCCTGGGAGCCAAGCCCTGCCGCCAATCGACAGAGTCCTTGGGGCCTATGAAGAGGCCCAAGGCGAATGGGCCAGGTCGGCAAGCGACACGCGGGAGGTCCTTGCGGTGTTGAGGTCCATGGACGCCCATATGGCCCAAATCGCGGCACTCATGGGCCAGCTGGTGGTGGGGGAGGGCACAAGCAAGGCCAGCAACACCACCTCCGCCACCACCTGCTGTGGCGCAGGCTCGTGCAGCCTCGCGTTCCCCTGCGTCCACAGCGAGTGAGCACTCCTCAGCCACCACCAGCGGAACATCAACACCCCCCTACCAAACGTGGAAGGGGCCGTCCGAAGAGGAAACAGGTGTCCAGAGAGGACTTCGCCCGCACCAAACGCCAGTGAGTCAGCCAGCCACCTTGACCACCTACTGCATTGACATGGAATACGATCCTACCCCACACTGCCATGTGAATGGCATGTGTCTGTTGGACTGTGGACATAGAACTCCATGGGTACACCTTGACCATCACGCAGCCATGACCGTCAAGTCATTGTCACAGCATGCACCACATTTGTCATCACCTTGCACACAATCACATGTCACCGCTGTTAATAAATACACCTTGTTCACAATCGGCTTAATGTGTCCTGGGTTTATTCCACGATGTGCAATCGCCACCATGAGCAGAAATGCATCTGCTGTGTGGCATGTCGATGGGACAGGAGAGGCTGCAGGGACCTAGGGGTGTGAAACAGAACAAGAGTACATTCAATGAGTGTGTCACACACTCATCACACAGTACTTGTCACCAACTACAAGCAATGCACACACATCTCACAGAGCAACAGGGCACAATGCTACAGCCACTGTCAGTGGCATACCAACCTGGACATGGACCATTGACACACAGCACTCAGTGAACAAAAGGCCCCCGTAACAGAGCACACATACACCTGCACAACTACAGCTACATCAGCCGTCGTACATGGTCACTCACCGTCAAGTGAAGTAGCGGGCGATGAGCTGCTGACGCACATTCACAGCTTCATCCTCTCCACTGTCCTCTTCACTGGAGCTGTCCAGGTCTGCAGGCTGGGGCCCTGGTTGATCTCCGTCATCCACAATTAGGGGGATCTGCTTGCGGATCGCCAGATTGTGCAGCATGCAGCAAGCCACAATTATCTGGCACACCTTCTGTGGGGAGTATGCCAGTGCGCCCCCGGTGCGGTCCAGGCATCTGAACCTGGACTTGAGGAGGCCAAAGGTCCGCTCAACCACACGTCTGGTCCTCCCATGTGCCTCATTGTAGCGTACATCTGCTGGGCTCCCAGGACGTCGTAATGGGCTGAGCAGCCAGGCTCCATTCGGGTAAGCAGAGTCACCTGGGTGTGAGGGACACAGAGAACCGTTGCAATTCCAACTGGACACAAGACAGCATCGCACAGCCAGCACGCTACACTACTCCACATACTCACCAACAATCCAGCCACGGTCCGGTTGCAGATTGGTCATCAGACGTGGTAGGATGCTGTTGCGCATGATGTGCGCGTCATGGGCCGATCCTGGGAATTTTGCACACACGTGTGTGATCACCATGTCCGCAAGGCACACCACTTGCACATTCAGGGAGTGTGTGTGCTTCCGGTTGCGGTAGAGGTGCTCGGTGGCCTGTGGTGCAACAAGGCCAACATGGGTGCAGTCTATTGCACCAACTACGTGGGGGATTCGTCCAAGAGCATAGAATGCACCCTTCACTGCCGCCAATTCACGAGCCCTGGGGAAGCGGATGTATCTGTTCCTGTACAGCATCATGGCTGACAGTACATCCCTGAGCACCATGCTGAACATGGGTTGGGACATCCCACCTCCACTGCCCACTGTGTGCTGGAATGACCCAGTGGCGAAGAAATGCAGTGCAGCCATCACCTTAGCCGTGGGGGTGAATGCTGTTGGATACACCCTGCTAGGACGGAGGTGGGGTTCCAACAAGACACATAGACGATGCAGGGTGGGTCGGTCCAGACGATATTTGCGGATGACCTCAACATCCACCATGTCTGACAGCAATTGGTAGGGGCGATGAATGTTTGGTCTCCGCCTAGGAAAGATGGAAGTGTACACATGTCAAAGCAACACGCCACATGGCATATTCACATGCACAGAACATAAATGACTGGGCAGGCAATTGAATGACAGAACGGCTGATAAGTAGGGACAGCACAGCCACAATACACTTACACAGGTCCCCTACCAATAGCAATGGGCAGTGACACACACCATTGCTATGAGCATGCACATGGGGAGTCAGGCATTAACAACTTGTACGGCATGCTGAAGGCAACAGACTGCATAATCGGTAAGCTGCAACACCACGGCAACATAACTAGCTGCTGTGCATCACACTGCTTCCGAGGCTGGGTGTGTAGGGCACACACCAACAACGCTATGGACACAGGCTGAGCGGCCAAAACAAGTGGGACCGGTGGCACGAGGGGATATGAGACAGTCATTGATGTCCCTACTGCACCCTAAGTACAGCACTGTACGGATCACACCTCCTGAAACATTGACAGGTGTACACATTGACAGCCCCATGCCGACACGGCTGTGTGCCTGCAACTACACATCACAAGTGACACGTAACATTGCACGTGCCAAGTGGCAGATGTACATAGTGAAAGATGGCATGTGTGTGCATATGCATATCCCATGCTCCCATGCCAATGTGTACATGATGATGTTCCTACATACATGTGGAGGCTGAGCACTGGCCGTCCCTGCCTATGCACACGGCATGTTGTGGCCCTGTCCATTGTGGTCCTGCACCCACATGCAAATCATGGCCGCACCTGCAGATGCATTGCGCACATTATACTGTGTGGTGCACATGGCATCAGCGGACTGTACCCGGCATGGGCCAGGCCCTTACGGCCAACTCCAATGACCCTCGCGGTTGCACCCTGCGTGTTCCACTGTGGAGGTAAGCGTCCCGGGCCAGCTGGGCGC
The DNA here is from genome assembly GCA_963921515.1 of Calotriton arnoldi. NCBI lineage: Eukaryota > Metazoa > Chordata > Amphibia > Caudata > Salamandridae > Calotriton > Calotriton arnoldi. The sequence continues at coordinate 363,757 of CAWUFW010003548.1, forward strand.
AGGCCAACGTCTGCAATTGCAGCTGCCAGACATGGTACACGAATCGCAGCAGCTTGTACCCACTGCGACGGCCCCAGGGGGTAATATGTGTGTGTGAGTGGGACAGGCATGACCACAGCTACCTGGCACTGCAGCCTGGCACCCCTCGACGACAGCTGCTGCTGCCACCACTACACCTACACGTGGATGACGCTGAGGACATGTCCAGGTCCACTCACCGGCGAGGAGCCGGAGAACCTGGATTCCGTGCTCCACGCACACTGCACATGGCTATTCCTTGCGAAAGTTGTGTGTGAGAGACAACTGCAGTGGGTGTGGGTGTGCATGTGGGGGACACACATGTCGTTGCTCCTCAGCACTATGAGTCAGAGCCTGTGGAGTACAGACATGCACTGCACACCATGCTGGCCGCAGGTGGCATGGGTATGTGAGCTCTCGGGCGCTTTGACCTGTCTGTCCCACCCGAGTGGTGGTACATGGCAACTTCATGTCAGACATCCAGTGACACAGACAATTGGCAATGCAGGTCTCAGTGTACCTGTCGGTCGTGTGGAAGTCAGGCTGGGGCCATGCTGCCCTTCTCAGTCCCAGCAGGCCTGGCCTGCACATTGACTGCACAATGCCAGTCGGTGCCGACACAGACTGCCTAGTGGGTTACATGTGTCTCCTGTTCAGGACCCCCGGATGAGCGCTTACTCTGCACTGTCGATTGGACACACCATGACTCGTGATAGGGATGTGTGTGAGGGATAGTGGCACTGAATGTGACCTTCGTTGCGGGGTGGGCCATGCACAGGGCGAGTACGCTGATGGTTGCGCAGTGTTGGTCACAGTGGGTACACCCACACAGATGTGTTGCCTTGTGATCTTTTTCTAGGTCAGCCTGACAATGGACAGTAGATGTGGGCAGGCTACACATTGCTCGATGTGCTGTCTATGTGCATGTGCATTCACACCAGGCACAACTGCCCCTGCACATGTGACCCCTGCTGCACTCAGTGCTGGGTCTGTTGTGCTGATGCACCGTCTGTGCGTGGGGCAGACAGCTCTGCTCACTTCCGTCATTGCCCATGTCATCACTTTGCCGCAGGTGACATGGTTCATGGAGGGCCCACATGTACGCGTGGGTGGACTACACAAGACTGTCCAATGGTTGTCACCCCCAGTCAGTGCTTCGAATGGGAAGTATGTGGTGCTGGTACTCATTACGCTGTGTCGGGTGTGCGGGGCTAGGTGCGGGGCTACATGCAAGACATGGGTAGGTCATCGGCTTATCTACTAGTTGCAATACACACGAGACATGTCTTTTTCCGACCACATCAGGGGCATTCCTTAAACTAACTGGAAGTCAAACAGTTATCTTTTACACTGTCCTCATGGCCTCCCCTCGCTCACACCAATATGCATTTGCACATGAGAAGCTAGCGCATGCACAAGCAGCTCCAAGCTCGCCCCAGAGAGGCCAAGGAGTGTATGTGTGGGTCCATTTGTACATGTGGTCTGTCTCACGGTATAATTAGTGGCGTGACGCCGTCCACATGCGTGGTGCCCCGACTCGGGACCCGGGCAACATTGACAATGCATGACAGGCTCCGCAGTCCGGATACACCACCTGCAACACACAGAGGCTGTAGCTGCCCTAGCGGGCCAGTCCGCGTTCAACTGGAGCTCATGGCCCCACACATTCACTCTTTGGCCTCTCTGGAGCGAGCTTGGAGCTGCTTGTGCACGCGCTGGCTTCTCTGTTGCAATGGCATGTAACGTGTGTGGGTGTATTGTCAATGGGTGGGATGGTGCGAGCCACCTTCCGTGACGTCACTGCTGCTTGTGATGTGTGCGTCCCCCCACTACTTCCATTTGACTTGTGCCATACTACACATTGTGGATGTGTTGCCTGCGTGATGTGACAAGGATGGGCGCGCCATGACCTCTCACCCACCATGCTCAACTGCCATCCCGTGCCCTGGATTGCCTGTGCAAGTGGACAATGTTGGGGATACACCAGGTCGACAGGGGATGTGAGTGCCTTGGCAAGGTCCTGGGTGACGCGCAGCAGTATCCGGCATGTCCACGGAGGGTGGGCTGACGTCTACACTTGATGCGGCATTGTTCGTGTGCCCGCCTGTTGTGCACACACGAGTTCACATTCGTCACCAGACAGGTGGTCTTTACAGATTCCCAGCAGTGCGCCAATGTACTGGTCCTGAGTCCTACCAACACAGCGTGTTTCAAGATTGCATGTGCGCACCTACCCGTCACACCGACCCACCTGAGCCATGCGTAACTCCCGCTTCACATGACACATGTGTGTCTTCCACAGTTGTGCTACTCATTTGCGTTGACATCCAATGACAGTGGACTACATGGTCATCTCACGACTGCCGTGTACTTCACACACTCTCATCCTCTCTCATTCGTACTTGTGAAATGAATCAGCAGAGACACATTGTTGCTTCAAGCCATGTATTGGGACTAATGTCCTCTGTGATGCAGTATAGTGAACACTACTGGCAGCGAAGTGCATGTGGAGGATATACTCAGCATGATTACACATAGCATAGGGTGTAGGGGTACAGTGTTTAGTTGTTGACTGTGGGATGTGGGCTTCAGAGTTACAACTGCTTAGCCGTTGGTGTGCTAATGTACATTTGCTGATTACTGTGGTGCTGCTGACTGACACAGACAGTATACATTTAGCCTACCAGTCCGCTTGTCATCATGGGCACAGTGCATCTCAGTTCCATGTTACAGGTTTGCTGCTATGGTTACTCATACACACGTGCGTGGAGGTGACATCAGGGCATGGGCTTACGTGCATGCAAAGGCGTCCCACTTGTTGTTGCGATGTGGTGGGTACTGGCCATGTCACAGTCACTGGGCTCATGTTGTTGGTGGATGCACTTGGTGTCCATGCAAAGGTCCTGGCACGGACGTTCAGTGGGAGGTGTGGTGACAGCTCTCACATACTACAGCAGGACGATTGCTGTCCACTGACCGGTGCATATGTTCATGGGCGCAGGATCCATATCATGGCATGGTTGTACGTGCAGTTCTGTCCATGTGGTTGCCATACACAAATCCCATGCCTCTGCCTCCCCCTGTTCATGCAGAGTTCCTGGATGTGATGAGGTACAGGGTGCATTTCCCAAATAGTATCAGATGTCATGGCAGTGTAGTTGTTGTTGTGGTGTCAGTTGCAGGTTGCATGGTGTAGTAGTTGTACTGGTAACTGCCTAGTCCGTGCGTAAGCCAAGCATGGGTACGGTGTGGGACATCATTGCTCAATTGGGGGTCTGGCGACGGGGCCCGACGAATTGACAGGTTGTCAGGAATGCAATACCTTCCAGCAGGGCTTCCATGGTATTGGTGGTGGACATGGTTGCCAGCCAATGTAGCGGATGGTGGCTGTCAAGGTGTTGGTCGTGAGTTGTCCCTTGTAGGAGCATGATGGGACATGTTGGATGGCATTCGATGTAACTGTAATCCATTATCCGTCGTGTGGAGGCACAGTGGTCCCATTGCAGTGTTGGTCCGATAGTCGCCACATACGCCATGCCCCCATAGGCTGAACAGGCCCTGTCGTGGGCGTCCAGGGGGTGGAATAGTTGTAGCAGGTCCGCCCTTGGACATGCCGGGTTGGAGAGACATAAATCCACAGGATAGTAGAAGGGACACCTCCGACAGTAGAAGACGGGGATGACGCAGCTGAACAATGCGATGCGGTAAGTTAGTCGGTAACTTACGTTCAGCAGGGCCAGATTGTCACATCCCAATATCTGTATCAGGTTATGTTTGTACAGCTTGATCTGTCCGGCGTAGTTGGGTAGGTGTGGTGCAAGTGCCATTTTGCTGCAGGGCGCTGTGGTGGCGTGCTCCGGCTGTCTGTGCAGTCTGCAGGGTGCAACCTCCGATGTTGCTGGGAATTCTGTAATGGTCGTAGGGAGGCAGGACTTGTGTTATGTTGGCTTGTGCAGAGGACACGGGCCCTCATCCCACATGCTTCTCTGAATGGTCAAGGTCAGTGGTGTCTGACTCCTTCCAGATAACTTGCATGTGAACCACATGGGGGAGTGTTATCATTTCTTCTTTCCGTTGTGGATGTTCTTTGGTGTTCTGCGCTATCTGCCCTGTGGCCGCTTCCCTCTGCATGCCTGTGTTGGGCTTTGTTTGGTGCAATGACTGTTTCCTCCGGCTTGTTTAGTCGGGATGTGGTTTCAGAGTGGGAATGGAAGGTCATTCGGTGCTGTCTCCTCTCCCGTGTGTGGGCAGCAGGCTGCGTTTCCGCTGTACGTTGGGCCTTGTGTTATAATTGGTCCCACCTGTTGTCTGTCCCCGGTATCTTTGATGTTACGTATTGCATGTCTTGTTATTGGGTGCAGGGTGGCACCGGTGTTTCTGTGTGGTACTGGCGTACCTTTTCCCGACGGGGTCCATATTCTGCTGGGTGATGTTGCCTCCGCTGTGTGCTTCGCCGTGTTTTGCACACAGGGGTGTGTCCTAATGTGGCGTGACGTCACTGACATATTCGGGTCAGTTGTGTGACGTCAGGTTGGCAACAGTGAATTGCCGGTTGGGGACATGACTGTGGCAGGGCTGTCACGTGACATGTGCGTTCTGGGTGGTGCTGGTGTGTGTGGTGTTTGGTTGTGACCCTGTGTTGTTTGTGTGCGGCGCATGCATTGCGCTGCCGTTGGCCTCTGCGTTGTGCACATGTGTGGGTGCAGTGGTGGATGTGTCGTGTCCACGCAGGGGTGTCGGGGTGGGGGCCATATGCAGTTGTCCCGCCCTTGCACTGTGTGCGCTGTTTGCGTGCCCCTGTTGTGTGTCTGCCTACCTGCGTCGCCGCGGTGCGTTGACTCCTGGGTGCTGCATCAGGTAGAGCATGGGGAGGGCCTGCAGTGCTGGATTCATGCTCGGGGGTCCGCCTCTTTGCTATCCGTACTGTGAGTTCGGTTTTCCGCCTTGCTTTCACGTGCGGTGTCTCTTAGCCGGAGGAACTGTTTGGTTCTGGCATCGTAATATGTACGCCGGGCGGTACGTGATTTCGTCGGGCGGTGTGTCTCCATTGGCCGCGCCGCTCCGTGAACGGGCGCACTTTGATGGCGGACGGCGTCGCTGGCGTACGGGCGGTGTTTGGCTGTCTTTTCGCATCCTAATTGGGCGGGCGTGTGTGCTGTGGCGGGTGGACGGTAACTGGTGCTTTTTGCATCCGCCAGCACGGCAGTGGTGCTTCCGCCCGCCATCCTAATGGGCCCCTTAGTTTTTATATTTAGAATTTTTCATTTTTGGGTATTTAATAGAGTTGTTAAAATATGTTATTTATTTGAAAGTGAAGTACTCTCTCAGTACAGTACCCGTGAATGGGTGGAAATAGTAAATTTTACCCCTTCTGAGTTTTTATTTTTATTTTTATAAAGCGCGAACTAGACCCGAAGATATCAGGTATCAGAGAGCTTTACATGAGCACCAGTTTTGTTACCCAAGGACACATTCATTTTGTTAGGCACGGGGAGATTAAGTGATTTGCCCAGAATGACAGGATGCCGAGACTCAAACCCAGTTCCCCAGCTTCTAGGTCGACTGCTCTAGCCGTAAGGCTACAACACGTTCCCTACTGTTGCACCAACTGCAGTGGAAATAGTCAATGTTACCGCTCCTGAGTCCAGCGGTTTCTCTACTGTTGCACATAGTGGAGTGGGAATAGTCAACTTTACCCCTCCTGAGTCCAACGTTTGCCCTACTGTTGCATCGACTGGTGTGGGAATAGTATATTTATTATTCTTGGAGTTTAATAGTTGTTTTAGTATTGTTTACATATTTATTATTATTATGTGTTTCTGTATTAACCCCTTCGCTGCCAGGCCTTTCCCCCCGTGCCACGCCCTTTTTGGCTATTTGGGGTAGTTCATCCTTAGGCCCCCATAACTTTTTATCCACATAAGGTATCCAAGCCAAATGTGCGTCCTTTTCTTCCAACATGCTGAGAATTCTAAAGGCACCCAGGGTTTGCAGATTCCTCTGGAGGGGACCGAGCAATTAGGCACAAAACAGCAAAAATTTGGGGTGTTGGGGGAAAATTGGAAAAAAGTGCTGCAGAAGAAAGCATCTGTTTTTTCCCTGCAAATGGTATCAATGAAGAGTTTGTGGTGCTACAATCACCACCTTCCAAGCTTTTAAAAGAATATTGAAATTTAGTTTTAAAAAAACAGCCATTTGTGCCCACATTTTCACTTGTAACTTTTTCTAACTATGGTAGATTTTTTTAAGCTATATACCGTTACGTCCACGGGACCCGTTTGGTTGTGGGGATATATGAGGCTTGTAGGTTCACCAAGAACCTGAGGTACCCAGAGCCAATAACTGAGTTGCACCATGCAATGGTTTTTCATTGTGTACCCGGTATACAGTAATTAATTTGTTAACATATAAAGAGTGGAAAATAGGTATCAAGGAAACCTATGTATATCTGAAATGGGAACAAGATATGGAGTTTAGAAGCAGTGGTTATTTGTGCATCTATGGATTTGTGGGTACCCATATTAGCATGTGAATTAGAGGGTATTGTTCAAAAGGACTTCTTTTTTACACACTGTCTTACATTTGGAAGGCAGAAATGCAGAAACAGACAAACGGTAATAGCACTAGTAGGCATAGTGTCTGTGACACGAAATGGACCAAAACGCAATGGAGACATATCACATTTTTCCACAGAAAATGGACCCTTTTTTCGCAATGTGACTAGCTGTGGATTTTGGGCCATAGCTCAGCCGGCACCTAGGGAATCCTTGCAAACCTGTAAATTTTTTAAAACTAGACACCCAGGGGAATCTAGGATGGGGGTGACTTGTGTGGTTCTCACCAGGCTCTGTTACCCAGAATTACTTGCAATCTCAAACTTTGTAGAAAAAAAACACATTCTCCTCACATTTCTGTGATGGAAAGTTCTGGAATCTGCAGGGAGCCACAAACGTCCACCCACCCTGCATTCCCCCATGTCAGCCACTAAAAATAGTACCTTACTTGTGTGGGTAGGCCTAGTGCCCGTGACAGGAACCGGCCCAAAACGCAACATGGACACATCAAATTTTTCCAGTGAAAACTAACCTTTTTTTGCAATGTGCCTAGCGAAATCGTTGGGGGATCCACGCAAGCCACACCTCCCTGAACACAAGTGAGGTATCATTTTAATCGGGAGACCGAGGGAAACGCTGGGTGGCAGGAAATGTGTGCTGGCGTAGTGATCCCAGACAGAAACATGAGGAAAATGTGATTTTTTTTAGCTAAATTTGAGGTTTGCAGGGAATTCTGGGTAAGAAAACATTGGGGATCCACGCAAGCCACACCTCCGTGAACTCCCCCGGGTGTCTAGTTTTCGAACATGTCTGGGTTTGGTAGGTTTTCCTAGATGGCTGCCTAGCCCGGGACCAAAAACGCAGGTGTCCCCCCTCCAAAACCAGGGCGTTTTGTAATAGATGATTCTGATGTCTCCACAATATGTTTTGGGCCCTTCCCTGTCACGGGTACTTGGCTCACCCACACAAGTGAGGTACCATTTTTATCAGGAGACCAGAGGGAATGCTGGGTGGTAGGAAATTTATGTCGCCCCCATTGATTCCACAACTTTCCCACACAGAAACTTGAGGAAAATGTGATTTCTTTAGCTAAATTTGAGGTTTGCAGGTGATTCTGGGTAAGATAACGTTGGGGGATCCACGCAAACCATAGCTCCCTGGACTCCTCAAGGTGTCAAGTTTTCAGAAATGTTTGGGTTTTGTAGGTTTCCATAAATGGCCGCCGAGCCCAGGACCAAAAACGCAGGTGATCCCCTTGCAAAACTAGGTCGTTTTATGATTGATAATTTTGATGCCTCCACAATACGTTTTGGGCCCTTCCCTGTTTCAGTCATTTCGCCCACCACACAAGTGAGTTAGCATTTTTATCGGGAGACCTGTGGAAATGCTGGGTGGTAGGAAATTTGTGCGGGCCCGGTGATGCCACAACTTTCCCACACAGAACTGTGAGGAAAAAGTGATTTTCTTTTAGCTAAAATTGAGGTTTGCAGGGGATTCTAGGTAATAAAATGTTCTGGGATCCATTGAAGACACACCTCCCTGGACTCCCCCGGATGTCTACTTTTCAGAAATGTCTGGATTTAATAGGTTTCCCTAGAGGGCTGCTGAGCCCGGGAACAAAAGCACAGGTACCTCCCTTGCAAAAACAGGTTGTTTTGTCATAGATAGGGGCACCTGCATTTTTGGTCCGGAGCTCGGCGGTTATCTAGGGAAACCTAACAAACCCAGACAGTTTTGGAAACTAGACACCCAGGGGAGTCCAGGGATGTGTGGCTTGTGTGGATCTCCCAACGTTTTCTTACCCAGAATCCCCTGCAAACCTCAAATTTAGGTAAAAAGTCACATTTTCCTCACATTTCTGTGTGGGAAGGTTGTGAGATCACCGCACCGGCACAAATTTCCCACCACCCAGTGTTCCCCTTAGTCTCCTAATAAAAATAATACCTCACTTGTGTGGGTGCCCAAAGCAGTGTCAGCCTAAAAACGTATGAGAAAAACTGCCCTTTCTGACCCACTTTGGTTCCCCCTCAGTTATTCATTTTATACATTTTTAGGTTCTCTGCTTTGGGCACCCACAGAAGCGAGGTATCATTTTGTTTCAGGAGAGTGAGGGAAACGCTGGGTGGCGGGAAATGTGTGTCAGCGCAGTGGTCCGACAAATTTTCCACACAGAAATGTGAGAAAAGTTTGAATTGTTAGCTAAATTTGAGGTTTGCAGGCAATTCAGAGTAATAAAACGGTGGAGGATTCACGCACGCCGAACCACCAGCCAAGCACCATCCTCGCACACCACCTGCCAAGTGGCATCCATGCACACTTCAAGCCAAGCACCATCCAAGCACATTGCCAGCCAAGCGACAGTCCATGCACATTGCCAGACATGTGCCATCCACGCAGACCGCCTGCCAAGTGACAGTCCAAGCACACTGCCAGTCAAGCGCTAGTCCATACACACTGCCAGCTAAGCACAAGTCCACACACACTGCCAGCAAACTGCAGGTTCACACACAGCCTACCAAATGCTAAACACAGACCGTCTGCCAAACTTCAGTTCACACACACACACACACACACACACAGAAACTTTCGCTAGTGCCTAGTTGTTTTATGCCCCCTTGGGAGCAGATGTGCCTAAAAATGTCGCTGATCTGCCCCCAAGGGGGGCAGAAGCAGCCAAAATAGGTTCACAAAAAAAGGGGAGCAACCCTTGCCTAAGGGCCGCTCCCTGGCATGCCCATAAACATATTTCTGGTGCTTAGTGGGCTTTCTGCCCCCTTGGGTAGTAGATCGGGGTTAATAACCCCCATCTGCCTCCCAGGGGAAGAAAGACTGCCCTTTTGTGTTGGGGGTGGGTGCATTGGCATGCCCATTGTGGGCAGCCCCTCTTTTATAAAAAGAAAAACTATCATCCCTGGTGCCTAGTGGGCTTTCTGCCCCCCCCCGGGCAGATCGGGGGCTGTTGCCTCCAAATGCACCCCAGGGAGGCAACAAGTCTGTGGCAATTTTTTTTTGGGGGGTGAGGGCATTATAGTGCCCATTTAGGGCAGCCCCCACCCTTAATAATCCCTGGTGCATAGTGGGCTTTCTGCCCCCCCGGGGGCAGATCGGGGGTAATAACACCCATATGCCTCCGGGGGAAGCAGAAAGACTGTCCCTTTTGTGTTGGGGGTCGGGCATTGGTATGCCCATTGTGGGCAGCCCCCACCCCTCTTTCATTAAAAAAAAAAACAATAATCCCTGGTGCCTAGTGGGCTTTCTGCCCCCCCGGGGGCTGATCGGGGCTAATGCCCCCATCTGCACCGCAGGGGGTGAGAAAGACTGTGGACAATTTTGGCAAGGTGTGGGGGCAATATAGTGCCCATTTAGGGCAGCCCCCACCCCTAAGTATTAAAAAAAAAAGAATCCTTGGTGTCTAATGTGCTGGGGCAGATTGGGGGCTACTGCCCCCATCTGCCACCCAGGAGGGACAGAAAGACTTAATATGCCCATTTAACAATTGGGGGAGCAAAGACCCTTGCCCAAGGAGCCGCTCCCCCCTCCCTGGTGTCTAGTGGTGGATCTCTGCTTGGGGATAGCCCTCCTTCGGCGATTCCCAAACAGGGATCCACTAGGGAAGAGTACCATTGGAAAGGGGAGATTCTCTCCTTTCCAACGATACCTCTCCCTTGTGTTGTGGTGCTTGGGAGCTGAGATAGCCCCACGAGCACCGAAGCAGTGAAACTGAAACAAGCCGATCGGCTCATTTCTGTTTCACTTTCAATGTAATGACGTCAGCGCACCATGCGCTTGATCGTCATTACAGTGAAGAAAAAAAATGCCTCCAGAGGTTAGAGAAGCTCTTCCCCACCTCTCGAGGCAAAAAAAAAAGGAAATCCCTTTGCTGTTTTCAGCAGAGGGATTACGCGGTGGTGTCCCTTGGACGTTACGGTTACGTCCATGGCACCGGCGCGCCACAGCCATGGACGTAACAGTTACGTCCAATGCACGGAAGAGGTTAACCCCTTCTGAGTCCAACGCTTTGCCTATTGTTGCACGACTGATGTGGGAATAGTTCATTCAACTTTTCCTGAGTCCAATGCTTTCCCTACTGTTGCACCTACTGAAGTGGGAATAGTAAATTTAACCTCTCCTGAGTCCAACGCGTTCTCTACTGTTGCACATACTGGAGTGGGAATAATACTTTTATTATTCTTGGAGTTTAATCATTTTTTAGTATTGTTTAAATATTTATTATTATATGTTTATGTATTTAATTTGATATTTTTATATATATAAATGTATGTAATTTATAACATATTTTTTGTAAAACTTATTTTTACATATCATTTACTGTTTTATGTGTAATTAAATTAGAGATATTTGTAAAAATAATTGCAGATTATTTGTTACATTTAATAATTATTTTTATATGTGTATGTAAGAATATATAAGCCCTGATTACGACGCCTCCGACCGACATCGCTGCGGATGGAGAACTGACCGACCTCAGGTCGGCGGTTTCGACACTGCATTTAGGATGCGACCACACATAGTGCTGTTGCAAAGTTCAATTTTTCAATGAGAGCTTGTGCGGCGGGCCGAAACCGCCCGCAGCACAAGCTCCCATTAAAAAATGGGAGTTTTTAAATAACTTACGGTGCCTGCCACACGGTACAGGGATGTGAAGGGGGGCACCTTGGGCCGGGAGGAAGGGGGCTCTGTTAGAGGCCCCCAAAGACACTTTCCGACAGCAGTTCCATGTCAGAAAGGCCGACATGGAACTGCTGTCGGAAAGTGCCATCATAATCCCGACGGCGAAAATGCCATCCTAAAGGGATTATGAGGCCTTTCCGACTGGCCAACAGTCTCCTTGAGCCCATCGGAACCGAGTCGGATTCCCCGGCCGGTTTAAACTCCAACCGCCATCATTGTAATTTTGCGGTCAGAGTTTAAACCTACAATGTCGGTCGGAAAGCCTCCGACCGACCGACATTGTGATTAGGCCCATTGTTGTTATATTGGCATCTTTAAAAAAATTCGAAAATTAAATATAGATTATAATTTTTAATTTTTTTAATAGTTTTATATTCTATATGTGTATATAAAGATACACACATTCATATATATGTGTGTGTATTTGTTTACATAGGCCACGGCACTGCCAAATTTGGTGCAGCTCCGCGCTCGTACATTTTTTAGTAAATATGCCCCAATATTTCTGTATCACGATATTTTTGGTTTTGACATTGTGTTAGTGATCCAGGCCAATGTGTAAAGTACCACAGGCATGTAAGCCACTTTGACAGTCTACCTACTGGTGGAGTTACCCATACTGTCTCCACAATACAACTGTCACCATTGAATAATTTTTGGCAATTACCTGCAAAATACAGCACAAGATACTCATACATATGAGATCTACAGCATGCATGCACAGAAATCACATGGATAAGGTATGAGTTTGTGTGCATCAAAGTAACATTCTGTATTGACATGTAGGAACAGACACTAGAATATGTAAAGGACCACATGGTATTGCTTGTATTTCATTATGTGATCTATGTAATAGGGTTCCAGGTATTTCCATGAGTCAAATTGGAGACGTGCCCAACAGGTTTGTTGATTTGGAGGTAGCTAGCCACCCTTCATCTATGTTTCAAATACCTGGCACAGAGTCATTCTATGCTGCAATGTGTGTGGCCTTGTGTATCATTCCATGTGTACACAACATCATTGTTCCTAATCAGTTTTACTATTATTAGGGGTATATGTTTGTTTGGCAGACACTGCCATTTCATATACTTACAAGGCCAAGAACTGAGTACTTTTACATTGTTACTTTAGGAGAATTATATGTTTCTTATGACGGTTGGTCATGATTCGATCCATAAATGTTTTTTTTTTTGGAAGGACATGCCACATGTGTTGTTAATTGTAGCTTAAGCATATTATTGATGACAACATGTACAAGTTCAGCTTTGTCTGATACATATGCCCTTCCTCTCCAACAGACAACATGATCCCTGAACATGAAAAAGCATATGTCATTAAATTAGAGAGATACCTCCACCTCAGGCATGTTGCCCAGGCCTACAGCCGCATGAGTCGAAGTATGTAAAAGAGAAAGCAGATGGGACATGGATGTCAGATGTTCCCCATGGTGGTGCGGTTCCGGGACCCTCCACATCTTAGCTGGCAGTAACACCACAGCCTGGGAGCAATACCCCGGGATAGCCATCAGAGTTTGAGAAACAGGCGCTTAAAGACAATTCAGACATAAAGCTATATCTGACTGGCCCAGAACTGCAGGTTGTCACACTGATGTGGATGGTTCACACTTTGCAGCAGTCGGTTGATCGCATAGCAGAACAGCTGTAGGCCTGCCTCTGACTTTTTGCCCCTCCCCAGGATTTATATCTTGTTTTTAGCGTATAGTATTCTAGCATAGGTTAGAATAAGTTGTAGCATAGGGATAGGTTAGTTTAGTATTAGTAATTTTAACTTTAAATTAGTGATTTGTTGTTAGGTGGGAATATGGGTGGGAATGTAATTAAGTGGGTGGGGAGTTGGTGTTTAGGATATGTAAAAAAAGGGAAGAAAATGACAAAAAGAAAAAATATATACTTGTTTGGGTTTTAATGTTTAGGTAGTTTGTGTATAGGTGTATTTAATGTTGCACTTGTGTGCAAATGTGTATTAAGGGGTTGGGGGGTTGATGTTTAACATGTCTGTTGTGGTGTCTGTTTAGAGTAGTATAAGTTAAGGTTAGGTAGGTTAGGATAGTTGTAAGTTAAGGTAGTGGAGGTTAGTTCGCATAGGTTAGTTTAGGCATAGTTTAGATAGGATAAGTTAGTTAGTGTAGTTAGTTTTTTTCGGGTTTTATAATGTTAGTAATAAACAATGTTTTACACTTTCAGGACTGCTTAATGATTAACTGCGTAGGAAGTGTCAGATCTGCCTTGGTTGTGTTAAGCACATGCTGTAGGTTTTGCAGGCAGTGTTTGTATGCATATATAACTAGGTAAAACACCTATGGACTTGACCGGTAGCGGTGGGGCGGAGATTTTCCACTCCTTCACTCCTCTCCCGCGGACGACCAGCGACATGGACCCTCTCTACACAATCGCAAGTTGTGCACCACTTGGTGCTTTTGTTCTATTTTCTTATCCTTGTTGTTACGTATCTTCCATGTTTCTGCACTCCATTCTTCCTCAGGCAGGCTCACTATATATTTGGGTTGTGGGTAGGGGTTGTGCAGGGGTAGCTGGGAGCTTGTGCGGCGGCCCTGTCCTTAATGTACCATGGTGAAGATACTTAGTTTGAATGTAAGGGGTCTCAACTCACCGGCTAAAAGAGTAGCAATACTCAACCAGCTTAGGGCGGCCCGATGTGACATTTGTCTCCTACAAGAGACACACCTGTTGATGCAGGACTCCCACAGAATGCGATCGAGATGGTTTGATCGCCAGTATTGGTCCCCGGGACAGGGGAAGAAAGCAGGACTAGCGATCCTTGTGGCCACGCACTTTCAAGGGAGGGTTGAAGGGATACAATCTGAGCTCCCGGGGCGGCTGCAATCCCCGAGGGTGTCTTTGGCCCACCACACATTCACTATAGCTACCCTCTATGCTCCCAATGAAAATCAGGAACCCTTTATTCGCCAGGCACTAGGTGAAGTACTGGCGTCTCCAGATCCCAACCTGTTAGTAGGGGGCGACTTCAATTTGGTTATGGACGCTGCTATAGATAGGTCCCCTTCTCGTCCAGGGCCTACGTGGATGTTCTCTCCACAGGGGGTGAGCTGGATTGCGGAGGCAGGGCTCACTGACATTTGGCAGGCATTGAATCCCCAATTGCGGTCTTACTCCTTCTTCTCTGCAGCCCACCAATCTCACGCTAGAATAGATTACTTCCTGGTTTTGACCCCTTTGTGCCCGAGAGTCATTGGAGCCGCGATTGACGTGGCAGCCATATCTGACCATGCCCCGATTCAGTTAGATATTCACCTCCCGGCTGCACACCAGACTAGCAACACGTGGCGCCTTAATCCTAAACTGCTAACTTATGATGCTGCGGCGACGGAGGTAGAGAAGGCTATAGTTGAATATATTTCCCTCAACGACACACCAGACACGGCGATCATGACACTTTGGGAAGCCCTTAAGGCAGTCATTAGAGGGACATACATTGCGATAGCGGCAAGGCTTAACAGAGACCGAGCCTCGAAGCGAGCTGCGCTCGAAGCCAGTGTGAAAGAGCTGGAGGATGAGCACCGTCGAGTAGCCACACATAAAAATAGACGGCAGTTAATTGCAATGCGGAAACAGCTTAGGGCGCTAGATATGGATGCGGCTGAGTATGCCTTGCTGCGAACGCGGCAGAAGTACTATGCAGGGGGCAACAAGGCAGGGAAACTATTGGCACATAGGCTGAGGGCACAGGTGCCCTCTAGACGTGTGCAGGCGGTCATAGATAGCAATGGACGCCACCTCACAAGGGATGAAGATATAGCGGCGGAATTTGGCTGCTTTTATGCGCAACTATACGCAGCCGGGGACATTCACACAGACGCTTGCCCATTATATATTGAGCAGGATCCTGTCACAAAACTACTGCCCTTTCATGCTGACCAATTGGAAAAGGATATTACTGAGAGGGAGGTGCTGGATGCGATAGGTCGCTTGCAGGTAGAGAAAGCGCCGGGGCAAGACGGGTTTATCGCTGCCTTTTACAAGCGGTACGCATCCCTTCTGGCCCCCATTTTGACTCGCCTTTATAACTTCTTTAGCGAATCGGGGGAACTTTCCGAATCAATGCGCATGGCGGTCATCACAGTGTTACCAAAGCCGGGGAAGGACCCCCAACTTTGTGCCTCCTACTGCCCCATTTCTCTTTTGAATGTCGACGCTAAGATATTCACTGGGATCTTGGCGGGGCGACTGGGCAGGCACATGCCGGGCTTGATAGAGCCCGACCAGTCTGGCTTTATACCGGGTCGCACCTGTAGTGACAATACTAAACGGCTGTTCCATCTATTGGACAAGACTCAGGGGTCGATTCCGATCTCGGCCGGTAGGGCACCGAATCGGATTCGGCTTAACCGGATCCGATTCGGAGCCCTATTTCCCGACCGATTCGTACGTGCGTCCAGGCGAGCGAGTACGATGCGAGCGCTCGCGAAATCGCTGACCGACTCGTTCGCGGGACCCGACCGCTCCGACTGACTCGCACGGACACGACTCGCACCGCGCAATGGAGACGTTTCCCGGCCGGGTAAGTATGATGCGCACCTCGAGCAGTCCGACCGACTCGTGCAGTCCGGCTCCAAAGAGCAGTCGGAGCCACACTTTGGGGGTCCGTGTCGGACCCCCCTGTATGCGTAGCCGCGCGAGTCGCACACAGGGGGGACCCATGGGTCCCCCCTACCTGTGCATGTACGGCGCGAGTCGCTTCGACGCGTACCCGCTGTAGGGGGCGCCCTCGTTTGCCTCGCACCCATTGAGTCAATGGGAGCCCGCGTACGCGTTGTACGACCGGCTCCCATTGACTTCAATGGGAGTCCGACCGAATCGAGTCCGATAGCATACGGACGCATCGTACTCATTCGGTCGGGCTGCTAGGGTCCGATTCGGTCGGAAATCTCTCCGGGTCCGGCTCGGTCGGGGAGATTTTCGGCCTGAATCGGAATCGGCCCCTATGCGTTCTCGGGTCCCGACGTTGTTTCTGTCCATCGATGTCGAAAAGGCCTTCGACCGCGTTTATTGGCCCTTCCTACATGGGGTGCTGAAAGCGGTGGGCTTCGGACCCATGTTCCAGCGTTGGGTCGGGGCGGGTTATACGGATCCCAAAGCGCGGGTGCGGGTAAATAACACGCAGTCTCCGATCTTCCCGGTCGCAAGGGGGATGCGCCAGGGTTGCCCTCTTTCGCCCCTTCTATTTGCGCTCTACATGGAGCTCCTGGCGGAATGCATCCGCCATCACCCGCAGATAGAGGGCGTATGGATGGGGGGCCAATCCCATAAAATAGCCCTATACGCGGACGACGTCTTATTGACTGTCACTAACCCGCGTGGCTCCTTACCTCCCCTTCTAGAAGAACTGGCTCGGTTTGGAGAAGTCTCCGGCTTTAAGGTGAACACAGCAAAGACACAAGCCCTGAACATCACTATACCATGAGCGGAGCAAGCCCACTTAGAAGCCACATTTCCCTTTCAATGGTCACAGCAGGGTATCCAATACCTGGGCATTCAAATATTACCCACAATAGAAAGTTCGATTACCCACAATTACAAGGCTCTGTTGCAGGTCGTGAGATCCCTCATTCAATCATGGCGGGGGCCCCCTCTCTTGGGTGGGCCACATCGCGGCTGTGAAAATGACCCTGTTACCGAAAATTCTCTATCTGATGCAGGTGATTCCATTGCCGCCTCCCCCTGCTATCTTGCGGAAATTGCAGGATGCACTGGAAACCTTCATATGGGCGGGTAAGCGGGCTCGGATGGCGAAGGAGCGCACATACCTGCCACTGGCCAAGGGGGGTCTGGGAATACCAAACTTGAAGAAATACTATCAGGCCGCTCAGCTACGATATATAGTCGAATGGCAGCGTCTGATGACCGAAAAACACTGGTGCTTCCTGGACCAGGCAGTAGCAGGCGTCCATATCTGGAAGATCCCGTGGCTACAGCGTAAATATCGCCCGCCTGGTGTATATATTTCGCCGGTGGTTAGGGTAACTGTTGGGGTCTGGGACAAGGTGTGCTCCTCCTACCAACTTTCCACATGTATTTCGCCACTTACGCCGATCATAGGGAATCCGTACTTCCCCCCGGCGATGTCGGAGAGGGCGTTTGCGCCCTGGCAGGAAGCACAATGTAAGTGGATTGGGGACTTGTTTGACATGCAAGGCCTGTTGGATTTTAAGGCCCTCCAGCGGGACTTTGGGCTTCCGGACTCAGAACATTGGCATTACCTAGCGGTCCGGCACTGGGTGTCTTTGCCTACGGTTAAGCCACATGCTAGCAGGAGGCTAACGTTGTTTGAACGCTGGCTTTTCACTCGTAAGGACGACTCTCGTATTCTATCTGATATTTACTCCTTTTTAAATACCCTCCCTACGCCGCTATGCACTCCAGCTCAAAAGAGATGGGAGCGAGAATGCGAACGCAGTTTCAAGGACAAGGAGTGGCTAACCGTTTTGCACCGAGCACGCACATCCACCACAAGTGCCGCGGGCAAGGAAACTTTATTAAAATTGGCACACTACTGGTATTATACCCCGGCTCGCTTGGCTCAGTGGCAGAGGGGGAGGTCGGATGAATGCTGGAGGCACTGCGCTCACTCAGGCACGCTCACCCACCTACTGTGGCACTGCCCCAAACTCCATAGGTATTGGACGGAAGTCCTGACTGATATCGACACAATGTTCAACACCGAAATACCCCGCTTTCCGGCCTACGTCCTATTGGGGTTGCCCAACGCCCTAACCTATCCCTTACACTCCGAACGGGGTAAAGCTATTACACTGGCGCTGTGCGCTGCGAAGCAAGTCCTGTTGTCCAAATGGGGCACGGATGTGATTCCGACCCACGCGGACTGGCTCCATAAACTGTGGGACCTATTAGGGATGGAGAAATTGACAGCTACGGTTAACCACACATTACCCAAATTCGAGAAACGATAGGGCCCCTGTATTACACACCTTTCGGGAGAATTTCAACAATTCACCTGCCCAATATACCTACGCATACTGCAGATTACACCTCCCACAGCCCCAGCTAACCCAGGGGAAACGAAAGAGTGAATCTACATCTAAGCGACCTGAGCGCACGTTGGGGTTTTTTTTTTTTTTTTTTTTGTTTAAGGTTTGATGTGAGTCTGGATTATATTTCCCTCCTACTCTTCCCCTCCTCCCCCCATTCCCTCATTTCTGTCTGATCTCATGAAGACCGCACCGGCCTATGGATGTAGGTGCAGGATGATGTAAACTGAATCAATACTTTACTGCTTATTCCTCGCCGGCCAATGGATGTAGGCGACAGCTGTTGTTCCCTATTCCCCTTTCTGAAATCAATAAAAAGTTACAATCCTAAAACACCTATGGAGAATATCCTGTCAAGTTTGCAATGAAGTCATTTACGGCATATTCAGACTGGACTTTGCACTCTTGCTGTGAATCGACACACAGTCCAAAACAGGTATTCACCTACTGTTGCAGTGTGTGTGTGTAAGTGGTGCTACATATATTGTTTGGATGATTATGTCAAACCATTCTGACTAATCAAGGATGTGTTGGGTCACACAATGATGCTAACCACTTACACACTCTCCTCTCCCTAGCACCATTTTATTGTCACATCAGTGTTGTTTGGTGGCTGGTATCCATGGAAGTAGCCCCCACCTGGGCAGGAACTTCATTCAGCCTTACCATTGACTGATTGCTAATTGTTGCATATCATGCATATGACCTTGGGTAACTACTTGCTAGTTTATATGCATACAGGGTTCACATTGACTATTTCCCTTGACCTATGCAGATTTTTCCATGGGTCTATGAAACACAATTCCCTTTAGGGAGTAGGTAGAGTCTTTAGGGTCAGCACATCCAACATGGTGTTCGTAGTACAAACATCAACTGATATACAACACGCAGGTTGAAGACTGTGCATTTATTTTCATCTGTGTTAACATGAGGGATCACAGTAGCAGTTCTTGCAGCAACAACCCCAACAATGTTTGAGAGCTAAAGGATATCCAGACAGAGTCCATGGGCGATACATATCATGTGACATGTTGAGGAAAGGAGTGTTCCAATGAGGAGTAGGTCCAAATTGCTATTAGGGAAGGTAGGCCCATCGGCAGTCATCAAATGGGTAGGATCAACAGGTGGGAAGGAAAATAGGGGACAGTACCACTTCACAAGTGCACTGGCATGATCATAAGCACAGGTCCAATGAGAAACTCAGTGGCGGCTGACACAATGAAGAGGTGGCGAAGCGGATGGAAGGCGTGCGGGGGAGCCCTGGAGGTGGAGCGCGGGGGGTTAATAATAAAAATTTAAAAAACACTTACCTGAAGCTGCCGGCTGCATCACTCCTCGTGCCTTGGTGTTCTGCTGCTTCCTGGTCCCAGCAGACACTGGGACAGCAGCAGAGACTCCCTGTGCAATCCCCGCACTGTGCTCATGCTATGAGAGCAGCACGGGGATTGGCCTGCGCAAGCTGCTTTGATGCTCCGCTCAGGACAGGGAATCTGTGCTGTTTCTCCAACCTGGCTGTTCAATACAGTCAAGTTGGAGAAACCTAAGTGAGCATGTGTGTATGGCCAGCCTGAGACAGACGGCCAAACACACATGCACACTTATAAGTGCACAAACCAGCCCTCCACCCCCCTCCCATGGCCCCGGCCCCGCCCCTCCCTGCACACGCTGGTTCAGAGCCAGCAATTGAAAAATAAAATGATTATAGTATATTGTTTTATTTTACACCTGCTGGACCAGTGTGACGACGCTCCTCTGCCATTGTGCAGTAGCCGCCCTTGGAGAAACTGGCCATGTGACACAGACAAATGTTACCAGGCAGTTCTTTGCTGGAAATTGTTGGAGTCCACATCTTCATCCTCTGAGGTGTGTGGTGCCTCCCCTGAGGGGGGTGTTGTCAGTTCCGAAGGTGACAGAAGCACACACACATCAGGGTCAGAAGATATGAATCCCCTGTCCCCAGCAGCATTTGTCTGTGCCAACAAGGAAGGCAGCACAGTGCTGAGAAGGGCCTGTTGGCTTGCCAGCACTGCAAAAAAGTCATGGTGGAAGGCAACCATTGCTGCTATGTAGGAGTCCAGCTTCTGCTCCATAGACTATAGGATGCTATGGATCACCCCCATCTGGTTGGCTACCTCACAGGTGCCACTTCGGCTGGGCAGTTGTTCATACCTCTGCCTCATGAGACCAGCAATGTGAGCCAGGGACTGATCCAATCCATGAAGTGGAGGGTAGGTGCCTCTTATTGCCTCCAAGGTGTCCTTATTGGGACTGAGGCACCCACGGACTCCCTCTAGGGTTCCCGCCATGGTCTCCATCCTTGCCCGCACCTCATCTACCAGCCCCCGCTGGACTCCTTCCTACCGCACGCCATTGGAATTCAACTTGGGGGTCCTTCGAGTCCAGGGCTGGGCTTGGGCTGGCTGATGGGGTATGTCCGGTGGTTGGTGAATCCTCTGCAGACCCTGCAACACTGTCGGCCCTTCCCGCGACCGGAGAGGGTGAATCAAAAGAGGCCAGGATTTGCTGGAAGTTTTCTTGGTCCAGGGTTGGCAGGCTGTCACCCTCAGCAGATTCCTCATCTGGGACAGAAAGTTGGTCAGGAGCTGTTGTTTCTCCCTCTGCAATGGAATAGAGATATGTTAATGTTGATCATTGTGATATGTGGACATGAGTTATCTGGCTGACATTTAGACTTTATTCTCATTCACTTTCAGTTCTACATCGATGCATATTACATATATTACTCCTAGTTATTGAGGCCTAGTTGCACTGTTGTTAGCTTTCAGATGGCAGTATCTCAGCATTGTTCAGACGACCACTGTGTGAAAAGGATGACTTGTCCTGTCATGACATACATTGCAACGCAGTTACACAGCTGGCTGGCCTGCCGTGACTGTACGGATAAGTTGTGATAAGGTCCACACCTGCCTTGGTGATTACCTACATTTTCATGATGGCTACACTGAATGAGGTTTTATGTATTGACACCACTACTGTGCACATTGCACAACGTCCCCAGTTTGCCTGCTTCCCCTGTGGCCAGTACTCAGCCCACAGCTGCTCAGAAGGTGATGTGGGTTTGGTTATGTATTTTATTTCATCCGGCAGTCTATCTTTCACACAGTACACCACAACACTCTGTCTTGTTGTGCTGCCTTGCTTGCACAATGTGCTTTCATGTGTCCAAGGGTTCCATTTTCACACATATCCACCTACCTCTACACACCTGACAACCTTGCTAAACTGCAGGTATGTGTTAGGGTATATACTCACCATGGGTTTCCTATTTGTGAATACTCATGTGATTTCATTGCACACACAGTTGGCTCAATATATGTGTACAGTGAGCACTGTGTACTGACTCTGAGGGGATGGGGACTGTCAAACTAGGTTGATTGCTAGCACTGACGCCCCCAACCTTTTCATCATTGCCAGAGATGGTTATCTGCAGAGTAACACAAATTGTTTCCCCAGGCCCGCTCACTTGTACGTGTACATGTGTCCTCAGGCAAACCTCATTTAGGCCGAGGAACTCAACTTACTGTCACACAATGATGGAACCCAGTTCATACATTGACTCTAATGTGACTCCAACATCAACAATTAGCTTTTACATATCCAATTAACAGACATGGCTGCCTGTATTTGAGGGCTATGGGTGAAGCTGTACTACACATGCTAGTAGTGCTGGAATTGGTAACATGTACCTACCCAGGTTTGCCACACTACTAGACCCATACAACTCACCGTCCAACAATCCCTGAATCCTGCCATTTGTGGTGGGAATCTGTTTTATACTGTCACTTCACAAATCCCTATTTAACATCCTCCTGCTTTGACATATAATAATAATAATAAGAGAGATTTATAGAGCGCACGGCTACCTCCGACGGGAGTGTCTCGGCGCAGAGATGCAGGTTCACAGTGGAGTAAGAGGGGGGAACTACAGGAGGTTAAAAAGCCAGGTTTTCAGTGCTTTTCTGAAGGCCTGTTCAGATTCAATCAAACGGAGATGGAGAGGCATGGCATTCCAAAGTGTTGCAGCTCTGACCGAAAAAGCTCTGCCGCCTATCCTAGCCTTAAAGAAGCGAGGAGTCCTGAGCAGTTTCATGTAGTTAGATCTCAGAACCCGGCCATGATGATAGTTTTGGAGTCTGTGTCTCAAGTAAACCGGGCCTCAATCTCTGGTGGCTCTGTAGGCGAGGGTAAGTGCCTTATACTCGATCCTCCTATTGACGGGCAGCCAATGGAGGCTTCGCAAGTGAGGGGAAATCTGGTGGCGGAAAGGCACTTTCCTAATTAATCTGGCCGCAGCATTTTGAACCATTTGCAGCCAGCGTACCAGATAGGCAGGTAGTCCTATATACAGGCTATTAGCATAATCCAACCGGGATATGACCGTGTGGCATGTTAAGACTTTTCTTTTTTCAGACCCCCTCCTGCCATGTGCTACACCTTCACCCAGGTCAACATCGCATGTGGGATGTAGTACACTAATGGCCTCTTTTCTGTCATCCCTTTCCAGCTGCAACGCAACACAAGTGTAACACTATCAGACACAGCAGTGCATGTGTATTGGTCATTCTACCTTGCAGTACACACTTCACTTCTCACCTCCTTGCTATGCAATGTCTCCCCATTCAGACACAGTGCCAGTTCTATGTGATCTGCCGCACCTACAATGCACTGAACTACCAGGGGCCCACCAGGCTGACACACCAGGGGGCTTATTTATGAGAGGCATGCGCCGCCGGAGCATCACTTTTTTTACGCTCCAGTGGCCCAAGACTCTCAATCATATCTATGAGGCCACTCAAATCCACTTTGTGTGGCTTTGCATGGCCAGATAGCTATGGAGTAAGACAAAGCAGTGCAAGTCACTGAATTGCCTTACTGTGCATCAAGGAAGCATTCCATGGGCGTTGCAGTGGTTTTTCCCAAGCAGCACCCACGGATTTTGGCGCTGCCCTAGATTTACTCAATCACATAAACCTGGGTCAGCGCCAAAACCTTACGCCTCCCCATAGCAGGCGTAACAAGTAGAAATATTTTTATTTCTCCTCATTTTTCCCTCTTTCCATGTGTGCTGTTTTCTGCAGCACACATAGAAAGAGGTAAGCGCCTCTCTGAATTGTTTTGGTGCAAGAAGTTGCCCCTTCCTGCACAAAAACTATCCTGCCTGCAACAGAGGTACCCTTGCACCATGATTCAAGGGTGCCTTAGTTGGTGCTATGACCACACTAGAGCAACGCAATATTCCCCCAGGCTACTGGGTAATCAGTACATAAAGACAATGGGCCCCAATAACGGACATAAAGATACTACTCGTAAGAGCCCTTTGTGAATCGGGCCCAATGTTCCTGGAGGAGTTATTTGAATAATACTTATCAATTTGTTGATCAATATATCCAACGCTGTAATAAATATCAAAAGTACAATTTTCGACATACAACCAAACAAAACTTCAGGCATACTGAACTAGCAAGAACATTTGTTGTATTTTCTTATATTTATATTTTACAGTATCATAAACAATCTTTTTACAATGTGTAGGGTAAAGCATACATTTCAGGCATATCAATATAACAACACTGTCACCCCCCCATATGATCTGATATTACACTTTATACACTTATTCTCAAAGAGATCATAGGGGAGTGATATATCCTTGTAACTATGTATGTTCACAGATATAGAGTCCAGTTCGAATTATTCCTTCCTATTTCCAATTTTCAAATCTGAATGTGTTGCTGTGATTTGGACTAGGGCGAACGCAGATTAAAGCAAGTTCTCAATTAAGTGATACTGCTTGAGAAATCGGTTTGATATTACGAAGCTCTTTGGTGCAATTGGAATTGACTTTCTAACTAGCAGTTGTTCAGGGGTGTGTCCCTTTGTTGGGCAGTTCAATGCTTTACCCTGAGGATGGTCTCGGGGACTGGTTGGCCATAAGAGACCTAAACCTTGATGATCACTCCTCTCTAACACCATGTTATGCATACTAATCCTTTTGAAAATTGGAAATAGGGAACAAGTTTTTGTGCTTGTTCAGTACACCTGAAATTTGAATTATTATTATTATTACTAGTTTTGCTTGGTTGTATGTCGAAAATTGTACTTTTGATATTTATTACAGCGTTGGATATATTGATCATCGAATTGATAAGTATTATTCAAATAACTCCTCCAGGAACATTGTCTTTAAGTTAGTGCTAGGCAGCAAACTGTGCATCAAGACAGGGGGAAAGGACAGAAATGCATGGTATTATATGTAAACAGTGCATTCCTGCCCTTTCGCATTGGCGTTAGGCAGCACAGGTAGAATACTTGTGGTGCTGCCCTAAGCCAATTCCTCAAAACATGAGGTTCCCTGTTTACTTTCCGCACACATGGTCCTCTGGTGTGCATCACTTGCATTCAACCCCACCCCCATTATGTGTTGGTACATGGCAGGAGTTTAGGTGGTCCCTACCATGGCAGCCGACACCTGTTTGCTCTCACCCCGCACATTGTGACCGCTGTGTGCGATGTACTTTCATGCAACTAACTATACACATGGCTCTTCGCATGTTCCTATGTGTTGATACTTCACATGCGCCACAATTGAGCCCCCTCTCAGATGAGGAGTTTATCCTCTGACAAACCCATTCCATTCTATTGCTTTACAGTCCAGATTTAGGTGCATGGGCCCAAATAAGACACATTAGCCTCATGGTGCAAGGTGGCCTGCATTGTCACAGTGAGGTTAGGCAGGGTAAAGTATCCATGCATGATGTGTTGTTCCAGTCCATGTTTTTTGCTTTGTATTGTGGGACTTGTGGTTCTGCTGACTCATGTTATACATTCCACTACGAGTTCTAGAAAGAAAGGTGAGCCTTGCCTGCTACTGCACATCACAAAGAGATTGGACAAACTTGACGAAGCTCGACTAAGCTGGGCAACATGTTATCACGCAGTGTGACTTACATGTATGTGATGTTTGACTGTACATGAGAAGAGTCCTACACTTCCCCTTGCACACAGCGCAGTATAATGAAGGGACATAGCTTTGTGCGCTGCACAGGATGACCTTTCTACCCATATGGCCCCTTGTTGCCACTTATCCTGTATGTGTTGGTGGTCCTCGTAGTCAGCACTGTCCTGTCCAGGAATTCCTGCCACCAACTCCCCTAGGATGACAGCTGCAACCCGCTCCTCCAAGGGGTCCAGCTCCTCTTGGTATGCAGGTCCTCCTCTTCTAGTCTGCATGGCTGCCCTCAGGTTGTTGGCCAACTTTTCCTTCATCCTGTGTTTATAATCGTGCCAGCGCTTCTTGCAGTCGGTCACTGTCCTCTTAGCTTGTACAACATTGTTGACCTTGGCCACTACGGACGGCCAAATGGCCTGTTTCTTCCCTAATGGCAATTTTGAGGTGACATAGAGCTGATGTTCGTGCTTTGCCTCCTCTGTGATCAAGATGTCATTGTCCTCCTCACTAAAGTTACCGTTCTCTTCAACGTCCCCTAGGTGCCTGTCTGGACATCCTGGCTGGTGCTGGGGTTGTTGGTGTTGTTGTCCTGGCTGCTGTTCTCTGCTCCATGCTCACGTCTGTTTTCTGTGAGTAGTTCTTTTTTTAAATCAAAAGCGTCATTTTTTAATTGTTTTTTTTATGCTTGACGCACTCAGAAGTGACGCAAAAGTGGTTAGCGTCACTTTGCGTGCCGCAGATTAGCCTGACGTCACTTTGCCTGTGTCAGTTTTCATTATGACAGCCCTCCCCTGAAGCTTCATTTTTTTTTACATCACATTTGACCTACACCATGGTGTGCCATCCTGTAAATACAACGCATCTATGGCATTTAAAAATGATGTAACGCAGCACAAAAAAGTCTGAAGCATTGCTGCCTTTACGCAGTGATGAGTCAGTTCTTGTAAATGAGGCCCACTGATTCCAACGGTTATTTCCCATTCCAGGCACTGCACCTAGCAAAAGAGGGATTCCAGCACCAAATAATTACTGATCTGTGCTGTACAGGTAATTCCCAGGTGCATGGCTTTGGCTTGATTACCTGCCAATTTGTAACATAGAGCTATGGACTGAAACTGCAGCTGAGTTTCAGGTTGAACAATAGCAAATGGTACCACCCAAGCAAAGTAAAAGAGGACAATTCTGTGGTTATCAGATATCTGGTATCCCAAGGCCAGAAGAGACATTCAGCTCTTAAGACCACCCAAGAACCCAACTCTCCTTATTATTTTTGATTGGGTAGATATAGTCATTTGCTTATCCACACAGTTTCCTGGTGTGCAGATGATGTATCAGTTGCTGACTCAAGAGTGATAGTATGTATTGAACTTTGGAAATAGGCGGGAACCATAATCCAGTTCTGCTTTACTTAATAACAAAGCTCTTCTTTCATTCAGGGAGAGGTGCATCTTCCTTCTTTGTCTCTTGTTTTTGCAAACATAAGGAACATGCTGTACAAGGTCAAACCAGTTTGGTCTCGTCTAGGTGGGGATGTGAATTACTCCCAACCAGAGCTCAAGCAAAAAGCCATTGTGTCTCGGTGACACCCAATAGCACAGGAAGAGAGGGAAGATGTTCTTTCACGGTAGCAAGGCAACCTACACTGGAAAAACTACACTGAACAAAGGAAGAAGATGCCCGCCCCCTCCTTCAGTGGATGCAACTATTTTTTAGGAGTGGGCCTTGTTAGACTTGGCATCTTTTGGCGTGTTTCCCCTGTCTTTTTGCTTTCTGACCTCCTGGTTTTGACTCTGTTTTTGCTGGTTTGGTGTCTCTGTGCACTTTCTCACTGCTGTTCAGTGTTAAAGTGCAAGTGCTCCTGTTGTAAATTGTTATTATGGATTGGTGTTTCCATGATTGGCATATTTGATTTACTAGTCAGTCCCTAGTAAAGTGCACTGAGTGTGCCAGGGCCTGTAAATCAAATGCTACTAGTGGGCCTGCAGCACTGATTGTGCCACCCACATGAGTAGCCCAGAAAAGGCAACTCAGATCTGCCACTGCAGTATCTGTGTGCAGTTTAGTACTGCCACGTCGACTTGGCAAGTGCACCCACTTGCCAGGCCCTACCCTTCCCTTTTCTTACATATTAGTCACCCCTAGGGTAGGCCCAAGGTACCCCTGTGGGCAGGGTGCAGTGTATGTGAAAGGTAGGACATGCCCTGGTGTGTGTGGCATGTCCTGATAGTGAACTACTGCCAATTTCGTTTTTCACTATTGCAAGGCTACCTGTTCCCATAGGACAGAATGGAGAGTTTGCTTATAACATTTTATAAACATAACTACCGCTGGGAACAAGGTAGGAAAATAAAGTTTAGTATGCCTGAACTCACGGAGAGGTGCATCTTCCTTCTTTGTCTCTTGTTTTTGCAAACATAAGGAACATGCTGTACAAGGTCAAACCAGTTTGGTCTCGTCTAGGTGGGGATGTGAATTACTCCCAACCAGAGCTCAAGCAAAAAGCCATTGTGTCTCGGTGACACCCAATAGCACAGGAAGAGAGGGAAGATGTTCTTTCACGGTAGCAAGGCAACCTACACTGGAAAAACTACACTGAACAAAGGAAGAAGATGCCCGCCCCCTCCTTCAGTGGATGCAACTATTTTTTAGGAGTGGGCCTTGTTAGACTTGGCATCTTTTGGCGTGTTTCCCCTGTCTTTTTGCTTTCTGACCTCCTGGTTTTGACTCTGTTTTTGCTGGTTTGGTGTCTCTGTGCACTTTCTCACTGCTGTTCAGTGTTAAAGTGCAAGTGCTCCTGTTGTAAATTGTTATTATGGATTGGTGTTTCCATGATTGGCATATTTGATTTACTAGTCAGTCCCTAGTAAAGTGCACTGAGTGTGCCAGGGCCTGTAAATCAAATGCTACTAGTGGGCCTGCAGCACTGATTGTGCCACCCACATGAGTAGCCCAGAAAAGGCAACTCAGATCTGCCACTGCAGTATCTGTGTGCAGTTTAGTACTGCCACGTCGACTTGGCAAGTGCACCCACTTGCCAGGCCCTACCCTTCCCTTTTCTTACATATTAGTCACCCCTAGGGTAGGCCCAAGGTACCCCTGTGGGCAGGGTGCAGTGTATGTGAAAGGTAGGACATGCCCTGGTGTGTGTGGCATGTCCTGATAGTGAACTACTGCCAATTTCGTTTTTCACTATTGCAAGGCTACCTGTTCCCATAGGACAGAATGGAGAGTTTGCTTATAACATTTTATAAACATAACTACCGCTGGGAACAAGGTAGGAAAATAAAGTTTAGTATGCCTGAACTCAGAATGTTGAAATGCATCTTTTAGTGAGGGTGATTTTTACATTCTGTGTTTGAAAATACCACTTTTAGAAAGTAGGTATTTTCTTGCTTAGCCATCCAGTGTGCCTCTGCTAGGTTTGTGTATTGCATGTCTGGCTTTTGGATGACAGGGGCTGGGGAGAAGCAGTGGCTCCAGAGAGCCTGATGAGTCAGGGCTGGGCTGAATAGACCTGGACTGAATTTAGAGTAGGGGGAAGAGATTTCCTTTCACCTGGATGGGCCTGGTCTGCCTCTGACAATACTGTCTCCACCTCCTGCCAGGACGCTGCACCAGAGAAGACAGAACTGGTTCTGGCTGGGCAAAGACACTCTATGCCTCCACAGAACAAAGGATTTTGTGGTATAAATATTGGGGCCCAGACCCCAGAATTTTAGAACTCTTTTGGACCAAGAAGACTGCCAAGAAGAAGAGCTAGAGAAGCTGTGAGGAGGAACTAGCACTTTGCTGAGTGCTTTGCTGAGTTGGCCTGCAGTGGCTGCTTCTGTCTTGGGCAGTGAAAGGACTGAACTGAACTTTCTGCAACTTCTTTGTTGAGTATCTCCAAGGGTCTGAAATAGAGCTTGCCTCCTGTTCTGAAGTCTCAGGGACTGCAAAGACTTCACCAACTTCTGGGTACCGCTTCTAGAACCGCTGTTTCAGCTGCCAGAGAGCAGGGTAAGGCAACCGACTCTGTCACCGACTCTGTCGCTGACTCTGTGTCCTGACGGCACCGCAGACTGCACCTTCCACATCTCGCACTGCAACCCTGGTCTCACCGACGACGACGACCGACGCTGCCGCCACCGAGCCGCTGCTTGCACCGTGACCTGTGGGCACGCACTCCGCACCACCTCGCTTCACTTCGCCTTCCTGGTCTCACCGACGCCGTCGCTGCTGCTGACTTCGACACCCGTGACCGCATCGTGGCTGGGGGCACCACTCGTAAGTTTCATGACGCACCGCCTCATCCCACACAGCCGTCTGGGCCAACCGACGCCAGCTCCCGCTAACCGGCTCTGTCGCCTGCATCGCAACCTGCCAGCACCACATCGAGCACCGTCTCGCCCTGCACCGTAAGCCTTGGTCTCACTGACGCCGTCTGGACGATTGTCACCGAGCTGCTGCCTGCACCGCATCGAGAGGACACTGCACCCTGCACCGCTTCCATTTTTGCAACGCAACCGCGACGGTTGCCACGACCGGCTCGCACCAACGTGTCAGCCACAATGAGAAAGGTACTGTTACCGAGTCTGTTCACGCTTTCGCTGGCCCATACCAACGCAGTCGGCTGGAACTGTTAGACTGTTGTTTACAGCATCGCGGTAGCCCCGGACTGAGCTACCAACTCGTACGAACTGTGTTTTTCAAGTATTCTTGCAAAGTATACCTTTTTAAGTATGGTATTGTGGATTTTTATCGTTTAGGTCTTGTTTTAAGTATATAAAATATTGGATACATTTTTTAAACTGGTGTGGTGTCCTTTTGTAGTGTTTTCACTGTATTACTGTTGGTTATGTGCAAATGCTTTACACACTGCCTCTAAGATAAGCTACCAAGGGGGTGAGCAGGGGTTATTTTAGGAGTGTAACTCCCTTATCCTGACTAGAAGGAAGGGTCCCAACTTGGACAAAGGTGCAAACCCTTGCCAACTAGAGACCCCCATTTCTAACATTGGTTGTCAGCGGTGAGGATAGGACTTGTGTTTGCACTTGACTTACAGTGATTGGTGTGCACTACTACCATATCGCAGACCAGTACGTACCACATACTGTTTTTGGTGGTCTATTTTTGCCTTTCCATCGGTCTTGAACTTGCCAGTACAACATGCTTGAATAAATTGCATCATCTGCTGCATCCTTGGAAGTGGCCTTTGAGGAGGAGAACTTAGAAACCTACAATGTGAAGGAATTTAAGGCGATCTGCAAAAACCTCAAAGTCCAAATCAGGGGCCTCACCAGAAAAGAGGAGCGACAAAAGGCGCTGAGGGCCTGGGTAGCAGCCAGACATGCTAGTGAGCTGTCTGGGGAACTTGGCATGGAGGCAGAGGAGCCTATTCCATGATTGATGTGCTTATGGGATGGGGGCACCCTCTAAACCAGGCAGCAGTGGCTTGTCCCCAGAGGAGCTGGAGGACAGGCAGGAAGCAAGGAGAGTTGCAATGGAACTGGAGAAGCTTAAGTTAGCCATGTAGGAGAAAAGGATGATGTTAGACCACAAGATCAGGATAAAGGAGCTGGATCAGAGAAGAAGACCCAACTCAGATGGTGGCAGCTATTCTTCAGGGCAGGCAGACAGAATTGTGCACATCCCCAAGAATGCAGGCAAGGAATTAAAAAAGGGGATGACATATAAAGGTTATGAGGCATCTGTACACATGAATGGGGTTGCTGAGAAGAATTGGGGGGCAGGATTGTGGCCTCTTTTCTCAGAAGAAGCAAGGGACACTTTAGTGGCTTTGGGTAAGGGGTGTAACCTCACCTATGCTGACATGAAGGAAGCCCTTCTCACCAGGTATGGTCTCACTCCTGAGGAGTACAGGGATCAGTTTAGGTCCAGTAAGAAGACTGATGCCAACACTTGGTTGGAATATGTGGATTTGTTTGGCAGGTCACTGGATGGCTGGGTGAAGGGCAGTAATGTGACAGATTATCAGGAGCTCTACAATTTGATTGCATGGGAGCACTTGTCTAGTCTATGTTTTGCAGAGCTGCGCCAGTACTTGGTTGATAGTAAGCTGACTGACCCCAGGAAGCTTGCTATGGAGGCGGAGCGCTGGGTGAGTACCACGGTCCACAAAAAAGGGTTTGGGGGAGACTCAGCCAAAGGTGGGCAGGGTCCCCAGCAGAAAAGTGGGGGGACAAGGGTAAAGCACAGGAGTTCTCTAAAGGGCCCCAAACTAATACCCAGGGCAAAGGTTCCCATCCCCTCGGAGACAAGAAAGCAGTGGTCTCTTCAGGAAAGCCTGCAGAGACCGGCCCCCGCAAGTGCATTTCCTGTGACCAGGTTGGTCACTTAAAGGGGGACCCCAAGTGTCCCAAGAGGGCACCGCCACCCACCGGTGGGCAGACCAAGGTGTTGGCTATTGTAGTGCTTGGGGAGGAGGGGAGCCCACAGGAGGGTGGGGATCCCGCAGAAATGAACCTCGTCTCACTAGGGGACAGTGAGATGGTCCCAGGGAACCAGATGCCCCCTAACACAAAGAAATACAGCACCTGGGAGACCATCAATGGGAAAAGGGTAGAGGCTCTCAGAGATACTGGAGCCAGTGTGACCTCAGTCTGGTGTCACCTGGTCTCTGAGGAGAAAGTAGTCCCCAGGGCATTCCACCAAGTAGTTGCTGTGGACAAGTCAGAGTGCCAGTGTATGGTGGCGCAGGTTCCCTTTGAATGGGGGGGTCTCAGGTCCCTTGAGGGTGGTTATGAGCCCTACCATGCCTGTAGATTGTCTGCTAGGTAACGACCTGGAGCAGTCCTTGTGGAAGGATGTTGAGCTCAGGTCTCACTTGGAGATGCTTGGGTTGCCACAGTGGGCATGCGTGACCACTCGGTCAATGGCGGCCGGAAAGGGTGATCAGAAGGACCTGGAGCCTGAAACAGTGGCCCAGGTCCCTGCCAAGAGAAAGGACAGGGGTCGCAAGAAACCGGCCCCTGAGGTTCCCACGGTCCGGGAGGAGGCTGACCTTGAGGGGGACGCCCCGGTACCTACAGGAGAGCAGGTTGCTGAACTGGGGGACATCTCTGAGCTGACCCATTGTCAGCAGGAAGGTGGTCCCACCAGGGAGGAATTCTGCAAGGAGCATAAAGAATGCTCTTCTCTAGAGGGTTTGCGGCAGCAGGCTGCAAACCAGGCAGCTGGTGATCAGTCTGGATCACATTGGATCTACTGGGA
This sequence comes from Calotriton arnoldi, assembly GCA_963921515.1. Classification (NCBI taxonomy): domain Eukaryota; kingdom Metazoa; phylum Chordata; class Amphibia; order Caudata; family Salamandridae; genus Calotriton; species Calotriton arnoldi. The sequence continues at coordinate 396,248 of CAWUFW010003548.1, forward strand.
GAATGGTCTCCTGTACAGCGAGCCTAAGGTTGCTGAGCCTGGGTGAGCCCGTGTGCTGGTGATACCCCAGTGCTTCAGGACCTTCCTACTGGGTCTGGCTCATGACGTGCCTTTGGCAGGACATTTGGGGCGGGACAAGACCTTTGACAGGCTTGTCACCCACTTCTTCTGGCCCCAAATGCGAAGCCAGTCAAATGGGCATTGCAGGTCTTGCCAAACTTGCCAGGCAAGTGGTAAGAGTGGGAGGAAGTGTAAGGCTCCTCTCCAACCTTTTCCAGTTGTTGGAACCCCTTTTGAAAAGGGTTGGGATGGACATTGTGGGGCCACTGGATCCCAAGACCGCCATGGGCAACATGTACATGTACATCCTGGTCTTGGTACCCGGAGGCAATCCCTCTCAGGGCAAAGACGGTGCCAGTGGTGGGCCGGGCATTAATAGGGATCTTTTCCCACGTGGGTTTCCCCAGAGAGGTGGTTTCTGACCGTGGGACCAATTTCATATCAAAGTATATGACATCCCTGTGAAAGGAGTGTGTGTAACCTACAAGTTCACCACTCCTCACCACCCCCAAGGTAACAGTTTGGTGGAGAGATTCAACCAAACCTTGAAGGGCATGATCAAGGGTCTAACAGAACCCATGAGGCGTAAGTGAGACGTCCTCTTACCATGCCTTCTCTTTGCATACAGGGAGGTGCCTCAGAAGTCTCTTAGGTTCAGTCCCTTTGAGCTCCTGTATGGTCACCCTGTGAGAGGACCTCTGAGTTTGGTGAAGGAAGGCTGGGAGGCAGCTCCCAGGAAAACCCCCCAGGATGTGTTTAGCTACATGCTGGCCTTCAGAAACCAAACTGCCCACTTCAGGAAACTCGCTCAGGAGAACCTGGAAGCAAGCCAGGAAGAAATGAAAAAGTGGTATGACCAGAATTTCAACCTGGACAAAAAGTGTGGGTCATGGCCCCAGTGGAACCTTGTGCCTTGCAGGACAAGTGGACTGGGCCGTTTGAGGTGGTGGAGTGCAAAAAGTGATGTCACCTACCTGGTGAATTTGCAGACTCCCAGGAACCCTTTGAGGGTCCTCCACGGGAACCGCCTCAAGCCACACTTCGAGAGGTCCGAAGTGAGCATGCTCTTGGCGACAGATGATGGGGTGGAAGAGGAGAGTGAACCTCTCCCTGACCTCCTGTCCACCAAGGAGCACGATGGGTCAGTGGAAGGTGTGATCCTCTCCCCTACACTGACCCCAAAGCAGCAGAGTGACTGTCACCAGTTGTTGGGACAGTTTGCCCCACTGTTCTCTCTGACCCCAGGTGTTACTCACTGGTGTACCCATGACGTGGACACTGGTGACGCCCTCCTGTAAAACACAAGATTTACAGGTTGACTGACCGGGTCAGGGCAGCATCAAAGAGGAGGTCTCTAAGATGTTGGCATTAGGAGTGATAGAGCCCTCCAAAAGTCCTTAGGCCAGCCCAGTGGTCTTGGTCCCAAAGGCTGCTGCACCCGGTGCCACTCCAGAACTGCGGTTTTGTGTGGACTACCGTGTGAAGGAAGTGACCCGAAATGGGCCACCCGGGTCACTCGCGACCACCTCTCTGCCTTCCCAAAAATGAAGAGTCAGGACGTCAGTGGAGAATACAATCTAACACCTTTATTAGTAAATACACTGCAGTGGAGCCCCGTCTGACAAGCCTCATGGGATAGCTGTCAAGGGGACTGCCTTCAGGACCCTTGGTAACACAAAATAAGCTTTCAAACACCTCCCAAATCCCGCCCCTGGTGGAAAAATACAGCTTGGGCAAAGGCTGAACAAAGAAGGCACAGAAGGATGATCTACCACCTGTAGAATGGGTACACATTATCAGGCTCCCAAGGTCATCTTGCTCGGTCTCAGCTCTCTCCAGTGTGGGAGCACAACTACGTCCAGGGATAGGCATGCGAGAGCAAAATAAACTATTCGTTTAGTACATCTGGGTTTCAAACTTGAGTACGATAAGAGGGAACAACTGAACAGCAGCTTTCTGCTGAGGCAAGCAGAGAGGGGGGGCACAGAGAGTGGCAGCTGTAGAGAAAAGAAAATGGCATCTCAGATGCTAACTTTGGCCTGCACAACGTTAATAAAAACGGGTCAGACACATTTGCGACAGCGATCAATATAAAATAGCTACATGAATGCAAACACAACATGGTATACTGCATGGAGGACGGGGCAATGATGCATTCGATTCTAACAGACCCTCTTTTAGCATTCATAGCTAAGTTTATTGTTGCTATCAGGTAAGGGTCTTTACAATTCTAATGAAGGGGAAAAATGGAGGTACATATACAATCGTTGAATCAGTTGAATGAGCATCAGCAATGTTAGATAGGAACACATATCAATATTCGAAAATACCTTCATCAATGGACATCAAATCATGAACAACCTGTACCATCATGGCAGAGGGCTTAGCTGTTTGTTCTTGAACTCTCATTATGGGTGTTAACTTTTGTATGCAATAAGTACAACAAGCGGCAAGGCAATTAATGCAAAGACAACAAGTGAATATAACACCTGCAATGGCTACTAAGAATAAGAGTATATTCCAGCCCAATGTTGCTACGAGACTCCATAACCACCCAGACAGGGACCATGTTCCATTCTCCTGGTGGATGTAAGATGCTAATCTGTGCAACTTTTGTATTGCTGCATAAACATTCGGAGCGTGGTCCGGAATGTACACACAGCAACTACTACCGATGACGCGACATGCTCCACCGCGATCAGCAAGGATGACTTCTAACACCATCCTGTTTTAAAAAGCAATGAGTCTTGTAGCCTGGAGTTCAGCTGTAATGTTGGTCAGTATTCCTGCAGTGGTGTTGGTAACTCCTTCTACAATGCTTGTAAGCGCTCGTATACTACGGCTATTATACATGGGGCCCCAAAATGGCAAAATACCCTTCATGGTATCTGTAAATTGCTGCAAAGTAGTGTCAGTCTGACCTATATCTTTCATCTCTAGGACCCTTCTTACTCGAGACAGATACACACTCTTGCGTTGTAATCTGTGGTCTCTGTGATAGTTGGATGGCGCAATGTACACAGGGGGCAAGAGAAAGGACACATAGCACACCCCAGACCACCCCCTGGGAAGCCATATGTAAGCCTGGGACCCACAAACGAAGTACACATTGTGGGGAGGAAGCAGTGGTGGACTACTGGTCGTGTTCAAATCATACGTGTAGTTGCAGATACTCACTCCTACTGGAACCTGTCCAAAACCTCAGACACAAAAACTAGTTGTTGTATTTATTACCGGTACTGGCACAGCTTTGTCCTCGGTAATATTGCGCAGCTGAAAGGATCTAGAATACTCAGTAACGTTAAAGTCCTGGAAATCCATCATCTCATTCTGAAGCCACGTTACATTTTTCTTTCTTTCATAAACATTCATGCAAGCATCGGGATGTAAAGTATCAGCAGCCCCATCCCTCCCCGGGGTAAATCCTTGGTGTGTTGCTATATAACCAAATACAGCCTCATAATCAAGGTATGTTATATTCATTGCATCTGAATGATAATGGGTATATACCATGGTGAACAACTGGAACCAGGCTTCACAGCTGGCTAAATAAGAGAAGGGCAGCGATAGTAACAGGTCATTCTTATGCATCACTGAGGGGAGTAAGCCACAAATCCAACAATTGGTGACATTGGTGGTGTGGTGAGCCTGATGGAGTATTTGGAGGAAGACATTATCCACATAAGTTTGTCGGTGTCTTTCTTTATGAGGTGCCAAAGTGACAAAAACATGTTCAGGGGGAACAGTAGTAGTACTAAGCAGGGAATGCACAGGATATCGTTCTTCAAGGAACCATATAATCCCCAACGCTGCTACCAAAGCAACAAACACTATTACTAGGAACACAATCTTAGTCTTGGTGGGCCAGCTCGACCATATTGGACTATGTTGGTCAAAACAGGGTGCCGCTAAAGGCTGTTCCTCTTCCATAACAATACGACCAAAGGGATACATTTTCATCTATCAAACTACCAGAGGAGAGTCCGTGCTATGGAGCCAGGTATACGAAAAGGGGGAAAAAAGGGGAATAAAAATAGTCTCTTAATGTCTATCAATGGTGGTGCTTACGAGCACTTCGCGGTGGGGCTGCACGATCACAACCCTTTCTGTCTCTTCGCTCAGGATAGGGCAGCTTCCCTCCTTGGGAAGCACCCCCCACTTATCCTGTCCAGTGTCTCAGACAATGCACCAATCTCCCTTTCCCTAATCTATTGTTGGTACCATAGGCAAGGTACATGGGCCCTATTCTTCATCCAGAAGTCCATCCCTACTAACCTGACTGTCCCTTGGGTGCACTGTCCCTCCACCGGGGAGGCAAATTGTACCGAGCCACTCCAGGCACTGCCTCATCTCGAAAAAGAACCTTAAACTCAGGGGAGGCAATGGACTGAGACTCCAGCTCCTGCGGACCAGATGGAGGAGGAACCTGGGCAGCCGTTATTTCTGGAGGCACTGCCTCGTTCAAAGCAGCATCGTTCTCCTCTTCCATCTGTGCCCAGGTCAATTGGGCATCATAAAAAGGGACAAAGCGAGGCACCTTCTCCGTCTTGTGGTCCCCTATGCCCTCACGGACCCGCTTGTCATAAGGGAGAGGGACTCGCCGGCAGTGAGATGAGTGGATCCAGTTCTTCCATCCGTCCACTTTCACAGCCGTCCGCGTGGCGAGTAAGACCAACAAGGGCCCCTTCCACCTCGGCTCCAAGCACCCTCGTCTCTGGTAGTTTCGCACCAAAACGTATTCACCGGGCTGGATACTGTGCCCTGGCCCCTCAGGTATTGGCGGGAGTGCCTCGTGGATCTGTTGATGAATAGAACGCAAATTTTTAGTTAACTCACATAAGTAATCTACAAGTAACGGGTATTCAATATCAGAGACATGGCGTGGGCGGGGGACGCCCCACACATTTGCGGGGTGCCCAAAAACCACTTCGTATGGGGATAAAGCTGTTCTAGAATGAGCTGTCACTCTCATGGATAACAGGGCAAGGGGTAGCGCATCCGGCCATTGCAACCCTGTGCTCTCCCTGATCTTTGCCAGCTTCAACTTGAGAGTACCATTGTACTTCTCAACCAAACCGGCTGACTGGGGGTGGTTTGCTGCATGAAACTTCTGCTTATTGTGCAGACCATCGCATACCAACTGAATCACCTTTGCATTGAAGTGACTTCCGTTGTCACTCCAAATCAAACGGGGCAAGCCGAAGTGTGGGAAGAACTCCTTCAAAAGAGCCTTCGCCGTCGCTATGGCTGTGTTCTCATTAGTGGGGTAAGCCTCAATCCATTTACTGAATGCACAAACAACCACCAGCACGTACTTCAAGTTGTTAACTCGTTCCATTTCGGAGGGAGGTGTAGGAGTACCTTTCCCAGGATTATGTATTAGGCAAACCATGCAGTTCTTCACTAGATGAGCCGCTACCTTAGGGATATTGTCATTTCGCCAAACGGGATCCAGTAACTTACATATCCCTTTCGCACTAATGTGGGCTGGGCCATGTGCCATTGTAACTACAGGGAATACATATGCATCTGGTAACATCCATCTTTGCTTTTCCGATTTATCGGTCCAGCACCCCTCCTCATCTAAGCGTCCCGTACTCTCCTGCCACGTTGCCAACTCCTCAACTGTTGCCTCACTCTGAATCTCTTTTACGTTTTCCAATGTGTCCTCAAACATCCCGCCTTCAGGCACCCATCTAGCTGGCCCCGCCACAAACATTCTCTTCATCTTGGACCTGGCTGTCTCTTTAGCTGTCTGGTCTGCAAACGCATTTCCCCTCCCCACGTCATCAGTGATCGCTTTATGGGCACTACACTTCACTATCTCCAATCTTTTGGGAAGTGCCAGGGCTGACAAAAGCCTATGTATCAGAGGGCCGTGTTGTATCCTTGCGCCGTGTGAGGTCAGGAATCCCCTCTCCACCCAGAGCCGCCCAAAATTATGGGCTACTCCAAACGCGTATTGGCTGTCAATATAAATATTGACAGCCAATCCCTCACTTAACTCACACGCTCGCAAAAGAGCAACCAGCTCCGCAGCTTGTGCCGATTGGTAAGGAACACGTGATGTTTCAACTACAGTGTGCTGCATAGTAATAGCATATGCTGCGGTGGTGGTGCCATCTGACAATTTGAAACAAGAGCCATCGACATATAGTTCCCCTTGCAGGTCAGATAGGGGAACGTCAGTCAGGTCTACCCGTCCCTTCGTCTCTTCTTCTGTCCGAAATAAACAATCATGGACATCTGTGTCCTCATTTTCTGTAGGGAGGGGTAGTAACGTGGCTGGGTTCAGAGTGGCACATCTTTTTATTGTAATGTGTGGCGCAAACAAAGTCAGTTCATAACCAGTCAGACGAGCACTGGTAAGGTGCTGCATCTTTGTCTTGTTCAGAAGTGTGTCCACAGCATGGGGTACCATTACTGTGAGATAAGTATTAAGGACGAGCCCTGCCGATTGTTGAATAGAGATGGCCACGGCCGCGGCAGCTCTTAAACAGCTCGGGAGGGCTCTGGCGACAGTTCAAGAAGGGCAGAGAAATAAGCACACGGCCTCTGCTTACCTTCAAAGGCTTGTGTTAACACAGAAAGCGCACATCCAGCAGTTTCGTGTACATACAACACGAAAGGCTTCTGATAATCAGACGTACCAAGCACAGGTGCAGAGCAAGGCGCGACTTTTAATTGCTCAAAAGCTTGCTGACATTCATGCGTCCAGGGTAAAGGCTCATGCACGTCTTTAGTGGTTAGACGGAGTAAAGGCTTTGTTAGTAAAGAGTAACCAGGTATCCAGTGACGACAATACGAGGTGATGGCTATGAAAGCACGCACATCCCTCTGAGTCTTGGGGACGGGCATCTTAACAATGGCATCAACTCGTTCAGGTGTTAGCCTCCTTCCCTCCTTCGACAGTAGGTGACCTATATAGGTGACCTCCTGTCGACAATATTGGAATTTTGAAAGGGACACGTTATGTCTTTGCTGAGCCAGATGTAGCAGCAATTTGACTGTGGCATCTTTGCAACCCTCTTCAGTATCGGAGGCTACCAACAAGTCGTCCACATACTGCAATAATACGTTACCTGAAGGAAGAGAGAGGGAATCCAACTGACCTTTCAGGGCTTGACTATATAAACTAGGACTTTCAGTATACTCCTGAGGAGCACGACAGAATTGGAAACTCCGGCCCGCTAGGGTAAAACCAAAAAGGTGCCGGCTATTCGGATGAATTGGGATGCTAAAGAAAGCATTTTTCAAGTCAATCACAGAAAAGAATTTGGCTGTGGAAGGAATCATGGTTAAAAGAGCAGTAATGTCGGGCACCACCGGGAACTGAGGGACCACTATTTTGTTAACCTCCCGCAAATCAATCACAAAACAATAGACATCAGGAAGAGCATCAGCAGAGTCCGAGGATGTCTTTTTGAGGATGTGGAGAATAGGGCTGTTACACACATTGGCAACTGTCTCCTCAACCACCCCCGATTTGATCAAATCCTGTATAATATGCAACAAAGCCCGTTCCCCCACCTGCGGTATTTTGTACTGGGGAATACGAGGCAGCACGGCGTTGTCTTTAATTGTAATAGAGACCGGTGGTATCTGCAACAATCCCACATCTGTATCTCCTGTTGCCCACAACGTGGGCGGCACATCCTTAAATTCAGCAGGAAGCGGTGCGTCTTTTGAAAAACACTGTTTGGTACTGGCCACATCTGGTCCTATTGTCATTTAAACGCCATCTGGAGAACATGAAATCTTAGCGTGCTACTTTTTCAACAAATTTAATCCCATTCGATTTTCTCCACAATTCGTTGTCAACAAGAATGGCGAGTCCACAGTGAAAGGGCCAATAGTCAAAGCAAGGGGTTCAGAAATGGGGCTCACAACCGGTATGCCTGAAAAACCTACCGAAACATTGTTATGGCCAGACAGAGCTGCCCCGGGGACCAGCGAACGAGAAACAGAGCTATTCATTGCATCTGTATCCACTAAAGATTTCTTGGCCGAACCATGCAAATCCGCTGTGACGTAAGGACCACGCTGATCTACAGGTATTTGAACTGGTCCCTCACCCTGTCCCTGGCTGTCCTAGTTATAGGACATCCCTGACACCTCATCCAATTCATAATCATCGTGATAGTACTGCTGACCCCGAGGGTCATCAAAATAGTTCTGATCGGAGCGACCCCCGAATATGTACCAGCCTGACCTCCTCACGACCACTCTCGCCACCACCCCGGCCACCACCCCAACCTCTGGGGGCCGCGACCTTCTGCAACAAGTCCAGACACTCACTCCAGCAGTGTCCCTCCCTCCTACAATACACACACTGGTTCGGCCCCACTGGAACGCCACCTCTGCCAGTGCCACGTCCCCGTTGAGCCGGGCCAGTGCTGCGTAGTCTACCGGACCCCCTTGCTGCCTGTTGCATTAGTACCTTAGGGGCACATGCATCAAAGGTTTTTGCGATCGCAAACGGTGCGAATCGCAAAAATCGGCCGTTTGCGATCGCAAATTGGCCTTTGGAGATGCATGAAAGTGTTTCCTATGCGCAATTTAAGAATTCGCAATTAATTGCGAATTCCTAAATTGCGATTGCATTAAGGAATCGCAATTTGCGATTCCTTAAATGCAATGCTAGAAGCACTTTCAAATAGCGATTTCAGCTATTTGGGACCGCAAATTACAGACAAATCAAACTTGTCTGTAATTTGCAAAACCTTCGAAAAATGCTCTAAAATGCATTTTTTAAGTTTTAGGTTACACACACACATGCCCTTGGGGCATGTGTGTGCGCAACATGGGTGCACATCACAATTTCAGGGGTGCAACAGGGTGTCATTTTGACACCCTGGCACCCTTGAAATTGCATTCTCAATTTGCGATTCTCTAATTGCGAATCGCTAATTGAGAATGTCTTCCCATTCATTCCTATGGGCCTCTAGGCCCATAGGAATTAATGGGAGGTATTCCTTAATTGCGACTCGCAATTAGCGAGTCGCAATTAAGGAATGTTTAGGAATCGCTATTTTTATAGCGATTCCTACATGCATAGGCTTTTGCGATTCCTTAATTGCGATTCCTTAATAATCGCAATTAAGGAATCGCAAAAGCCTACCTTGATGCATGTGCCCCTTAGTCTTTAACTCCTTATTCTTTTTCTCCACCTTTTACTTCTCCTCATTTTCCCTATGCTCATAGTACTGAGCCATACTCAATATCACTGAAGGGGAGGAGGTAGTCCAGGTGCTCTCAGAATCCTGCAACCGAGCTGCGATCTCGTGAAGCAGGTTTGTTACAAATCTATTAACGAACACCCGGACACCGCCTTCCACCGACAAATCTTGTCCACTAAAATCCAGAAACACCCCTTCAAACCGAGTGAAAAAATCTGACACACTTTCATCCTTCTTCTGACAACATGCCGCTAACTTATACCAATCTACTTGTCTGGGTTGGGTGAGAGAATGCATGTAAGTAATGATGACTCGGCAAAGCTAGTACCTCAGCCTTAGGCTTTTCGCCAGGCTTTCGCTCATCATCCCATGCCTTAATCTCATTCCAAGTGCCACCCAACTCTACAACATGGTCCTGCGTATGCACCTGCCTCCATATGTCCACCGGTACCAACAAGCCGAAAAACATCTCAATATCGGCCAGTGTCATCACCGTCGATGAGGCGGCCTCCGTTAATTCTTTGTAATATGCAGTTGGATTTTTCCTAGGGTCCGGCAGCTGACTCTTGAGGGCGAGCATCTCACTCCTTTTCCATGGAGTGTAAACCCATTGTTCCTGAAAGCGAGCCTCCACCCGTTGTTGAACTACAATATCCTGCGCATTACGCCGTTCTGGGATCTCGGGATGGCAAATAGGATGCACCTCCCTCATTGGGAATTGGGACACAGCCGTCGGTGTTTTCTGATGCAGCCTACCCCGATAACCAATCGGTGTTGCCACATTACTAAAGACGTCATTAGGGGCCATATCAGCAGCGTATACACGGCCTCGAATGTCATAAATTATTTGGGGTGCTACACCACCAAAACACTGTTCCCACAACCCTATCAATGTAGCCGACATGTCCTTGAGGGCATGCTGCTGCACAAACGGCTCAAAATCCTTCAACACACTCCACACGTCCTCAACACTGTAGATTGGACTCTGTGCCCACTGCGCAGCCTGGTCGGCGACCATTTGTTTTTCCTCCTTTCCCACATCGGATCGAATCAGCACCCACCCCATTTGTTCCCGTGCCGCAGCCCAATGCCCCTCATCCAACCCATGCACCGGTGTCCCAGCACCCAACGATGCCGGGGATGAAATGTCTGGGAAAGACACAATAGATGTAGGGACGGGCACTAGTGTTAGTAATGACTGCGTTGAAGCCGGATCAGAGGTAGCAGGGCCAGATTTAGAAACAGGAGGAGCAGAAGACTGAGATGTCAGAACAACAGGGTATACCTTCTGCGGGCGTAGGGAGGTGGGGGCCGAGTTTCTAATAGTTCATCCACAAATGTGTCACCTTCCTCCCGGGCAACATAGGACTTATCACATTATAATCGAAACTTCCTATCAGCACACTCTATACCTTTTTCTATTTTCTCTCTATCATAGGCTACTTCTTTCTGAGTTACTGTTTTTATTTTCCCTCTCCGGGCCTCCTTTTCTGCCCGCATGCGCATTTGCCTAGCTTCCTTCTGCCATACCTGGAGGGAATCAAACATCGACTGCCTACTTCTTCTGGCAAACAATTTATCCTGCAGATAGTTCAATTTCTGTTCATCAAAGGTACCTGTTGGTGGTGACTGAAGCTCGGCATTGTCCCCCGTATATTTGTGCCATAATGTACTAAACATAATAGGGCCAAGGCCGTGCTTCACGTACATGTCAAAGTTCGGGGTGCCTTCCGGAGGCGCAGGTTGCCTCTCTTCCAGCCGAGCTTCAGCAGCACAACAGCAGCACCCCACACACCACAATTTACTCAAACAAGGCATCCCAATAGCAGACACATACACTACTCACATGAACCAAACAACACATCAAACAAAGGGAATCCAACAGGCCGCCCGTAGGCTGCACCAAAACAAGACAGTCCGAAGGCTGTACCAAAACAAGACAGTCCGAAGACTGTACCAAAACAAGACAGTCCGAAGACTGTACCAAAACAAGACAGTCCGAAGACTGTACCAAAACAAGGAGACAGTCTCTAGCCCCAGGCCTTTTCAAGAGTAGACCAAATTCAGCAGGTGGCCTGGCAGAGTGTTCGCAAACATTCTGTATCTCAAGGGTCCGCAGACCCACCAAGCTCAGACAAACGAGGAATCCTCAGACCATATTCAAAATTAATCAAGATGGCGCCATACCTACCAAAAAGGCTAAACCAACTCACCTGGTGCACACAGGTTGAACCAAGTTATTCTCCACCACCGACTCTTTGGACCAAATGGTCGAATCCAAGGGTTTCGCCTTTTCAGGACACCAGCCGGGATGAACGCTGGGCGAGGCACTGCCCGATCAGGCAGGCGGAGCAGCCGCGAGAACCAAGCTCTATCGTGTGGGGATCCCCGATCCGCCCATCTGACCGGACGCGACCCCGTCCTCTACACCCGATTCCGGGCGAGATGGGTCAGCCCGATGGAGTCCCTGTTCGGGCACCAACTAAAGGAAGTGACCTGAAATGGGCCACCCGGGTCACTCGCGACCACCTCTCTGCCTTCCCAAAAATGAAGAGTCAGGACGTCAGTGGAGAATACAATCTAACACCTTTATTAGTAAATACACTGCAGTGGAGCCCAGTCTGACCAGCCTCATGGGATAGCTGTCGAGGGGACTGCCTTCAGGACCCTTGGTAACACAAAATAAGCTTTCCAACACCTTCCAAATCCCGCCCCTGGTGGAAAAATACAGCTTGGGCAAAGGCTGAACAAAGAAGGCACAGAAGGATGAGCTACCACCTGCAGAATGGGTACAAGTTATCAGGCTCCCAAGGTCATCTTGCTCGGTCTTAGCTCTCTCCAGTGTGGGAGCACAACTACGACCAGGGATAGGCATGCGAGAGCAGAATAAACTATTCATTTAGTAAATCTGGGTTTCAACCTTGAATACGATAAGAGGGAACAACTGAACAGCAGCTTTCTGCTGAGGCAAGCAGAGAGCGGGGCAGCTGTAGAGAAAAGAAAATGGCATCTCAGATGCTAACTTTGGCCTGCACAACGTTAATAAAAACGGGTCAGACACATTTGCGACAGCGATCAATATAAAATAGCTACATGAATGCTAACACAACATGGTATACGGCATGGGGGACGGGGCAATGATGCATTCGATTCTAACACGTGGGCTCAATGCCGTCAGACCATCCCCAGAGCTGATGAGCTCATTGATCGGTTGGGAGCTGCCAAGTTCCTCAGCATGTTTGATTTGACGTCTGGGTACTGGCAGATTGCCTTAACCGATGGGGCCACGGAGAGGTCAGCATTCTCAACCCCAGAAGGACATTACCAGTTCTGGGTGATGCCCGTTGGGTTGAAGAATGCCCCTGCCACCTTTCAGAGGTTGGTCAACCAGGTGTTGGATGGACAGGAGGATTTCAGTGCCGCACACCTGGATGACATTGCAGTGTTCAGTTCCAGCTGGGAAGAACACTTGCAGCACCTCGGGGAAGTGTTGAGGGCTCTGCAGAGGGCAGGCCTCACGATCAAGGCCAGTAAGTGCCAGATCAGGCAGGGTTCTGTGGTGTACCCGTGACACCAGGTAGGAAGCGGCCAGGTGGCACCCCTACAACCCAAGATTGACACCATTCTGGCTTAAGAACCCCCCAAGACCCAGACAGAGGTGAGAGCCTTTTTAGGCCTCACGGGTTACTACAGGAGATTTGTTAAGGGTTATGGCACCATTGTTTCCCCCCTTGACTTCCAGGAAGCAGCCCAAGAAGGTGATCTGGACTGAATCCTGCCAGAAAGCCTTTGATGCCCTGAAGGCAGCCATGTGCACGGCGCCCGTGCTCAAGGCACCCGACTTCTCCAAGGAATTTGTCGTGCAGACTGACGCTTCGGAGCATGGTGTGGGAGCGGTGCTCTCACAACTGAACGAAGAGGGCCTAGACCAGCCTGTAGTCTTCCTTAGCAGGAGACTACTCCCCTGGGAACAGAGGTGGAGTGCCATAGAAAGAGAAGCTTTTGCTGTGGTCTGGGCACAGAAGAAGCTAAGACCCTACCAGTTTGGGACTCACTTCCAGGTTCAGACAGACCACAGGCCCCTCAGAAGCTTGATGCAAATGAGGGGTGAGAACCCAAAACTGTTGAGGTGGTCCATCTCCCTACAGGGAATGGACTTTACGGTGGAACACCGCCCTGGCACAGAACACGCCAACTCAGATGGTCTGTCCAGGTTCTTCCTCCTTAGTGAAGAGAACTCCCAGGAGGTTGGGTAGTTCTCCCTACTTTCAGCTAGAGGGGACATGTGTTAGACTTGGCATCTTTTGGCGTGTTTCCCCTGTCTTTTTGCTTTCTGACCTCCTGGTTTTGACTCTGTTTTTGCTGGTTTGGTGTCTCTGCGCATTTTCTCCCTGCTGTTCAGTGTTAAAGTGCAAGTGCTCCTGTTGTAAATTGTTATTATGGATTGGTGTTTCAATGATTGGCATATTTGATTTACTAATCAGTCGCTAGTAAAGTGCACTGAGTGTGCCAGGGCCTGTAAATCAAATGCTACTAGTGGGCCTGCAGCACTGATTGTGCCACCCACATGAGTAGCCCTGAAAAGGTAACTCAGATCTGCCTCTGCAGTATCTGTGTGCAGTTTAGTACTGCCATGTCGACTTGGCAAGTGCACCCACTTGCCAGGCCCTACCCTTCCCTTTTCTTACATATTAGTCTTCCCTAAGGTAGGCCCAAGGTACCCCTGTGGGCAGGGTGCAGTGTATGTGAAAGGTAGGACATGCCCTGGTGTGTGTGGCATGTCCTGATAGTGGACTACTGCCAATTTCGTTTTTCACTATTGCAAGGCTACCTGTTCCCATAGGACAGAATGGGGAGTTTGTTTATAACATTTTATAAACAATACTACCCCTGGGAACAAGGTAGGAAAATAAAGTTTAGTATGCCTGAACTCAGAATGTTAAAATGCATCTTTTAGTGAGGGTGATTTTTACATTCTGTGTTTGAAAATACCACTTTTAGAAAGTAGGTATTTTCTTGCTTAGTCATCCAGTGTGCCTCTGCTAGGTTTGTGTATTGCATGTCTGGATTTTGGATGACGGGGGCTGAGGAGGAGCAGTGGCTCCAGAGACAAACAGCACAGACAGAACATGGGGCACCTTGGAATTGCTTGTATGCGCTCAACGTCACTGAAGAAAAAACATAGGGAAGGTCAGAGAACCATTCTTGCTAAAGGACTCCAAAATCAAGAACAATCTCCTTTATTAGGGTCGAGCCTGCAAGAGCTTGCACTAGTGAATGCGTCTGGCTTGCGAGACACTGTTGTATACATAAAAGGGCTTGGAGCCCATCCGCTGCTCATCATTTGTTGGCTTACATGGCACTCTTCTTTACAGCCTTGTAATACCTCAAGGCAGTCCTAACATCATTTCTGTTCCCCTCTGTGGAGCAGGGATGAAGCACTGATTGATTAAACTTAATCAGTGCCCGTCCGCTGCTTCTGACGTGATTGAGGTACTATTTTGTTCTGTTTAACTTGTAGTCCCCTGCAAACAGAAGGCATGTGACTGGCAAAAATGTGCACAGTAGGACAAAAAAAATTGCAAAGATTTATTTTGTATAGTTAACTTTCTTTTACTTTGCCAAGTTTTCTTTTCTCACTTTGCACTCATGTTTTCTTTTGTTGTTGCTTGTGGGCGCTTTTCTCTAAAGATGAGGATTATTTTATTGTATAGCTACATTGTTTCTTTCTTATGTGTCATTTCTGAAATGATTCCCCAATCCACCCCACTCCGATCTGCTCCACTCCAATCGACACCAATCCAATCCACCCCACCCCACCCCACTCCAATCCAAACCACTCACCCCAATCCAATCCACTCCAATCCACCACACTCCAACCCTCCAAACCCACCCCACTCCAATCTGCCCCAATCCAATTCACCCCACTCCGATCAAAAAACAATATGCCCCACTCCATTACAAAACAATCTGCCCCACTCCAATCCAAAACAATCTGCCCCACTCCAATCCAAGACAATCTGCCCACTACAATCCAAAACTGTCTGCCCCACTCAATCCACAACAGTCTACCCCACTCCGATACGATAACTTTATTCGATCTAATTTTGAAGCATAGATCATCAAAGTAAAAAAAAAAATTTAAAGGTAAGGACAGTGACATTCTTCTCAGTGCAATATAAAAATTCAGACCCGAAGCAATAAAATGTAAAATTAGTCTGTACAGATTAGGCCACCCATTGGCTGATCTTTATACAATAGACATGATACCCCACTCCAATCTGACTCATTCCAATCCAAAACAATCTGGCCCACTCCAATCTACCACACTCCAATCTTTCCTTCTCCAATCCGCCCCACTCCAATCCACCCCACTCCACACCACTCCAATCCAATCCACCTCACCCCAATCCACCCACTCCAGCCCAATTCAACCCACTCCAATCCACCACAATTCACCCCACACCAATCTATGCCACCCCAACCCAGCCCAATTCAATCTACCCCACTCCAATCCAATTCACCTCACCTCACTCCAATCCAATCAACCCCACTCCTTTCCCAATCGCCCCCACTCCAATCCAATCCACCCCACTCCAATTCAAAGCAAACTGCCCCACTCCAATCCAAAACAATCTGCCCCACTCCAATCTGCCCCACTCAATCCAAATCAATCGGAAGCACTCCAATCCAAAACAATCTGCACCACTCTGATCTGCCCCACTCCAGTCCAAAACAATCTGCACCTCTCCAATCTGCACCACTCCAATCCAAAACAATGTGCCCCACTCCAATCAGCCCCACTCCAATCCACAACAATCTGCCCCACTCCAATCAGCTTCAATCAAAAACAATCTGCCCAACTCCAATCTGTACCATTCCAATCTGCCCCACTCCAAACCAAAACAATCTGGCCCACTCCAATCTAAAACAATCCGCCCCAATCCAATCTGCCCACTCCAATCCACCCCACTCCAATCCACCTCACCTCACCCCAATCCACGCCATCCCACTCCAAAACAGTCCACCCCACCCCAATTAAATCCACCCCAACCCAGCCAAATCCAATCTACCACACTCCAATCCACATCCACCCCACCCAACTCTATTCCACACCACCCAATTCAAGCCACCTCAATCCAATCCACCCCACCCCAATCCAGTCACCCACCCCAATCAAATCCACCTCAATCCAATCCACCCAAATCCAATTCGCCCCACTCAATCGAAACCATCTCACTCCAATACAATCTACCCCACTGCAAGGCAATCTACTTCACTCCAATCCACCCCACCTCATGCCAATCCACCCCATCCCAATCCGCCCCACTCCAATATAATCCACCCCATTCAGTCCACCCACTCCAATCCACCCCACTCCACTACAGTCCAATTCACCCACTCACCTCCAATCCATCCCACTCAACCCCATTCAATGCACCCCACTCCAATCCAATCCACCCCACTCCAAGCCAATCCACCCCAATCCAGTCCAGTCCAATCCACCCCATCCACTCCACTCAAATTCACCCCACTCCAAACCAATTTACTCTAATCCAATCCACCCCATGCAACCCACTCCACTCCACTCCAATACACCCAGTCAAATCCACCTCCGCCCATTTCAATCCACAATACTCCAATCAAATCCACCCCATCGAGTCCACCCACTACAATCCATCCACTCCACTCAAACCAACAAACTCTTCCCCAATCCAATTCACCCCAATCTACTCCAATCCAATACACCCTACTACCTCAATCCACTGCAACCCACTCCACCCTATTCCACCCCACTCCACTCTACGGAACTCCAGCCTCCAGCACTCTACAACAATACACTCTATGACACTGCACTATATACCACTCTCTGCTACTGAACCACTGAACTCTACTTCCCTCTACTCAGCTCTACAACACTCTACTCCCCTTACTTCACTAGGATGGTTTTGCCACGTGGAAAAATATCTGAAGTCCATATTATTGGAAAAGGAAAGCCTTAAAACTATAGACATCAAAATTGATACCCTCACCATAAGTTAAATTTGTCGAAAAAAGACTTGATATGGTCAAACGCTGCATTTTGGGCATCGAAGACAGGTCAAACGTTTTGAATGAGCCTTTTTTTTTGCAGTTTTATATAGCCCGAACTCGACCCGAAGGTATTGAAGCGCTTTAAACGGGCACCACTTAAATTACACAAGGACACGTTCATTTTCAGTAGGCACTGTGAGAGTAAGTGGTTTGCCCAAAATCACAGGATGCTGAGCCGACGCCGAGACTCAAACCTGGTTCCCCAGCTCCAAAGTGGGCAGCTCTGGCTGTTAGGCCACATCCTCTCCCAATGTGAACGGAAAAAGTTCTCATCATTATAAAGGCAAATAATTAAGTATTTGAGGTGCACGCATAGTGTCATAATGTTATAATTATTAGTTTGCCGCAATCGACTGATGTGGGAAAGCATAGATATTGAGTAACCTGCTGCCTAGTTGTGATCCTTTGGAATCGAAGGCCGCCCTGCAGCTGGGGCAGGGAGGGTGATTGTGGTGTACTAACCAAGAACGACACAATGTTAGAGGAGGTAAGCGAAGCTTTATTCTTGTCACCTCATCCAACGGCGATGGCTCAGTAACTGCCACTCGCTGAGTTCTAACACTTGACAAAACCGTCAACCAAGGTTCCGTCACTGACCTCATCAGTCATGAGGTTCCATGCCACACTTCTCCCTCCCATACAACAAGAAGCAAAATGATACATGGAGAACAAAATACAAACACCCAACCCCGGTCAAAATAACCAAAACAAACCCCAAGAATGATAAATGACTAAGAAATATACAAGATTATGAATAACAGCACAATAGAGCAAAGAATAAGTAGAAAGCTACATGAAGGTGAGAAATCAATCCTAAGACCTACATAACAACATATTGAAGATATAGAGACATCTTACACAACAAAATCCTTGAGATAAGCAGGTTTCCTGATCTCTCTAACACTTCTCCTGTGAACTGTTGGGGTATTTCTGCAAGAACCTTGTAAACCTGAATCACAGACTCTACTCCCAAAAGGTTGCGGGGTAAATGTTGTATTGGAAGAAATAAAATGTGGCTGCCTAATACCAGCAACCCTACTCTTGTTCCAAATACGACCATCTTGAGTCTTTATGGCATTCCTAAAACATTTGATCACTTGTAGTTTCCTTGTAAATTTAGACCAATCTGCACACCCTTTAGGGGCTCTAATTTTAACAAAGTCACCCACACTGATTTCAACATCTTTCACATTCTTGTTGGAGTCAAAATTCACTTTTCTTTTGAGTTGATTAGAAATCTCTTTCTCTCTCCATTCGCCTGGCGTATTGTCAACACATCCTTTATTCCAGAACATCCAACCAGGACACATTCTAGTAGACGGTGATCTCCCTTTGAACAATTCAAAGGGAGACTTGCCTGTAGAGCCATGCGGGGACAAACGATAGCCCATCAATCTATTTGACAGCTCTTTCTTCCAATCTAAACCATTCACTCTGGCTAGTTGTATACCCTCTTTTAATGTCTTTATAACTCTTTCTATGGCACCATTAGTTTCAGGGTGATATAAAGCCGATTTCTTATGCTCAATCCCACACTTCAACAAGTATGATTCTGTCTCACGAGAGCAAAATTGTACTCCATTATCTGTAAGAAGGTATCTGGGAAAACTCTCTCTTTTGAACACACCCTCAAGAAATCTGATCACAGCTGAAGATGAAATATCCTGCACACACGAAACTTCAACCCATCTTGAATACAAATCCATCAACACCATAATATAAGGAGTAGAATGTTCCCCTCTTATGGGCCCAAGAATATCCATCGCAACCTCTTCCCAAGGATATTTTGGCAATGTTCTGCATACAATGGGCAACTGATTAGTGGTGAGACCCTTATCAGAAACTACACACTCCACACAATCTCTTATCATACACTCTACATCATGATCAAGTGAGGGCCACCAAAAATCTCTCCGAAGTCTCCCCTTGGTTTTCACAATACCCATGTGACCCTCATGAGCAAGCTGTAACACTTTATGTCTCAACTTCACTGGTGGAACCAATCTTGTACCTCTCAGTAAAAACCCCTTGTCAACTGCTAATTCTTCTAGAATTTTACTCCACTTCCCTTTGTGAGTACCCAACTCCACTGCACTCAATTTGCCTGAACTCACAACTCGTATAACAAGAGCCAATTCTTCATCCAGCTGTAATTCTTCCAGCCATTCCTTCTCAGATATGGTCCCATCGGTAACTTCACAAACGCTTACAACCTCTTCCTCCTCAAAGTCATCACCATCAATCAAATCAGGATCAGTGACATTCACCAATCTTGACAAACAATCCGCAGAGTGATTGCTTGCACCTGGAACATATCGAACATCAAAACAGAAATCTTATAAATTCACCACCCATCTCCTGATACGAGAGGATATTGAGTCAAGTCCTTTCCTAGAAAATACTTCAACTAACGGCTTGTGGTCAGTATGAACAGTAAATCTGGTTCCCCACAAAAACTGTCTGAATCTATTAATAGACCAATGTACCGCCAGAGATTCTCTTTCAATAACAGAATAATTACATTCTGCATCTCTCAAAGACCGAGACATACAAGCTATCAATTGGTCCTTGCCATCTTTGATCTGAATCAAAAGTGCCCCCAAGCCCTTTGCACTTGCGTCACATACCACTCTGGTATCACACAAAGGGTCATAAGCTCTCAAATAGGGTGCATCTTTCAATTCCTGTTTTATCCTTGTAAATTCATCGTTGCATTGCGTGTCCCATACAAATTCCACATTTTTCTTTAACAGTTTTCTCATGTTAAATGTTTTGGATGTAAAGTCTCTAATGAGCTTGCTGTAGTATTCCACCATGCCGAGAAATGATGAAAGTTCCTCCTTCGACTTTGGAGCCTCTAATGATCTGATAGTTTCAACAAGTTCTGATCGAGGTTTGATTCCAGCATCAGTAATCTTGTATCCCAGATAACTGACCTCTGAAACACCAAATTTACATTTTTCAGCTTTAAGTGATAAACCTGCTTCTTGTAATTTCCTCAAAACACACCTAACTCGGTTATCATGCTCGGATACATTTGCTCCAAAGATGAGAATGTCATCCTGGTAACACTTCACACCAGCTAAACCCTTCAAAATTCTACCCATGATCCTCTGAAAAACAGCAGCTGCTGAAATTAGCCCAAAAGGCATCCTTTTGAATCGATATGTGCCAAACGGGGTTATGAATGCTGTGAGATCTTGATAATCTTCATGAAGTTCAATTTGGTGATAAGCTGACACCAAGTCAAGGGTTGAAAAAATCCTGGCCCCAGCAAACGTCGTTACCATTTCTTCGATATTAGGCAAAGGAAATTTATCTACAATCACTTCTTTGTTGAGAGCTCTTAGATCCACACAAAGGCGAATGTCACCATTGCCCTTGCGTGCTACCACAATGGGAGCTAGCCACTCAGTCGCCTTGACAGGTTCAATCACCCCACACTCACACAATCTCTCCAATTCACTCTCCACTGCAGCTTGCATGTGAAGAGGAATCTTCCGAACTTTGGCCACAGATGGACAAGCACTCACACCGAGTCTAATCTTATGTTTGTACCCTAGCAACTTGCCAAGTTTGTTTTGAAACAAGCTTTCAAATTCCTTTATAAATTTATCCTTAGTGACACACACTTCATCTACTTGAACTTGAGGGTTTTTGTTCGGATGTAAACTTACACCCAACTCACTCTGATGAACCCACCCCAACAAGTCATCACCTTAATGCTATCCATACCTGATGCCTACTTTATAGGTAGTAAGTAGTGACTTGCTTGATTTAACAATTTATGTGTTTCTGTTTGCCCTGGTGGGACCATTACTCTTTCACCTACATCAGTGGGTAGTTAAGATTGTCCTAAGCCCCACATGTGTGTAGCACCTGGATTGTCAGTTGTTGTTGTTGAACATATGGGGTGGGTTATTACACTGTGGGTTGAGGGGATCAGTGTGGGTGTTGGGTTGGTGGGTTTGTTCGTTTGTTGCAGTTTGTAAAATTGGACTGCCATTTGGAATTTTTGGCATTACTTCAGAGCAGGCATCCGTATTATGAGTGACACTGTCGTTCCATAATGTTACATAATCCTGCAGTATACATATAATACACTTTAGTTAATATCTTGGACTGCCTGAGTTCTGATTAACCCCAAGGCATGGGATATATGTGGAGTTCTTGCAGAACATCATGATCTGCGGCAAAAATTCCCTTTGCTGCCAAATGGGGATTGTATGGATGCTATGTTTTCATATTCCAGGGAGATGGTCTGCGGGCTTCAAGGCTCACAGCGTTCATGTTGATTTTCGTGTTTATTAATATCTATGTACCAAGTGTCCTCAATTCTTTGATGATGTGTTAGACCTATGCAGGGAATGTAATGCTTTTAATATCATTTGCAATGGTAATTTCAATTTAAAGCTGAATCTGATGCTAGATGGGTCTTGCCTTAAATTTAGACATTCATTGATCAGAGATTGGAGCTCTTTTGCAGATAATGGATATGGTTATTGAGTATTTGGATGGCTAGTCTTCACACAGAACAGTTCTTTCCCATCTACTGCTTTGTGCATGACTTTCTATTTTACATTGATTATTATCTGATGCCTAGAACTGTTGTCCCATGGGCCTCTTTGGTTTTTATCTTCCTTATACTGTCTCTAATAATTCTCTGGTATTGCAGGTTATAAAAAATATCTTTTACTTGCACTTGTTATTGATTCTCAAGATTCCCATCAGAAGCATTGTTGGATTTATTCTTTAAGGGTGAGCTTTGATTGACTGTCGAAAACTATATTCAGTTTAGGTTTAGTTTATGGCTCAGTAGTCTACACTCTGGGAGGCCTTTAAAGTCTATATTACAAATGCACCTCCTTCAAAGCTGGCAGGCATTCTTAGATCCATATGAGCCCAGTTGGCTCAGCTAGAGCATTCTCTATTGGCTCCAGAATAGAGATGCGCTGAGACCAAAGGTTGTAATATTGCACAATTCTTGCAGAGATTAATTCATACCTTCTTTCCTTTAGAGAAATGGCAATGCCCATGGTAATTTATCTGGTGTATGCATATGATAGCCTGGAAATTTGATGAGATGGAGAGGATTGGGAAAACCCTGCCTTGGCCTACTAAGTAGTGCTGTAGCCCAAACACTGTTGTAGCACACCTGCAAGAGGGGAGCTTCATCGAAAATATTATCAGTTTTTTGGGTGATTTTTTATACCACACTAAGCCCTGTGTGCTGATGGTGTCACAGCCAAATTTAATAAGGAATTTAGGGTTTTGCTACCCCCGCATTTGCTTGCAGTTTATTCTGAGGCATTCGAAATAGGTCATCTTCCCCCTACTTTTAAAGAGGCGGTTATAATAGCAGTACTGAAAACTTTGTCCCTCCTATCATCTGCTGTCTCTCTTGAATCTGGATATCAAATTTCCCAGGTCATAACAAATAGACTTAAACCACTGTTGGATAAACTATTGTTCATTCTTTGTCTTTACACATCAGCTCAAATCAGAAATGGAGATGGTCTTTGTGTTTCTTGTTGGTGAGAAGGCTTTTGACTCATTAGAATGGCCATCTTTTATAACTGTCTTGCACAGGAACAGTTCGGGGAACTATCTGACTGGTCTGATAGGGTTAATCTATTCCGACCCGGTGGCAAGGATCTGTGTTATTAGTTGCTTCTCTGGTCCTTTTACAATTTTCAAGGGTACTCAGGGGGGGATGTCTTTTTGGCCTCCTGCTCTACACTCTCATAATGGAGCATTTGTCTTCTTGGTTGAGAGAATATCACTCCTATAGGGTCACTGTGATCGGACATGTCTCAGTTTTTACCATTGACTGGGGAATGTCTGAAATATCCCCGCTCAATCCAGCTACAAAGCAAGTGGCCCTTAAATATCTTTGATGGACAGATTGGTGTGCTATGCGGGAATCTATATACACAGAGATCAAAATGTCATGATAGCAGATGACTATGATGGACCAGCAACTAAATACAGGTCACCAAGGAGGAGTAGTGGCTCACCCCTCTACTCTCCTTGGCCAGGAGATTGTCCTGCCCAAATGTTTGTATCTATTTCTCAATATTACTATTCTGCTGCCTTTTTTTACAAATTGCACTCTGTCCATTCCAGAATAATATGGTCTGAGAGGCAGTGCCAGTTAAAATGAGATATTTTGACCTGCCCCATTCAGCTGATAAATCAGTCAGGCATGTATTGAATGATAGGTGTCTGTCTCTAACAGGGCACCTCTGTAAGAAGAAGATATTTCTTTATGTTGAGTGTTTTGGAGAAGTCATGGGGCGACATCACCGGAATTGATTACATATGTTATATGGTGTTAGGTAGTGTGGTCTAGCACAAATCCCTCCCAGCTGAACTTTTGGAAGTTACACCACGGACACTACTGATACCCACTCTGGGACTCCAGACATTGGGGCTGTAAACTTTATAAATGCTTAAAATGCATTTGTGTGAAAGTAGAGGTCCCTGCTCAAAAGACGGTGGGAAACAGATATTGCTGTAATCTTAAACGAGGAACTGTTGGTATTATTGGTGAGTCCAGACAGCGCATGCTTCCATGAATTACAGACAGAATTTTTGCACTTTAAATTTATGCACTGTCTTTAATGGGAAACATCCTTTACCCCGCATGCGTTACTCCGCGTGCCATTACCCTGCATTTTTTACACTGCAAAATCTTTTACAACGCAAGGTTTTACACCACAAACTATTACAACGCGTTCCCCAAAGTAACGCCTCGGTGGAGTTAGAATACTAAATTGCGTTGTAATGGGGAATGCGTTGTAATGGATTGCGTTGTAAAGGCCTGCGTTGTAAAAGATTTTGCGGTGTAAAAACTGCGGGTTAATGGCACGCGGAGTAAAAGTGTGCGGGGTAAAGTGTCCTATTCGTATTTAATATACTCCAGTCCTCTTACATAGATTCAATTCTACCATTAGTCCTGCCTGCTGCATATGTGCAAATGTTATTCACCTTCCCTGGAATTGCCTGGGTGACAGTGATTGATCTGATTTTTAAGATTAAAGACTTTCCTCTTGAATTTTCAGAAACAACAGAGTTTACAAGTATTTCAACCCACGTATGGGACTTAGTCAAGGCTAATATTCTCTTTCCAATGCAAAGCTGTATTTTGCAGTAAAGGGGACGAGTGAGTAGTAGCGAGATTTGTCAGAGACGCTGGGAAAAAGAAAATAATCAGTGTGTAGCATGGGGCTTCACATAATCGATTCAGCCTATAGGTGACTGAAATAGTCCATCAGACAATTGTTTCAGTCATAGAGTATCAGCCCTCTCATTCACCGAACATGGCAAAGTGGTATGTCTCTCTGGAGTAGGCAATGCATACAAGCGAGTCCAAACCTCGTGCACTACAATTTTAAAGATTATATTACTGTGCAAAACTGAAATTATAGGTCTGCACAAAAGGCGAAGCAACATCCATGGCCATTTAGTAACATAAAACAATGTACAGTTCTCCTTTATATTGATCAATATTTGATAGCATGTAAAGGCAACTTTATAACAGTTTTGGGGAACTGAAAAAGCAAACACTGCTACAAATAGCCTCGCTAGACCCGTGCATCAGATAGGTGTTCTGTCTGAATAAAAGCAACACACGTACGTATGTCCTGGTGTGGTATCGGGAGCTTTGGAGGAAACATCTGGTCACACTCTGACTGAACTCTAAAATTCCCCTCAGTCCTTCCCTTTGGAGCGCTGACAGCCAAGCAGACATCTGTTTTTGCGGACAGGGTGTTGGTATGAGTATGTCACCCAGAAAGAGCCTTTAATGTTCTTATTAATGTGTTGAAATGATTAGATTTCTCAAACTATATCAAAATAATTCTCCTCATTTATTTTCATATGTACAGATATCAGACATGCCTTCATGTCAATTAATCAATCAATCAATCACTTTATTCCGCATTGTTTCCAGTGCATAAAAAGTACAAAGGTAAAATGACATCACGCATATATAAAAACAAATGATTAAAAATCAGTTTAAAAGCAAATATTGTTTCCTAAAGGGTAAAATTTTATCAGTCGATACTTATCCCATATTTCGCTTTTTACGTTAAATTAAATAAAATCGACTACCCCCCCCCTGGGATTTCTAATTCTGTAAACGATTAAAGTGCAAACTCACAATATATCATGTTGGGGGATGGCAAAATCCCCAGATTTTGGTTCAGTCCACAATTGCTCAGTTTCATAGTCTATGCTTTCTTGTCATTTTTGTAGCAGCCTTGGAACTCTGTGTATGCGCTCTCACACCTACACCCCTACACCCCTGAGGTTGCAACAATTGCAGCAGCATTCATTAATCAATGTCTATGATGAGAACACCAGTTGCAATCACTTGGCGTTTCCCCAATAATTTAATAACAAACGAATAAATGACGTCTTCACAGAAATACGCAAGAAGCAGCTGTATTGTGAAGAAGCACAGTTCTTCTGAAAAAAGATGGATTGCCCATGCAAGGAAAAAAAATCCTTTGGCAAAGCCAATTACTGTTGACTTAATGTGCTAAATCATGCAAACTCAGCCAGATATAAATGTGCATTTATTGTATGTTGTGTGACTCTGTGCAACTTGACTCTTCCAGTACCTTCTATATCTGTGCCCCTGTTTTTGATTTTCCAAACGTTTGGGGCTACACTACTGTTTGCTCAGTCACAAAGCACAAATAGGGGCATATTCTCAAGGACTTATCGCCGAGTTATCGGCACTTTAGCGCAGCAAAAGTGGCGAAAGAATTATCGCCCCATTCCCAAGCTGGTGCAAACTGCCCACATCACCAGTTTACCAGCGATAGCTGCCGCAAAAAACATCGCCACGGATGAGAGAGACAACTAACGCTAATGATATGCAGAGAAGGCGTTCCCGTGCAAAAACACACGAAAACACCACTTCGCGATATTCTCAACTTCCAGCCAGATCTGCGATGCGAACCAAAAACAGGCGATAAGGCGCGTTAGCAGCAGGGATTTAACACCTGCCTTTTACTGGTGTTAAGCAGGACGACAACCTGCAGCATGAAAGGGAGCCCAGCCCAGAGCCACATCTGAAGACCAACACATTTCATGGAGACAATGAGCGTGCAGCCTGGAGACCCAAGAGGGCCACAACACCCAC
Source organism: Calotriton arnoldi (assembly GCA_963921515.1). NCBI lineage: Eukaryota > Metazoa > Chordata > Amphibia > Caudata > Salamandridae > Calotriton > Calotriton arnoldi. The sequence goes on from CAWUFW010003548.1 coordinate 422,735, forward strand.
CGCAACCACCCCCAGGCCCCCCCGCGGACCACCTCCTCCCCTGACTACCACAGAGGCAGCGCAGAACAGGACAGCGGACGTTCCCAAAACCCACCAGCCTCAGAGACTCAACGCCAGAGGAAGTCATCGCCCACTACAGGCACAAAAGGACAACCATCCTCCGCATCCTGACCCACATTGCCCACAGGCTGACGGCACCAACACGGCGGACAACCACCATCCCTCCGCAGACGAAGCTGCTGGCTGTGCTGCACCTGTTGGCCCCTGGTACCTCCCAAACAACAACTGCCAGAGTCGGAGGAGTCTCACGGCCAGCCCTATCATACGTCCTCACCCATGTCATGGATGCATGTCCACAATAGCAACGGCGGGCCCCGGTCACTGCACCACACGACAGTTCCAATTCGTAGTGTTCCTGCGCAGCCAACCCCAACGCCAGCCGTTGCCAGACGCCACTGTGCCCCAGATCCAAAACTGTAGTAACTGAAATGGGGGTGCGCACGGTCATGAAGTCCAGTAGTCAACAGTAGTGTAAAAACAGTCTTTATTACAAATACAACAATAAACAATACGAAAAGCACAGCCAATGCCCAACGGGGAACTTCATCAGGGCAACGTGTGGATTCAAGTAACTGCATAAGCCGCGGGAACTCCCCAATACCATTCCATACTCCGGAGGTCAGTATCCAGAAACCTGTTGGACAAATGGTGACAATGGTCGAGCGTCCGTATAGTCACAAACCTAATCTGGTACAGTGTATAGCACTTGGACAAACCGGAATGCTCACAGGAAAGACAAATCCTGCACAAAAAGACCGTAACAGAAGTACGTGTGGTCGTAACCTTCGTAGGATAGAAAAGGAAGGTTACGGTCACACCAACTTCTGTTACGGTCTCATGATGCAGGATTACCCATACCTTTAAGCATCACGGTTTGTATCAGCTTGATACCCCTGCACCTTCACTCCCCCCCCAGCCACGAGGGCGCCGCCGTGACCGGTGGTGCCTACGCGATCCTGTGCGCCTGCTGCACCCAGCCCTGGTCCCCAGACCAGTCCGCCAACCAGCGATGAGTGCCCGCCCCTGCGCACCCAGGCCTCAATGCTCACCTGCCGCCACCGGCGTGTCTCCAAGAGGGCCCACCACGTGCCTGTGCAACCTCCTCAGCCGATCGCTGGATTCCGCGCCACAGGCCCCCAGCGCACCCTGCAGCACCGCGCCTCGGAGTCATGTCTGTGCAGCCTGCTGGCCTCGGCGTACACTGCGGTCCAGCTGGGATCACAATTCAAATCGAATCTTGATTGGCAGGACGGCGTATCGAGGCCTACGCATCATCGCAGGCTGCACACCCGCTCAGCTCTTCAGGTGCCACTAACTCAGTGCATCTCAAGTCATCACCACGTGGCGGTAGGCCCGTGCCGGCCTAAGTGCCTCGGATGCCACCAACTCTGTGCACCTCAAGTCATCGCCACGTGGCGGTAGGCCCGTGCCGGCCTAAGTGCCTCGGATGCCACCAACTCTGTGCACCTCAAGTCACGGGCCCTTTATGATTGAGTCTCGTCGTGCGGACGCCATCATGTCACCTCCAGCAGTGGGGAATGTGATGTGGTAGGGCCCTAGGCCCTCATGCATTAATAATGACCACACGGACACACTCAGCTAGATAGTGGAAATGGCCTCGGGCACGTGCGCCCGGCCCCTTTTATTGGCAGGGTCACAAGTCCTGTGACGCATGTGCTGGATGGGTGTGATGTGGGTGTGAACCAGCCCTCAGGGAGTGGCTGTGGCATGCTGACAACTAGACCTGTGATCAGCAGATCACTACAGGGAAGACCTGGGACATGTAGCGTTGTCGTCCCCCCCTGTAAGCGTAAGCGGAGTGGGCTGGCCTGGCGTATGCCAGTCCAGCGTAGGGATGTGAACGATGACCCCGGCCCTCTGGGCGTGGTTCCGTTCTGGGCTGGACAAGAAGGTGACTAATGCGTGTGTCTCTGATGTTGTGGCGGCGCCACCCGGTCCGCAATCGGTAATGTTGCACCCTGTGACTCAAGTCCCACAACATGTGCAACATGGACGTAAGGGGGAATCACTGACCCGACATTCATCCATACTTCCGTACTTGAATGTACATAGACATGACACATCTGTGTGAATTTAATTGTTTAATGCACATTCAGTGGAGTGTTGTAGCTGGAGCAGTACAGGGCCATGCAAACCCCACTTTACATTGTTGGCCCGTGGAGTGCCAGCCAGAGTCCTTCAGGGAATGACAAGTACATCGGAAGAGGAAGAGTTCAGTCAGCAGTCTGATAGCTGTGTCATTGGTGTCCAAACAGAATATGGCAGTCCATGTCGAGGTCCAAGGTGAGTGTCGCAGAGTGCATCGGGGGACAGTGGAAGGTGATGATGCAGAGGGCAGAACCAAGCAGAAACAGGCCATATGGCGGAGAAGAATGCTTCCGCTTCCTTACTACCAGTAAGGCAGATTCATCCGCATCTTCATCCTCTGATGTCTCATGTGCCTCACATGTGGGTGGTGGTGTTTTCTCTGCAGCACTGTGTGGCACTGACACATCAGGGGCCGGAGGTGGATTGGCTGCCGCACTGTGAGGCACTGACACATCAGGGGGCAGAGATGTGGATGTCAAAGCAGCAGCAGCATTAATCTGCGCCAGGCCTTGTGGCAGCAATGCCATGACGAGGATCCGCAGTGCATGGTAGATCCCAGCTACATCACGCTGGTGTGCAGCCTTGGCAGCCATTCTTTCCGCCTGCACCCGCTCCATGTTCTCCATGGTCCTCCGCATGTGTCCCAACTCCCGGATGACACCGCTGGAGCCACTCTGACTGGACAGTTGTCCTTGTCTCTGAGTCAGGACTCCAGCGATGTCATCCATGGTTCGTCGGAGAGCATGGAGCGGACTGTGGGTGTCCGTGAAGGACTGTAAGTGGTCCCTGATGTGACTTAGACACCCACGTATGGCATCGAGTTTGGCTGCCATGAAGTCAAACCCCACCCGCACCTGATCAGCCATCTTCTCCTGGCACCCTAACACATGGCGTTGGAAGGCCATGTGTTGTTCGTGGGGGTCCTGGGAGACAGCCGTGGTGGTGGGTGCTTCCTGCTGTGTGGTCTGTGCAGGGGGTGGGGTTTCCTTGATGCAGCTGGGCTGCCCTGCTCCTGGAGGTGGGGTGCCAAAGCTGTCCATGAGCCGTTGGAGGGCATCGGTGTTGATGGAGGGGAGGTCCTCTTCATCATCAGTGAAGAGGTGTACCTTCTGCTCTGCAGGAGGTGTTGATTCACCCTCTGCAATGTAAAGGGGAGATGCAGTTTAACATTGTTTTCACATGTATGTTGATGCATTGTACAGGTTTATATACAAACTGCATGACAATGTACATTGTGACTGTTTGGGAGGAGCTGCCTATTTGATGTGGGACAGTGGACATTTCGACAACATCACGGATGTGTGTTTGTACTTGTGCATGGGTTTGTTGTGAGATTAGTGATGTGTGGGGAGGGCCCCCTCTGGGCACATAGTCAACGGGGGCCTAATTGCAGTTTCTAGGTGTGCTGCAGTGTGCCAAGGGGATCAGGGACATGCTCCAGAGTAGTCGTGGGTGTGCACTGTGCTATGCTTAATTGTGCATGTGTGCCATTGTGCCCATCTCCCCCCGTCCCCCCAGTCCCTGGTCGTTACTCACCCTCTTGCTGTTGTGTCAGCTCCTGTCGAGCAGTGTCCGGTCCCCCAACTCCTGCCATCGTCTCCACACTGATGACTGTGGAGACCATTTCCTCCATCTCGTCCAGCTCCTCCTGTGGCGCTGGACTCCCACCTCCAGTCTGCATTGCTGCCTTCTGGTTGTTGGCGAGTTTCTGCTTGGTTTTGCGCTTCACATCATTCCAGCGCCTCTTGACCTCTTCCATTGTCCTCCTCAGCACTCCGATTGCATTCACCTTGTCCACGATGGACTGCCATATTCCATTTTTTGTCGCCAATGACACATTGGAGGTGACAAACAGTTGTTGATGGTATTTCATCACCTCCGTTATCAGGATCCTGTTTTCCTGCAGACTGAACCGCGTCTTCCTCTTCTTCCTGTCCTTGCCCTTCCCTGACCCCAAGGTCCCGGCCTGGTCCTCCGGGGGGCTTGTGGGGTTCTGCTCGTCTTCTGTTCCTGCTCCGGCTGCCTCCATTGTGCTTTGTGGAAGAGGTGTGGCGCCACGGCCAGGGCGACTGACGCTGGAATCTGGGGCTCACGGTTCGATCCCCGACACCGGCGGCAGATCAGCCCAGCACCATGTGACTCTGGGCAATAGCTTGCTTAATCTTCCCGACGCTTGCTTAATCTTCCCGACGGCCCCCAGCGCCGGGATGCCTTCGGGTAGCTGTTCGCGCTTTACAAATACTGGATTTATTTTATTTATTATATTTTATTTTATTTATTTCGCAGTTGTTTGGTTTTTGTTTGCGTTTTTTTTTTCTGCTTTTGTAGTGATTTTGACGCTGGAATCCGGGGCTCACGGTTCGATCCCCGACACCGGCGGCAGATCAGCCCAGCACCATGTGACTCTGGGCAATAGCTTGCTTAATCTTCCCGACGGCCCCCAGCGCCGGGATGCCTTCGGGTAGCTGTTCGCGCTTTACAAATACTGGATTTATTTTATTTATTTCGCAGTTGTTTGGTTTTTGTTTGCGTTTTTTTTTTCTGCTTTTGTAGTGATTTTTCCCGCCTGATGTGTGTGAATTGCAGGCCTGGCGCTGCTTGTCGCAGATTTTTCTATCGCGGTTTGGCCCATCGCAACTTTTTTCACGTTCGGGTTTCCTTTTTTATCGCCGTCGCGGTAGTTGTATCGCAGACATTTGACGCGTTATCGGGAGATTATCGCATGTTACCGCCGTGTTGTGAATACGATGTTAACACGGAGTTATTTTCCCGCGATAGACGACGATATGAAAACGTACGTTAGCCTTTTTTGGCGATGATTATCGCACGTTCTTGAGAATATCCCCCATAGTGTATAGTCATTTGTACCTGTCTGTGTTTACTTGCTTTAGCGCATTAAAGCCAGTCCTACTGGCAAAACTTAGGGGGAGATTTACAAACTTTTTGTGCTGGGTTAGCGTCGCAAAAGTGACGCTAACCAGCGCAAAATGTTTTTTTTGCTATTTACTTCCCAGCGGAAAGCACCCTCATAGTACCGCAAAGCAGCGCTCGGCACCGCTTTGCGTTACTTAGCGCTGAGAGGGCGTTACTTGGGTGGAACAAGGGCGTTCCCATGCAACCACCCATGCCTTTTGACGCAAAACCATATTTACAAAGATTTGTAGACATGGCTTTGCGCCAAAAGTTAACGTCCCTTCAAATGAGGCGCTAACAGGAGAAATGCTTTCATTTCTCCGTGCTTTTCCGACTTCGCATGCGTGCTGCACGAATATACGACGTTATCCCGCATACTTTCACCCCGCATCCCATCACTCCGCATTTTTCACAACGCAAATGCAATTACTCCGCGATACCATTACCCGCAAACTTTCACTCCGCATATGACTTTACCACGCATGCCTTTACAACGCAAATGCATGCGTGGTGAAATCATAAACTGTGTAAAAGTGCTTTACCTTATTATATATATATATATATATATATATATATATATATATATATATATATATATATATATATATATATATATATATTATCTACTGGCGGTCGCCAGTAGATAGTTATAGTTAGGACCTATTTTCCATAGGAAATTCACAACATTCTATTTGAAATAACTTTGGCGCCGATTGACAAATCTTCGCGAAATTCTCAAAACTCGTGGGGCGCTCCGGTCCGCTCCTATCATGAAACTTTCGGGGTGATTCGGCAAGCGGGGGCCGAGAAAAAAGGGGGGTCCCAAAACGTGTTTTCTCCATGTTAATTCCCATAGGAAATTTTAGACACGGCTACAGCCCGAACTGCTGAACGGAATTACACTAAATTTGGCAAAAAGGTAGCGCTTGGTTCAGAAAGTGACCTTTTTTTTAAATGGTGTAAATCCGGTCAGTAGTTGCGGAGAAATTAAAAAAATAAGAGTCAAAAAATCAATTTCCCATAGGAAACTTTAGACACGGCTACAGCCCGAACTGCTGAACGGAATTACACCAAATTTGGCAAAGAGGTAGTTCTTGGTTCAGAAAGAACCCTTTTTGTTAAATGGTGTAAATCCGTTCAGTAGTTGCTGAGAAAATCAAAAGTAAATCCACATATATATCTATGGCCGCGGAGGGTCCGCGCACCCTGAACGCACCTTCCCGATCACGAGCTGTATGCTAATTGGCTGTCAACACTCCAAACCAGGAAGTGTTGGCAGCCATCTTGTTCCTCGGTAGAACCGAGGCACAAGAAAACAGGAAAAAAAACGTGCAAAATGCAAAAAGGGAGCAGGGTAGAAACACCCTGCTTAGGGGGTCCCACAAGGACCCCCAGGGCCAAAAAAAGCATTTTTTTAAATCGTCGGGATGCGCTTAGGATGCGCGGATCCCGCCGAAAAAAAAAAAAAACGAAGCGCGGTCTCCCGCGCTTCGATGGGATTTGGCCCCCGGGTGGGCCAAGTCCCGGGGGCATGCGGGGGTTAATAAAAATGTGTGGGGGAACTCTAAGGCCCCCTAAGCCCCGGGGACCGCCACCCCCGGGGCTTCTTTTTTATAATTAAATTACCTGTGTGGGGGGCTCGAGCCCCCACACGCCCGAGATCATCACCTCCCGGGGCTGTGCAATTGTTGGGAGGGGGCCGCGTGGCCCCCTCCTGGAGCATGTGGTGGCCCTGGGGACCGCCACCCCCAGAGGCCAGCTCCTGCAGTGTCCCGGGGTGCCTACCCCGGGACACTGCTGTTTACAATGGCAGGACGGGAACCGCGCGGCTCCCGTCCTGTCATTGCAAACTTGCTGCTTCATTGAAGCGAGAGCAGGAAACCTGCTCTCGCTTCAATGAAGCAAAGCAGATTGCTTTCCATAAGGGAGCTGCATGTCAGCAGCTCCCCTTATGGAAAAGCAATGCCGGCTCCCGCAGGACGCGGGGAGCCGGTGGGACCATGGGGGAATTGGGGGATGGGGTCCCCGGGGCCATTAGTGGCCCGGGAGGGGGGCCACGCAGCCCCCCTCCCCGAGAAGAAAATTAAAAAAAAAAATTTAAAACGTAAAGGCCGGCCCCGGGGGATGGGGTCCCCGGGGCCTTAAATGGCCTGAGGAGGGGGGCCACGCAGCCCCCCTCCAAATATATATATATTTTTTAAAAGAGGGCATGCCCCGGGGGATGGGGTCCCCGGGGCAAATAGAGGCCCAGGGAAGGGGGGCCACGTGGCCCCATTCCCGTTTAAAAAAAAAAAATCCTCAGGCCCTGGGGGATGCGGTTCCCGGGGCCAAAAGTGGCCGAGGAAAGGGGGGCCATGCAGCCCCCCTCCTATAAAAAAAAAAGGAAAGAAAAAAAAAAAGACCGGCATCGTGCCGGAGGCCCGCCCCTCCCTGCAGCAGTCTGCAAACGCGCCCCCTGGCGTGTTGTAAGAAGGGAAGTAATTCCCCTTGAATACTGGGGGTCCCTGGGGGCCAACTAGCCCACCAGGAACCTCCAGTATGCGCCAGGAGCTGCGTTGCAGAGAGGTGTTCAGAGGCCACACCCCTTTTTACACCTCTCTGCATCGCAGCTCTGTGGCGCTTTTTGGAGGTACATGGTGGGCTAGTTGGACTCCAGGGACCCTCAGGATTCAAGGGGACTTAATCCCCCAACTTAAAACGCGCCACGGGGCGCGTTTGCACAGTGGTGAAGGGAGGGGCGGGGCTTCAGGTGACATGTGTGCAAACAGGCCCCATGGCGCGTTTTAAGATGGGGAATTAAATCCCCTTCAATCCTGAGGGTCCCTGGGGGCCAACTAGCCCACCAGGTACGTCCAGAAAGTGCCACAGAGCTGCGTTGCAGAGAGGTGTAAAAGGGGCATGGCCTCTGAACACCTCTCTGCAACGCAGCTCCCTGGCGCATACTGGAGGTACAGGGTGGGCTAGTTGGACCCCAGGGACCCTCATGATTCAAGGGGACTTAATCCCCCAACTTAAAAGCACCACGGGGCGTGTTTGCACAGTGGTGAAGGGAGGGGGCGGGGCACGTTATAGTTAGAAATTAGCATTTAAAAAACCTTTGAAATTCACTTAAAAAACCATAGGTTTCAGGCACGTTATAGTTAGAAATTAGCATTTAAAAAACCTTTGAAATTCACTGAAAAAACCATAAGTTTTAGGGACAGTTATAGTTAGTTGGACATTGCACTCGTACAAAACCCGTGAAATTCCCCCGTTATAGTTAGTTCAGCTAACTATAACTCGCGCCCCCGCAATGCACTGCTGATGATGTCACATATTACATCACTCATGACATGGTCAGTGACATCACTGATGACATCACTGATGACATCTCAAATGACATCACTGATGACATCACTGATGACATCATCCATGTGATAATTTCATGCATCTTCTCACACCCTAATATAACTTTTGATACACCCACTGTAAATTACAGACTGCCATTGTCAAAACCATAGACACTCCAACACCAATTACTATATACACACTCACTGATTCTTAGGTCTACACACACACATCTACTCACTCACCCGTACAGTCACTCATACTTATAGTCACTCAGTACAGGACTATTATATGCACTCATACACCTATATAAACACTCACACACCGCCACTCATCCATAGAGGTACTCACACACCTAGTCAGTCATGCAAAATATTAAGCACACACCCATTTACTCACCTATACAGTTATACACACACCAGCTCACTTACTCATACAAATACTAGCACATTCTTACGCTCTTATACAATCTCTGATACAAGCCCACACTCATCCATACAGTCACTCTCACAATCACACACTCTCAAGCTTATAGCTATTTATATACTCCAACACACATATATACTGCCTTTCACATATGTAGTTACTCACACAAGTACCACTGGGACATACATTCACTCACTAACACACTCTTACACACACTTACCCACCCATACAGTCTATCACAGATGCACTCTTGAAACCATCCACACAGTGAATCACCCACTCACACATCTATGCACAGAGTCGCACACACCCCACCCACACAAACACTCAGGCACCCATACAGATACTCAGACAACCAATCAATAACTCATATAGACACTCGTGTAGCTATTCACAAACCCATGCAGCCACTTACACAGCAACAGACAGACAGATACAGACATTCACCCAGTTTAGTCACTAACCCATGCATTCAGTAAGATACGTTTAATCACTCACTTATAGAGTTAGTCACGCACCTACTAAATCATCCATTCAGACACTTATACACCCACTCATTCTTCAATACGCCTTTACCTATATATATTAAAAATATTTAAACTTTACAGAAACACACAGTCACTGGATGATGTCATCAGTGATGTCATCAGTGATGTCACTGACCATGTCATGAGTGATGTAATATGTGACGTCATCAGCAGTGCATTGCGGGGCGCGAGTTATAGTTAGCTGAACTAACTATAACGGGGGAATTTCTATGGTTTTGTACGAGTGAAATGTCCAACTAACTATAACTGTCCCTAAAACCTATGGTTTTTTCAGTGAATATATATATATATATACATATATAACCCTAAACCCACCCTGAACCCCAAAAATACCCCAGCACCCCAAAACCTAAACCCACCCTGATCCCTAAAATTACCCCTGCAGCCCAAAACCTCAACGCACCCTGAACCCTAAAATTACCCCCTACACCCCAAAACCCTAACCTACCCTGACCCCTAAAAATACCCCAGTACCCCAAAACCTAAACGCACCCTGAACCCCAAAAATACCCCAGCACCCCAAAACCTTAAACACACCCTGAACCCTAAAAATACCCCCTACACCCCAAAACCCTAACCCATCCTGACCCTTAAAATTACCCCTGTACCCCAAAACCTAAACGCACCCTGAACCCCAAAATTACCCCTGCACCCCAAATCCTTAAACGCACCCTGAACCCTAAAAATACCCCCTACACCCCAAAACCCTAACCCACCCTGACCCCTAAAATTACCCCAGTACCCCAAAACCTAAACACACCCTGAACCCCAAAAATACCCCAGCACCCCAAAACCTTAAACGCACCCTGAACCCTAAAAATACCCCTACACCCCTACACCCTAACCCACCCTGACCCTTAAAATTACCCCAGCACCCCAAAACCTAAACGCACCCTTAACCCTAAAAATACCCCCAGCACCCCAAAACCTAAACGCACCCTGAACCCTAAAAATACCCCATCACCCCAAAACCTAAACGCACCCTGAACCCTAAAAATACCCCAGCACCCCAAAACCTAAACGCACCCTGAACCCTAAAAATATCCCAAAACCTAAACGCACCCTGAACCCTAAAAATATCCCAGCACCCCTAAACCGAAACGCACCCTGAACCCTAAAAATACCCCAGGACCCCAAAACCTAAACTCACCCTGAACCCTAAAAATACCCCCTGCACCCCAAAAACCTAACTCACCCTGACCCCTTAAAATACCCCAGCACCCCTAAACCTAAACGCACCCTGAAGCCTAAAAATACTCCATGCACCCCAAAACCCTAACCCACCCTGACCCCTAAAAATACCGCAGCACCCTAAAACACAAAAATACACTTTACACTATAATTTCCCCAGAACCCCAAAACATATACCCCTATACCCATACTTACCTTATACTTACATATAAAAAAACATATGCTTTTTCTATTCATGCATTTATCACGAATTTCGTTGTAAATGTATGCGTGGTAAAAGCATATGAAATCTAATGCCATGCGTTGTAATGGCATTGCGGAGTCATGGTAGATGTGTTATAATAGTATGCAGGGTGATGGTATGCGGGGTGAAAGATTCGTGGTAATGGGTGTTTACCGTGCTGCACTGTGCAGCACACATACAAAAGTGGGAAAAGCTTTCCGTCCTGTCTAGGCATAGTATTTTGTACAAGAAGGGTACCCTTCCTGCACAAAACCTATGCTAGACTCATGCACACACTCTAGCGCTATGTCGCTAAGGTGTGTGCATGGCGCACGGCCGCTGAAATCAGAGCTGGCGCAGGGGAAAGGGGAGGAGAGAGCCATATCTCTGAAGATATGGCGCTCTCCTGCTCCCTCCCTGTCATGCAAAGCAGTGCATCCTCGCGGGGGGCTGCGTTGCTTGACTTTTTTGTAAATCTTCCCCTGAGTCTGGATAGAAGTGCACTAACAGATCTTTAAGGGCAGTGGGGCTTATTTACAAGCCCATTGCGCCGCCAGTGCGTCACTTTATAAATAGGAAAAAGTGACACACCTGCGGCACAAGGGACTTGTAAATAAGCCCTAAAGCGTGCATACACACTAACAGAGCTGTGCCTGGATAGAGGCGCAGTAGAAAAGCTCTTACGAGGAAAAGGTGCCCATGACCTGGCAGAGCTATGTCACGGAAGGAGTGTACAAGAGGAACTACATCGGTGTGCACTACAACAGTTCTTTTAGGAAGAGGTCTATTGGAACTGGTAGATGGTTTGTAAATATTTTATTGCACTGGAGGTGCTTTGTTAGGGTACAGGTGCACAACTAGACTTCTGCAAGAGGGAGGGGCAAAAGCACTGTCAGAGATGTGACAGAGAAGGGCTGCACATGCTCTAGCACAGGGGCAGCTCCTCTGTTTAAGCAGAAGAGCGTCGCCCCACTGATTAAAATGCCCCAGAATTGAAAAATAAAACGGTAATAAAATTGGCTTATTTCCATTTTATTTTTCAATATAACCCGTCCTGACGGGGCGGGCCGCTGCTGAGTGACAGCAGCAGGGAGGAGGGTGGGCTGCCTCGGCACTTTTCAAAGTGTGCATATCTTTTTGGCCAGCTGTCTTGCTCCGACCAGCCAGGCATGTGCACTTTGAAACCTCTAACCCTGGGTTAGAGTGAGTGCAGGGCTCCAGTGTTCTTGGGAGTGGCGAGTAAGGCCGCTCCCTCCAATCAGGGTGCTGCCCTCACAGCATGAAAGCAGCGCCAGGATTGGGTAAGGCACTTCTCAAGGGCTCGTGCTGCAGGAGGAAGGCATGCAGTGAAGAAAGGGTCAAAGTCGGACGTGTCCCAGGTAAGTGTTTTTTATTTTTTATTTTTACCCACCACCCATTTGCCCGCCTCACCACTCCCCACAGATGCCAGCCGCCACTGAAAAGTGCGTCATGAAATGGGAGCACTGGCTGAACAATGTTTGACTAGAGACACACTAAAAACCCCTACCAGATCAGAAGTGCACAAGTAGAGCTCTAACAGAGCTGTTTCATGGAAGGTGTGCAGGGTCATATCCTTAATGTCTAATAATGAATACTCCACATTTTTCACTGATTTATAGAGATTAAAATTACTGGAACATACTAATGAACTTGGAGAGTTCTACACCTGCAGCAGGATGAAGGAATCATCAGTCAGTCTACTTTCTTAGCCTCAGGCCTAAACAGCTTCCGATATATTCAGCTGACTTTTTGATTCTCTTCAGTCGCAGTGTTTGTAATGACAACTATGAATGAAGGCAGCACAGATTAGCTTAGTGTCACAAGATTATGATTTTATAATACATTGGATTCTGTAATCCCTGTATAAATGGCAGTCACTAATTTATTTATAATGGGCGACTTGTGACGCACAAAGTCGCCAATTATAAAGAAAAAAACGTCCGAACTCGACAATTACAAGTTATTACAGTCGAGTTCTGACATCACAATTCACAATGCCTGCTGCCAGAGCCTGCAGCCGAGGTGAAAGGCAGGTCAGGTAAGGTCACAGAGCATAATTTAAGCAGCTGTTTAAAGCAACAAAGGGAAAGTTGCTTTTCTTTCTTCTGCTCTATTTTAATAGTTTACCATGACAAGCAGAGATAATATGTTTTTTTTGCACTCCTTTGATATAGAAAAGCTAGAATATTTCTGCACTTTTCTACAGGTTCTAAGCTACTGCAGCTTTTTTATTTTTAAACTGACTTGTATTGAACCGTTTCAAATATCTGTTTGCGACAAATATTTGACATGTTATTGATTTGTTTAATTTTGTACTGGAGTTTTTTATTTTTATTCATGTTTGTAAACATGCTCTCTCTTTCATATCAGAGAGCTGTGCACTAAAGTTTTAAGTGGTTTGTGGGAAAGGTGATGGTGTGACCATGTGTTATGTGGGATAAAGTACACTTTGGCCTACATGATAAGGATATTGCAAGTCACTTTGGAGTTCCATAACCTTATAAAGGCCTCGTTCCTCTATATGGTTATGGAACTCCTTAGTGACTTGCAATATCCTTCTAATGTAGGGCAGGGGGTGCTTTATCCTTATATCCTAAAATAAAAAAAACTCCAGTAATGTGATTTAAGGCCCTAACTACTTACACAATGTTGCCCAATCCTAGGCCATGCCACATATCTCCAGCACAGGTGTTCGAAATCGGCTTCAGAGGTTTCTCAAACTGTCAGATGAGCACTGCAAGCCCAGGTCATGTCCAAAAAAGATTCACAAATGTTCTAAGCTGAGAGAACACTGGACCTCCAAATTTTAAATACGAGTCATTGACATAACCCAGACAGTACCATTCTCCCTGCACCATTCACCACTCATCCGCTTCCAAGTCCCTCGTAAGACCTTATCATTTATTCCACTGTTCCCCCTCTCAATCACTGACCTCATTCAATCTACCCAAACTTTCTTTCACTCGCCCTCCAAACATTCTCCCTTGAAGATCCTTCCCTTGCTCGTCGCATCACGCGCACCGCCATCAGTTGCCTGTGCACTCTTCCCCCCCGAGGGGTGGATATGAACTTTGTCAGCCAAGACAATAACGTCCCCAAAGCATTCCCCCTTTTCCCCACCAAAATACCTCATGATGGCTGCTCTTCAAGCCCAGGTTCCTTCCATAGACCTGTTGATCTGCGTACTTTGTTGCCCAGTGTACAAATGAATGTCCCACGATACAGGTAAACGTCTTGGTTCCCAGCCCGCTCACACACGCTGCAGTAGAAGAAAGAGACAATTAGCTCAACAAACATCCCCCTCTCCCCCCCCAAGCCCTCCCTCAGAACAAACCGAACTATTTCCTCACATAACGCTCACAGCACCGAGACTTCCATCTGCCAATCTGTCGAATCCTGCCCCAAGACCAACCCAAGCATGCAGCTGCCGTCGCCGCCCCAATCCGGAAGGAATGCGTGCCAAAATTAGCGGGGTCTCTTCCTAACCTGTGCAACACTATGCGCAACACTGCCAACAGCTGAAAAGCGGTGACTTTGCTACCCTCCGCATGCCAAAATACTCCTGATAAGAATCTTCCAGACAGTGACAAAAATGCACGCCATTCCCGGACTGGCGAAACTTCAAACGGGTCGTAACAACACTGAGGCAAAACCCCCAACAACTCCTGCAACAATTCAAAAGTCATAGCCTTCCGTAACACCGCTCTCCACCCTCCCTGTTCCCTACCCCACCCCTTAAAAATGTTTCCCAAAATCTCATCCTTGGCAGGGTCGAAACCCAAATACAGCTTACCATAGAGTGAAATTCCAGCCAACTTGCCTGCAATACTAGTATGAGACAAACCTTTATCAATGCAGGATAAAACAAAACTCCAAACTCCCTGTTCAGTAACCTGTCTCTCAAGGCGCATCAGTTCCAAAGAATGGCCCAAAAACTCCCTAAATTCACTCCAAGCCAGCCTGTAACTTCTCCTGGTGGATTCAGACAACAACTTCTCGACCAGTCCAACAACCCTCACTTCCCCCAGGCCCAGGCATCCACTAGCTGTTCCCTAATGCACGCCTCCAGGTCGATGTTCTGCCATTTGGTATGTTGGGCCTCCCTGGGGGCCGCAGTCCCCCCTTCACCCCCAATTTTGGCCTTCACTCCGTGTGCAGGGCCCTTTGTCATGTCTCCCTCCCCCTTGTTTCCATCTACTTGGGGCCTAAATGTGCCCCACTTGCTCATTTTTATGACTGGGCCCGTGGGCCCCACAGACTGTATTGCTGGCCTCCCAGGGTGTGGCCCTACGGAATGGTCCATCGCCCTTCCTCACCTGGGAGGTCCTGAAGCTGGAGCTTGTGCTCCCGCAGGGCACACAAACGCATGGCCTCCGCTTCATCCTGCCCCTCCTCTCTGTTCTGGGCATCATGTGGGTGCTCCGCGGGAGGCTGGAGGTGAGCCTGGAGGCTCTTCCTTCTCCCCCCAGGCATCACGTTCTTCGGAGCACGCTTCATGCTCCTGCCCCACCCCCCTAAGATCTTATCCAACGGCACTGGCTCATTAAGGCAAGCTGCTGTCACGACCCAGCCCGCTGCTGCGCGCATGGGGCGCAACAGCCCCACCCAGGCCTGGTCCAATACCCCAGGCCTGAGGAGGTCTGCCCTACCTGCAGCTCCGAGAGTGACCAGCGAGCCTGGACTGCCTCCGCATCTGGCACCGCCATCTGCCTCCTGCAATTGCTACTGTAGGGTAGGCCTCTCACCGCTGTCTGCCCGCTCCAGTGGTGTTCAGGTGTCAGAAAGAGGCCGGATACTCCTCTCCTGACACCTTTATACCCTATCTAAAACACACCCCATCCCCCTAATTTGGCCTATCCCCCACCCTGTCCCATTGGCCCTGCACGAAGAACCCCGGGGGAAGACTGGTCTGCGACCTTCACTTCTCCCGGGGGCCGACAGTCCAGCTTGAGACAGCTTCCAACCCCCTTCACCATCTGCCACGATCCTGCACGGGAAAAGACGCTGCGAAGGACCTGCTGCTCTCCCCATGCCCCAGTCAAGACTGCAGTCGGCACGGGAGAACCAAAACGGCAGGGAGCGGGGACACTGTATTGCAGCAGGTCACATGCTGCGGCCTTGGGTGCGGTCGCTGACGTCACCACCTTACAGCCAGTGAGCCAGGGCCAGAGGAGGAGAGAAGGGGCAAGGCTGACTTACAGCTGAGAAGCGGCTGCCCTGCAGAGGCCTGAGGGCCGCTCTACTGCTTGCGGACCCCGGGGAGTGCTGCACTGTTGTTCTGGCCCACGGAGACGTTGAGCGATGGGGCCAACTCTGCTCCAGGGTCGGGACTGCTTCTTTATGCCTTGCTGGGCCTTAGCCACGTGCAGGGCCCTTGAGGGACTTGGGCTGGCCCTAGGGGGGTTTTATTTGTTTCTGAGACTGTGGAGGGAGTGGCATCCCCCACGGGAATGCCGATGTTTGTGGGCTAGAGTAGGTCACCCCACCCTTGGATTTGCGGCCTGCTTGCTGTGGAGATGGGACTGCAGCCGAGGGGCCACCATCCTTCCTTCCTCCCTGCTTCGTGGGGTGTCTCCTCTGTTGCTGCCCTGGGACTGGGGCAACAATGTGTTTTCCCTTGCTGCCCTACCCTCCGCCACCCTCTGAGGCAGTCGCTGGGGCTTTACAACACCTCAGGGGTCCTAACATGCTCCTGCCTTGCTCTGGTCCACACAGTGGGGTGACTGGGGCCTTGTGGACTCACCCAGTGAAGGGGCCCCTCTCTAGACCTGGTTGCATGGGGGCCCCTTGGGTTGTGGTGCCCCTGGCCCCAAAACTTCTATACCACTCTGGAGCCCACTCCCTAGCGGTGGGGCCTTGTCTCACCCGGCCTGACAGCCTAGGCAACTGGTCCGGTTAGGAGCTGCCCTGCTCCTGGAGGCAACCTGGCTGCTCGTACTGCTGAAGGGCAAGCGGGCCAGAAGGAGACCCCCCTGCACCTCATCCCATATGTGGCAAATCCCAACAAACTCCGCCACCTGCCACACCCTGGCTTCTTGTGCTGCCTAGCAGTAGGCGGGCCAGGTGAAAGTTTCCTCTTCTCAACGGCCTACTGAACTTGGTTCCCTAATACCCACCATGAGAAGGACAGAGCCCCACCACCTGCCCTGGCCCAGACCAAAATGGACCGCTTCACTACAGTGCTGATGGGGCCCAGGGGTTCTGGGGGGTCTTCTGGGGTGGCAAACTCTCTGGGACACGCCTGGCCCAATCTGGCCACCATCCTTAAGGCCATACAAGACTCAAAAAGAGCCCTGGAAAACAGGGTGGGTGAAGTCCAGATGGATGTGGCGCTCCTTCATCAAGATCTCCAAAATGTTATCACCCGAGTCAACGAGGCCGAGCTCTAGGTGTCCTCGGTGGAGAACGATGTTTCCATTCTGAAATGGAAAGTAGGCGGACTTCTGACCTCGGTGGCTGTCCTGAAGGAGCGGGCTGAGGATGCAGAGAACCGCTCCCGCTGCAATAACCTGCAGATAGTGGGATTCTCAGAGGGCTCTGAGATGCCTGATGTGGCCAAATTCTTGAAGGACTGGTTTCACTCATGGGTCCCGAGTCAGCCCTCTTGCCTTGGTTTGTAGTGGAATGGGCCCATAGATCCCTGTTTCAGCGCCCCTCACCTGGGACCCCGGCGTGCCCCTAAATTGCCAGGATCCTCAATTTTTGGGACAGGGATGCAATCCTCAGAGAGGCCCATGGGCAGTCCGAACTTTGTTTTCTGAATGTGTGCAATATACTGTTTCTTGGCTATACCAGGGCTGTCCAGCAGCCCTGCTGTTCCATCACAGAGGTCAAGCAAAAACTCTGGACATTAAATCCCCAATATATGCTCCTCTTCTTGGCAAAACTCAAAGACCTCTTCGAATCTAAGTCATTCTTTTTTGAGTCCCCCGAGCAGACCTGGGAGTGGGTTGAGGAGAGAAGAGACCCACGCCCCCCTTTGGACCGGCCGAGCTCCAGCGTTGGGCCACACCGCGGCACCACCAATCGCCGCCTGAGGCCTCAAAAGAAGCAGAAGACCTGTTCCTATAAACCCCGTAGCTGCGATGATGGTCGGAGAGGTTCTTCCAGCGTAAACTTTGAGCCCTCCCCACTCAGGACAGTGGGGACTGAAGGATGACTGAGTAAGGTCTCATCAACAAGGATCCCCAAGGGAGAGACTCCCCAGCTTGACCCTGCCTAGTCCTGTTTCCACTGTGCTGGCAAAAAAGAGTTGGTGGATGTGTCCCACTGAGACTAATCCTACTCCTTGGTAACTGTATGTCGCACTTACACTGACCTTCTCCAGTGCAGTGTCCTACTTGAAGGGGGTCTACCTGGCTTCCTGCGCTCAATAAATGTCTCCCTCTTTCCTTTCTATTTTCTTTTTTGTTTTTCTACCTCCATTGAGGTCCAGTTTGGACGACAGATGCTTCAGGGGTGGAAATATGGGAAGGCTTAAGTTGGGGGCAATACTGTAAATGGTTTTTTGTATTGGTTTTTGTTTTGCTTATGTTACATCCACTGCCTTTTTCAGCGCCTGCACTACACCTCATACATGACCCACACAGCACCACCCCCAACAAGGCTATGCTACCCACTCTCCGAGCTGGGTTTTACCTCGGTACCGTCCTGCATTACCACCAATATCTGCCATGCCCTCACTTAAATTGAAGTCCTGGAATGTAAATGGCCTCCAAGACCACATTAAACGTACTGCAGTCCTGCGGTTTGCCAAACGCTTCCAGCCTGAGGTTCTCATGCTTCAGGAGACTCACTTGCTGGGAAACCAATGTCCCTTCCTTCGTAGATATGGGTATGATAGAGTGTTTCATGCGGGGTACAGTTGGGGCTCCCAAGGAGTGGCCATCCTGTTACATAGAGGATTTCCTTTGACAGTTTCCAACTCACACGTAGGCCCTCAAGGGCAATACGTGGGGGTGGAAGGCCTCCTCAAAGGTTGCCACTATGACTTCCTCTCGATCTATCTGCTCATCCAAACCCATGCGGAGATGCTCTTCTCACTGATCACCTTGCTTGCAAGCTGGCCAATGGGCGTCTCCATCCTTGGTCGCGACTTTGATACAGTGCCCAACCCTGACTTGGATGCCTCTGGTCCCCTTACCCTGGGGCGCATCTCCTGCGCACACCATCTCTTCACCTGGATGGACGCGTTGGGGCTCTATGACTTATGGAGAGTTTGGCACCCTTGAGAACAGATACATCCCCACACCTCAGCAGAGCATAAAACTGAATCTCAAGTTGATCTTTTCTTGCTGCTGGCCACAGATGTATGCCAGGTGGACTATGTGGCCATCCTCCCGAGGGGAATATCAGACTATGCCTCCATTACTATGACATTTGGCACCGCTGACTGGACCCAGAGGCCCATCTGGTGTCTTAACGCCTGGTACCTCACTCACCCCCAATCTGAAGCTTCCTTAGCCCCCGAGTTCCAAGCCTATTTTGAAGCCAGCCCAGGATCATTTGATTCAGTGGCCACCCTGTGGGAGGCTGGTAAAGTGGTAATCCGTGGTGTGGCAAAGGGGCTTCTGCGTAGGGGCAAAAGGGAGAAAGTAGCACAAATTACGACCCTCGATACCCAGGTTCCCATGCTGGAGCACCAGGCCCCTGGCCACCGTACCCCTAATTACACGCGTTGGCTCTCTGCGGCCAGGTACCAACTGCCGCAACGCGCCCTTGATGACAACCATCAGTGCTGGCGGGCAAGAATGTGTAAACGTTATGAGCACGGCAAAAATCAGGGAAGCTTCTCTACTGGCTCGCCACCCATGATACCGTCTCCTGCATCGTTCCCCAACTGATGGATGTGGACAGTCAGCGCCTGTCCTAAACCTCTGATATCCTGCAGACTTTTGCGGCCTTATACCAGGACCTCTAGGGCCGCAGACCTCATCCCTCCCGGGAATTAGAACACCTACTATTATGTGCCCATGAGTTGGACCAGCCCATCACTAAAGACAAGATTATCTCTGCCCTATCTGATATGCCGTCCAGTAAGACACCTGGCCCCGACGGCTTTCCCGTCGAGTACTACAGGTGGTTCAGCAGTGAGTTGACCTCATTCCTGCTCAAGCTTTATACTGAAGAGGCTAAGCAGGGTGCATTCCCTCCTGGACTGGACCTCACTTCAATAGTAGTTATCCCTAAACTGGGACACCCTCACAAGGGGCCCGATTCACAAAATTAATCCGAGACAAAATCCTAACTTTACGACTTTCGGTATTCACAAAAGGCATTTAGTAGTAGTAAAGTTAGGATTTTGTCTTAAGTTTGTCTTAAGTTTTAGTCTTAAGTTAAACTTAAGTTAAACTTAAGTTAGGATTTTGTCTTAAGACCAAAACTTAAGACAAACTTAAGACAAAATCCTAAATTAAACTTAAGTTAAACTTAAGTTAGGATTTTGTCTTAAGACCAAAATTTAAGACAAAATCCTAACTTTACTACTACTAAATGCCCTTTGTGAATACCGAAAGTCGTAAAGTTAGGATTTTGTCTCAGATTACTTTTGTGAATCGGGCCCAAGAAGTGCTCCTTGGACATACCTATTTCCTTAATCAACACCAAAATTAAGCATTACATTAAAATCCTGGCCAATCGGCTGCAACCCGCTTTACTGAGCTTAATTCACCACAACCAATGTGGCTTTGTGCCCAGGCGCAGCACGAGACACTGCATCAGAAGGGTTCAGGCGGCACTCTCTAGGTTGGGTGCATCCCATCCCCCAGTGGCGCTATTTCTTTTAGACTTCGAAAAGGCATTCGACACAGTGGACTGGTCCTTTCTCGAAGCTGTCCTCAAACGCTCCAGTCTAGGGAAGTACATGAGGTTCCTATTAGTGTGCCCTTTACCACCAGCCCCTTGCACAGATCCGGGTCAATGGTTCCTTTCCCTATTCGAGGGGCTGTCCCCTGTCTCCATTACTATTCACCCTCACGATTGCATGCTTGGCGTGGCTCATCCGCTGCGATACCAAATGCAATGGGTGGTCATGGGATGGAGGGCCAGCAGAGAAGATTGCTTTCTATGTGGTTCACGTTCTACTGTTTTTGGCTGACCCCCTGACTTCGTGGCCCAGATGTCTTGAAATACTCACATTATTTGGCGAGGCCTCCAGGTGAAAGCATCCAAATCTCTACTGGTCCCGATCCGAGGTGACACCAGTGCCCACTCGTGGCAGTCCGATATCCTGGTGAGGTGTCTCTCCTTCGAGTACCTGGGGTTTCACATCTCCCTGCTCCCTGACCTCACAAGACACTTCAACTTGACCCCATAAGTGTCCAAAATGAAAAGCAACATTCAGAAGTGGTCACAGCGTCCCCTGCGTGTGATGCGCCATATCGCCCTCTTCAAAATTATGATTCTTCCTCACTTTCTATACATACTCCAGCACTGTCCACTCCCACTTCCCCCACACTGGTTTCACGCGCTCATCTCCTCTCTCCACTCCTTTCTTTGGTCGTGCGGTCGCTCCCAAATTGCATTTCCCAGTGGTCGACAATCTCAGAATAATGGTGGGCTGGGGATGGTGGACCTCCACTTTTATTATCTGGCCTCCCAACTAATTGTTGTTAACGATTGGCTCAGCGGTGGGTGGCATGATCCAACATATTGTGGACAGTGTTCTTCTCTGGGATTTGACCACATTTTAAATTTATGTACAGTGCTCCAGTACCTTACAGCCTGCCTGACATGACTTGTGTGATCTTCCATTGCTGGAGATCCACCATGTGATTCCTAGGCTGGAATGGTAAATTGACGGGGATGACCCCCACTCCCCTATGGAGGAGATGCTGGCTCCATCACTCAGCCAGCTTGGAGGGCTTCCACAAATGGGATATGATCTGCATCACAGTCCTTGGGGGATATCTGGGCGGGGAAACACATTTTGCCCTTTCAAGACCTACAGGATCATTACATTCTTAATCGAAAGCAATTCCATAAGTATCTGCAACTACGCCACGCACTCTTAGCTAACATCCCACCTGACACTGAGGTTCTGGAATTTAGTCTCCTGGAGGCCAAGCTGCTGATGGGTTGCATTGGTAAAAGCTCAGCCTCCCAACTTTATCAATCGCTCGTTGCGAACGCCCAACATGGTTTTGACACACTTCGACTCCGCTTGGAGGGCTGGGTTGGTGAGCTCGATGAGGTAGACTGGAGGAAGGCCAGGCTGGCTCTGCGCACATTGGCTATCTCTACACGCCTCTGGCTGATTCAATTAAATTACCTGCACACAACGTACTTCACCCTGATACGCTTGAACCGTGCCGGCAGGATACCTCAAGCAGCCTGCTTCTGCTGTTCCATGCTCCAGCTGATTTTTACCACGTAGTCTGGGCCTGTTTGGTTATCTCCGCACATTGGCAGCGAATACGCAATTAACTTTTGGAGGTCTTGGAGCGGGACCTTGGCCTGACCCCCAAGGTGGCCATGCTGAGCATGGTTAATGATGTTGGCGGCTCCCGGGCCGACTGTACACTTGTGGGTGTCGCCACATTGGTTGCTAAGCGGGACATCACCCGGAGATGAAACTCCCCCAGTGCCTCGCCCCTGGTGGAATGGAGAGCGGGATTAGACTGGTGCGCTCAACTCAAAAAGTCTATTTATATTACACGAGGCTGTCCACGGAAGCATGATAAGATATGGAGGATGTGGGTGGGCATACCATGATTTGGAGATGTGATTTGTCAAATGGTTGGTTACAATGTGAAATTGAAATGCCACTGTAACTGTACTTTACTTGGTGGATTTCAAAAAGTAATAACAATTTTTTATTTTTAAAAAAAACTTCATGGACCTCAGGCGCATTGTTGAAGACTGTGGCTTTGATTTTCATGATATTGACATTTTGCATCTGTCTTACAACTTGCTAGGGCACTGTTGTTGGGTCCTCTAGTGACTAGTAACATATAGTGACGATTACCCCATGCTTGTAGTGTACACCTCAGCAATCCATGAGACTCTGGCTGTCAGAAGTCACTGCAACTTCAGCTTGCTTTCAGCTGGGTCTCTGTTCCAAACACTTTCTATAGTTCCTGATACTTAGCAATACCAGATTCTGGTGCGGCTTTGCTGGCCTTCCCATAAGCCAGCATGTATATGCATTCTAGCGCTTCCTTTGTTTTCACACAAAGAAGCCCGAGCAACCTGGATTCACTAGAGTGAATATCCATGGAGTGAAAATGGCAATGCGTGTCTTGGAGGGACATGCCTTTTTCCTTCTACTCCATTAGCCTCCTGCTCCCATAGCCATGAAAATTGCTTAGTGGCATGTTCCCAGAGGACACTTCTAGATTTCTCCTTGATTGATCCTGGTGCCCCAGCCTGGAGAAGGGAGGTAACCATGCGGAATGGGAAACAATCAGACCAACAATTTGTCTGAAGCATGTATAAAAAAGCAATACTGGGCGGGTGGCCTGCCTTGGCTCTCTAATTCATTAGAAGTTGCTTTTGGCTAAGCTTGTTAGTAAGCCTGTTCAATGCCTCTGTAGGAGCACCTCAACGGGCCCTGAGTAGGCAATATAGGAATAGCGGGGAAGGATGGAGATAAGTAGCAAACAACTCATATTTCCTTATGCAGAGCCCATTCACCGACTGTCTTACAAATGTCTTTAATTTGTTGATACCGTTGGTAATAGATGCCATACATTAAAGGTAGTATAACTTATGCAGAATTTAATATGTATCATTATACGATTTCCAGCAACATTTATACACTTATTTCCTCTATTATAACATATTAAACAAGATCTCTAACTTTAATTTTAAGAATAAGGCAAAATGTTTCCTCTGCAATTGCCTCTGGGGGATCAAGTCCTCACACTCGTTCTACCATTGAGAGTCCAAATTTGTACTTTAGGTTGTAATGGAAACACATGTTGCTGATTCCATTCTTGGCAAATCCTCTACCCAAGGGCTTTAATGGGGTGGGTCGTCTGGAAAGAGTTAATGGTAAATGTTATTTCTCACTAAAACACATTATTATTAATTGAACAAGAAAGGGTCCAACTGAAATAAAGTATAAAAACAGCACTTATGTACAGAGCCTTAGATTCTAACCATACTGTTATTTTCCACAGGTGCCAATAAACATGCTGTATGTTTTTCAAGGAGGCGGTTTTACAAAATAACCAAACTCCATGTTTTGGACAAAAAACATAATCGTCAAAAACGTGCATACTCAATTTCCAGTCCTTAGGCACACCTCTAATTAAACACTCCTTGACAAAGATAATAGGTCTGATATTTGTATTGTGTGCTCCCAAAGTCATACAACTGCATGCAAACATTTGACATGGATGTTATTCTTTAAAAAAAATATATATATATATATATATATTATCTACTGGCGGTCGCCAGTAGATAGTTATAGTTAGGACCTATTTTCCGTAGGAAATCCACAACATTCTATTTGAAATAACTTTGGCGCCGGTTGACGAATCTTCGCGAAATTTTCAAAACTTATGGCCCGCTCCGGTCCGCTCCTATCCTGAAAGTTTTGGGGTGATTCGTCAAGTGGGGGCCGACAAAAAAGGGGGGACCCAAAACGTGTTTTCCCCATGCAATTTTCCATAGGAACCTTTCATCGCAGCTACAGCCCGAACTACTGAACGGAATTACACCAAATTTGGCAAAAAGGTAGCCCTTGGTTCAGAGTCGTGCCTTTTGCTTAAATGGTGTAAATCCGTTCAGTAGTTCCTGAGAAATTTGAAAAAGAAAACACATATATATCTGGGCAGAGCCTAACCACACATGTCATCGTGAGATCTGATTGGCTGTCAGCACTTCATCCTGGAATTGCTGGCAGCCATCTTGGGACCAATATAAATGATAGTACCCCATTGAAATGCATTGTAGTGAATCGAAGATTTTGAGGGTTACCAAAAGGAGAACTATAAAGGGTGATAACAGACTTTAGTTACATTAGAATTCATTTGTTGATGGTACCATACTAATTTCAGGAATTGTGGTGTGTTCTAAGGTGATTTTACCCTGTGAAAAACCTTCTGCTGGGATATCATGAATCATGTTTGAGAGAAAACTATTTTCACATGCTTGTCCCATACAGTTTTGGAAGGTGGTCCAGAAGCTAAAATGAGAGCATATTTTCTGTAAATTCACATTATCTTTCTCAGTCATGTGAGAATGAAGTCTGACATTCTCAGTAAAACATGTACATCCAACAAGGGCAGAGACTGTCAGTTGATTCCTTTGTGTTCTACTGCAGCTTCCCAGAGTGTTCTAAAGAACAACTAGAGTGCTTACAGCCTTACTTATGACAAAAGTATGGCACACCTGAAGCCATCTTGATTGGAATAAACTGGTAACACTTAAAACATTTAATTTAAAAAGGAACAAAATGATGGGGTTCATTTTGTCATAGAAATTATGGTTAGTGCTGTAGAAAGAAAAATTAGGACATGTTTCAAGTGTGATCTCAAATATCTTCCTGTTATATTTCAACAGGAGCAGCCTGTCAGTTGATGCCTTTGTGTTCTACTGCAGCTTCCCAGAGTGTTCTAAAGAACAACTAGAGCGCTAACAGTCTTACTTATGACAAAATTATGGCACACCTGAAGCCATCTTGATTGGAATAAACTGGTAACTCTTAAAACATTTAATTTAAAAAGGAACAAAATGAGGGGTTCATTTTGTCATAGAAATTATGGTTAGTGCTGTAGAAAGAAAAATTAGGACATGTTTTAAGTGAGATCTCAAATATCTTCCTGTTATATTTCAACAGGAGCAGCCTGTCAGTTGATGCCTTTGTGTTCTACTGCAGCTTCCCAGAGTGTTCTAAAGAACAACTAGAGAGCTAACAGTCTTACTTATGACAAAAGTATGGCACACCTGAAGCCATCTTGATTGGAATAAACTGGTAACACTTAAAACATTTAATTTAAAAAGGAACAAAATGATGGGGTTCATTTTGTCATAGAAATTATGGTTAGTGCTGTAGAAAGAAAAATTAGGACATGTTTCAAGTGTGATCTCAGATATCTTCCTGTTATATTTCAACAGGAGCAGCCTGTCAGTTGATGCCTTTGTGTTCTACTGCAGCTTCCCAGAGTGTTCTAAAGAACAACTAGAGCGCTAACAGTCTTACTTATGACAAAATTATGGCACACCTAAAGCCATCTTTATTGGAATAAACTGGTAACTCTTAAAACATTTAATTTAAAAAGGAACAAAATGAGGGGGTTCATTTTGTCATAGAAATTATGGTTAGTGCTGTAGAAAGAAAAATTAGGACATGTTTTAAGTGAGATCTCAAATATCTTCCTGTTATATTTCAACAGGAGCAGCCTGTCAGTTGATGCCTTTGTGTTCTACTGCAGCTTCCCAGAGTGTTCTAAAGAACAACTAGAGCGCTAACAGTCTTACTTATGACAAAAGTATGGCACACCTGAAGCCATCTTGATTGGAATAAACTGGTAACACTTAAAACATTTAATTTAAAAAGGAACAAAATGAGGGGGTTCATTTTGCCATAGAATATATGGTTAGTGCTGCAGAAAGAAAAATTAGGACATGTTTCAAGTGTGATCTCAAATATCTTCCTGTTATATTTCAACAGGAGCAGCCTGTCAGTTGATGTCTTTGTGTTCTACTGCAGCTTCCCAGAGTGTTCTAAAGAACAACTAGAGCGCTAACAGTCATACTTATGACAAAATTATGGCACACCTGAAGCCATCTTGATTGGAATAAACTGGTAACTCTTAAAACATTTAATTTAAAAAGGAACAACATGAGGGGTTCATTTTGTCATAGAAATTATGGTTAGTGCTGTAGAAAGAAAAATTAGGACATGTTTTAAGTGAGATCTCAAATATCTTCCTGTTATATTTCAACAGGAGCAGCCTGTCAGTTGATGCCTTTGTGTTCTACTGCAACTTCCCAGAGTGTTCTAAAGAACAACTAGAGCGCTAACAGTCTTACTTATGACAAAAGTATGGCACACCTGAAGCCATCTTGATTGGAATAAACTGGTAACACTTAAAACATTTAATTTAAAAAGGAACAAAATGAGGGGGTTCATTTTGCCATAGAAATTATGGTTAGTGCTGCAGAAAGAAAATTTAGGGCATGTTTTAAGTGAGATCTCAAATCCTCTTCAATTTCATTAGAAAATTCTGACATGCAGACTGAAACAATCACTTTCAATACCAGCAGTAGACTTCCAGTTAACTCCCTGGTGAGCAGTAGCTTTACTACAGTGATCTAATGAACAACTAGAGTGCTAACATTCTGAATTTATGGCAAATGTGTGACACATCTGAATGCCTTCTTGATGGAATCAAAGTAAAAACTGAAAGCATTTCCTACTGAGGAGACTGCAGTAAATGACGAAATTAGGAAACTTCATAACAAATAAGTCTCCCAAGATGGCCACCAGAGAAAAAGAGCCCAAATGTAGCACAAATATCACCCAGATGTAGCCCACATATAGCCCAATGACAGAAGTGTGCAAAACACTTTTTATTTTTAGTTTTTCTGCAGTTTTATATAGTGCAAACTGGTCAGGTATTGGAGCGTTACATCTTACTTGGACCCCTTATTGCGTATTTTGCACGAAGTACATGAGATTGATCTTGCGAAACATTGAACTTTACGATTCTGTTAACCTGAAGTTGCTCTGAACCGGGCTTTGTAACACCCATTTTTACCTACTGGTTTTAATTAATTCTCACTGTATTGTATTAGGAAAGAGGATTTACTGTTTGTATGTACACTTTTATGATCTATGTTTCTAAATCAGATCAAATAAAGTTTAATGAATTCTATGGCAGGACGGTGGCGAGGATTATGCATATCTTTCCTCACTTTATTTGCATAGCAGTTCAAAGAAAACGTAACACAACAATCATTAAAATCATTAACAATCATTAAAAGGCAAAAACAACGTCGACGTCAAAATACTACAGCAAATTCGTGAACCTGATACACCAACTTGCCTGCCTCAAGACGGATGTCCGACCTCCTCCGGCGACCGACTGCGTGGCTGGCTGAGAGGCTCTCTTCCTTCCAACACCGCAGCCTGCTTAGCTGTGAAGACCGGGATCCCCCCCCCTTGTACTGTCTGGTCTGGTAAGGAGCGCCTCCTCCGATTCCAAGGAGCTCCGTGACCCGGAATGACCGATAGCATCCGTAGTGGCTGACTGAAGTGGCCCCCAATACTCCCGCTCCGGAGCCGGGGGACCAGAGGCGATCGTGACCCTCCTCGGTCTGCCTGGCTGAGTCTGGAACTCCTCTGATCATCAGGTGAGCTCTGTGGTCGACGAGGGACCGGTAGCCGCTGTGGAGTCTCCTGGGCATCTGCATCTCGTCCCGGCTGGTCTGTCCACGGGCGGCTGAGTGGGACTCACGCCCCGGGAGAGACTAGTAGTCACTGGGGGAAACCCGAGGGCGGCTATTGA
This sequence comes from Calotriton arnoldi, assembly GCA_963921515.1. Lineage (NCBI taxonomy): Eukaryota > Metazoa > Chordata > Amphibia > Caudata > Salamandridae > Calotriton > Calotriton arnoldi. The sequence continues at coordinate 451,012 of CAWUFW010003548.1, forward strand.
CTCATCGGGGCTGCGCTTCTCTCCTGACTAGTGCTTCCTGAGGCCGCTGAGCGGGATCCGCGCCGTGGATGCCCGGGAGTAGGTCGACTGGTACTGTGTCCTTCGCGCTTTTTTGCTCTTGTTTTTTTGGCTCCCTCCGGCTGCCCGCCTCCGACTGACCGGCTGACATCCTCCCCCTCCCGATCTGCAACTATCGGAGATGAGAGAATCGTAATCAGCCGATAATTCGTTGGGGGTTATTTTGAGCGCGCACTTTGGCTGGCTTGATCCATCAACCGCCTTGGCTGACCGGCGGATTACTTGATTAATTGCATCTGATTAGTAAGCTATCGCCTCGTTTCTTTCTTTAAAGGAGCGCCATCCATCTTGGCCGATAAATAGGATGTCCCCCACCCCTCTTCACCAAGTTTCACTACTACAAAATGGCAACTGTGTTCTTGTACCACAAACCAACTTAATCGCCCACAGCAATCATTAACAGCCTGATCTCCGGTCAAAGGGAAGCAGGACTAGCCCTCCCTATTTTTGACTCACACAATGATCTAACCCATATTGCACGGCAGGGCCCCCAAGGCCTTTAACCTCTACTTTATCTCTCATCTAGCTTTGATCACAAGATGCCGATCATCTTGTGTTTACTAAAATGGCCGTAAAAAAAAAAAAAAAAAAAAAATTGTACCGAAGGCTTCTTTTATTCAGACTGGCTACAGGACCTTGGAGCCACTTTACATGTTGTTTACTGTCTAGCTTAGAGCTCCCTCCTGTGGACATAATTTGAATCTAAAAGCTACCCTGTGATTCTGACCCCGGATGCAGGAACATTGAACTACTTTGAGCTAACCTGGGGATATATTTGCTGAGACTCCCACCCATCAGGGGCCACTCAGAGCCACGGCAGCGCCCATCATTGTCTGACTCCCCTAATACTCCAAAGCGGGGTGTAGAAAGGCACAGGAGTCCAGAACATAAGGGGAATTGCCCCCCTTACTCACCTCATAGAAACCTGGGCCACTACAGACAAAGCAACTGACAATAAATAATAAAAAAAAAAAAAAATAAAAAAAGCAGAGGCTCACTTGGGAACTGATCTGATTTACTGCCCCAGACATCTTTCCTTTTATAACGTATCATTTATTCTTTTTGTTATTTGCACAATTGTCACTTTTTCCTCATGTAATATAAGCGCTTGCTTTTGTATTATCCTCACTTGTGGTGTTGCTGTTCCTTCTGTGATGCGCTCTGACACCTTCGGGTAAAGTCCGCGCTAACTATAAAACGTATAAAACAAATAAATAAATAAATAAATTAGTAACAATAGTAAAAAGTGTACATATTCCCTCTGGGAAATATGAAAACTGTTGGTCATAGAAATTTGACTGCACTGTAACGACAACTAGCTCAGTCCCTCTCTAATTTAGACATGCCACGCCCGCGCTAGCTTTGTTGCTGTCTTCTACTGATCCACGCGTACTTGCAGATTGTTTATTTATTTGTTTGCAGGTATACTGATCTGTTTCATTTGTGCCGACTGCTTATATATTAGATCTGCTCCATGCTGTCAATATAATTTTGTTTATCTATTTTATTCTGCTCCTTTTAGTCGATTTATAATTCCTCGCCTGTATACCCTATTCATTGTCTAGCCCCCTTACTTCTACCCCCCACTCTCCCAGTGCCCCCCTAGTTCCCAATCCTCATCTCCTGTTCTACCCCCATTTCCTTAACCTCCCTCTCCCCACTCTCTCTCCCACGTCTATCCAACATGCCCCCTCACAGCATTGACCATCACCCCCAGGACCCTACTCTCTCCAAACATGGCCCCAACTCATGGACCATTCTCTACCCCCCAATCTCTCCAAACATGCCAAGAAAAACTTCAAACATAAACTCCTCATCCGTAACCCTGAAACACTCATTGTTGATAACTACCTCAGCCTCACCTCCCCATTATAACCAACTACATCTTTTACTCCAAACGTCCTTCCAAATGGAAAAGCATCTTCCTACAACACCTCCCAATCTCTAAATCAATCAAAATACCATATGGATTCAAAATATCCACCACTCCCTCCCCAGCCTTTCTTGGTGATATTGATATCTCCATCTTCAAAACAGGTAACATCCTCATACAAGCCACGGTATCCCACCTTTCCATCTTCGAACACCACTTCAGCATTATGTCTCTCCGCCTTAACCACTCAACGCCTAATACTCCTTCTCCCCTACTGAATAACACCCCTCCAACCGCTCCCTCCCCCTTCCCCCTCACTTCACCTCCAACCACAACCATCCAGCAAACACCATCCTCCAACAATCGCCATCACCATCACCCTCCCTTGACCTCACTACAGCAAATGACATCCCCCAACCAACATTACCTATTTCTCATCCCCCTCTTATTTTCCTCTCTCCACCTAACACCCGGCACTCACACTCCTCGGACCCCTCCACTAAAAACGGTTGCCCCCAATCCCTACCATCTACTTACCATTCCCCTCCCAAAACCCCGCCTCTGCCTGACCCCACAACCTCTCCCCCTACCCAACTTCTCACGTACTCCACTGTCCTTGCCCCTCAATCCCCTAACACAATTACTCACCCCCTCCTCCTACCCATCCCGTACACCCTCTTCTCCGCCCCATCCCCCTATCCTGCCCCTTCAGGCCCGCCTAACTCTGCCTCCCAATCCTTTATCCCAACCCTGATAAATACACAACCCCCCCACCCCTATATATCCACTCTCCACTCACTCTATGCCCTTCTATCCTCTCTGACCACATCTCCTGAAGTTCTTAACCTCATGTCCCTATCTCCCCCCTCACACCTCAGTCCACCCTCTGCAACTAACCCTGATCACTCCCTACCCCTAAATCATTCCCTTCCCCCCGACCTTTCAATACCTCCCCTTACCCTAATTGCCCCGAACCTACACAACAGTGAACTCGACCTATCTAAATTGATTACTGAACCCCTCCCATCTAACAGCCCCGTCACCCCTCACTCCAATCCCACTACCATATCTCCCCCCTCTCACTTCAGTCCACCCTATGCAACTAACCCAGATCTTTCCCTACCCCCCGCCCATACCCCTTCAGTACCCCTCTCCACCCCAATTGACACGAGCCTACATAACACTGAACTTGACCTATCCAATTTGATTACCGAACCCCTCACACCCAACAGCCCTGTCACCCCTCATTCCACACTCACTTCCCTATCTCCACCCTCACACATCAATCCACCCTCCGTAAATAACCCAGACCACCCCCCTCGATACCTCCCCTCACTTTAATTGCCCAGAGCCTACATAACATCGAACTTGACCTATCTAATTTGATTACTAAATTCTCTCAATTCAAGAAAGACTTTATCTCCCACAGCTCCAGTACCCTCCCTCACGATAAAATCCCCTCCCAGCCCTGCCCAAAAATCCCCCCAAAAATTCCCCCCGAAAATCCCTAACACCAAACACAATAATTGGAGATCAACTCCTCTCCGCTGCCGTATACATAGACCTCACCGCACCTCGAACCATCTCTCCCCGTCCGACCTCGCCGACCTATGCAACTCTTACCTTCCTAGCTTACCAACCGCCAATTCTCCACTCCCCTACTCCCACATCCCTATTATCTTAGGGACTAATAGAATCCCCTCCTCCCCCGCTTCCCCCAGACCACCGCCTCAACTCACGTCGATCCACACTTGCACACCCACCAGAAGCAACCCCACACCACTCACATGCATGCTTGTCAACTGTCGCTCCGCAGTCCAACATGCCACGGAAATTTCGGAAACTATCCTGAGTGAATCCATTGACATTGCATTCCTCACAGAAACCTGGCTCAAAGACAACTCAACGAGCATACTTGACCTACTCTCCCCCCCGGGATACTCTATTCTGAGAAAAGATAGACCTGACAGAGTTGGGGGTGGCCTAGCCATTATCTTTAAAAATGAACTTCAGCTATCCCGTATCAATAATTCTGGCTCCTCCTCCTGCGAATACCTGGAAGCTGAACTGATAACCCAAAACTCCCACCCAATTCGTCTACACAACATCTATCGCCCTCCAGGCCCCTCCCAGCCCTTCATCGAGGACTTATCTGAGCTCCTGACACAATCCTCATTATCCAACTCAAAAATCTCTTTCTTGGGGATCTCAACCTCCATTGGAACGATACTGATGATCCCACTATCCCCCTCCTCACCAATCTACTTGAGATCAATGAACTCAAACAACTATGCCTGTCCCCGACACACACCAAAGGAGCCATCCTTGACGTCATTCTTTCCAAAGAAGATCTGGTCTCCGTGACCAATATCGTCCCCATTGACTGGTCCGACCATCACCTTATACTGTTCACCATTGCTACCAATGCAAATCCCCCACCTCCAAAATTAACAGACCTAAGAAACTGACCAGAAATCTAAAACATATCCCCCGGGTGTTCTTGAGTCTAAACTCCAAGCTCAACTTCTGCTCATTCCCCCTCACAAAATGCCAATGAGCTCACCGAACACTTTAACAATACTGTCACTGGAATTCTTGACCAACTAGCCCCGCCCAAACTCAAAAACCAAAGAACCACCCCCTCCAACTCTTGGTTTAATACCGAGCTTAATAACGAAAGACGGTCACTCAGACTGTCGGAAAGAACGTGGAGACTCCATCCCTCTCCCACCCATCTTGCACTCCTCAGACATGCTAGATCCACATACAAAAAACACATCTTCAAGGAAAAGGCCTCCTTCTTCCGCACTCAACTTGATCGTGCCAAAAACAGACCTAGGGAACTCTTCAAAATCATTCGTAACCAAACTTCCCCCGCACCTCCTAATCTGACCGCCTCCTCAGCCAGATGTGAAGAAATTTCCCACTTCTTCTCAGAAAAAATAGCCAAAATTGATCAATCCTTCCGCTCCACACAGCTCCCCTCCAACTCCCAAAACAAACCCATCCTCACCTCCAATGCCTACCCCACATCCCCTCGACCAGCTGACCCTGCTACCTCTCCGGAAACCAACTCCCCTAACACACAATTAAAGAACAATGCCTCCCTGCTCAACTTCCTCCCCGTGACTGAGCTAGAAGTCCTTAAAATAATTGGTAATCTTAAACCATCCTCCCACACAAAAGACCCCTTACCCTCTAACCTTGTCCCTGCCCTTAAGCACATCATTACCCCATACTGGACCACAATCATCAACACCTCTCTCTCCACTGGCTGTGTCCCCACCTCCCTTCAACTTGGACAAATCTCTCCCATAATCAAAAACCCCAATGCTGACCCCAATGACCTAAACAATCTCCGCCCCATCACTAATCTCCCACTTCTCTCAAAGGTCCTTGAAAAATGTGTCCTACTACAACTAGACAAACACATCGAAAACTTCAACCTACTTGATCCCTTTCAATCAGGCTTCAGGAAAGGCTGCAGCACCGAAACGGCAATGCTCAATGTCGTCGATGACATACACCACTCACTTGATAATGGCGAGACATGCCTTCTTATCCTCCTTGATCTCTCCGCAGCGTTCGATACAGTCAACCATTCAGCCCTACTCAATGTGCTTAGGACCCGTTTCGGCCTCAATGATACTGCCTACAAATGGTTCGTCTCCTACCTACAACACCGAACTCAGCAAATCAAAATTCAAAACTGTCTCTCTAACCCCACTCCCGTCTCCCTTGGAGTCCCCCAAGGGTCTATTCTCTCTCCCTCCCTCTTTAACCTCTTTATGGAACCCCTCACCCTCATTCTTAAACAAGCAGGCATCAACTACCACCTCTACGCCGATGACACCCAAATCTATTACAAGATTAAAACTCATGCCGACATCTTACACCTGAACAACACCCTCACCAAAATCCAAACCTGGTTCCACTCCAATCATCTCAAACTTAACCCTAATAAAACTGAAATCATTCTCTTCTCCCCTAAAAACAACCCGCTCCCCGTTCAATCATGGATCTCTGACCATAACGCACTCAACTGCTCTCTCACCTTGTCCAACTCCGTCAAATCTCTTGGTATTTCTATCGACAACACCCTAACCCTTAACGTCCACATCAAAAACTCAGCTAAAGGAGCCCTCCTCACTCTCCGTCACCTCAAGAAAATTAAACCCTTTATACCCACTGATGATTTTAAACTTGTAGTTCAGTCACTTGTTCTTTCACGTATTGATTATGGTAACGCTATCCTCAACGGAATCCCCAAGATCCACCTTGCTCCAATCAAAGCTGTGCTCAACCTTGCCACCAGGCTCATCACAGACTGCAAACGCTTCGATCACATATCCCCGGCTCTCAAATCTCTTAAATGGCTCCCTATTGAAGGCAGATCTGCCTACAAAACTGCCTGCATCACTCATAAAGTCCTCCACCAAAACACTCCACAGTACCTCTCTAAAAAACTCCTCATTGCGGGCACCACACGACCCCTGAGAAGCACCAACTCACTCCTCCTTATACCACCACTGCATAAAAAGAAAGCTACACAATCACGCTCCTTCTCTGGGAATGCCCCTATCATCTGGAATGCCCTCCCAAAAAACCTGCGCTGCAACCCCTCCTATTTCAGCTTCAAAAAAGACCTCAAAATCCACCTCCTCAATTATTATTGGGGATCCTAACCTATGACATGCACTTGATCTCCAAACTCACCATGTTATATTAGTTCAGTAATATTTGTCCATTTCATGAACATCATCGGCCTAATTAATTGATATGTATAGCTCCTGCTCCTGTTTATATATTTGATATGTATAGCTCCTGCTCCTGCTTATTCTATTTGATTCGTTTATCTAATTGTTTGATTTGTTTATCTATTTGATTTGTATATCTCACATGTTGTCATTATCTTTTATCTACTTATACGCCATATTTGGCTCAATTATCATTGGGGGTCCTAACCTGTGACCTGCACCCGATCTCCAATCACCATGTTACTTTTTGTCCAGTATTTTTCTGTCCCCCCCAACATCATATACCTAGTTACTTTAAATGTTTAGCTCTTGCACCTGTATAATTATTTTGTTTTTGTATATTTCACACGTTGTTTCTTTATCTTTTTTATCTACTTGTATGCCATGTTTGCGTTATATTATCTTCTCATGTAAAGCGCTCTGATACCTCTGGGTCTAGCCAGCGCTATATAAAACTCTCAAAAAATTAAACAAAAGACTACACAACCCATGAACCATTAGGGGGGTAGTCTCCAAGGCAACTATAGTCCAATCATATCACAGTCCATCGTATATAATATCGTGACGTCCCTTCCGCTTCCTCTTTCTTCACTGCTCATCAGTCAAGTGCATTCCTTACATTCTTGGCTTAATCTGACGTTGTTGCTGTTTGTATAGCGGTTTCTTGTGCACGTTATTAGCATTATTGCCTTGGTATTGTTTCATATTCCCTGCGCAGCAGGCTCTTGCCCGAGCGCGTTCTCCCCCTCGCAGTTTCTCCCACTGTGTGCTCTGCGCGCGGTGAGATCCTGTCAGGTGCGTCTGGTCCGAGCGAGGCAGCTCCGTCGAGCGCTCCCGCTGGACTTTACGTGCGTTTGGGAATCCGGTCACTCATTTAGTGTCTGCTTGATTCCCGACCAACCCTCGCCTAATTTTGACACCGCTACGCGGTGATTTCCCCACACGGCCACGTTAGTGACCAGCGCCACCTGGTGGTGGTAGTGGTATTGCGCCTCAGTCTATTCTTATAACAGCTTCGGGGCAAGCCCAACTGTTGGAGCACCGGCGAGGGGCTGTCTTAAGGATTTTAAGGGCATTTGTTCTGTGCTCACACCCTCTGCTATCATGTCTTCTCCAGAAGACCATTTTTACTCCTCCTACCAGGAAGTGGAGGAGGAATGGCCCCCCAACTTCTCCCTCCAGCAGTGGACCAAGCCCTCTCTCTGGCTATTTCTAGGGCGCTGACTCCTCTCAGGGATCAGGTTGATAAGCTGGCGAAAAGCATCCCTGGGGTGTTCAGTGACCCAGATCTGGTGATGGCGGGTCCAAGTAGCTCCAAGATGGGGAATAAAAGGGCCGTTAAGCATAACGCGGGGCACTTGGAAGGATTTGATAAACTTACGGAGACCTTCCTCAAGAGTGCGCGAACGCTAAAACATGCACCCTGCCGGGAGGAGGAGGGCCCGGAGAAAATTGCGACACTGTCACCACTATTGTAGACCCCAACGGCGGGTTTCCCTTAGAGGGAGAGGGTGTATCGGAGGACGATTTCTCCTCCGATGAGGATAAGGACTCGGGCGTCCCTGGCGTCCAGAGTCCCACTCCTCTCAGTCCCCGGTTGGGGACGGGGTCCACTCCAGACATGTTCGAGCCTACCCAAATTTACCATCCTAGGTCGGCAGAGTGGACACCTGACGCCAAAGTGGCAGAGTATGTGGTGGGGAAAATCCATCAACCCCTTGAAAGGGAGGTCAGGAATAGGATGAGGGGAGAATGCCCCAGGCCCTCACTGAAGGGGAAGGTGGCACACACGCCTGAAATTGATGAGAAACTATGTACCTTTTTCTCCAAGTATATGAGGGATCCCAAGAAAGGAATTGATAGGTCTTGGACGTGGTAGGGCCCTTGACCCAAATTATTCAATTGACGGAGCGTTCCAAAGAGTCAGGATCCCCTTTGTCCACGGATATTGTGGCTGGTTGGGCGCACTACCCTAAACCCTAAAACACTTCCCCGTCCACTACCCAAACACCACTGCACTACCCTAAACCGTAAAACACTACCCCCAGCACGACACCCTACACTACCCAAACATAACTGCACTACCCTAAAACACTACCACCAGCACGACTCCCTACACTACCCAAACACCACTGCACTACCATAAACCCTAAAACACTACCCCCAGCACGACTCCCTACACTACCCAAACACCACTGCACTACACTAAACCCTAAATATACCCCCAGCATGACCTCCCACACTACACAAACACCACTGCACTACCCTATACCCTAAAACACGACCCCCTACACTACACAAACACAACTGCACTACCCTAAACCCTAAAACACTACCCACAGCATGATCCCCTTCACTACACAAACACCACTGTACTGCCCTAAACCCTAAAACACTACCCCCAGCACAACCCCTGCACTACACAAACACCACTGCACTACCCTAAACCCTAAAACACTACCCCCAGCATGACTCCCTACACTACCCAAACACCACTGCACTACCCTAAACCCTAAATCTACCCCCAGCACGACCCCCTACACTACCCAAACACCACTGCACTACCCTAAACCATAAAACACTACCCCCAGCATGACCCCCTACACTACACAAACACCACTGCACTACCCTAAATTCTAAAACACTACCACCAGCATGACCCCTACACTACTCAAACACCACTGCACTACCCTAAACCCTAAAACACTACCCCAGCATGACCCCCTACACTACCCATACACCACTGCACTACCCTAAACCCTAAAACACTACCCCCAGCATGACCCCTACACTACTGCACTACCCTAAACCCTAAAACACTACCCCCAGCACGACCCCCTACACTACCCAAACACCACTGCACTACCCTAAACCCTAAAACACTACCCCCAGCATGACCCCCTACACTACTGCACTACCCTAAACCCTAAAACACTACCCCCAGCACGACCCCCTACACTACCCAAACACCACTGCACTACCCTAAACCCTAAAACACTACCCCCAGCACGACCCCCTACACCACCCAAACACCACTGCACTACCCTAAACCCTAGAAAAGAAACCCCAACCCCATGCCCAATCCCCCTTACTCCTCATGGTTCCTCTCTCCTCGTGGTTCCTGCTTCACGTCATCTCTGAGGGGCGGTGCACGTCGTTGTGAGGAAACGGAACAGCCTCTGTTTCCTTAAAACGACATGGATCGTCTACATGTTTTTTAGAACGCATGGTCATTTACCATACATACCTTTACAACAAAATTTGTTGTAAAGGCATGCGTGGTAAATGACCATGCATTCTAAAAAAATGCGTAGTAATGACTTCGTGATGTACAACGCATGCATCGTAATGCATGCGTTGTAATGGTATCGCAAAGTAAAAAAGTCGTTGTAACGGCTGTTTACCGATCTAAGCTGGCCCCTGTTCTTCAGTGAGACGTTTATTTGATTAATTAGGAGGAAGGAATGTGTTTTTTTTACCGAAAAGTGCATTTCCGGCTGTTGTATTGTGAAAGTGTCCGTGTGGCCTGGTTTCACTTCCTGTGAGAGAGTGGAAGAGTCTGTTTGGATCTAAAGAAGTTCTGTTGTGGGCCGGGGCCGGCGCCACATGTCATCAGAAAACATAGCTAATGGAAAGCGTCCTCCCTGAAGTGTGGAGCAGTGCCATGAGAGGTCAACGAGTGTGCGTCCCACCGCAGTATGACCGTACCGCGTGACCCATGTGCCGCCTCCAGGGTACGGGAGGCAGAAGCGGCATCGCAGGTCCTCTTGAAGACCGTTGTAGCACTAATTCTACATTTTGGTACTAGGGCATTTTAACTTCGTTATTCCTGCCAGATACAAAGAGAATATCCTGTGTTATTCAGTGCCTCGTTACCTTTTTTGTGGGTTGTGATGCTTGTCACTTCGCTGCCCCGCCGGTGCACACGACTGGGCACCCCACCTCATGTGCCATCTGCAGGGCCTCTGCCCTCGGATCACTGGTTTCGGTTTCTGGAGTGGCAACATAAACAGTTGCTCCCAGAGGACTAGCCTGAACACTTAGGTGAATATCCCCTGCACCAGCATGCCACGGAAATTCTTTCCTAGCTCTCCCACGTCAACGAGCACGGCTCCGCTCGCGACACCGTATGACGTCATCGGAGCCATAAGAGGACCTCGTCGGCGTGCTGACGTCAGTTCCACCCATTTTTTCCGTGCCACCGAGGCAAACAGGGGACCGAGACATTTTCACATGTATACATAGTATAATAAATATATATATATTCACTGAAAAAACCATAGGTTTCAGGCACGTTATAGTTAGAAATTAGCATTTAAAAAACCTTAGAAATTCACTGAAAAAACCATAGGTTTCAGGCACGTTATAGTTACAAATTAGCATTTAAAAAACCTTAGAAATTCACTGAAAAAACCATAGGTTTCAGGGGCGTTATAGTTAGTTGGACATTTCACTCGTACAAAACCATAGAAATTCCCCCGTTATAGTTAGTTCAGCTAACTATAACTTGCGCGCCCGCAATGCACTGCTGATGACATCACATATTACATCACTCATGACATGGTCAGTGACATCACTCATGACATCACTGATGACATCTCAAATGACATCACTGATGACATCACTGATGACATCATCCAGTGAATGTGTGTTTTTCTGAAAATTAAATATGTTTTATATATGTATATCTCAAGGTTGATGGAAGAATAAATGGGTATATAAGTGTCTAAATGGATGATTTCTTTTTGTAAAATTGATTGTATAACTGACTAAGTGTATCTTAGTGAATACATGGGTTAGTGAGTAATGTTTAAATATGAAAATATCTGTATCAGTCTCTCACTTTGTGAATAAGTGGCTGCATGGGTTGGTGAGTAGCTACATGAGTGTCTATATGGGTTATTAGTTGGTTTTTTGATTATCAGTATGAGTGTCTGAGTGTCTGTATGGTTCGGTGGGGGGTATTACTTAGTGCATAGATGCATGAATGAGTGACTCACTGTTTGTATGTGTTGAAGACAGCATGTGTGCAGGACTGTATAGGTGGATGAGTATGTGTATGGGTGTGTTAGTGAGTGAATGACTGTCTCAATAGTGTCTTTATGAGTAACTACATATGTTTTAAACTAGTATATGTGAGTATTGGTGTATATAAGTGAGTATATGTGAGAGATTGGAAGAGTTCCTGTACAAATAAGTAGGTGTTTCTATAAGTGATTGTTTAAGAGAGTAAGTATGTGCAAGTTTCTGTAGAAGTAAGTGTGGCAGTGTGTGTATAACTGTATATGCAAGTAAATGGATGTTTGATACTTTGTTTGCATGTGTGACTATGTGTGTGAGTAACTCTATGGATGAGTGGCGGTGTGTAACAGGATGTATAGGTGTATGAGTACATATGATGAGTGAGTACATGTATGAGTGACTGTATAGGGACTGTTGGTGAATGAGTGGATGTGTGTGTAGATCTTGGAATTACTGAATAGGTGTGTTGTAACTGGTATTGGTATGTCCATTGTTTTGAAAATGTTAGTTTGTATTTTTGAGTGTGTGTATCAAAGGTTATATTAGGGTGAGAGGAGGTCTGCCACTCTATCACAAGGATGATGTCACCAGTGATGTCATCAGTGATGTCATTTGAGATGTCATCAGTGATGTCATGAGTGATGTCACTGACCATGTCATGAGTGATGTAATATGTGACGTCATCAGCAGTGCATTGCGGGCGCGCGAGTTATAGTTAGCTGAACTAACTATAACGGGGAATTTCTATGGTTTTGTACGAGTGAAATGTCCAACTAACTATAACGCCCCTGAAACCTATGGTTTTTTCAGTGAATATATATATATATATATTATCTACTGGCGGTCGCCAGTAGATAGTTATAGTTAGGACCTATTTTCCATAGGAAATACACAACATTCTATTTGAAATAACTTTGGCGCCGGTTGACGAATCTTCGCGAAATTTTCAAAACTTATGGCCCGCTCCGGTCCGCTCCTATCCTGAAAGTTTTGGAGTGATTTGTCAAGTGGGGGCCGAGAAAAAAGGGGGGTCCCAAAACGTGTTTTCCCGATGCAATTTTCCATAGGAACCTTTCATCGCAGCTACAGCCCGAACTGCTGAACGGAATTACACCACATTTGGCACAAAGGTAGCCCTTGGTTCAGAGTCATACCTTTTGCTTAAATGGTGTATATCCGTTCAGTAGTTCCTGAGAAATTTGAAAAAGAAAGCACATATATATCTGGGCGGAGCCTAACCACACATGTCATCGTGAGATCTGATTGGCTGTCAGCACTTCATCCTGGAATTGCTGGCAGCCATCTTGGGACCAATATAAATGATAGTACCCCATTAAAATGCATTGTAGTGAATCGAAGATTTTGAGGGTTACCAAAAGAAGAACTATAAAGGGTGATAACAGACTTTAGTTACATTAGAATTCATTTGTTGATGGTACCATACTAATTTCAGGAATTGTGGTGTGTTCTAAGGTGATTTTACCCTGTGAAAAACCTTCTGCTGGGATATCATGAATCATGTTTGAGAGAAAACTATTTTCACATGCTTGTCCCATACAGTTTTGGAAGGTGCTCCAGAAGCTAAAATGAGAGCATATTTTCTGTAAATTCACATTATCTTTCTCAGTCATGTGAGAATGAAGTCTGACATTCTCAGTAAAACATGTACATCCAACAAGGGCAGAGACTGTCAGTTGATTCCTTTGTGTTCTACTGCAGCTTCCCAGAGTGTTCTAAAGAACAACTAGAGTGCTAACAGCCTTACTTATGACAAAAGTATGGCACACCTGAAGCCATCTTGATTGGCATAAACTGGTAACACTTAAAACATTTAATTTAAAAAGGAACAAAATGATGGGGTTCATTTTGTCATAGAAATTATGATTAGTGCTGTAGAAAGAAAAATTAGGACATGTTTCAAGTGTGATCTCAAATATCTTCCTGTTATATTTCAACAGGAGCAGCCTGTCAGTTGATGCCTTTATGTTCTACTGCAGCTTCCCAGAGTGTTCTAAAGAACAACTAGAGCGCTAACAGTCTTACTTATGACAAAATTATGGCACACCTGAAGCCATCTTGATTGGAATAAACTGGTAACTCTTAAAACATTTAATTTAAAAGGAACACAATGAGGGGGTTCATTTTGTCATAGAAATTATGGTTAGTGCTGTAGAAAGAAAAATTAGGACATGTTTTAAGTGAGATCTCAAATATCTTCCTGTTATATTTCAACAGGAGCAGCCTGTCAGTTGATGCCTTTGTGTTCTACTGCAGCTTCCCAGAGTGTTCTAAAGAACAACTAGAGCGCTAACAGTCTTACTTATGACACAATTATGGCACACCTGAAGCCATCTTTATTGGAATAAACTGGTAACTCTTAAAACATTTAATTTAAAAAGGAACAAAATGAGGGGGTTCCTTTTGTCATAGAAATTATGGTTAGTGCTGTAGAAAGAAAAATTAGGACATGTTTTAAGTGAGATCTCAAATATCTTCCTGTTATATTTCAACAGGAGCAGCCTGTCAGTTGATGCCTTTGTGTTCTACTGCAGCTTCCCAGAGTGTTCTAAAGAACAACTAGAGCGCTAACAGTCTTACTTATGACAAAAGTATGGCACACCTGAAGCCATCTTGATTGGAATAAACTGGTAACACTTAAAACATTTAATTTAAAAAGGAACAAAATGAGGGGGTTCATTTTGCCATAGAAATTATGGTTAGTGCTGCAGAAAGAAAATTTAGGGCATGTTTTAAGTGAGATCCCAAATCCTCTTCTATTTCATTAGAAAATTCTGACATGCAGACTGAAACACCCACTTTCAATACCAGCAGTAGACTTCCAGTTAACTCCCTGGTGAGCAGTAGCTTTACTACAGTGATCTAATGAGCAACTAGAGTGCTAACATTCTGAATTTATGGCAAATGTGTGACACATCAGAATGCCTTCTTGATGGAATCAAAGTAAAAACTGAAAGCATTTCCTACTGAGGAGACTGCAGTAAATGACGAAATTAGGAAACTTCATAACAAATAAGTCTCCCAAGATGGCCACCAGAGAAAAAAGAGCCCAAATGTAGCACAAATATCACCCAGATGTAGCCCACATATAGCCCAATGACAGAAGTGTGCAAAACACTTTTTATTTTTAGTTTTTCTGCAGTTTTATATAGTGCAAACTGGTCAGGTATTGGAGCGTTACATCTTACTTGGACCCCTTATTGCGTATTTTGCACGAAGTACATGAGATTGATCTTGCGAAACATTGAATTTTACGATTCTGTTAACCTGAAGTTGCTCTGAACCGGGCTTTGTAACACCCGTTTTTACCTACTGGTTTTAATTAATTCTCAATGTATTGTATTAGGAAAGAGGATTTACTGTTTTTATGTACACTTTTATGATCTATGTTTCTAAATCAGGTCAAATAAAGTTTAATGGATTCTATGGCTGGACGGAGGCGAGGATTATGCATATCTTTCCTCACTTTATTTGCATAGCAGTTCAAAGAAAACGTAACACAACAATCATTAAACAAAAGACTACACAACCCATGAACCATTAGGGGGTAGTCTCCAAGGCAACTATAGTCCAATCATATCACACTTCATCGTATATAATATCGTGACGTCC
This sequence comes from Calotriton arnoldi, assembly GCA_963921515.1. Lineage (NCBI taxonomy): Eukaryota > Metazoa > Chordata > Amphibia > Caudata > Salamandridae > Calotriton > Calotriton arnoldi. The sequence continues at coordinate 466,372 of CAWUFW010003548.1, forward strand.
CTTCCGCTTCCTCTTTCTTCACTGCTCGCCAGTTAAGTGCATTCCTTACATTCTTGGCTTAATCTGACGTTCTTGCTGTTTGTATAGCGGTTTCTTGTGCACGTTATTAGCATTATTGCCTTGGTATTGTTTCATATTCCCTGCGCAGCAGGCTCTTGCCCGAGCGCGTTCTCCCCCTCGCAGTTTCTCCCACTGTGTGCTCTGCGCGCGGTGAGATCCTGTCAGGCGCGTCTGGTCCGAGCGACGCAGCTCCGTCGAGCGCTCCCGCTGGTCTTTACGCGCGTTTGGGAATCCGGTCACTCCTTTAGTGCCCGCTTGATTCCCGACCAACCCTCGCCTAATTTTGACACCCCTACGCGGTGATTTCCCCACACGGCCACGTTAGTGACAGCACCACCTGGTGGTGGTAATTGGTATTGCGCCTCAGTCTATTCTTATAACAGCTTCGGGAAAGCCCAGCTGTTGGAGCACCGGCGAGGGGGCTGTCTTAAGGATTTTAAGGGCATTTGTTCTGTGCTCACACCCTCTGCTATCATGTCTTCTCCAGAAGACCATTTTTACTCCTCCTACCAGGAAGTGGAGGAGGAATGGCCCCCAACTTCTCCCTCCAGCAGTGGACCAAGCCCTCTCTCTGGCTATTTCTAGGGCGCTGGCTCCTCTTAGGGATCAGGTTGATAAGCTGGCGAAAAGCATCCCTGGGGTGTTCAGTGACCCAGATCTGGTGGTGGCGGGTCCAAGTAGCTCCCAGATGGGGAATAAAAGGGCCGTTAAGCATAACGCGGGGCACTTGGAAGGATTTGATAAACTTACGGAGACCTTCCTCAAGAGTGCGCGAACGCTAAAACATGCACCCTGCCGGGAGGAGGAGGGGCCCGGAGAAAATTGCGACACTGTCACCATTATTGTAGAACCCGACGGCGGGTTTCCCTTAGAGGGAGAGGGTGTATTGGAGGACGATTTCTCCTCCGATGAGGATAAGGACTCAGGGCGTCCCTGGCGTCCAGAGTCCCACTCCTCTCAGTCCCCGGTTGGGGATGGGGTCCACTCGGACATGTTCGAGCCTACCCAAATTTACCATCCTAGGTCGGCAGAGTGGACACCTGACGCCAAAGTGGCAGAGTATGTGGTGGGGAAAATCCATCAACCCCTTGAAAGGGAGGTCAGGAATAGGATGATGGGAGAATGCCCCAGGCCCTCACTGAAGGGGAAGGTGGCACACACGCCTGAAATTGATGAGAAACTATGTACCTTTTTCTCCAAGTATATGAGGGATCCCAAGAAAGGAATTGATAGGTCTTGGACGTGGTAGGGCCTTGACCCAAATTATTCAATTGACGGAGCGTTCCAAAGAGTCAGGATCCCCTTTGTCCACGGATATTGAGGCTAGTTGGGCACACTACCCTAAACCCTAAAACACTACCCCCTCCACTACCCAAACACCACTGCACTACCCTAAACCCTAAAACACTACCCCCAGCACGACACCCTACACTACCCAAACATAACTGCACTACCCTAAACCCTAAAACACTACCACCAGCACGACTCCCTACACTACCCAAACACCACTGCACTACCCTAAACCCTAAAACACTACCCCCAGCACGACTCCCTACACTACCCAAACACCACTGCACTACACTAAACCCTAAATATACCCCCAGCATGACCTCCCACACTACACAAACACCACTGCACTACCCTAAACCCTAAAACACTACCCCCAGCACGACCCCCTACACTACCCAAACACCACTGCACTACCCTAAACCCTAAAACACTAACCCCAGCATGACCCCCTACACTACTCAAACACCACTGCACTACCCTATACCCTAAAACACGACTCCCTACACTACACAAACACGACTGCACTACCCTAAACCCTAAAACACTACCCACAGCATCACCCCTTCACTACAAAAACACCACTGCACTGCCCTAAACCCTAAAACACTACCCCCAGCACAACCCCCTACACTACACAAACACCACTGCACTACCCTAAACCCTAAAACACTACCCCCAGCATGACTCCCTACACTACCCAAACACCACTGCACTACCCTAAACCCTAAATCTACCCCCAGCACGACCCCCTACACTACCCAAACACCACTGCACTACCCTAAACCATAAAACACTACCCCCAGCACGACCCCTACACCACCCAAACACCACTGCACTACCCTAAACCCTAGAAAAGAAACCCCCACCCCATGCCCAATCCCCCTTACCTCTCACTCCTCATGGTTCCTCTCTCCTCGTGGTTCCTGCTTCACGTCATCTCTGAGGGGCGGTGCACGTCGTTGTGAGGAAACGGAACAGCCTCTGTTTCCTTACAATGACATGGATCGTCTACATGTTTTTAGAACGCATGGTCATTTACCATACATACCTTTACAACAAAATTTGTTGTAAAGGCATGCGTGGTAAATGACCATGCGTTCTAAAAATGCGTAGTAATGACTTTGTGATGTACAACGCATGCGTGGTAATGCATGCGTTGTAATGGTATCGCAAAGTAAAAAGTCATTGTAACAGCTGTTTACCGATCGAAGCTGGCCCCTGTTCTTCAGTGAGACGTTTATTTGATTAATTAGGAGGAAGGAATGTGGTTTTTTTACCGAAAAGTGCATTGCCGGCTGTTGTATTGTGAAAGTGTCCGCGTGGCCTGGTTTCACTTCCGGTGAGAGAGTGGAAGAGTCTGTTTGGATCTAAAGGAGTTCTGTTGTTGGACGGGGCCGGACGCGACATGTCATCAGAAAACATAGCTAATGGAAAGCGTCCTCCCTGAAGTGTGGAGCAGTGCCATGAGAGGTCAACGAGTGTGCGTCCCACCGGAGTATGACCGTACCGCGTGACCCATGTGCCGCCTCCAGGGTACGGGAGGCAGAAGCGGCATCGCAGGTCCTCTTGAAGACCGTTGTAGCACTAATTCTACATTTTGTTACTAGGGCATTTTAACTTCGTTGTACCTGCCAGATACAAAGAGAATATCCTGTGTTATTCAGTGCCCTCGTTACCTTTTTTGTGGGTTGTGATGCTTGTCACTTCGCTGCCCCGCCGGTGCACACGACTGGGCACCCCACCTCATGTGCCATCTGCAGGGCCTCTGCCCTCGGATCACTGGTTTCGGTTTCTGGAGTGGCAACATAAACAGTTGCTCCCAAAGGACTAGCCTGAACACTTAGGTGAATATCCCCTGCACCAGCATTCCACGGAAATTCTTTCCTAGCTCTCCCACATCAACGAGCACGGCTCCGCTCGCGACACCGTATGACGTCATCGGAGCCATAAGAGGACCTCGTCGGCGTGCTGACGTCAGTTCCACCCATTTTTTCCGTGCCACCGAGGCAAACAGGGGACCGAGACATTTTCACATGTATACATAGTATAATAAATATATATATATTCACTGAAAAAACCATAGGTTTCAGGCACGATATAGTTAGAAATTAGCATTTAAAAAACCTTAGAAATTCACTGAAAAACCATAGGTTTCAGGCACGTTATAGTTAGAAATTACCATTTAAAAAACCATAGAAATTCACTGAAAAAACCATAGGTTTCAGGGGCGTTATAGTTAGTTGGACATTTCACTCGTACAAAACCATAGAAATTCCCCGTTATAGTTAGTTCAGCTAACTATAACTCGCACGCTTCGCAATGCACTGCTGATGACGTCACATATTACATCACTCATGACATGGTCAGTGACATCACACATGACATCACTGATGACATCTCAAATGACATCACTGATGACATCACTGATGACATCATCCAGTGAATGTGTGTTTTCTGAAAATTAAATATGTTTTATATATGTATATCTCAAGGTCGATGGAAGAATAAATGGGTATATAAGTGTCTAAATGGATGATTTTGTTTTGTAAAATTGATTGTATAACTGACTAAGTGTATCTTAGTGAATACATGGGTTAGTGAGTAATGTTTAAATATGAAAATATCTGTATCAGTCTCTCACTTTGTGTATAAGTGGCTGCATGGGTTGGTGAGTAGCTACATGAGTGTCTAAATGGGTTATTAGTTGGTTTTTTGATTATCAGTATGAGTGTCTGAGTGTCTGTATGGTTCGGTGGGGGTATTACTTAGTGCATAGATGCATGAATGAGTGACTCACTGTTTGTATGTGTTGAAGACAGCATGTGTGCAGGACTGTATAGGTGGATGAGTATGTGTTTGGGTGTGTTAATGAGTGAATGACTGTCTCAATAGTGTCTTTATGAGTAACTACATATGTTTTAAACTAGTATATGTGAGTATTGGTGTATATGAGTGAGTATATGTGAGAGTGAGAGATTGGAAGAGTTCCTGTACAAATAAGTAGGTGTTTCTATAAGTGATTGTTTAAGAGAGTAAGTATGTGTAAGTTTCTGTAGAAGTAAGTGTGTTAGTGTGTGTATAACTGTATATGCAAGTAAATGGATGTTTGATACTTTGTTGGCATGTGTGACTATGTGTGTGAGTAACTCTATGGATGAGTGGCGGTGTGTAACAGGATGTATAGGTGTATGAGTCATATGATGAGTGAGTACATGTATGAGTGACTGTATAGGGACTATTGGTGAATGAGTGGATGTGTGTGTAGATCTTGGAATTACTGAATAGGTGTGTTGTAACTGGTATTGGTATGTCCATTGTTTTGAAAATGTTAGTTTGTATTTTTGAGTGTGTGTATCAAAGGTTATATTAGGGTGAGAGGAGGTCTGCCACTCTATCACAAGGATGATGTCATCAGTGATGTCATCAGTGATGTCATTTGAGATGTCATCAGTGATATCATGAGTGATGTCACTGACCATGTCATGAGTGATGTAATATGTGACGTCATCAGCAGTGCATTGCGGGCGCGCGGGTTATAGTTAGCTGAACTAACTATAACGGGGGAATTTCTATGGTTTTGTACGAGTGAAATGTCCAACTAACTATAACGCCCCTGAAACCTATGGTTTTTTCAGTGAATTATATATATATATAATAATAATAATAAATTAGAAGAAGAAAAACAGTTTTTTATAGCTCTTCGGACCATATTTTTACCATTTCTAATTGCAGTAAATACCAGTTATTATTTCCAACCTTAATGGTACTGAATTTACCAACATTAGAAGGATAGAAAAATGAGTCAAACTTCATGGGCTTCAAACTCGTGAAATCCTTATTAATGCAAATATCAGTGCCAAGTGTTAAACTCACTAAGGCATCCTTCCAGCTGGAAACATGCTGATATCCAGCCAGCACAACACACCAGACCTCCAAGTACACTCACAAACATTCCTACAGCAGCAACAAATACAGACAAAACAGGCACGAATTAACAAAGACCTAAAGACACTCATGCACACAGTCTACCTGAAGTATTCATCCATACACATATAATAAGAGATGTGTAACAGGATCTGGCTGCTTATATAGCACGCTATGCATAAAACAAGAATAAGGAAATGAAATAGAAATAGAAATAAATAGACTGGTCTTCCGGAACAGTAGTGCTTAAACGACATTAGGGGTGCAGTTGGCAAGGAGGAAGCAGGAGAGGGAAACAAACTATAGAAGGGGGAAAGAGGGAATAGGAATGAGTAGGAGGCATAAACCAAGAGGGGAAAATAGTGTTACGAATCTGACCTAAACAGAGATTGGAAACAGAGTAATTTCTTAGAGGCCAGGGCACACAAGGGAAAACAGGGTAGCCATGTAAGCAACAAAGAGAGTCTGACCCACAAAGAGCCTACATACAGGCTGGTGAACAGCTTCCCACAACACAGATAGAGTCAGAATGCACACAAATAGATCTAGAGTCACATCTCAATGAATGGCCTAAGAGAGAGATGGAGGAATTTATAGATGCAGGTGCCATGTCCAACTTAATCTCAAGAGCCATTGCTGATGATATCAAATTGAAGGTAGAGGAAAGGCTGTTTACAATGCACTTGAATCCTTGACTCTTCCTCGAACAAATCACTTCTCCTAGGTGGTGGAATATTTCACTCCCTACTACTGATCGACCACCGCTCAGTAACAATGCATTACACTCTGTGGGGGAAATTTACTAACTTTTGACACAACACAGGGGGTGTGGCCAGCTGCTCAAGGAGTAAGATGTGCTCCAGTGAGACCCTCGGCCGGCCAGTGTTATTAGGGGATCCTTTCCAGGGGTTCTTCATGTGACTCCCCCTGACCAGTGTGGACACGGAAGCAGGTGCCCTGTGGCACAGATGAGTGCAGTCCCGATTGTGTTGGGGGCAGTTTTATTGAACAGAAGCCGAGTACAAAACAGAGCTGGTAGGGACAAGATTACAGCGACCACCTCGGCGAAATGATCCCTGAGGGCTTTGAGGGTTGATGGTTGGTGCTGGGGGCCCCAGGCGGTGGTAGATGGCCAGTGTACTGCACCAACCAATCTGTTGCTGGGTGCAGGGAGCCAGAGCTGGTGAGGGGTGGACACTGGCCCTGTGAGTGCAGCCGACCACTGTGGAGGACATGGAATCAGATCAGAGGCGGGCTTGTTTGCTTGGGATACCGGGCCTGTGGGCAGTTTGAGGGCTGCCTGCCTGCACAGCTATGAGCCTACCATTGCCGGTGCTCTGAAAGCCTGATATGCTACATGGCCAGTTTAGGACTTTGATTTGGTGGGCCTGTGGCTCCAAACTCTTGGGGCCTGAACTGGAGGCAGTGTTGGCGGCCTGATCAGCATGCATGTGACTCCAGAGACCTCACTGTGAGTGTGGGGGGAGTGTGAAAATGGAGCTGGCCGGACTTCTCAACCTGGAACTGCTGAAGCCCTCCCATAGACGCAGTTGTTGTGATTTTGCAAACGGCTATGGAGATCTAGGACCCCGCGAGGAAATTGGATGGAACAACCGGCCTGGGATGGTGTTCTGGAGCATTTTGGAGCTCAGCCTGCTGAAATAGTAAGTAGCTTGATTGTTGAGTTGGTGGTCTGCTGTACCCACCAAATTTGACAGAAAAGGTGGTGTGGGACTCACTAAGCTATTGGGTTGAGTGTCCACATTGGTGTCCGTGGGGCATTAGATGATGCATGACTCCTCTGTCAATGCTTAGTGGAGGTCGCATTTGGGGCCCTATGACTCATTAAGGGTCTGCCATTCATTGGACACTGTAGTGACATTTAGGGGCTATACTGGGGAGCTCTTGATGGTGAATGACGTTGTTTGCATTAACGCATTTTAGGATCTCTGTCCTTATTTTCCTCCTCATTTGGTGCCTTGGATTGATCAGCTACCAGGAGGCCTGTGCAATGCATGAGAGTTTTGGCTATTGAGCAAGGTATTGGATCTGATTTACCCTCTTCCTGCAATGATGATTATTCTTGGATCTACTCTTACTCCTGAATATTTCCTCCTATTGGCTGATGAGGTGGGCCCTGCTGTCAGATGGGATGCACCAGAGGACCCAAGGATGTGTCTGGCCCAAATGCCCCCCGAGACCCGGAGAGTGGCACGCTATCTACCTCGCAGGGTGACCCATGGCAGCCCATGTTCTCTGCGCAACAAATGATCAACATGAGCAAGTTAGTGGAAATGCTCTTAGGGATTTGCTCATCTTGTGAAACACTGGAGAGTAAGATCAACAAGCTTGCGGTGAATTTGAGCATATTGCTGCAGATCAAACTAAACTGTTGGCTCAAGTGAAGAGCACTGAAGAGGTTCTTGCTGAACTGCGCCCATCATCCAGAACCCTTCAACTAACATGCAGGCAATTACTGATGGGGTACGCATCTTGGAACAAACGGATGATGGCGAGGGAAGTAGCCACAGGAATAAAATATGAATATTGGGAATGCCTGAGGTCCATGAAGTGAGTGATGCTTTAACATTTCTGAAAACGTGGATCACTGATGCCACTGCTCCATGGAACTGTCTAGATTTTTTGCATTGGAAACGGCGTACAGAGTGTTTGTCAGAAGACCATCTCCGGGGATGCCTCCTCGTCCTATTGTGGTGCGAGTTCTTCATTTGTTGTGAGCCCCTTGGGAATGTTATTCATAATAATGAGGGTTTGGCATCTGATGTTCTTGTTGAGTGGAAGGTTTCAAAAGTGGTGGTGCGGTGTTACTGCATTGTGGCAGTTGTGGGAAAGAGGTGTGAGCTGAATAGGGATCTTCAGAAATTGGACTCTTCATTACCCGCCTTAGAAGGGCAGTTTCAACATCTCCCACTAGAAAGCGAGAGCTGTTGGCTCCTATGGAAAGATACGCAATCTTGGTTGAGCGAGTGCGATGTTTGTATTATAAAACGTATTTAGCTCATGGTCATTTTGAAACGGATAGATCAGGACAGCTGTTGGCTTGGTTGGCCACAGCAGAGACTAGAAATTAGCCCATTGCCCAATTGAAATCTATTTAGCAAACTTTGGTCCGAGATCAGAATAGCATTAATTCAGCTTTCCCCAATTATTATCAAGAGCTTTATGGAGCGTCAGTTATGCCCTCTAATGAGGAACTGACATCATAAGCGTGAATTGGATTTGCCGAACTTGATGAGGGAGGAGTCTGATGCTCTAGGTTCTCCAATTACGGTGGAAGAAATCTGTCAAGCATCAGAGGTTTTTCCACAAGGTAAAATGCTAGGCGTGGATGGCTTCCTGTTTGAATTTTCTGGCAAGTACCCTAACCTTCTGATCCCTCGCCTCCTTATGATCTATAACAAACGCCTAGGAGAAAGGCTCTCTCCCACCTTCCATAATGGAAGCACTGATCGTATCGATTTCCCAAGAAGCGGGGCTACCCCACAGATAAGAGGTCCTGTAGTCCTCATTCCATGACAATAGTTGGAAAATCTTTAGTAAAGTGCTTGCTTTGAAACTTCAGCCTTATATGACCCCTCTCAACCAGCATGATGTGAATTGTTTTATTCCCATGTAGAATATTAATCTTACCATCAGGCATCTCCTCAGGGTATTACAGCAGGCTCCCTTATTAAAGTATCTCCAGGTGATTGTACTGGCAGTAGATATAGAAAAGGCATTTGGGGGCAGATTTACTAGGAATTAGAGTAGCGATATCCAAATCGCGATTGTAACCCAAAACGCAATTAGGAAATTGCTATTCTTAATGTATCATAGTCACGGTTGCTCAATTAGTGAATCATTAGGATTTGCATTCGCTAATTTGGCATTAACAAATAGTGATTCCCTAAATAAAGAATTGCTATTTGCTAATCGCAAATACAAAAGTTGCTTTCAGGAGTAGCAAAATGACCTCACAATATGAGTTCACACATGCTCAATTGAGTTCCAAGCTTCACAGAGGAAAGCAGACTGTGTGGATTGGCAAAGTTTATCAGTGTTTGGAGACATTTTTCCTAATTCTGGGTCAGCATGTCAAGAGAAAAGAATGAGAATGATGCAGGAGGGCACATAAGGAAACTGAAGTTCTGCCGAAAGGAGCTTGAGGTGCTAACTGAAGAATATGTTTTCCATCACGATGAGCTGCTTGGAAAAAGCTGCATTGAAGCACCTGACGGTAACAAAAGAAAAATCTGGCAGGACATCCAGGGCAAGGTCAGTGCTGTTGGAGTGAAACAGAGCACTACTGAAACAATTAGAAAGCGCTGGTACAATTTGTGGTTATGTACCAAAGAAAAGGTGGCAACCAGACTTGCAGAATACTGGGGAATATGTGAGGGACCCTCCACCCAGCCACCTCCATCATCTATGGAGGATTTGATAGAGAGTACCTTTCAGCCCGAAATCATTGTTGGGCTGTCAAACATTGATGCTTCAGTCCCACCCAGTGCATCAAAAGGTAAGATTAAAACATACAATCCTGCTTGAGCATTAGTTATGCTTTTGTAATTTTTGACTCACTTCTAAACTCAAACTTACTCTGGAACAATCCATACCATTGCCTTACTGATTAATTATGGGAGTTGTAGTTTCTACTCTACTCATTATGTAGAGCCTTTTTTGTGTAAAATAAATTTCTCGAAATAAATAATAACATTAAATAACTAGATAAGACATTTCTGGAGAGAAAAACTTTTTCATTTAGCAATCAAAATGTAACGAAAATTTCTTTGCAATTTGATATTACTTTGTAATAAAGTTTAAAAAAAAATACTTTGTTTACTCAATGAACTAAAATACTTCTCATATATATCTTACAGTAGTAGCATCAGCAACATTTGAGAAAATTGAGCATGAGGAAACTTAGGACACTTCTTATAATCAAATGAGGGAGAGAGAAGCTGAGACTCATTCAGCTTCCATTCGGTAAGCAAGTAATCAAAGGAGAATGAATCACTTGTCCTGTTTATAACCAGGGTCTTGGGTTCTTACTGTCTTTTAAAACCCTCATTCACGTTGAAGCCGTTGGTGCGGTAAATCTTGATTTTCCGCAAGCGTTATTACGTGAAAAGCATAATCATCGGGTCTTTTTTATGCTTTCCTCCACCTGGAGGGAGACAAACTGGTATTTGCAGTAGTGATCAGTGATGGTAAGAGTGAGAGTGAAGTGTATCTAAAATTACCTCCATCTATCAGGACTATTTTTATTGTGTTGATGATGGGGTAAAGCTAAAAAGTGAGAAGTGGTGCATAAATAGAAGAGTCACTGTTCTATTGCACCCATTTAAAAACGTGAGTGGTCAACATGTTTCAGCTCTTGGGTGCCCTGTCGGGTCGTTGGGCTTTCTTCAGGACACTGTGGTTGCACACATACTGTTTTGTAGTGTGCGTAGGTAAGTAATGCACTTACCCTTCTTCTTGCGTTAGCACTCTGACCTGTTATAGGTGAATTGTACCTGTAACTGGAGAGGATTCATTCTCCTTTGATTTCTTGTGAAACTTAGGACACTGCGCCAGATATGGAAGATGATAACACTACAACACCAACACAGAGGGGTGACTCCTCTGTAATGGTGGAGGAGCGTTTCCCTACTGGTCAGTCAGTCAGCGGTCAAGCGTAAAATAAAATTACCTCTGACTGACTGAGCCGATGCCAGCAGCGTAGGGAGGGGCTAGAACGGGCGTAGCAGGGAGGAGTGGTAGGCGCACTGTAAGTGTGCATGTCTGTTTGGCCGGCCGTCTTAGGCCGGCCAAACAGACATGCGCACTTAGGTTTCTCTAACCCAGCTGTGCTGCACAGCCAGGTTGGAGAAACGTCACGGGCTCCTAGGCACTGTCTGAGCAGCAAACCATGCCACTCAGACCAATCTTGGCACTGTTCTCATTCTGGGTATAGCATGAGAGCAGTGCCGGGATTGGTAGGGGAGCCTGTGACCAAGTGCATACTCGGAGGAGAGCCGGAGAAGAGGACCGAGGCGTCCGCTTCGTCAGGTAAGCTTTTTTCAAATTATTATTCCCCCTAATCCCCTGTCCCGCCCCCCCAACTTTAGTATTGCAGCAGCCACCACTGCCAACACCCACAACACCTGTGCAACCCAGACACAGAGCAGCAGTCTCTTCACTGCCTGATTTTCCAGAGGAAAGTGAAAACTAAACATCAGATAGGCCTACAAGTCATTCTGGTACCAGAGGTATGCAAAGGCCTCAGTTCCTTTCTTAACATCGACGCAATGTAAGCTGAAGGTGAGGTTCAGGAGTTACTAGGGCATCAGATGACATTAACAATACTTCTCTTTTTGGTGCTTTGGAGGCATCAATGTTACCTTTGCGGCACCTTCAATGTAAAAACATAAAATCTGTAAAGACACAGATAGTGTCCATGGGTCAGAAAGCTGTTTCTGACAATTTCAGACAACTCATGGATGCTATAACCAACTTATGCCCAGTAATGTCGCAGGATAACATCACTCAGAGACACAGCCACCGTCAGCTTCTGTCCAGATTGGATGGTTTTACTAGGTCTGTTCACTGACTTATACATGCAACAGCAACATTATTAAGGTGCATGGTGAACATGCAAGTGGACATTGGTCACTACAGTGGTGACGTAGCTTGTGGGCTAGTACAAGTCACCAGTGCATTGGAGAACATCAAACATCTCAGGTAGCAAAACAATATAGTTGAACAAGCATTGCTAACTGTCATTTTAAATTAACTTTAAATCTTACTTTGGTGAAAATGAAGGAATCATGTGTCATTCCTGCGAATGTGGCCACTATATCAGTAATTATATTAGAGGCATTTCGAATCACTTGAATGTTTAATGAATGAGCATTCTCGCGATTTCTAAATACAAACTAATTCTCATATGGTGGTCATATTTGAACATGAGTCCCATCAATGCAGCCTATGAGATGAAGGAATTGAGCTATTTGTAAAAAATGTAATTTTGTTATCTACAATCCCTGTGCTCTATTAGGAAATTTAATGTAATTGTTGATTTTACTTAGCATTCCACCCAAAAATGCTCTGTGAGAGCACACTTTGGGAAAACTCACTTGCTGCTGCTATCACAGTGCAGTAGCTCCTAGAGGCTAAGAGATACAGTGAACATAATACCTGCACAAGGGTGGGGATTCAATTGCTCCTGAAAGTGTTTCACTCTAGATAAGGTGTAACTTCAACAATTAAATCTAATATGAAGGCACTACTTAATCTGAACTTCTCAAAGATTTGCTCCTATTTTTGTTCAAAAACAGTAATGTGAAGTAAATAAATATGCGCACCTGACTCCTCCTCCTTCACTGCAAACCTGCCATTATCCCCATCTTCCTCACCATGATGAAGAGAGCAGCCATTGTGGAAAACACAGATGCATTCTGGGGCTGTTTAGGTTTCCCCTATTTAACTACATGCTGGTGGTAAATTGCACATGCAAAACAAGCATTCTGCGACTGGTCGCAGTTCGTGAATGCTTAGTACAAGGAAATAACAATTCACTATTAGGAAATTTGCAAAACGCAATTCCCAATTTGAAGTCGCAATTTTACCAATTCAGTCAACATATGAATTGCTAAAATTGCAAAGCAAATGCCTTTAGTACATTACAAAAGCCGTTTTTGGATTCGTAGACGGTCAAATTTAGCAAATCGCGCTGTTTGCAAACTCAAAAATCCTGCATACATCTGGCCCTTGGTTCCTTATCTTAGGTTATTTTGCATGCAGTTCTCAGACGGATGTGATTGGAAGAGAATTGGATTCTGGTGCTCTACTCCCATTTCATGGCACAGGTGGGCAACGGTAATATCTACTCTCCATATCGAATTCATTGGGGTACTTGGCAGGGGAGTCCTCTTTCTACCTTGCTCATTACCATAGCTATTGAGCCATTTGCTGCATTTATGAGAACTCACAATAGCATGAGTTGTTCCATTGAATGATGGCTCACATGCCATTTCGCTGTATGCTGATAGCATGTTATTTTTTCTTGAAGATGTGAGGGAGAATATGTTGCCCGTGATTGATCACCTATAAGCGTTTATCCAAATATCTGGGCTGTATGCCAACAGGTCAAAGTCGTGTATTTCTAGTAAGCAGGGTTTTGCGGTTGGAGAGCTCTTGGTTTTCACACTGGGGAGTTGGTTGGACTCTGGATGTTCTGCCTTATTTGGGGGTCGGAATATATCACAACACTTCTGACCTTTTTGAGGGCAATTCAAATTTAGTAATTCTGCCTCTGGTATCTACCCATCGAAACTCCAGGCATCTCATGACGAGGCTCTAAATCAAACCTGAGAAGGGTTTGTGTCTGACAAGAACAGTTTTTTCATTTCTCTTCCCTCCAGCTGCCAGACCAGGCGTGGGCAGTTCTAATGTGTTTGATCATGGCTTTTGATATGCTAGGAATGCAACAACAGCCTTTTTCCTTATGGCAGATCCAGCTATGTTCTTCAATTTTCTGATAATAAATTGAATAATTTTTCTCAGAAGGAATCAATTTAAAGCAGATCTTTGATTTTTGCACATAGGTGTGAGCGGAATTTGCGGAGCTTCACTCTGTGGAATTCTGCAGGATTTACATAAAAACTCAGCGAGATTCTACAGAGTTCCGCAAGTGGCGGAATCCAGCAAGTTGCGCTGATATCCCTGATTTTTAGCACCAGGAGCTTATACCACACTATAAAATCAGTGTGAACTGCACCACGTGGTGCGTGCTGCTTCTTTCTGTCGCTCGAGCAGATTTTCTACTGGACCGTCAGCTTTCTTAACACAAACGGTAGCGACATGCCGTGACTGCCCGCGTTGAAAAATCTCGCCGGGGCGCGTTAAAGGGCATGATGGTTTTTACGGAACTCCGCGCTTCAAGCAGAGCGGACAAAACTCAGCAAACTCCGCCAGCAAAGAGGAGTTTATTTCCCTCTGTGTGGCACTTTGAAGGATGACCAAAGAGAGATATCAGGGTTGAACACAAATCTTTATTCCTTTTGAATATTCTACAGTCCATCTCTTCCCCTGGTGATCGGTCCTCTGGTCTGGGATGCGTGATTCTTCCTATTTAGACTCGTCCCTCGAAAGAAAGAGAGACGTCTTTGGGTTAAGGGTTCAGTATATAGCTTAATAAGGGATTAGGGAGTGAGGGGGTTTTTGAACACCCGGTTCACCTTCACCAGTGTCGTGCTAATAGCAAGAGGCAACGCGCTGAGCATTAAGCACTCATGAACCAATGCCCGCTGTCAGCCTTTCCACGCTATGTTCTCACCCCCCCTCCTTTCTCCCTTTCCAGACTCCTAGCATCGGAGTGGCCCCTTCTAAACAAGCCCCTGAGGAGGCCACATACCTCCGTGAGCCACGCTCCTCCAGGAACATGGCTGGCGAGCTTGTGTTGCTGGGTTGGGTGTTCTTGGCTGTTCCCGTTGGGTCCTCAATGTCACCTCCCGGGATGTCGCTTCTACCGCCTGGTACCGGACGCTGTCCTCCTCCGTACTGCAGGTCCTCGTGCTTCTCTCCACGTTAGAGTACTCCCCTGTACTCAGGAACTCCTCCTCCGGATCCGGGAAAGCCCGTGACAAAGCTCCTCGTCGGCCCTCCGGGGCTTCCGATTGGCCCATGTGACCCCCTCACGAGGGCCGGCCTCGACTCCAGGAAGAGCTGTTCCTTAAAGGCGTCCTCCTCCTCACATACAGCCAAGTCCCAGAGAGGCTGGAAATAGAGGAGAGGAGAGACGTAAGGGGGGAATGCATCCTCACTGTCTCCCTCACCCTCGATCCGAGCAGGTAAGTCGTGACACACCCCTTCCCCAGACTGTTCCCGCTCAGGGAACTGTGAAACCCGGGAAAGGAAGTCTGCATTCCTGTTCTCCGCACTTTTCCGGTGTCGAACCTCGAAGGCAAAGGGCTGCAAGGACAAGAACCATCGCAGGATGCGGGGGTTGTTCCCCTTGTTGCGGCTCATCCACTGCAAGGGTGCATGGTCAGTGTATAGGGTAAAAGGAGATCCCTCTAGGTAATAGCGCAACTTGTCCACAGCCCACTTGATGGCCAAACACTCCTTCTCAATCACAGGATACCTCTGTTCTTGTGGGAAGAGTTTGCGGCTGATGAACTGTACAGGGAGCACGGTCCCTTCTGTAGACAACTGTGTAAGAACGGCACCCAAGCTGGTTTCAGAGGCATCTGTCTGTAGAATAAAAGGTTTTGAAAAATCGGGCGAGATCAAGATAGGGCTGGAGGTTATAGCCTGCTTCAGTTCTAAGAATGCCTGTTGTGCTCGGGGAGGGGGGCAGAGGAACTCTTTTGTTTTTACTTCCTTTTTCAAAAGGTCTGTCAGCGGGGATGCTACCTCGGAGTATCGTGGGCTGAATCTACGGTAATATCCCAATAACCCCAAGAATGCCCTGACCTCTCTTTTGGTTGTAGGAAAGGGAGTGTTGATGATAGCCTTCACCTTCTCCTGTTGAGGAGCTATGACCCCATTCCCTAGGAGATAGCCCAGATACTTGACCTTCTGGAACCCAACCTTGGATTTGTTCGCGTTTATGTGGAGTCCGACAGTTCTAAGGGCCTGGAAGACATTCTGCAAATGGGATAGATGTTGGTCCCAGGTGGAACTGTAAATTACTATATCGTCCAGGTAAGCGGATGAGTATGCCTGATGCTGCTGGAGTATTGTATACTTGAGCCTCTGGAAGGTAGCCGGGGCGCCATGCAAACCAAAGGGCAATACAGTCTCGTCTGAGTGGAGAAAGCTGTTTTGGCCTGATCTTGTTGACGGAGAGGGACTTGCCAATAACCTTTTGTGAGGCCAAGTGTGGTGATGTATTGAGCGTCCCCTAGTTTCTCAATTAATTCATCTATCCGAGGGAAGGGATAGGAATCGAACTTGGAGATGGCATTGACAGCTCTGAAGTCGATACAAAACCGAACGGTTCTGTCCAGTTTTGGTACCAGCACAATCGGAGAGGACCAGTTGCTTTGGGAAGGTTTAATGACACCCATCTTCAACATGCTCTCTATTTCGGTCCGTATTGCTTCTCTACGGGCCGCTGGTATGTGGTACGGTCACTGTTTCACCACCTTCCCGGGATCGGAAATGATGGAATACTCTACCAGTCTCGTCCTCCCTGAGAGGTCGGAAAAAAGGGAGGAAAAAGGGACCAAGAGTTCCTTTAGAGAGGATTTTTGCATTTCGGACAGGTTCTCATTAATAACCAATTGGTTCAGGGTGGACAGTGCTACTTTCGGTTCTGGAACAATCAGGTGATTGTTCTTGGGAAGGGGACCCAACCACTTCTTAAGAAGGTTGATATGATAGATTTGGGTTTTGGTTTTGCTAAATTGGAGGCGGTATGTAGTCACACCGATCTTCTCAACAACTTCATAATGGCCCTTCCATTCTGATCTGGCTTTAGATAGGGAAGAGGGTAAGAGTACCAACACCCAGTCATGGACATTCAAGTGGCGCCATTATTTTCCCTTATCATAGAAGGTTTGCTGACGGACCTGTGCTTTTTCGAGATTGGCATGCGTGAACTCCCTCAGTTTGCGGATGCAAGACCGTAAGCCCTGTGTATACTCAAATAGGGCTTTGGACTCATCAGGCTCTTCTTGTTCCCAGGCTTCTTTTGTCATTTCCAATAGTGTACAGGGCTGTCTCCCATAGAGTAGCTCGAAGGGGGAACACCCAAGACTACTCTGTTTTTGGCTCCTGATGACAAAAAGTGCCAAAGGAAGAAGCAAGTCCCAGTCTCTCCCTTCTACTGTCAACATTTTTTTCAGTGTCCGCTTGAGCGTGGCATTGTGTCTCTCACATAAGCCATCCGTCTGGGGATGATAGACCGAGGTTTTGATGTGAGAGATGTTCAGGGACTTACAAACTTGGTGCATGAGGCGAGAAACAAACGGGGTTCCTTGGTCGGTCAGGATTTCGCGTGGGAACCCCACTCGAGAAAACAGTTCCAGGAGTTTGTCACTGATGTTTGTGGTGGTAGGGGCCCTTAGGGGAAAAGCTTCTGGGTATCTGGTGGAATAATCAATTATGACCAAAGCATATTGGTTTCCTCTCTTGGTTTTTGGGAGAGGACCGATTAGGTCCATCCTTACCCTTTCAAATTGTTTTTCGATGATAGGAAGAGGTCGTAACGGTACAGCCGGGGAATGGTAAGGGTTCTTCTTCTGGCATACCTCACACTCCTGGCAGTATTTGGTTGTGTGCGCAAAAATACCTGGCCAATAAAAGTGTTGTAAAACGGTTTGACCGGTTTTCTGGGCTCCACTGTGTCCTGCTAATAAGTGGGAATGGGCAAAAGAATAACACCTGATCCTGGAAACTCTGGGGCACTAGCAATTGTGGAGGGTTAGCGGGGCTTCCCACTCTATATATTGTAGACCATTTTTAACAGTAAAGGAGGGATAAGAGGTGGTGGGAGAAGCTGGGTCATTAGCCTGTTGCCATGCGGCTTGGAGGGTTGAATCATGTGCCTGTGCGCATCTGAAATTTTTGTCGTTAAGCCAGGGTGCTTGGGTGAGGAGGGCAGGAGTCCTAGAGGGCTGTCCCTGAGGGGCTACCATTTTCTTTCTCAAGAGACCTATGAACTCAGGGTTATCCAATCCCAGTAACATCTTTTCGGGCAGGGTAGGTAACACTCCTACTCTGGCCTGCATGTTCTTCCCATCGGGCAACTGCACAGGGACTATGGTTACAGGGTAGGTTTTGACATCCCCATGTACGCATCTTATAGGCACATGCTTGTCTGCTTGGACCTGTCCCGGCTTCACTAGGGAACTCTGTATGACCGACTGGCAACAGCCGGAATCTAATAAGCTTTTCACCTGCTTTCAACTCAAAGAACAATGTTTTCGGTTTGTCCCTTGGTGACCCCCTTTCCTTCCTGAACCTCACCCTATAGGCTTCTGAGTCCATGCCTAAGTGGTCCAGTATTATGCCCTTGATTTCACTAGAGGGGGTGTTCCCTGAGGCATTGGCAACCTGGTAGGCGGCTTGGGCTTCTCCTGTCAATAGCGGGGCCAGAAAGAAAGGCCACTTCTATTCTGGCCATCCACAAGCCTTAGCCGCCCTCTCAAAGTTCAGCAGGAAAGCGTCCAGATCTTCGCCAGGAGCATATTTTTGTAGAGCTATGTTGGGATAACCTGTCGGGTTTCCCTGTTGAGTCGGTATATGTGAGGTCAGTTGGACCTGGTCCTCAGCGACCTTTTGTAGACATTCCACGTGGTGGGCAATACTGTCTTTAAACAGGATCTCGGTCTGCCTGGGCGGAAGTCATTTGCCTTTCTAAGGCCCATTCTAATTTCTCTTGTCCTCTGACCAGTTGTTGGATTAGCGTCTCCATATTGCTGTACTATGGAGTAGTTGCCCGCATTCTCCACCACATGTGGCACTTTGAAGGATGACCAAAGAGAGATATCAGGGTTGAATACAAATCTGTATTCCTTTTGAATATTCTACAGTTCATCTCTTCCCCTGGTGATCGGTCCTCTGGTCTGGGATGCGTGATTCTTCCTATTTGGACTCGTACCTCGAAGGAAAGAGAGACGTCTTTGGGTTAAGGGTTCAGTATATATCCTAATACGGGATTAGGGAGTGAGGGGGTTTTTGAACACCCGATTCACCTTTACCAGTGTCGCGCTAATAGCAAGAGGCAACGCGCTGAGCATTAAGCACTCATGAACCCATGCACGCTGCAAGCCTTTCCGCGATTTGTTCTCACCCCCTCCTTTCTCCCCTTCCAGACTCCTAGCATCGGAGTGGCCCCTTCTAAACAAGCCCCTGAGGCGGCCACGTACATCCGTGAGCTCCTCCAGGAACACGGCTGGCGAGCTCGTGTTGCCGGGTTGGGTACGGCTCCCTTCTTGGCTCTTCCCGTTGGGTCCTCGATTTCACCTCCCGGAATGGCGCTTCTACCGCCTGGTACCGGACGCCGTTCTCCTCTGTACTACAGGTCCTCGTGTTTCTCTCCGCATTGGAGTATTCCCCTGTACTCGGCAACTCCTCCTCCGGATCCGGGAAGCCCGGGAAAAAGCTCCTAGTCGGCCCTCCGGGGCTTCCGATTGGCTCATGTGACACCGTCACGAGGGCCGGCCTCGACTCCAGGAAGTGCTATTCCTTAAAGGCGTCCTCCTCCTCACATACAGCCACGTCCCAGGGAGGCTGGAAATAGAGGAGACGAGAGACGTAAGGGGAGAATGCATCCTCACTGTCTCCCTCACCCTCGATCCGAGCAGGTAAGTCGTGGCACACCCCTACAAATCTCTTAATTTTCTTGATAAAGAAGAATGAGGAATAAACTATCATGTGCAACTGTTACCCAAGTAGAAAAATGCATCCAAAAACCAGGTTTTCAGGTGTTTTTGGAAATGGAGATGACGAGGTTCAGAGCACAGATGGATAGGGAGAACATTTCAGTCAAGCTATCCTGGCTGATGAGGGCTGAAAGCCCGAAACCGGTCCTAGGATGCTTGTTTCCAGTCCAGGGAGGACCTGGCCTGGCAGTTCGGCTGGACTGTTCCCATTGGGCGCAGGGTCAAGACTGATTTGCATATGGCTGGGTCCAAACTGGAATGGCATGGTGAGCAAAAAAACGATGGATTTAGGCCCAGATCTCTGTACTGGGGTGAATGTACGACATTGTTCAGCATTCTGTCCATCAATTGTTGTTTTTGCATTTGTCACCCCGAGTGGGACGGGTATGCCCAGACGTGGGTCCCGTGCTCTCCGTGCCACTGGAGTCAAGCTATCCTGGCTGATGAGGGCTGAAAGCCCGAAACCGGTCCTAGGATGCTTGTTTCCAGTCCAGGGAGGACCTGGCCTGGCAGTTCGGGCTGGACTGTTCCCATTGGGTGCAGGGTCAAGACTGATTTGCATATGGCTGGGTCCAAACTGGAATGGCATGGTGAGCAAAAAAACGATGGATTTAGGCCCAGATCTCTGTACTGGGGTGAATGTATGACATTGTTCTGCATTCTGTCCATCAATTGTTGTTTTTGCAAAGGTAAGAGAAGACCCGCCCAGCTGGACAAGATGGGCTAAGGAGAGGGATGTTAGCAGTATAAGCCTCTGCTCAGTGCACATGACATCCAGGAACATAATGGGTAACTCTAATGCCCATAAAAGTAGGCCCAACATTTTAAAACGACCGATGGCAGATACAGAGAGATTTTGAAAAAGATCTCATACTCACTGAGAGCCAGTGATGTGCTTTGAGATGGTTGGAAATGGGACAGAGAGGATGCAGTCTTCAAAGAAGCCCAGCTGCAAGATTTTGGATGAGGTTAATCTGTTAAATATTTGGAAATACCAAAATATAAAGAATTAACTTAGTCATTATGTGACAGAACAGTAGTCTGACCTACAGATTTACAGGATTCCAGAGGCTGAAGTGTAACAATTTTATGAAGCATTCACATACTTGAAGCAAGGTGATGTCAAGGGGTTGATCTCATTGATGCAGGTGAGAAAAGATTGAAAACTAATGCCCAGAATTGATGCTGGGTATGTAGGAGTTTGGGCAGTTCCCAGTTCTGGAGGCCACCAGGGGGAGACAACAGACAGGGAGGACCAGTAAAGATCAGCCCCTCAGTCTTGTCACGATTCACTTAGAGCACATTGGCCTTCATCCAGGTGGCCGGCACAGAGAGAGTATGGAAGTTATTGGAAAAACAAGTGGAATTTTCTGAGAAAGAGACAATAATCTGAGTAGGGGAAGAAGGTATATCAATCAAAATTTGCTTAATGTGGGTCAGCAGACGATTTAGGAGAGGGGCCTTCACGACTTCCTCCCATTGGTGGGAAACAAAGGCTACAGCTAAACGGATGTTAAAGAGGTACTGGAGCACATGGTGCCAATTATATCAATCATTTTAATAAAAATGTGGGCAAGACAGTGATTTTAGAAAACCCAGAGTTAATGCAGTGAGTGTGAAAAATGATGGTTTCAAAAGAAGAGGAAGCAAATAAGTCAAAGACCTAATATATTTTCAGGTTTTTTTCCTCAAAACAAAATTGACAGGGAATTGCAGAGATCGTCTTTACAATTTTGCAGCTATAGAGGAGGAATATTGGACTGAATATTTTGGGGATTTTTTGTCTTAAGAGCAGTAAATGCTCTAAACAGGTGCACGTGTTTGGGTAATAAGAAAATAAAAACAGTGGGGTCGATTCACAAAATTAATCTGAGATAAAATCCTAAACTTACTACTTTGGTATTCACAGAAGGCATTTAGTAGTAGTAGTTAGGACTCCTAACTTTACTACTACTAAACTGAGACAAAATCCTAACTTTACAACTCTCGGTATTCACAAAGGCATTTAGTAGTAGTAAAGTTAAGAGTCCTAACTTTACTACTACTAAATGCCTTCTGTGAATACCAAAAGTAGTAAGTTTACGATTTTATCTCAGTTTAGTAGTAGTAAAGTTAGGAGTCCTAACTTTACTACTACTAAATACCTTCTGTGAATACCAAAAGTAGTAAGTTTAGGATTTTATCTCAGATTAGTTCTGTGAATCGGCCCCAGTATCATTAAACAACCTGCAGAAAAAACAGCACTCAGACTGAAGTCCCTACAGGCCTTACCTTAGCCCTTCAGCCAAATGCACAGCCAGCACAATAAGAATGAGTGACTTGAGTATAATGTTGAATGACTAGAAAATATTCCCCCTAGGAATAACTTGAGTCTGAGCAGGATGCTTGAGCAGTCTAAATTCAAAAGAACAGCTAAACACTCTGCAACAAAGCTACTATGAGACAAAGTACACAATCAGGAAGCTTAAATTCATCTTGTGGATTAAATACAATGTGGATGTGTGGTGACCAGCTTTTGCATCTAAGAGAATTCGTTTGCTCCTGCATAATTTTATAACCTATACTGTGGTTGAGAAAATCCTACATCTACCACATAAGCCAATACCCTTCTAGACCAAATATGTTGGGAGTTAAGACAGCTTCAACTTAAATTTAAGGACTTGAGGCAGAAGATTTTTTCAGCATCATCTAAACTTAAATATATTGGGAATGGGGCACATGAGTATATTTTTTCTGCAGATGATGGCAGTATGCATAATTATTCCACAAAGATTGAAATTGCTTTTTTTCTGATAGAAAGGATGCAGTTTATTGTTTGACCTCCATTTGAATCTATCTACAGACCTATGTAATGGGGCGTTCCGAAGGTATAAGGTATTGCATCACTTATTTTTATTTATGATTTTCAAATCTTAGCAAAGCTTCTAAACAGGTATGGACTTACATTTATCATATATGATGACTACCCAACCATCATCTCGACTTTAAAAGGTAAAACTGCTGAATTTTTAGAGGGCATCAATGCATTTGTGGTCTGCTGGTGATTGACAATAAACTTTGCAAAGTTTGAACCTGATCAAATTAGAAATTCAATCCAAATATGTGAAATCAGGGGCATAGTTACAACAAAATGGCGCAGCGCATCGCTGCAAGTAAATTAGCTGCACCACGCTCCATCATTTAAAAAATGCAGGGATGTCCCGTATTTACCAGAATACGGCGCACCCCTGTGTTTTCCCTTGCGCCGGCACTAAAAAAGCTACGCAGGCACCCTTGCACCATGGAGCAAGGGTGCCTGCAATTGCAGGGATGATTGTATTTGTGCAGGAAGGGATACCTTCCTGCACAAAAACCATCATTAATGGTGTTTTGCTCCTTCAATGTGTGCCGCAGAATGCAGCACACATATAAAGAACAAACAACGAGGAGAAATAAAAGTATTTCTCCTCGTTGCACCACTCTAATGCCTCCTTTTCAAAGGCATTATTTTTTGGCGCTACCTCAGATTTACAGATACTTGTAAATTTGGGGCAGTGACAAAAAGCAATGGGTGTTGCGTGGGAACGCCCACAGCACCACCCATTGCACGCCCCTTTGCCGCAGAAAACTGCGGGAGGGGGGCCATATTTACAAGGCGGCGTTAAGCCACGCAAAGTGCAGATATGGAGCAGGGCATTGCACCACTGGAGCGTCAGAAAAAGTGACGCTCGGGTGGCGCAATGCGCTTGTAAATATGCCCCTTAGTTCTCGGTCATCATGTATGGGCCCCTGCACCACAACCAACCATCATTAAGAATCTGAACTTTTCTGGGGGCTTCAACTTACTCTTGAAACCCATTTCAGCACCGTATTATCGAGCTACTTCTAATAGCTAAGAAATACAGATTATTCTTTCTGTTATGTATTTCAACATTGGGTCTCTCTGGTGAAGAATGCAATTGCTTCATCTTGCTTACAATGCAGCACTAGCATCAATTTAGACCCAAGAGCCACATGATCAACCACCTCCACCATATTCAAAATGCTGCTGTACATCTGGTGGTGATCCTAAGAAAACCTGACCACATATCTTCTGAACCCAGTCTTTTTTTCTTGCTCCCAGTGCATAAGATATATTTAAACCATTTTGTATTTTTTTAAGAGGATGCTCCCTTGAACTCAAGAAAGCAACAAAAAAACTACAATACCACACACCGCTATCTTCATGCTATTTAACGCTTTTAGTGGCATTGTTCTAACAAGAACTAGGGAACCAGGTTCGAGTCTCAGCATCGGCTCAACATCCTGTAATTCTGGGCAAATCACTTAACCTCCCCGTGCCTACCAAAAAATGAATGTGTCTCTGTGTAACGCAACTGGTGCTCAGGTAAAGCGCTCCAATAACTTCCGGTCGAGTTCGCGATATATAAAACTGCAACAAAAAAACCTATATTTTTGCACACTTGAGAACGGAGTTTAACATCTGAAATCCCATTGGTCTAGAAAGACCTGGGGGCACATGCGTCAAAATTGTAAATTGCAAATACCTAATTGTGAATTCCTGAGAATCGCAATTAGGCAATCGCAATTTACAATGCATGAAACCAAAGAGTTTCAGATTGCGTTTCCTAGGGGGTCGCAAATCGCTCTACCTCATTAATAATAATGAGGTAGATCGCAATTTGAGACCCCTTAGGAATCGCAAAAATCACGGGGATGGTGACCTGCTGAGGTCAGCAGACCACCATGTCCGTGATTGCTTTTAAATAAAGCAATCTTTTTTTTTGTAAAGCAGCCCATTTTCCTTAAAGGAAAACGAGATGCTTTACAAAAAGTAAAATGAACAGTTTTCTTTTCATTTTTTAAGACCAGGCTGTGGTTCGTGTGACCACTGCCTGCTCTTAAAAATGCTTTTACAACCATTCACAAAGGGGAAGGGGTCTCTTGGGGACCCCTTCCCATTTGCGAATGGGTTACCACCTACTTGAAGTAGGTGGTAATATGCAAATGTTTTGCGACCGCATTCACGGTCACAAAAAATTCATGCATACCGTTAGGATTCGGTATTTGGACGGGACGCCCTTGGCACGCCCCTTCCAAATACTGAATTGCAACCCCATTTTGCGATTCGGTAACAGATTACCAAATCTCAAATTGTGGTTTGCTGCATCTTAAAAGCATTTTTTGCGTTCGTAAACTGGCCGATTCTGCGAATCGGCCCATTTGCGAACGCAAAAATGCTTGATGCATGTGCCCCCTAGTTATTTCCTCTCTAGTTTCTCTCCAGCTTCTCTGCAAACATTTACATACCTCAAACGCTTCAGTTGATAGTTGCCATGCCATTTCATAATAAAGATGAACATAACAGCAGAGCTAGCAGTGTTAACAACAAATACCTTTTTCATTTCAGACTTTTTATTGAGTTTGAGAGCAGTACACTGTACACACTGAAGCATTTTCACTGCACGGCACGATTATCATTCTCCATATGTTGTGATCATGAATGTGATGATCCAACACAAAGCATAATGCAACAATTACTTCCCCTTACAGAGACAATCTACTTTTCTAAAGTTCAATCCCCAACACACGTATAGGAGTTTTATCCTTTCTACTTATCTCAGCCTTATAAAGCAGTCCTGTTCTTGATCCTCTCCATAAATGAGCTTCTCCCATGCTAGTACATAACCAAAGCCTTTGTTGCCAATGTAACAATCAGTGACTAGCTTCCCTTTTCCACTCTGACACAATGACAACTTGTGGGCACTTGTTAGTGAGTTCGGCACCAATATTCTGTCATACCTAGACATGAATGCAACTTTTTAAAATCTCTGTTCTAGCACAACACCCTTTTCTGCTGTGACAGAGCAACCCAATATATACACTTGATTCCTCTCATCGCTTTCTTAAAAAAAAAACTAAGAGGGTCATTATGATGTCTGTCCGCCCGCCACCGCAATGGCAAACGGGACCGCCCGCAAGAGGTGCGCCGGTCCCGCCATGGGTATTAGGATGCCACCGCCACGGTGGCAGTGGCATTCTGTATTGTTCACATTGCGGCGGGCGGTGCTGTCAGCAGCACCCGCCACAATGCGAAAAACGCATGTTGTGCATTTGAATGCACAACGTGACAGGCACCGCGCGGTGCCTGCCACCTTGTGCATTCAAATGTAGGGGGTACCATAGGTACCCCCATGTGCACCCCCACCCCCCAAAACCCTGGGGCCCGCAACGGGCCCCCAGAAGCAAAGACCACATGCCTTTCCGCCACCATCCTAATATGGATGGCGGTGTCTTGCAGACACCGCCACCATGTTAGAGCCCTTTTCCGCCCGGTCGACGAGTCGACCGGCGGAAAAGCGGCGAACGGTCTTTCCGTCCGCCTGGGTCCCCACCGCCATCGTAGTGTGGCGGGGGAAATGTTATGCGGGCAGACGGGAATGGCGGGCGGATCGCCACCGCCATACGGGCGGCGGCGATCCGCCAGACATCATAATGACCCTCTTAGTTTGGGACAGGTCCATCATATATGAAGTGAGGTTTCCTCATCCTTTCTTGTCCTTTCCAGACCTCCAGAAGTCCCCAGATGTGCTATGAAGCATTTTCTTAAACTTTAATGTGTAAGACACCAATTGAACATGACATTGTGTTGTGTTTCTCTATGTATAATGCCCTTAAGTCCAGAGGTTAAATATCTCGTGAGATATTGCCACTCACAGTGTTCAGTCTCCTTCCTTAGTCCAATCTCTCTCTGAGCTTGATAAGACCATTCCATATTCATTCCCTCTCTGTTGTCTTGTGTAGTTTATATACAGAGGACCAGGAGCCCTTTTAAGTCCATACCAATCTTAAATATCTTTTCTAAATGTGTCAGATCTCTTGTAACTGCTTTATCAGTGTGTGTTTGAATTCCCCAGTGTTGTGTTTCTTTGTATTCTAATCTGTCCATCGTATTCTTTCCATTCTTCAAACAAATGTATATTTCACTTTTGAAAGAGGTTTTAGAGGCCTTGGCAACCTCCATCTTCTATTCATCATCATCATCAGTAATCTTTATTCGATTTGAGTAAAACAAATCATAAAAGCACACAAAACACAGATACTGTAAATAAAACACCCCTGATAAAACCCAAGAAACATAAAAGCAGACAGTTGGACAATCTAAAACTTGAAGATACAATAATGCTGGTCTGACTTGCATAAAATTCTGATCTAAAAACAAAGGGCGTATATTCTTAAAACATAATCTGGAAAATTTCGAACATATAAAAGCAATGTGCAAAGAGTCAAACGTAGCAGCATGATCACAGGAACAAAGTGGCAACTCAGATTGCTTGTGCTAGCCCACTCATAACTGGGGTAACAAGTTCAGGCAAAAATAGGTTTAAAGCCGCCTACGGTGAACTGGTATATCAAACAATAAGTATGGTTCAATAGGATTCAGGGATTTAATCATTGAATAATGCGTAAGAGATTACTTAGACATTGCATTCTGCACCCTCTTTTCCTGAGCTGTGTCTAAGAAGGGTTTCTTAACCAAGGTAATATCTGCCTTAAAGATAGATTCTGGGTTGTTGAATAACTCAGGTTTGCCAAGGTTACTTAAAGTACATTTAACATAGGGTATATGAAGCCCATGATCCAGTGCAAGGCAATCTCTTAGGATCCTTCTATTGAGTTCTAATTCCTCCTTGAGCCAAATTGAAAGCCATAATAATACCGGGCGAACTTGGTGAAATCAGAAATATAGCCAACCCCGAGTTCCTCATGTACAATCAATCAAAGACAACTTTATTGCAGTCAACAGACCATAAAAGTGCAAAATAAGCAACATATTAATAAAAAGAACATTCTCAGATAGATAATCTTAAAACACCAGAGGCCCAATAGTTACAGCTCCAAATTTCTGTAGTTTCCCACTCCCCAATGAAAATAGCAAAATTCATTACAGCTCAAAGATAAAACCATATACAAAATATGTACAACACATTAAAAAACAGTGCAGATAAGTTTCACGGTCTACAACATGAAGTGAGTGTAGATAAAAACCACATGGGGGGCAACCCAGAGAAGGAGAGAGGGGTGATGATATTATTTTAAAAGCGACCTGCGCTCACACCACATAGATAATAAAAAGCGTGACACCGCAAATACAATGGGAGTTAGAGTGTTATACTTCAGCAGCCTAAAAGCCTCCACACAGCGTCTAGTGCCCAAGTTTCTACATAGTTGAATCAGCCACTGACGCCTGGAATTTCTATAGCCAGGGCAAAAAAAGAAGACGTGTAGCTCTGATTCCTCTGCATGGTCACCAGCAGCACAGCCTAGGACAGGTGCACCTGCCCATTTGTTCATGAAGGCACGAAGTGGGAGGGTCCCATGCCTAAATTGGACATAGAATGAATGAATGAATGAATGAATGAATGAATGAATGAAAAAATGTATTGTTCAGTTAATAAAAACTTACAATTAAAAACACCTTTATACAATTCTTCTTACATTTCATGCATAATAAATTCCATATACTTATTTAAAAACCACATAGTTAAAAGGTACTATTCATCTATTCATAAAGACCAAAAAAAAAGAATAAAACAATCCTCATTGGTCACAGTTAATCAGTTTCTTCTCCGCTATTTCTATAAACTTCAAAAGTCTGCCCGTGAATTGCAAACTTTCTCCTTGTAAACTGGCTATAACTGCTTGTCGACGTGTACGTATCATTTGACTATTAAAGTCCAACCTCAGCAGCCTCCTACGTTCAACTATTAAAGCAGGACAGCTACAAATGATATGACAAATATCTTCTCTCCTGTTGTTACAGAGGCGACACGTCCTCTCACTACTCATCTTTTTCCAAGCCGGGGCATCTCCAAGAAATTGGCTATTTCCAAATCGGAGATTCATAAACTTCAACTTTGCCCTTTGGCTATTTAAGTCTCCTAGATAGCTCTGAGGTTTTAACATACCATAGGAAGCAATAACTGTCCACGCATGGGATCTCTTTGCCACTACTGCTTTATCCCATAACGAGGACAATTTTTTACTGCACCCATTTATTACTTTATTAAAAGCCGCCTGTGAGAGGGGTAAAGCCCATAATTGTTCCGCCTTAAACGTGTCTATCGCCAGTTTAAAATATTCATGAGCCTGCTTATGTTTACTATCACATATTGCCTCCCAGACCACTGTCATAAGCGAGGAGTTATTATCCCTTCTAAGTTTATGGCAGAATTTTAAATATGCTGAACTCAAGCCGGATTTGCGCTGGTGAAGTCTGCCGAGGAAGATTAAACAGGCGTCGGTAGGTCCCTGTCACTAGTTTGTCTATGGTGTTAACAGCACATCCTCTTAACGTCTCTACTCCATATGCAAGAGATGGAACGTGTTTAACTGACATGACTTGTAATAGTGGATTGAGGGAAAGCCCTTTTAAATTATTCTGGAGTGTGGCAAATGCTGCAATTAATGAATTATTTCTTCTCTGTAGTGCAGCGCACTGATTTTTACCCGTACCCCTAGCATCTATTATAACACCCAGATATCTATACTCGGAAACAGATTCTAAGTCAGAACCTTCCATTCTCAATATAGATCTTGCAGCTAACCCCCTTGTCTGCAGCATTGTTTTTGTCTTTTTTAAGTTAACCTTTAACCCATGAGTAGAGGCATAATGAGCACTTTCACTAATTAATCTCTGCAACCCCACCTTTGTGTGACTTATTAATACAATATCATCGGCATACAATAAATGCGAAACCTTAAAACCTGCCACAGTCGGGGAGTGAGAATTAATATCATTCAGCCCTGATGAGATATCAGCTAAATACAAGTTGAATAAGGTAGGGGCCAAAACACATCCTTGCTTCAACACGTCCCATATCATCATTTTTTTTTTACAGTACTGTACCCTGTCCCAACCTTACTCTTGTCCAGGTATTGGTATACAACAATTGTATCGCTCTCAGCAAAATAGGTGCGATTCCCATTTTTGATAATTTGTTCCAAAGAATATTTCTTTGCACAGTGTCGAAAGCCGAGCTAAAATCAATAAAACACAAATGAAGATTCACCCTACGGCGCCTGGCCATTTCAATTATGAGAACTAACATTTGAATGTTAATAATCGTCCCCATGCCTTTAATAAACCCTGTTTGATTCCTTGGAAGTAGTTTACTGGCACCAACCCAAGCCGTTAGCTCTGCCAGCAGACATTTAGCAAAAAACTTTGCTTCACAATCCATTAAAGCTATAAGTCTATATTTAGAAGGATCCGAGGCTTGACCAGCTTTGTAAATCGGGGCCAAAATTGAGCCCCTCCATTTATCTGGGACTTCTTCCTTCATCAGAACATGATTAAATAAGATTGACAATTTCTTTGCCCAATGTTGCGGATTTTCTTTAAATAGGGCTTGAGGAAGGCCATTTGGTCCTCGAGCACTACTCCGTCAGCTAGAACTTATAATTTTTTCCACTGCTATATGCTGGATCATTAGCTGGGTATTTTCCCTTACGTTGTCGTTGTCCCTTAAGTTGTCAGCTGTACCTTCTACCATTGGATTTATTATATTTCTTACGCCACCTGTCATGGATCCCAAATGCTTTTCCCAGACTTCTTCCGGTATATTTGTAGTCACTTGTTGTTGTTTCCTACCATTGGCTTGATTTACCAGTCTCCAAAACTCACGTGCATCTTTGCGTTTTGCTGCATAATTGATTTTACTCCAGAACAGATCTAGTTCGGCTTTTGTTTGTATCCATACCTCTTTTTTGTAGAGTGTCCTTAGTTTTGGTAATATCTCACTCCTGACACTGGAGGATGCATGATTTCTTAGGACCCTCAAGGCATGGTTCAATTTCCTTTTCGCTATTTTTAGTTGAACAGACATTTTTTGGGGAAAAGACGTAGCCGTTGCTACTATGCCTTTTGAACGTACAGCATTTTTCTCTACTAGGTGAATTATGAACTGCTCCCAAAGGGTCAAAGGATTTTGTTCTATTTCATTTAACTCTTCTTCCCACTGGTCTCTTGCTTGCTGTTCGATGTTTTGTATGCTATTTACTGACCAGTTTAACCTCTTATAATTAAGACCAATAGACTGCCCTAACTCTGGGGCCATTTGTTCATATCGGGTAATATTTAGATTGAGGCTGATCATTTGTGGCTGGTGATCACTTTCCAGCCGATTGCCCAGCTTGTAGCTTATTATTGATTGATATAATGGGAGGGATACTAAGGTGTAATCAATAACAGCTTTTGATTTTACCGCGAAATGAGTCGCTTGAGCTGGAATGTCTGGATCCACCCGGCCATTCAAAACTCGAAGGCCGTGATGCTCCAGATTTCTCACCACTTCTTTACCCATTCTGTCAGATCGTTGTTTAATTGCTTCAGTTGCCGGGATATGCCAAATTTGATCAATCACATCCAATATTTGGTCCCTAGGCGTCACCTGGAAGAAATTCATATTAAAATCACCTGTCAAGAGGATCCAAGTAGCTGGATTCATCATGCTTTGTGATAGCAATAGACTCAGTATCTTATCTATTGTTTCTTTTTTCCTGCTACCAAGGGGATGTGTGTATACATTTATTATCATCAAAGGTGTCTTATTTACTGGACTAAGAGGCCAGACCTTAATTGCTTGAATGTTCGAATGATCAATTTCCACTTCTTCAATCTTTATTTTTAAGGCCACTGTTACGTATAAAGCCAAACCTCCTGCTGCACGCCCCTTCAATTTTGTTTTAATTGCTGGCTTACTATAGCATGAGTATGCCGGTAACTTAATTTCCTCTTGTGCCCATGTTTCTTGAAAGAGGATTATCTGAAACCTTCCAATATATGTTAAAAATTCGTGATCGTCTACCTTTGCTGCCAGTCCCTCTATATTCCATGAACAGATGTCAACTTTGTTTTTGTGACCAACGATACGGGTTTTATCCTGTCAATTTCTTAAGTCTTTGTCTGTCCCGACATTCAGGGCACTCGGGAGCCAGGACCAATCCGATTTTGAATAAAGGGTTTTGCTCACCATGGCGTCCGTGTAGTTATCTGCCTGAGGGGTTATATTATCCCTTAAAGGAGTGATTGAACTACTCCTTGCCCCCTTTAAGATTGACGTTATGTCCGATTGCTGCTTTTTATTACCCATTTGTGTACTTTTCGTTAGTTTTTGACTTCCCCTACCACATTCATCACCAACCCTCTTAAGCCGACTTTCGCCACCCTTCGGTTTTAGGAACTGTGGATAGGGTTCCTACTTTTCCCTTATCATCTCAATACCCCAAGTTTCAAATTTCTCCTTTTCCGCCCATAGTTGGTCCGCTACCTCTGCTGTCGCCCATGTGATCATTGTCGATTCCTCACCTCCCCACATCGGGTTGCTTACAAATGTAACTGAATGTATATCCGTGGACTCTATGTGTTGTAATGCCGCTATTTCTTTGGTCATTCGAATCATAGATCCTCTATTTATTCGATCAAAGTGACCCCTGGATTTATATTTTGGTACAAATTTCATTTTACAGTGGATACTAGGCGGGCTGGGCCTCTCTCTTTGACCCTGCTGAAT
The DNA here is from genome assembly GCA_963921515.1 of Calotriton arnoldi. NCBI lineage: Eukaryota > Metazoa > Chordata > Amphibia > Caudata > Salamandridae > Calotriton > Calotriton arnoldi. The sequence continues at coordinate 498,575 of CAWUFW010003548.1, forward strand.
AGTGCAGACTATTTCCTGCTGAATATTCTTAACCTGCCCTAATTCATTTCGGTTATTCTTTCCCAATTGAAATTCGTCCGGCGGTCGCTGCCTCTGCTCCCCTTGAAGATCATTATCATTCCTTAAAGATTGTTCCCTTACTTGCATTCTGATCTCCTTTTTATCTTTCTCCTCCAAGCCGTTCTCTACTTCCGGAGCATTGTGCGATCTTTCCCAAAGCTCCACCAACTTAACTGTTTTACTTTGGCTTGTAAATTCATGTTTTACCGATTTGGCCTGGACTGACCCCTGTTGGTTCTCTTCCATTTGTCTCTCCTTTTCCTTCATCCTTGTTTCCCTTTCGCGCTAGCTGGTGTAATCTCATTCTCTTTCCCCACATTATTTTCCCTTACCTCGTCATCATTCTTTTTTTCCGATAGCGCCACTTGATTTCCTAATTTTGGGCAAAAAATTGGATACACCTTCCCCTGGAGACCTGGATTATTCTCCACATCTTTTTTATTATGGCTTTTCCTAAGTCTTTTTCTCTGTCTCTTAGAAAGCTTACATGTCTTGACTGCTTCCCCTTGTGTGGACGGTTCCAGTGCTCCCTGCTCCACTGACCCATTCCTACCTAATATACTAAACGATAACTGGTCACTTGAGAGCCTCTCACAGATATCAAAGTTTTTATCTAGGCTTTTTTCCGGATTACTCCCCTGTGTTATGTCCACTTTCTTCCTCAACTGTATCTTCTCCAAGTTTGAAATTTCCCCCCCGAGGCTCCTCTTCTCCAGTTCGCTTACTCGGGCAGATTTATTTCCCTCTGGTTTCCCACTGTTGTAAGCTATTTGACCCACTGGGCTCATCACTTCTTTGGCAGATTGTAATTGCCCCTTTATCTCTGCCAGATCCTGTTCCAGCATCCCAGGCAGCGAGGACAGTTTATCCAGTACTGGGCTACATTCACAAGTATTCTCAGGCAATATCTCCACCTGCGCCACTGCCTGCGCCCTTAGCACCAGCCGATTCAATGCTCCAATTTTTGTATCAATCGCTGTGATATACAACGCCATTGTATTTAAAAGATCCACCTGGATATCCAACTTACTTGATTGATATGTCAGTGCATTGACCACCGATTGAAATGAATTAAGTAAAATCTCCCAAGTGTTGCTATCCAGGCCTTTTTCCCCCAATGATTCTCTACTTGGAGGTCCAACTTGCATACCATCAGCCGGGGAGCCCACTACCGGGGCCCAACAGGTTGAGCCCCTGGCAATTCAGTTACCTCAACCCTGTCCTCTCTCTGAGTTAGTTCATATTCGATTTCTGATTGAGCTTCTATCTTTGCAGGTGTTGTATTACCTCCAACGGCATCCTCTCTCTGAGATAAGTCATGGGATGGATCATGAATTGGATCGTCAGACGATTCATGAACTTTTTCTGGTTGAGCTTCTGTCACCACAGGTACTATATTACCCCCAACAGTGCCCAATACGTCCATTAACTCTGTTAACTCCGTTTCCAGTTTTAATTTCCGAACAGGATCTATTCCTTCTAAATCGTCTAGTTCATCCAAATTAGCCATATATACCGTGTAGTTATCTACTTGTTGATGCACCTCAACTTGAATCTGGATTTCTTTTCCCAAACAAGTCGGAGTCATTTGTTCCTTTTGCCCCACTTGCGCCCTACCACTATTATGAGACACCAATTTCAATTGCGGATCGCCGTTATCGCCTGCTTCCTGAATGACTGGCGTCTCCCCTTGCTGGGCCACTATGATGCTACTTTCCTTCTCACGTAGCCGGTCACTACTTCTATGCCAGGTTTCCCAGTTAAACGGGGGGTTTTTTGTATTTATTTTTGTATTTAACCCCCCCAAAGGAGAGAAAGGTTTCAGTTCCTCTCTTTTACTCATGTTCTTGCTGGGAACCAAATTGGGAGGCCCCGATGCCTGTGGTTGTATCGGGCTTTGTAGCTCCCTAATATGCATGTCTTTTCAATATGTAAGCAATACATCCACCGGGTTCTTCAAGAAGTCCGTCTTCCTTACCCTTTTTATTTGATCGCAATTTGGAGTTCTAACAAGACACTGTGCTACTGGCCCCTCTATGCCAGGCTTCTCCATAAAAACCCCATTGGCAACATAGTCGACATCGTTGTCCTCATCGGCCGAAGCTGCCCTGGCTTGCAGTTTTTGCTTCCGCCGCTCTACCTCCGCCGCTCCTCTTGTTCTCCCTGAGCGCATTACTTTATGCCTTTGGGCCTTTGGGCCTTTGGACCCTTTTAGTCTTGCCTCCTTTTATAAACTTATTGTTCTGATGGATAATGTTTTTAGTAAAGGGGTCCCTTCTCCCCACCTCACCTCTGGTGGTCGAGAGATGGCCATGCACAATCTTCAGGCTTGCAGCTCAAGGCTCCAGTTCCAGCTCTAGTCCCGGCTTGGCTCCGGCCCTCCGGCCCCCGGCTCTCACCCTGCCGCTACCACCATACAGGTGCCAGTGTTCGAGAAAAACAGGACACGCACCTCACCCAGGCCCAGCACCAACACCTATCCCTACCCCCCGGAGGGAGCGAAGCCGGGGGGGGAGGTGGTCGCGCGGGGCAAGGGGGGCAACGGGGGGGCTGAGACAGCGCGATGCCAAAGTTACCGGGTCCTGAAGGGCCACACCACACCTTGCGTTGCTCACTGCTCACTGTTGCCTTCCTCAGCAGTGTCCGTTGGGCACCAGCTGCATACCACGAGCCGCTTGTTATCAGGATACTTGTTATCGGGCCTACTGGCCTCCTGCGCGGCGTCTCCGCTCTGCCCCCCACAGTTTCCTTTGCCTTTTGCTTTGCCGCTGGTGCTTTTGCTCCGACAGCGCTGGGCGCGCGCTCCTGCAGGATGCGGGTGGGTGCAACTGGGTAACGTTTGGGACTCCCAGTGACTCCCCAATGAGGAAGGGAAAGTGAGCCGAAAGCGTCGGGAGCCGAAAATCTGAAAAGCTCTCCAACAGCGTTTTCCACAGCGTCCATACTTCCCGCTCTCTCGCTCCGGCAGTCAGAATGAGACATAGAGTTTTCTCGCTAGCGCAGGTTGGATCTCATCCAGGACAGGTTCTAGGCTACATTGATCTTTGACCCTCATGAACGAGGTTGCCAGGGAGCCTGCCACCGAACACCCCTGTATTCTGGCTAGTCTGTCTTCCCTGTATCCCTGCGCCAGTTCCTTGCGAGAAACTAAGACACAGGCTTCCTCGGGGGGTATGCCATAGGCTCGCTCTGCCTATATTCTGAAAGGTGTCCCTAATATAAGCTAACCATGGTATTTTCCCAACACCGTTCAGAGTCAGAACCTCCTTTAACTCATCCCGGTAGACAGCCAATTCCGGGGTTGCCCATAGTCGGCGCCAGTGGAGTAGTGGTCTAAGGGCAATATCTTCAGCAATGGGTGTTATCCCTAGATCTAAACGCAGTGGTATAAGCGGAGTACTAGGTGGAAGACCAAAAATCTGTCTGGTGAATGCATTCTCGATCTTGGTGATATTTCTTAGAGAGTGATGCCCCCAGAGTTCAGCCCCATACATAGCAGAACCCCTGGTTTGCATTTTATAAATTTCCACTATTGGGCCGATGGGCTTAAATGGGGAGTTTCTAAAAAGCTTCAATAACCCTCCTGTGCTCTGCGCCAGCTTCAGACTGGTTTTATTAATCTGCGCCCCCAGGCCATTTTTTTGGTCAGGGTAACCCCAAGGTAATCGAAAACAGAGACCCTCTCCAGGAGAGTACCATGCAGGCAGGGATTAGAGCGAGTGGTACTAGTCGGATTGAAGACCATATATTTGGTCTTCAAGCAGTTGATCTCAAGTCCCCTACTGTCGCAGAAGGCCTTGAAGTTGTCGAGGATCATCTGTATGCCCATTGGTGTTTTTGAGAGCAACAAAGTATCATCGGCAAACATCAATGCCGGTATTTTTCTGCCAGCTATCTTGGGTGCATCATTGTCCTTTCCTGCATTCAACACATCAACAAGTGTACAATCTCCAACGGGACAATTTGGGGCAACCTCAGGTTCTTTCTTAGCAATTTGTTTTCCGCCACCTGAATAAGGTTGCAAACCTTGTATACCCAGAACTCACCGCCGAAACTTGCTGTTGAAATGCATTTTGCTTTATAAAGATCAATAATTGATCTAATATGGGGTGACCAAGCCACCTTGAGAACTACTCTATACTATGGAATACTCTTTTGAGAGACTGAGCCTGGGCATTGAGTAAGAATTGCCAAATTCAATTTAGGGGCATATTTACAAGAACTGACACATCGGCATCAATGCGTCAGATTTCTTACACCTGCCGCAAATGCCGATAGTACGCCATGGATGCGCTGTATTTATAATTCAGTGCTCCATGGAGCAAGGATTCACGGGTCCGTCAGAAACTCTGACACATCTTTTGGCACTAAAGTGGCACATTGCTGAGTTGGTCGTAAGACTGACGCAACTCCAGCAATGCGTCAGAACACAGAGGCGAGTCCCATGTTAAAAGCCCTGCATCAATCCTCACACCTGGTTTGAGAAGGCATAGGGATTTTGACCCAAGTCGTAGAGTGACGTAGTGAAAAGTTGTACATTTCACTGTGTCAATTCTACGTGACTTTTAACGTGGGAACGCCTACCCTGCATACATTATACCTAGCACAGGGACAATGTGATGCAGGCCTCTACAAACCAACGCATTGGGCCCAATGCATCAGTTTGTAAATATGGAGCAGTGTGAAGCACTGATTGCTCCGCCGCTGCATAAAAACAATGACGCTGCAGCGGCGCTAGTTCCTTGTAAATATGCCCCTTAGTGTCCACTAATAAGCCCAGATAGCAAGATTTGTCAAACCTGACGATTTCATTACCTTTGAGTATGTAAGTTTTAGATTTAGTGCATTCAAATGTAGGGGGGTACCATTAGCCGGACTAAGTACCATAGTGTAAGATTTAGTGAAATTGGTTCTCAAACCCAAGCTATCCATGAACAAATGAACCCGTCTAACAAATGCTGTAGGCCATTAGCCGTACGAGCTATAAGAACCGTATCATCGGCGTATAGTAATACCCGTACATACCTATGATCCACTTTAGGGACATCTTTGCAGAATTCCACTAAAAAAGGTTCAGGCTGATTAATATATAAAATGAAAAGCCAAAATACATCCCTGGCGTATACCCCTGGCTATTTAATATACGTAGTGCACTCTCCATTGGGGTAAAATTGTACAGAGGCCTAAAGCCCTGCGTGCAAATACTGCAAGAAAGCAACTAGTGCTATGTCTAACCCCATGGACTCCAGCACGGCCCAGAGTTTTGACCTGTTGACTGAGTCAATGGCCATGCTGAGGTCCATGATGGCCAAATGAATAGAGGCCTTCTTCACTGTGATATACTTACTGATTAATAAGTGAAGGTTAAGGTTGTGTTCGATCATTCCCCGACCAGGTCTGAGTCCATATTGGATGTCTGACAGTATTTTATGCTCCTCTGCCCACTCTGACAGCCTCTTCAGCAGGATGCGGCCTATGATTTTAACTTCCACATCGATCAAAGAGATTGGTCTGTAACAGGCTGGGTCGGCTCTGTTCCCTTTTTTGAATACCAGGAAAATGACAGACTTTTTCCATGAGGGGGGAATATGACTACGAACGACCGCGTTCAGGTATTGTGTAATAATAAGGGTCCAGAGATACACATGAGCTTTACATAGGTCTCGCGGTACGCCATCCGGGCCCAGGACATTTCCGGACGGCAAAGCCAGTATAACATCCTTAACTTCCTCCCATTTAAAGAGGGTTACCTCCTTCTTACGAGGATGAAAAGGGGAGGAAATTACCATTTCCTCTTCATAGATAGTCTCAAAATGGCATACCCAAGCTTGGGGTAAATAACGAGAGCCAATTTGGGCTGGGCATCTGAATGGAATAAAGGGCGGTACACCACCTCCCAGAATGTTGTGCTGTCATTAAGTGAACAAGCTGCCATTAGATCCGCCCAGGCCTCTCTTTTAAGCACATCTTTACGTGCCCTACATGCGGCTTTGTACACATGCCTAGCATCCCTCACCGCTGTTGTACATCCTGGTTTCTGATGAAGGGCCACAAACAAGGCCTTGTGTGAATTAGTGCGCATCTTATCAAACCACTTAGGTCCTGAAAAGGCTGTCCCTCAGCCGTTCCTTATAAGGGCTGACTGGATTTCTGTAGCAAAATGCTCAAAAGAGACTTAAATATTATGATCAGTGCTCTCAGACAGATTCCAGGATTTGTGTGGCAAGATGTTATCAAATTTTTTAGGAAGTCATCAGGGATTATTTTGGCCCACCTTAATCTGCGTCCCTGAACCGTTAGGGTGAATAGTCCCCTTATGCAATTGTGGCTGTTTAATAACTAATGTGTCTATTCTGAACTCAGCACATATTGGGTTGTGATCGCTATAGGTACTCCACATGGTTTTAAACTCAATAAAGGAACCAAATAGACAAGCTGAAGCAATAATATAATCAATAGTGGTGCTATGGCCTCTGCACTTAAAGGTAGGTACTAGACTGTCCGAAAAAGGCTCCTCTCTGGATAACAAGTTAATAAGATTAAATTTGGTGAGTGCATCATTTAGATACTCCCCCTGCCGGGAGTACCTAAAATGCACCTGTTCAGAAGAAAGACATGAATCTTCCGTCCCTGCAATCGGGCCACATGACCTACATGGGTGTAAGTTAAAATCTCCTAGAATTAGGATAGAAATAGGTTTCAATAATGACAGTGTGTATGGTTCTAAAACATTTCTTAGGTCTGTCGCGGGTATCATCTGACAAAACTGAACAGCTTAAAAGAGTTATCAAAAGTTAACAACACACATAAAATATTGGGTTAATCCAAAGAAACAATCTCCATGTCACAACCTAGCCCCAGTTTGACGAAGGTCACAAGACCCCCCCTTCAGTCTCCCATGAGGCGAGGGCTCGGCATTCACAGAGAAAGAAGTGAACCTGTCCATACTCAAAACACCAGTAGTATTCCAGGTCTCTTGTAGGCAGAATATTTCTTATGAGTGCAATATTGACATTTCTTACTCATCATTCAGAATACAACTCACCCCGGTGACATTCCAGCACAGGATAGCGAGTAGACCCCAGGCGGTGGACGCCCCTTTGTCCCCCCTGAGGGCACATCCAGGCAGGCTATATGTCAATCTTTCTCATCTAGATGTGCTAAAGGTGGAAATCTGTTAATTAGCTGCAAGTCATTGCAGGGCCCTTTAAATGACACTGTGGGGCACCCATTTAATAAAGGTGGACTAGCTGGGGTCTCCAACGCTCTGTAGAGGGTAGAAAAGCCTAAAAAAGTAGAATGTCAGACCTCATGGGCAAGTTTGCTCTTGTGGCAAACAGAATTTGTTCCACTATCCAGGGGTGTCTGAAGTTGATCACAACACAGTCTCCTTCAAAAGACTTAAGGGTATACACTATCCATCCCACCCTGCGCACCATAATAATTTCATGATAGGATGAAAAGAAGCGGAGAGGTTCATCTGTTTCGAGAGCCAATGAGTTACCTTGTTTTTAATTTGACTATAGCACTCTTCTGTACCCTCTCTTAAAGGGGAACATTAGCCAATACAAGGACATAGGGCGTTGAAGTAATTGAAGCATGTTCCTCAAAGGGATTGACCTCTTGAAATTAATACAATAAGCTGTGCTATGGGAATTACAGGGTTGGGCTCCCTTGTTCGTGAGATGATTACTAGGGGTTACCGAAAGACCAGACAAAACAATCCCTTCAGCCGGTAAGCTGTGAGAGGGACAGGCGCCCACCATGGTACACTGAGCAGGAACCGCATGGCAGATATCCTGGACATCTGGTGCTGGATGAGGGTTGGAGAGTATGGTATGGAGCGGCCTGGAATTAAAGGCCTGTGTGGAATCGTGGGGAGACGTGGTCAGGGTACGCAATCTATGCTCCAGGGTTTTGATACTACTAACTACAACACCCAGCCCTCCCTCCATTTTTTGTAGCCTGTCTTCCATGCCAAGCAGATGGGCCTCAAGGGACTCAACATGGCTTTCATGGCAATGTTCTGCGCCATAGTTAATGAATCCAGGATGCCTGCGGGAGCCTAATCCGTGACTTTACGCTTCTGACATTTCCTGCCCGTTCGGCTGAGATAGTAGATGATTTTGATTTTGATTTTAACTTTGAGGCAGTAGAAACAACCTGGACGTTCAGAACAGAAGCTTGAGGATGGCCAGGTGAAGTTCTAGGCTGTACATTGAGCTTTGTCGAGGGTGGCCCACTGATCCAGCGGGTTACTAGCAACAAGCATTCATACACTGAATACTCACCTGGGCCCATTCATTCTCACTAACTAGCAATCACCGCTGGGGGAAATCAGTTGTACTCTTTATCAAAATCCCTGCTACCAATTACCTTTCCTGATTGAAGAGTAATGACTTACCAATGGACCTTTGATAATTGGGGATAAAATGAGAATATACAAAACATAATTTTTCATTAACCACCTGAAATAACCACTGACTCAGGAAGTTTTAAAATGTTTATCTAAATTCTTTAGCAGAGTAAATTACAATCCACATAATACTTAATCGCATATCAAGGAGGAAGTACACTATATTATCACCTATTTATCAAATGACGGTCCCTCAGAAAGGAGAAGAAAGAGACAGCAGTACAAACTAAAGATTACACATTTATAGTTACCTAAAGGTGTTAGAACCAAACCCCTTGGCCAAGGAGTTGGAATAAGGTCCCAAGAAAGATGAAGACCAAGACCTCCGGACCGGGTTCGAGACAGGATAGGTGACCTCGCTACCAACGACGCCTGCGTCGTTCCCCTCTCTGACACTTCGTTCCTCCTCGATTCTTCTGTGTCTTCTTTCTAATGGAATCCGCCGCCCCCACCTCAGGACCTCTTTGGACAGCGGTTCAGTCTGCAATCGATCAGCTCGTTCTGTGTCAGCATCTGAGCCTAAGTGCCTAGTCTAACTAATTAGCTAATTCTGTATCTATTATACCCTTCTATACCCATGTACCTCCCATTAATGTTTCAAAATTATGGGCCCACTATTTCTGATTGGACAGGGACAGGGGGTTGATCCTCACACCATGTCAATTTAGTTCGATTTTCTTAAGCCCATTGTTTTAAAATACTGCCCCTCACAAATAATACATTTGCTTTATTTCCCACCCGTCTCACGACAATTTTTTTAATACAAAGTGTATACAAAATGTATCAATTTGTAGGACATCTCGGTTGAACTGTGAAGGTGATCATCGGGTCATGTCCTTGGACATCTTCCAAGTTGACTTCATCGCTTTGCTTTGTTAGTTTTCAGAGCGCATGCGCAGGTCACATGGCTCTCGAGCTGCTGTTCAGTTAACCCAGGCCCATTTTACGAACTAATAGAAATCAAAGAAGAAACATATTAAAATCAAAAATAAATGTTTTCAATGAATACCCCCTACTTCTACTCTATTCCCATTTAATTATAAAATCTATCCCGCATTAGTAGCGTTAGAATACCACATTATTAATTGCAGCAACGCAAAGCTTTAGCATGTGAGAACATTAAGCGGCCATTTTAGCATACACTGCGCAGAAGCAAAAAGTTTCCCTCCAAGCAAAGAAAGACGTCATACCACGTGACATGGTTGACACATGCGCAGTATAATTCCCGCGTTTTAGCGACCATTTTGGATTAGACAAGGATTACTTATTAGTAGAAAACACATAGGCAAGCATCTTCTGGATAAAAATGTTGTGTTTGCACATTATTAATAAAGACATTACAAGGGTTTTAGTACACATTAATTAATACTGTGAGAAGATTGCTTTCGAGCAAGTCTCATTGTGAGTCCTTGCTCCATCACCACCAGCGGGCCTTTATGAGCTAATCTGTGCCAAAATCTCTCCAATGGAGGGCAGCATATCAGACGTGTTGCTAATTATAGTAGCTGGGAGGGAAATCAGTTGGTCCTCCACATGTGGGATTTCCTCTTGCAAAGCCCCCACAGTGGTGTTAAGAAAAGCCAGGATATTATTCTGGGTTCTCTGCCTTTTATCAACGGAATTCGCCATATCCTACTTCCTCTTCTCCATCTCTGGCAACTGACAAGAAGCGGCAAAAGGGATCACCCACCTTGCCAGACAAAGTTAGGGTAATGGCCCATCCCAGTCTCGTCCAGCCGTGGGCGCATCCCGCGCTGTGGAATTGAGGCTGTGCTTATAAGAGTGGTGACGGGTGCAGCAAGGTGGCGCCTTCTGATACAGTGCAGGCTGGGGCCTGGAGGCCAAAGTCAGTAGCCCGCAACAAGTACAGCGTCCCGCCCTACGGAATTGAGGAAGAGCTTATGAGCGCGGTGACGTGTGCAGCACGCCGGTGCCTCCTCGCGCAGTGCGGGCTGGGGCCTGGAGTCTAAAGTCAGTGGCCCCCAACATGTACAGCGTCCTGTGCTGCAGAATTGAGGCTGCGCTTATGAGCGCGGTGACGGGTGCAGCAAGGCGATGCCTCCAGGCACAGTGGGTGCTGAGGCCTGGAGTCCAAAGTCAGTGACCCCCAACAAGTACTGCATCTTCTATTAAATATACGCTCCCCACTACTATGCCAGCATAAAGTTGTGTTTGTATAATACATAGGCATAAGTGGAGATGGAAAAATTGTCAGCCTATGATTAGAAGCCCACACCTCCCAGGTTTACAAAATTGCTTTAGTGATGACACACATAAATAGATTTTGAAATGTTTTCACAGTTGGCAGTTAAAGAACCTCCCAAATTGCTCTCTCACCAATGGACAGCTCTATTTGAACCAATTTCTTTTCTGTCTCATTAGTTGGCCAGGTACTCAGTAGCCACACATTTATTTCATGATGGTATTGCAAAATGTTCTGATCCAGTAAACCTTCCTTAGCTCTTGGGGCCAGTAGTACATTTTTAGAAATACTCATTATCTCACCTTTCCCCTCCCACCAAATAAACTCTCCTTTTTTTGTAGCTCTAGCAATTTCTTTTGTGTTGCCAGCCAGTGTGACATGAAAGAGGTATGATAGAATTGGACTTTCATTAATTTCTACAACACAGATTATCCACAGCCAAGATATGTAGAAGTTTCTCTACTTGGTGAGATACTTAGTAATTTCTGATTATCATCTTGGCAACTACAACAATGTTCACACTCCAATTTCAGTGCACACTAGTCTTTCTTTATCTAACTGTATTCCACTTATTATCTGTTTCTTCCACTGCTCAGCACTTCATTATCTGTGGCACATTTAAACCATTAGTTGTATTCCAGGACCCATTTTATTTCTCACAGTGTCATGGGAAAGGGGTTGGTTTACCTTAAAAACAATAGGTCATCTGTGTGTCAGTCTTTGTGCGTCATGAAACCCTGATTTAATTTTTATGCTACACACTTATATTTATTTTCTTCCTCTAATCATGTGCCAACTTTGCTGTCTGTAGGTTTATACCCTAACTTGGGTCAATATATCCAGGTTGTGGCTTTTCACTCAGCCCCATTCAAGAATCTTTCTATCGGGATTGCTTGACAAGTGAGTTTGGAATTCTGGAATATCATTAGGGAATTAATTGACAGGTGAACCTCAAAACTTGTCATTTCTCCCTCCCTCATTCACCTAATTTAGGGGGATTTTGCTGCTGGTGTGTGGGTTTTACAATTCTCAAAAACAGACGATGTAGACATCACAGTATGAGCCTGATTTAAACTTTGGCGGATGGTACTCCGTCCATCAGGGTGGCGGATGACATCACCTCTGCCACCCTGATGGAATATTGTCCACCAAATTTAAAGATGACCGTCGGCCCCAGTGGCCATCTCTTTACCTTGAAAGGAACCACCAGCACAATGGTCCCTTTTAAGGTAGAAGAAATTAAGTGGATAATGATGAGCGTTCACCAAATTTTTTAACTTTTTCTATTTTTCAGTAACAAACTCCCAAAATGAGAGTTTGTTTCTGAATAACAAAAAAACTAATGATATCCACACCATGGGTGTAGGGGTCATTGTTTTGTCTGTCTGTCTGTCACCACTAGATTTTACATGGTGGTGACAGACAGAAATAAAAGGACATTACACTGTCCACCCTAAATATGGTGGGTGGTGTAATGCCCTTTCTCCGATGACCCCTATTCCATCAGGCCTTAAGAGGAAGCTTACTGTTGACGGAGCCAACAGGGGTCCGTCTATGGAAAAATTAAGGTCTACCTGTCTCTAAATGAGGCGGGTGGACCAAGAGTTTGGTGGACAGGTTACTTCATTGCATTTGCCAGACTCTAAATCAGGCCCTATGTCTCTGTGAGACTCTCCCTCAAAATACTTAATGAACTCTGGAACCCAGACCATTGTCTTTATTTACAGGTATGCTTTTGTTTGACTCAGTGGAAGTCTGTGATACGTTATTAGCCCTAGGGGGTTCTAAACCTAACTCTATCCATTTTGGGGTTGGTGGCTGTACACAATCCCTTGCTTTCCCCATTGCCTCCCCTTGGAGACAGATCAGATGGGAGAACTTTCTCCAAGGGTGGTTCCTCATCAAACTCTGAAAGACCCCTTTCCCTAATATGGGCTGCTTGTGAGGCTGTGCATAGTATCTGAATATATACAACTGTAGGTAAAGTGGTACCTTGCTTCGTTTCAGGGCACACTCTACCTTTATTACCCCAAACAACAGCCAGCATACCTTCTGCCAGCAAATGGGAGTACCTTTAAGTGATAGTTCCTACAGGAATCCCTGTAACTCACCCAGAAGCCTGTGCTTTTTGGGTTTTACAACTCATCAACAGTGATTTGTTATACCATGGAATGACATTATTCTTTAGAAAAAGATCAATACCAGGAGTCAGTGACGCCTCTCATGCTATCCATGAAAGGTGTATCAGGTAGCCCTGTAAAGCAAGTAGTGACCTCAACTTTGGTTCTAAATGAATGTCTTCTTAGAAAGAGGATTCTAATCGGCAGCAAGTCTGTTAATCCTGATTAGTAGTCTCCAGACTCCAAAGGTCACTATTCAAAGCTGCTCTCTGCTTCTTTTCTCCTTAGAAAAAGTAGTTTGACCAGCCTCGTCAATCTATGGTAACATCACAGGTACTTGCCTGTAGGCACCTGGACATTCAGCTTGCCACTTGCCAGTGGCCTCCGGTTCCTGCTTGTTCCAGCCTGAGCTACTATCACTGCTGCTGCCCGGTTTTCCACACCGGGTTTTTCCTCTCACCATTCTTCCCGCCAACAGAAGCCACGTCCACCCCAGGACTTACTTAATGTAGGCTGCAGCACAACCACATTAGTAGGCACCTGGGCACCCAGATTCCACTTGCCTGTAGCCTCCAGTTCCTGCTTGTTACAGCCTGATCCAGTGACACCGCTGCTGCCCAGGTTTTCCCGCCTGGGTTTTCCTTCCCAGGTTTTCCTGTCTGGGTTTTTCCACTCACCATTCTTCCCACCAACAGAAGCCCCGCCCACCCCAGGGCCTACTTAATTCAGGCCACAACACGACCGCACAGCGGACGTGCGCTGCAGGCGCACCCCTGGCAAGCTTGTCTGCACTCCTCCATGCCTGGACCGCATCCAGCCCCACAACGCCTGGCCCTCTCGCCCCCGGCAGATACACCATCACTAAGCTCTACACCCTCAACCCTGGACGCAGCAACATACACTGCCACCGCACCAACCCACGCTCCACAGTACGACCTTTCACCTGCAGCCACTGCCACTTCACCTGCCACAGCACACGCACCAGCCCACCAACCAACCCCACCCTGAACACACTACAGACACTACCTGAACAAAAACACCAACTCACATGTGTCCTTCTCAACACACGCTCACTATGCAAATACACCACCGAGATTTGGGACCTCATCTCCACCCCCACACTCGATGTCCACTTTCTCACTGAGACCTGGATCAACCTTACTTTCGCGCCCGACATCGCCACTGCAATACCTGAAGGATACAAGATCACCCATTACATCAACAAGCCTGGCGGAAGGATCGCCATCATACACAAGAAATCCATCCAATGCACCACCACAAATGACAACATTACCCCAGCCATGTAACACCACAACTTTTGACTCCAAACAGAAAGCAAAACCACCATCAGGGGCACCCTCAGCTACCGTCCTCCAAGGCCATGTCCAGCTTTCTGCAACTTAATCGACGACTTCATCGCCCCTCTCGCTATAGACTCCAACAGCGACATTTTCCTTCGCAACCTCAACTTCCATCTCGATGACCACAATCACATTAACACTACCAACCTCCTCAACAACATGAACAACATTGGACTCCCCCACCTCATCCACGACCCCACTCACAGAGCAGGCCACATGCTAGACTCCATTTTCACCTCGAACAACTGCATCAGATACAGCCTCACCTCGGAACTCACCTGGACCGACCACTCTATCGTCCACTTCAACATCACCAGCTCACAGACCTCTGCCCACAGTCTGCCCAACACCCCCCATCGTAGCTGGAGCAAAGTCTCAAAGAACACATGGATCAAAGCACTGAACACTATCCATCCCATCTCCTCCAGCAACCTAGTCCAGAACATGAGAAACTTCAACAATTGGATCACCAACTGCGCCAACAACATCAATCCCATCGGCAACAACACCCACAGACCAGCCACCAAACAAGCTACCTGGTACACTGAAGAGCTCAGAAGTGTTAAACAACACTGTAAACAACTGAAAAGGAGATGGCGCACCACAAAGGGCACGACCAGCAAGACCGCCTTCAAGACAGCCCTCAACCTATACCACAGAACGTTGAGAGAATTGAAGAAAACGGCCTTAGCCTCGCGCATTGAATCAAGCTCTAATAACAGCAAAGCATTCTTCAACATCACCAGACTATTCTCCAATCCCTCAGCTACTACAAACAACATTACCCCCTCATAGGAACTCTAAACCAAGCTTGCAAACTTCTTCCTCAAAAAGATTGCCAACATCTACAGAAACTTCAAACCCCAGCCCAAGGCCACCGACTTCTTCAAGCAACACAATGGCCCTGCTACCACCACAGACATCTGACTAACCACCTCCATCATGAACTCGGTCCACTCAAGGGCCCCAACCAACCCATGCCCTCACCACATCTTCAACCAGCAGACCCCAGCAAACTCAAGAACTACCGACCAATCTCCCTGCTCCTGTTCCCGGCCAACATATTAGAAAAAGCAATCAACCAACAACTCTCCTCACATCTGGAACAGCCTGCTGGATTACGGCATGCTCTCTACTCAGGGATCGCAGCTCACCTCCTCCAATGACTACAGACCATACAGAACACCGCAGTTAGATTCGTCCTGTATCTCCCTAGACCAGAGGTCTTCAAACTTTTTGATGCCGAGACCCCCCTGTCAAAAACGTTTAGGCGTACGGACCCCCTCCTGACAAAAATTTCTAGAACTTGGGCCTCCTCCTCATTGCCAACTATCGACAACCATAAATGCCCCCAATTCCCACAACATATAATTTATACATTGGGGAAATAAATTAAACAGTGTTTAGCAAACCAGAGGTCATTGGTTGGGGGCGTGGTCAAAGGTGTGGCTAAAAACAAAGGGCCTCATTTATGAGGCATTGGCATAGGGCAGTGCCGCAAGTCTTCTTGCTGCGCTGCCCTATGCCAGTGTGAAAGGGTAGGAATGCACCTTATTTATGAAATATGGTGCATTCTTGTCCTTTTCCCCCTATGTTGGCACACAAATTGCTGCCTAGCGCCAACATAGGCAGGATGGTTTTTGTGCAGGAAGGGGCACCTTCCTGCACAAAAACAATCCTGATAGGGGTTTTCCTCTTTCTATGTGTGCTGCAGAATGCAGCACACATGGAAAGAGGAGAAAATGAGGAGAAATTAAAATATTTCTCCTCGTTACGCCTGCTGTGGGGAAGCGTAAGGTTTTGGCACTGCCCCAGGTTTACATGGTTTTGTAAGTCTGAGGCAGCGTCAAAATCCATGGGCGTTGTGTGGGAACACCCACCGGAATGCCAATGGAACTCCTACTTGACAGAGTAAGGCAACACAGCTGTTTTGTCTTACTCCATATCTATGAGGCCATGCAAAGCCACGCAGGGTGACTTTGCCTTGCCTTATAGATATGATTGAGATGCTTGTGCCGCCGAAGCTTAAAAAAAAACTGACGCTCCAGGGGCGCAAGCCTCTCATAAATCAGCCCCAAAATATTTTGTTCGTTTTTTAGGTCTTTCACCATCAGGTAGTTACATATAAAATAATGGGTAGCTTAAATGAAAAATACATTTAAAAAGTTGTTACTCAGTGGGAAATGCACTATATAGTACATTATAAAACCTCTATTATTTAATGCACTGCATAGGTCTGTGTGTAACCAGAGAAGCCACTGAATTAAATTTGGTTGGTGCAGTGGAAAATAGTGACTTGTGTATTTTTAGTGCTATGAGGTCACAGCCTGTGACAGAAAGCACTGTGAATGTGTAAGTCATTATTTTATACTTGCATTACACACATTATAAGATAGTCTGCTACAAAATGTGCAAAGATTTTTGGATAAAATGGAGCTTCCAAAATATAGATTTGTGTGATATCAGACCATAAGTAATGCATTTTTTTTTTGCATAACTGTCCCTTCAACACCTCCTCACGGGTACTAAGCGCTGTGTAAATACAGTTATCATTAAAAGCACACACTACACAGCCCAGTTGCTAACCACCACACAAAAAAACACATCTTTGCAATTACAATGCTTAATGTGATTTGAGCCATTAAAGCCAGAACCACTCCCAGGCATCCTTTACATTTGCAGATTAACTCCTAGCGTACATTTGCATTTCATTCAGGCAAGTAGGCACCCTGGCATGAAGGCTTATTTGAAGGATTGTTTTACCTCTCTGTCGGGCCTCTTCATTTTACAGCAGATGACACTCAAATCGCGGTTGACTTTGTCCAAAAGGAACAGCACGTTTTGTATTCCAGGCAGAAGTTAAGCCTGGAAATGCGCGACCCCCTTCCCAGGACTCCGGGCCCCCCCTGGACCTTTGCCCTAGACGAATGCCACATCACCCCCTACATCAGGGAACTCCACTGGCTTCCTGTACAGAAAAGATGCCAGTTGAAGCTCCTGACCCATGCATAAAAGAACCTACACAACTGAGGACCCGCCTTCTTGAACCACCACCTGAACTGCCATCAGCCCACCAGAAACCTTCACTCTGCACCCCTTTTTTCTAATTCTCACCCCCCCCCCACATCCAACGTAGCAGATACGGAAGTCGCTCCTTAGCCTACCTACCAGCAAAGACATGGAACGAGCTGTCCTTTCATCTACGGACTTCTCCATCTCTTTTAAAGTTCCGTTAGTCCCTGAAGACTTAGCTATTTGGCTAATCAACTGGACCCTGCCAGTGCCTGGATATCCTCACGAGTGACAAGAAGGGCTCTACAAATCTTTTGATTGATTGATTGATTGATTGACTGATTGCATGTGACTTGATCAACTTACTGTGCACTTAAGGAGTAAAGCTCTAGCGCCTTCACTCACAGTCATACTCCCCTAGCCTAAATAAAGCACTTTAAGACACATGCTAGCTGTCTCTTAAACAACATAATACAGGTGTTCTACCACAACAGATTTTTTGCAATCAGCATGTAACAATATTGACTTCATAGTGCCAACTGCCACTATATTGTCAAAATAATCATAGTGGCTGTCGACATTTGTGGAGTAACTATTATTGCAGGTCAATAGTTTGTACATTGATATTTTGTGCACAACCCATAATATATAGACAAATACAACCACTGTCTACATTAAGCCCTGGTATCTTTAAATCTCAATTTCCCTGGAACTGTAGGCTTTATGGAGGTGGTTAAAACATTGACTCTGAGGGACCAGCCTCAGCCAATCAGAATGGTTGGGAGTAGCAGACCAAAAGAAAGAACAACAAGAGTAAGGGACAACAGAAGAGAAAATAAATGAGACATAATTCCCCTGGGACTACTTTATGAACTTCTTAAAATGCAAATCTTCAAGGATATATGTAAGTATCCCAGAATGGCATGGGCTGATTCAAAATGGGAAGAGGAGCCTATCCAGCCAATGAGTGAAGGTGGCTTCCACAAACAAGCCAATGGCTGAAGAGGGCTGATCCGAAACACCTTTCCATTTGTTGTGTGTTATGTGTTCCGCTCACATGAGATCTTAGCAAGCAGCTAATTCTGTCTGTTGCCAGGCTTCAACAAGGCACAGGGGCAAAACATCCCTCAAAGTCTGACTATTGGAGACTCAGATGAATGTCTAGGCACATGACACTGACAATGCTGTAGTAAGCCAGTAGCATAACAAAAGAATGTGGTGGGGGGCCCTTGAGCCACACATATTAGGCTGACTGCCCCCCACCCCCCGGTTTTACACCCCTGCAGTAATCACAGAAAGGACAGCACTTCATCTCTAAACCATTAACACATGAGAAGCAGAACGCAGTTTAGTGGAAGCCGAGAAAGAGGGAAGCTGGTGACAGGACTATTAGGTAACTCTTTCAAAAGATGTGTTTGAAGGGCGCATGAAATGTGAGAAATTGAATTCACTTCTAAGTGAACAAGTACAATCAATCAATGCAGGTATGTAACCCTGACCTCAGTTTGATGTCAACTGTGTTATTATTTGATTATTAAAATAATTAGCAAAACAATGGCTTTTCGAGCTCCAATAATCAACAGTCAGCACAAGTCAACACAACTGATAACTGAGATTGCCAGGCAGCAGACCTGTGGGAGAGCACAGAGGGGTCATTGTTCTCCTGGCATCGCACTTTTTCAGGGCCACATGCTCATTCTGCTCATTCTGCAGCATTTATCTATAGATTTCAATGCAAGCTTGCGCTAATAACGACGAGACAGTTACCAGGGCTAATATAAATAGATGTCACAAGATGCTAGATCTGCCATTTTTCTCTGTTCTCCCAGGACGTTATATTTTTTTTAATTTTGAAACTGACTCATCCTGTGAAGGGCCCTGCTTTGCTCACAATGCAGCACACATAGAAGTTACAATTCACCATTTTTTATTCTTTATGTGGGACACCTTCCTGCACATAAACAATCATTCCCTCAACACAGGCACCCTTGCACTATGGCACAAGGGTGCCTGCGTTGGCACAGGGTAGCTAGATTTAACGCCAGCACTACGGGAAATGCAGGGGTGCTCCCCATTCTTGTGAATACAGTGCATCCTTGCATTTCCAGAATGGCAACACGTGGTGTTAGCAATGTATAATTAACTCCACGCTTCGCCATTCCCTTGTAAATATCCACCTTAGTTTGTTGTCACGAGCCCCGCAAAAACATCTGGCACGCCTGCCAAACAGAGATTTTTCCAATCTGCACAGAGGCATGTTTATGCAAGGAGATTTTATATTATGCTGCCGTTCAGCTAGATAGCGTCTTTTTAAATGCAAATATGTAGAGAAGTTTACAGCTTATGAAACAATATATAACACAATAAGCAATATATTCAAAATTCACAGAGGCAAAAATCATTCGGGCAGGCTCATATTACTTATAAGAAGGAAGGATGAAAAGGTGGTGGGAGATTATGCCCGAACTGTCCTGATGAAAATGAAGGTCAATATATTTCATAAAACTTTGCACAGCACCAGAACTTACTTCTCTGGATTTTCTAAACATTCCCACGGTTCTGCAAGACCACGGCCGGAGGAAGATCCTTCTACTACCTCACCGCAAAGACCTGGAACTCTCTTCCTCTACAACTCAGGCATTCACCCCCACTGCCTCAATTCAGAAAGGACCTGAAGACCTGGCTCTTTGATTGACCCCCCCCCGCCCGTGCCTTGAGACCGTAACGGGGGATTAGCCGTGCTCTATAAGAACCTTGATTGATTGATTGAAACATGCCAACCGGCCTATCTTATGAGGTCACCCCTTGCCACCGTCCCCCCATCCCCCTTATTAAATAGTAATGCTTTCAAGGCAGATTGATAGAAGCTCAAGACTTCATCACATAGTACGCCCTGATAGAACCTTGATGAACATTTCCGGAGCTTTCACTCAGCTTCGAAATATCACTTCTTCCACTCTGCCTATTGGTTGGGAGCAGTGCTTAATTTGTAAAATAAGAAGGTTCGAGGGCCAAGGTTGTGCTCAGTAGCCAGCAGCATTATCGAGGGTTAGGGTGTCGAATTCCAAGGCAATGTAGTCTGGATTCCACCTCATGCCTCTTTAATCCACCACCAGACACTCTCTGACACTTTATCCCACTCTTGGGGGTTCTTATTCATCCCTGTTTACTCCCTTCCTCACTGTTTTTCTGGCTTACTCTTCCTCTGCTTCCTCCGCCCCCTCCTTTTGTGTTTTTCTCACTCTTTCTCTGGATCAAAGTCTATTGAGGAAATATAAGTGCCAATAACTATAAATGAGTGCTGGTGGCCCCCACCTGCAACCACCAGCTCAAGTTAAGCACTGGTTAGAACTGGCATATTCCCTGGTGCACATATAGCGAAAGGTGCTCTATCAGATCCTTGCACTCCACCATTCAGAGGCCAGCTGGGTACCTCAGACCAGCCTCTCCACCTTTATCTGACATGGAATATCGATGGCCGGGTTGTAGCACTGTTCATATCACTGGGCACTTCCATCAGGAACTTCCCAGGTGAAGGAGGACTGTCTTTTATCTCTCACTACTTTAGGAAAGTGCTTAGAATGTCCAGTATTTGTAAAGCGCAAACAATTACCCGAAGGTGTCAAGGCGCTGGGGGCCGCCGGGAAGATTAAGCGAGCTATTGCCCAGAGTCACATTGTGCTGGGCTGATCTGCCGCCGGCGATCGAACCGTGAGCCCCTGGGTTCGGGAGTCAGTCGCCCTGGCCGCTGCGCCACACCTCTTCCAACTGACAAGAAACTGACAAGTGGCAAACAGCGCTTTACAAAAAATTTAAAACAATTCATAAATATTCATAGTATGCTTGTATGTTGGTGAGCATCTATGTTTCTCTGTCCAATGCTGACAAATTTTATGTTATGTTATGCTATGATAAGCTATGCTACCTTATGTTATGTTATGTTTGTTATGGAATGTTATGCTATGTTATGCTGTGTTATGTTATGCTATGTTATGTTATGCTTTGTTATGTTATGTTATGCTATGTTAGGTTATGCTTTGTTATGTTATGCTATGTTATGTTGTTATTCGTTGTTGTTATGCTATGCTATGTTATGCTTTGTTATGTCATGTTATGTTATGCTAGGCTATGCTTTGTTATGTTATGCTATGCTATGCTATGCTCTGTTATGTTATGCTATGTTATGTTATGCTGTTATGTTATGTTATGCTTTGTTATGTTATGATATGCTATGCTTTGTTATGCTATGCTATGTTATGTTATGTTATGCTATGTTATGATATGTTATGCTTTGTTATGTTATGTTATGCTATGTTATGCTATGCTATGCTTTATGTTATGTTATGCTATGCTATGTTATGTTATGCTATGTTATGTTATGCTATGCTTTGCTATGCTATGCAACGCTTTATGTTATTATGCTATGTTATGTTATGCTATGTTATGTAACATCTCTCAGCATATCGTATTCAGATACGAGGATTTTCTTCCGGTTAAAACAGAGAGCAGAAGTCACAGGTGACTTTGAGGCTGTTGTATTTCATTTTAGATTGATTGTTTTATTTTGCAGTGACTGACATGCGCATTCTGAATTTGAAAGAGCTAAAGCGAATGCGTCCGAGCTGTTGGAGCCACAATGTCTGGATATACATGTTGTCATGTCAAGCAGCAGTGCCAACATTGCGACATGAATGATGACATTCGACCTATTCTGGATAGTTTGTGGAGATTCTATTTCCGTCAAAATGACAATAACGTTGTAACATTAGAAGAAGCAATTAGGTCTGGCACTGTAAAAAGGCACGTACAACCTTTTGACAGTAATCCAAAAAAGCAGAAGTTATACCATAAATAGGGAAGCTGTGCGTCCCAATGACAAAACGTGCCCGCGGAGCCCGGTGGAATGTTTCTTCGACGCCTAATGCAGGCATCCATACACCTAAAAATTGTGATGAAAAATAAACCCACCCACCAGCGCAGCTGAATTTCTCCTTGACACGAACAAATACAAGAGAGCCATAGTTAAGTGTCGAACTGAAATGTAGGATTAATTACTGGTATTCAACAGAACGCTCTACAAAATCACTTTGATTTGCCTAAACATCTTAGGGCCTAATCAAACAAGCATTTGCAATGCAATCGGTCTCGCCTTTGGGACCTTATATGTATTTAGCTATGCAGCACATTAGCCTGGGAGCTGAAACATCTACTGTTCTTTAACATGGAGGGAAAGTAAGCACCAAACTGCGTGACACACCAGGTATGGGAACACATGGAGAGAAATATTGCCTTTCAGCAGGAAATGGTATAGTCCAAAGCTCTGTTCTTAATAGGGCCTTCGGTGGTCATATCACTGATAATACAAGATTTGAAAAAAATATTATTGTCTACAGGTGCTTGTGGAAGACAATTTCTATGGACTGGAATCTAGAGAATGCTAAAGTGATTCTGGTATTTTACTGACCTCTGCTGGTAGTTTTCTATCAAGAAAGTTAAATAGAGGCAGTTGTCAGAAAAATTAAAAAAGAAAGTCTCTCAGCATAAAGCAATTCTGGTATTTTACTGACCTCTGCTGGTCGTTTTCTATCAAGACAGTTAAATAGAGGCAGTTGAACAAAACAAAAGTCCCTATGCGGAAGCAGACAAGTCCTAGGGCTGATCTCCAGAGCCCACAAAGTACATACACATATAAGTATATACTAAAGTATATAGTCTAAAGTATATACTACAGTATATACAAGAGGTCTCGAATGCTCGACCTAAAAACCGCATTTTGTAGTATTCAATTCAATTCATCTTCATTCGGGTACAAAACGTATCCACAAAAGTTCACACATACGCAATAAAAACACATAAAAAGTATGCAATAAAACTGATAGATCTCGCATTGGGACTCGCTAAGCGTAGAATAGCGATGGAATGGAAGTCAGTGAGAGGGCCTCAGTTCGAAACTTGGAATAAAGATGTCATCTCGTGGGCGGGGGCAGACGGCAGAGTATTAAATGGGAGGAGGCCAAGGGAATGAGGAAGCGCCCAATAGCCGAGTAATGGAAGGAAGCGATGGCGGCATGGGAAAAACCAGGGGGCACGAGTAGCGAAGAGGAGGGGCTGGGATAGGCAACCTGGCATGGAGGCACAAACTGCCATAGCCCCCTACACCCCCCTGGGGAGTCCGGGGAGATGGTAGGAGCTGTCAATGCCCCATAGACAGTTGAGATGTAAGGGAACCGGCAGTTGAGAGAGTAAACATGGACAACGATGGGGGGACCCCACCCTGGCCACACCCGTGGACTAACTGTGTTGTGACTCGCTTAAGGCTTTATCAGTGTGGATAACTCGCACCGCTCTTCTGCACAAGTTTCTTTTCTCCTTTTTTCCGTTTTTTGGTTTGAGTTAAGTAATTAGAATAGCATTTGTGTTGGTCATGAGTGGTATATTTGTATTTAGGAACGATGTTGAAAGACCACCCATCTCAATGATGCAGCAAAAACTGTAAAAGGTGGAGCAGGTACTAGTATTTACTAGATAGTATTGCCATGTAAAAATGGAGTAAGCATATTGCTGAGTTTTATTCTTTTTTTACTCTTACCTACAACATGTTAAGTTTGATGTTGAGATTGTTTAAAGTACTATGCAATGAAACACCAATAAGGACAGTCAATAACAATGTGTTTTGGGGAAAAGAAAGTAACTGATAATCGTAGGATTGCAAATTTATCTCTGTAAAGTTTTTATGTGTGATGACGAATACAAAATGCCAATAAAAATACGTTTAAAAAAAAAGAGTATGCAATAAAACATATAATTATTTAAAACAGTTCTTAAAATACGCAATTAATTACCATGTCATATCAGCCCTACAAGAGATAATACTGCATGATTATATATTCAGATTTAGTAACTATTCATCGAAATACGGGCTCAGACGGCAGTTCTCAAAGAAGCACATGTATGAGTGATTGACTCATCATCTTTGAGTTGAAGCAGCATACTAAATGCTGCCCTAAAGTCTGTAATATAGCGCCTCTGTATCAGGGGGAGCAAAAAGAGCTATGTGTACAGAGAATAAAAACCACAAAAGAATAGAAAGTGCAATGTGGATTGACCTGAGCTCCCATTCATGGGCAGGGCAAGGAGTCAAAGTTTGCTTGAGAGACTGATGTGAAGCATAACATATATTGACAGTGCCAGCCCTAATGCAGAACAGTAAACTGCGCTCCTAGCGGCTCAAAGATTTAGTCAGGTACCCTGCAATTAAGCTGTCTGTTCTAAGGTTCCAATATACTGCCACACTCGCCTTCCTAATCTCTTGCGGCCAATCTTCCATCACGAAAGAATTTGTACAGAGCTAGCTGTAACTGCCTTTTACTGGTAGCATGATTGCCGTCGGGGTTTTCAAAGAGATGCTGGTAACCAATCTTAAGCAAACAACATTCCACCCCGGGAATATTCATGCCTTTATCACATCTAAGGCAATCTGTAATAATATCTCTTGTAAGACTCGCCTCCTTGTTTTTTCATACTGCTAACTATAGCAGGGGAGGACAGGCACTAGTGTAATCTTCTATAAAGGGTAAATTCAATTCACTGTAATAGATAAAATGGGGAGAGGAAAAGGTAGCCGCCAAAACCCTAAGGCAAAATCTGTTTTCTTCTGCCTGAATAGTATTGCATTTGGTAATGCCCCATACCGCAGCCCCGTATGTAGCCATCGCAAGACCTTACATTGTGAAAATTTGCAAGAGGGTCATGAGAGCTCCCCCCTCCTGGGCCTGGGTAGCCTAAACAACGAGCCTCTCGCCTTGGAAAATGTATTTCTCTAATGAGTGATATGCGCTGTCCAAAATCCATTGGCAGCGAAAACTAGATCAGGTAAGAGAAAGTACTAATGCATTTTAAACTATGGTAGCCAACAGTAAGTGGGGACACATTATAATTATACAAGCAATTAATATGTAGGTTGAGCGTGGCTATAAAATCCACAAATGTTTGGACTAAAAGAGGTAGAGCCCTAGGTGTGCAAGCCATCAACACAGCATCATCCGCGTGAAGCAAGGATGTTAACAAGGAGCCTTTTTGTAAGATCCTGTGATTCAAGTTGAAGGATCACGCAAGGCAGGTTTAAAGATGAAAGATGCAGGTTTATTGCAAAGTAAGAAGATCCCATCCAGGCAGGGCAACAGGTCAATCACAACTCCAGTTACATATTCAAACAGTAACATTCTAATACATACTAAGCAAGCAATGAGCAAGGGCATTGTGACATCACATTCTTCAGTAACCATGACTTCAGTGAGAAGCCACAGGTGTAAGCAGATGCCACACACCTTCCCTCCTTTAATAATACAAACAATGAAAACAAATGAAACTTAAAAAACAAATGAAGAAATAAAACTTCAATGTACAAAGTCTTTCAAATATGAGGGTTTGATTTTAACCCTTGTGGACAACCTAGGAGTCCTTACAGCTAACTTAGTGTTACTTATCGGTGAACTAGTGCTTGTGGGACGACCACACGTAAAACCTGTTACATTAGAATCCAATTAACCTTTGTACAGAACAACTCTTCCCAGATTCCAGATACGATGATCTTGCGTTTTAACAGCATTGTTAAATAACTTAATCACCCTAATGGGTTTGGAAAACTTACCACTCAAACCAGGTTGTTTTATTGTTACCATATCACCCACGTTAACCTTGATACTTTTAACAGCCTTTCTAGAGTCAAACAGAGACTTCCTCACTACAGCTTTCTCAATCTCTCTCTCACGCCACAAGTCTGTGCCAATCCCCCCACAAGGCTTTTTCTCCAATTCTCGCACCCAAGGCGGTTCCACCAGAGTACACGGAGTTCTGCCTTTAAACAAAACAAAAGGAGATTTACCTGTAGTACTATGTGGAGTCAACCTATACATGTGAACCTTCTTGAGGACTTCTTTTTTCCAATCTAATCTAGAACCCTTAGCTAAGTTGATCACTTCCTTTAAAACACGGTTAAACCGTTCAATCATGCCATTGCTCTCGGGGTGGTATAAAGAGCACTTTTTGTGTATGATACCACGTTTACTCAAGAAATCTTCCATTTCTTTAGAGACCAACTGAACACCATTATCCGTTAGAATAGTGTTAGGAAGACCCTCTCTAGATATGAGAGTTTCCAAGAACTCAATTACCTTCTTAGTCTCTATGCTACTCGTGAAGCAAACTTCAGGCCATCTAGAATACATATCAATGGCAACAATGACAAAAACCTGCTGCCCATTCCCATAGATAGGCCCCAAAATATCTAGTGCTATTTCCTTCCATGGACTAGTTGGCAATTTCCTTATCACCATGGGTTGTACTCTCACCATCTTAGATTTGTCACATACAGAACATTCTACACAATCTCTAACAAGTCTCTCAACAAGCAGATCCATCCCGGGCCACCAGTATGACATCCTAAGCCTTTCCTTGGTCTTAGACATACCAAGGTGAGATAAGTGCGATAGCTCAACCAGCTTAGCGCGAAGATTGAAGGGTGGAATCAATTTAGTGCCTCGATAAAGAAGACCTCCTGAAACACTCAACTCATCCTTCACACCCCAACATTTCTGACTATCATCAGAGGCTTGTTTTTTTGAATGCCACCCTTTATTGAGGAGAGATACAAGTTCAGTGAGAGTAGAATCAGAGGAAAGTTCCCTGCACCACTCATCACGAGAGACAATCTCTTCATCCACAAAACACACCTGAATATCTTTGTCACAGTCAACATCAAATGTTTCGGTCTCATCCATGACATCCACAAGTCTGGACAGGGTGTCAGCTATCCCATTTTCAACACCAGGTATGTACCTTATGTCAAAATCAAATTCTTGTAGGGAAACCACCCATTTGGTAATTCTGCTGGAGACGGAATCAATTCCCTTTTTTGTAAATATTTCGCACAGAGGCTTGTGGTCAGTCCTGATTGTGAATTTCGTCCCCCATAAAAAAAAATTGAACTTCTTTATGCCCAGAAAACAGCTAAAGCTTCACGCTCGATAACTGAGTAGCATGTCTCAGCAACTTTCAACCCACGTGATGCAAACATGATGGTTAACAAACCATCATCACCCTGCTGTTGAAGTACAGCTCCTAGACCTTTAAGACTGGCATCTGTGGTAACATAAGATACCTTACAAGGATCAAAACTCCTGAGTCATGGAGCTGAATTGAGCCTTTTTTTTTAAATATTATATTCATGCTCGCATGCATCATTCCATACAAATTCACTTCCTTTTTAAGTAGAAGTCTCATATTAGCACTTTGCACAGCAAAATTCTCTATGAATTTATTATAATATTCTATCATGCCTAGAAATTTCATCAACTCTTCTCTCGAACTTGGTGCACACATGCAAGTGATGGCATCTACTAGGTCAGGTTTGGGTGCGACGCCATCACCTGAAATAGAGTGACCTAAATAGCTGATGGTAGAGACACCAAAATGACACTTTTCAGCCTTAATGGTCAAATTTCCAACTTTCTCAATACCTCAAACAGACGATGACTATGTTGTTCTTCATCCTTCCCAAAAACAAGAATGTCATCCTGGTAAACACACACCCCTCTGCAACCCTTAAGAACCTTCTCCATTACACGTTGAAAAACAGATGCCGCCGACACAAGGCCAAACGGCATCCTCACAAACCTGAAGGTCCCAAAAGGAGTTACAAAGGCTGTGAGATCTCTCGAGGATTCATCCAGTAGAATCTGATGGTATGCAGAGGCAAGATCAAGGGTACTAAACACCTTAGCACCTTCCAGCAAAACCAGCAGTTCCGAAATATTGGGTAGTGGATAATGATCTACAATAACACTTTTATTGAGTTGTCTCAAATCTACACAGAGACGAAGACTTCCGTTGGATTTTCGAGCTGCGCCTACCGGAGCGAGCCATTCAGTGCTCTCAACTTCCTCTATTATGCCTCCATCCCTAAGTTTTTGCAATTCCTTTTCCATTTATTCCCTAACAGCTAAAGGTACATTTCTCACTTTCGAACACGAAGGTTGTGCACCATCTCGCAAAAGTATTTCCAGTTTAAAGTTTCTAAGACAACCAAGTCCTTCCATGAAAACATTAGGAAATTTGTCCTTTATGGTATCTGTGAAGACTGTGCAAAGAGAAGAGGAGTGTTGAACAACGATATTTCTATCTTTCAGAATAATTGGACTATCACTGCTGGGGTCGAGCATTACACCCAAATCACCTTGGTGAAACCAACTAATAATGCTGTCACCCTTCTCAGAAACATATATTTTGCCAGATGCAAAACGCTGCTCATACTCTATGAGCCCAGTGAAATAACCTCTGAGAGGTATAGGCTCACCACCATATGCTAGTGGCTTAATGTCAGGTCTGTGCAATGTAACCTTGTTGACAAGTTTGTTGAAAAAGAAAGATTTGGAGATTATAGTAATCTTAGCCCCAGAGTCAAACAGGACTTTGGTAGGTTCTCCCTCCACAAGAATGGTGTCAATGGGACATGATTTAGACTTGTTCCCCAAACCATCAACTTGAACAACAATTTTCCCACAAACAAAATCTTCTTCTGACATATTTTCAGCATCAACACATTTCACTTTAGTTGAGAAGGTTATTCTTGACTTACACATACTCGCAAAGTGCCCTTTTCTTTTGCACTTTGAACAAACAGTTTTCAAGGCAGGACAATTCTTATCATTTGCTAAATGCCCAGGCTTGTCACATCTATAACACTTTCTGATGATTGGCATATACTTAACTTCAGTACCCTGTGTTTTTATAGCAGGTTTCTTAACATCAGCACTTACTGCTTGTATCACAGGTTGCTTATCTTTTTTGATAATCTCAACACACTTCAGCGAGTGCTCAACACGCTTTGCTACCTGTAACACCTCATCAAGAGATGGCTCATCACGCATCCACAATTCTTCCCTGACCCTCTCAATGTTACATCCCACCATAAATTGGTCTCTGATCCTCTCATCGAGAAGATTAGCAAATTTGCAGGATGACGCCATCTTCCTCAAGTGAGTTACATAAGTCTCAATGGACTCGCCTTCAGCTTGTAGCCTTTTCGCAAACTGATATCTTTCCAATATCGTACTAACCTTAGGGAGAAAGTGCTTATCCAATTTTTTAATGCAAACTTCAAACTCGTTAAGACCTTGAGACTCAGTGTCATTCAACTCAGGGAGATGGTCATAAATTTCTTGGCCCTCCGACCCCAAACAGTGTAAGAACAATGAAGACCTACGTTCAGCACTGAGTGAAGTTCCGCAGACCCTAGCATAGCGTTCAAAAACTTTCTTCCACTTCTGCCACTTAATAGGAGGGTCTCCAGGTGACATTAAGAAGAAAGGAGGAACGGTGACGTTCTGCATTATGTGTAAGAGGGAAGAAAAGATTAAATATGACTAGACTAGGAAAGAATCAGCCAAAGAACACACAAGTCTACGACTAACACTTTTCTTTTTTTTTTTGAACTGCTGTGCTCATCAGCGTGAATAATGAGTATAAAATAGTAGCTGGTGAAGAGTAAATAAAACAAGGCGTGTGCAGAATTCTTTTTGCCAACAGCTGTGCCTATTAGCGAATATGACAGGAATCAAAATAGTAAGCTGTGCCCATCAGCGTAGAAACAGAATGATAGGCATTAAAATAGCAAGCTGTGCCCATCAGCGTAGAAATCATGTAAAACGAGCACTGAGCAATGTGTGTGCATCACAGAGGAAGCACAGGATTCGTGATTGGCTTTAAAACAAACGAAAACGGCAATTACTGTAATGTGTGCGCATCACAGAAAACACGCAAGACTCGTGGTTGGCATCAGCGTTGATGGTAGGTGCTCAACAATGCGTTGCAGGGCAACGATTAGAAATGACTTGAATGCCAAACACAAGATGGCAGCTGCACGTAACGCCGGGTGCGTGATGACGTGGTTCTTCACTCACTGGAAGGCATTTGAAGATTCCACTTGCGCCGAACAATGACAGAGGAGGCAATCAACAGGCTTGCACGAGTGGACTGATGCAGGTAAGAGGGCGCGCATGAAGAGCGAGCGCGTATTTGAAAGTACACAAACTCCCACGAGGACAAAGATATGTGCTTAAAGTGGGAAACAACAGTCAATAACTTCGACGTGCCTTTAAATCACCTCAATATGTTGCTCAAGACACACCAGGTTCAAGCCATGTAGAAAATGTCAAAATCACACGCACAAATCTAAGCTCAGTGCGAGTGTGACCACAGCCGAATGAGTAGAAATAGGCTAGTAAACACAAAACGAAATAGTGTTTAAGCCAAATCTTTAAATAAGAATGTGGACCACTGTTACAGGAAAAGATCTCAGAGGTGACTGATGTGAAAGCTGAGAAAATCACACCAGGTGGGAATTTCCTGAAGGGCTGAAGTATAGCGTGGGGTAGGTTCTTGTGGATTAATAATAAAACTGGACAGTACCTTGTAGTTGGAAGCTAAAGAGCTTCAAAACTAAATAAATACTCTTCCAATACTCTGTAGGTGAAGGAAATTGTTGGGATCTTCTTTCCAAAGGAAGCTGCCGACTACGCCAGTGTAAGATCCTGTGATTCAAGTTGAAGGATCACGCAAGGCAGGTTTAAAGATGAAAGATGCAGGTTTATTGCAAAGTAAGAAGATCCCATCCAGGCAGGGCAACAGGTCAATCACAACTCCAGTTACATATTCAAACAGTAACATTCTAATACATACTAAGCAAGCAATGAGCAAGGGCATTGTGACATCACATTCTTCAGTAACCATGACTTCAGTGAGAAGCCACAGGTGTAAGCAGATGCCACACTTTTACTTTAGGAACATCAGGGGTGATGGTTAATAAAAAAAGGTGGAGGTTGTTAATATATAAAAAAATAAAAGAGGAGCTAAAACATACCCTTGTCTCACAGCCCGAAAAATGCCAATATCGTTAGAAACCTCCCCTTGAATATTTATTCTAATTCTGGCCTTCATGTCCCTGTGCAAATACGCTAAAATGTGCACCAGTGCTTCATCCATCCCACATGCTGAAAGGTTTAACCACAGCTTTGAGCAATTGACGCAGTTAAAAACTGAGGTCAAATCCATAAATACTAAATTTAGCGGGGACTGCTGGGCTACAGCGTAGTTCCCAATAATCAGATTCAGATTAACGCACTGCTTGACTGTGCCGACCTTTTTCCTAAAACCGTATTGACACAGGTATAAGATGGACTTCTCCTTGATCTGTTCCTTTATCCGATTGTATAGGATCTGTTAGACCTGGCATCTTTTGGCGTGTTTTGATCTGTTTTTGCTGGTTTAGTGTCTCTGCGCACTTTCTCACTGTGGATCAGTGTTAAAGTGCAAGCGCTCCTAAGGTAAATTGTGTTATGGATTGGTCTTTCCATGATTGGCTGTTTCTACTGTTAAGTCCCTAGTACAGGGCACTGTGTGTGCCCAGGGCTTGTAAATCAAATGCTGCTAGTGGGCCTGCAGCACTGGTTGTGCCACCTACACAAGCAGCCCTTCAAAAGGTTCTCAGACCTGCCACTGCAGTGTCTGCACGCAGTTGTGACTGCCATGTGGACCTGGCAAGTGCACCCACTTGCCAGGCCCCAAACCTTCCTTTTTTTACATGTAAGGCACCCAGTAGCGGCCCGTGGAGGGAGTTCCGTGGGGCAGTGAGGCAGGGCGGGGGAGGGGCTGGGTGGGGTGTAGTAAACACCGGAATATGGATGAACGGAGGTAAGTAAACAATTAAATAAATAAAACGAATTTTGTTGTGTGCGCTGCATCGCAAAATTGTTTACTTACCTCCGTTCATCCATATTCCGGTGTTTACTACCCCCCACCCTGCCCCTCCCCCGCCCCACCTCACCGCCCCACAGAACTCCCTCCACGGGCTGCTACTGAAGGCACCCCTCAGGTAGGCCCAAGGTACCCCCATGGGCAGGGTACAGTGTATGTGAAAGGTAGGACATGTACTGTTGTGTGTGACATGTTCTGATAGTGAAATACAGTGTATTTCGTTTTTCACTATTGAAAGGCTATCTGTCCCATAGGATAGAATGGGAGATATTTTGTAACATCTTACAAGTATAACTTCCCATTGGGACCAGATTGAGAAATGGGGTTTGGGCTCTCTGAACTCAGAATTTAATAACACATTTTTTAGTAAAGATGGTTTTTAAATTCGGTGTTTGAAAGTAGGCATTTTCTTGCTTAACCATCATGTGTACCTCTGCTGGGTTGTGGATTGACTGTCTGGCTTTGGAGTGACAGGGGCTGGGGATGCGCATTCACTGTAGAAAGCCACTGGGGGGTTGCGGTGTGTCCTGCCTTTCCCGGATGAGTCAGGGCTGGGCTGAATAGACCTGGGCTGCATTTAGAGCAGTGGGAAGAGATTTTCTTGCACCTGATTAGGCCTGGTCTCCACCTCCTGCAAGGGCCAGATAGGACAGAACTGGTTTGGACTAAGCACAGAGACTCTCTGCCACAAGAGAACAAAGGGAAATGTGGTATATATATTTGGGCTCAGACCCCAGAACTTTAGAACTCTTTTGGACTCAGAAACCTGCCAAGAAGAAGAGCTGGAGAAGCCGTGAGGAGGAACTTCCACTTTGCTGTGTGCTTTGCTGTGTTGTCCTGCAGTGGCTGCTTATGTCTTGTTCAGAGAAAGGACTGGACTGAACTTTATGCAACTTCTTTGTTTGAGTTTCTCCAAGGGCTTGCGGTAAAGCTTACCCCCTGTTCAAGAAGTCTTAGGAACAGCAAGGACTTCAAGTTCATCTGCTACCAGAACTGGGAACTGTGTGTTTTGTGCTGCAACAGAAGAAACAGCAACCCGACACCGACACCGCTGCCAGCTCTGTGTCCTGAAGGCACCGCATAGGGCACTGCCACACTTCACACCGCAACCCTGGTCTCACGACGCTGTTCAACACCACCACCAAGCCGCTGCTTGCACCGTGATCTGTGGGCACTGCACTTCGCACAGTCTCACGCCGCCGTCCTGGTACCCCTGACGATGCCACTCCACGCCGACCTCGACGCAGCTGCTTGCACCATGGTTCAAGGGCACTGCTCGTAAGTTACACGGTGCACCGCCCTCATCCTGCACTGCAGCCTTGGCCTACCGATGCCGGCGCCATTGATTCCGGTCCGTCAGCCGACGACAGCGCTTCAGCATCGACGACGCTGCTGCTTGCACCGTGACCTGCCTGCACTGCGGCGAGTACTGCACCACTTCGCACCGCAGCCCTGGTCTCACTGCCACCACTGGACGAGTGTCGCTGAGCTGCTGCATGCACCGTGACCTGAGGGCACCGCACGATGCACTGCAGGACTTTTGCACTGCAGCCCCGACGCCTGCTGACGCCGGCGCTGCCGACTTCAACCGCAACGAGTTCGATCTGCAACATGTGTGACTTCAAGGGCCCGATGACTCTTGCACCGACCTCCTGAACCGACGCCTGCCGATGCCGGATCTTCGGGGCTCAACGAGAGGTCACCGACGCCCAGCATTTCTAAATGTACTGTTTTGCTGGTCTTCCTGACGCCGTAGCCGGCCGGCAACGCTGCGGTCAGCCAGAACTGTTTGGATTTGTTGTTCACGACGCCGTGATAGCCCCGGACGGAGTTATCGACATCAAGGAATTGTATTTTAAGTCTATTTTTGCTAAGTGATATTTCTAAGAACTGTAAGCTGGATTTTTTGCGTTTTTGGTCTTGTTTGCACAGACAAAATATTAGATATTTTGCTAAAACTGGTGTGGTGTCCTTTTGTAATGTTTTCACTGTGTTACTGTTGGTTATGTGCAAATGCTTTATACACTGCCTCTGAGGTAAGCCAGACTGCTCGTGCCAAGCTACCAAGGGGGTGAGCAGGGGTTATTTTAGAAGTGTATCCCCCTTATCCTGACTAGGAAGAAGGGTCCCTACTTGGACAGGGTAACAACCTGCCAACTAAATTCCCCCATTTCTAACAGGACCCTTCCCATAATTTTCAATGTAGTATCTATCAAGGAAATGGGCCTATAGCAGCCAGGTTGCGAGTGGTCTCCCTTTTTAAAAATAGGAACTATAACAGAAGTTGACCATGTGTTAGGTAAAGGGAAATGGGCCAGACTGTTGAAAATGTTCAGTAATAACAGAGCTCAGAATTCAGGATTACGCTTAATAAGATCTATTGGTACCCCGTCCGGGCCAGGGGCCTTGTCCCCAATACTCTAGCTTATAGCATCTCAACCTCACCCAAGGTCAGGTGCACAGCCTTATGGGCAGAAGCCACAGGGAGCTCACTTTCTGCTGAAATGGCAGTATTGACACTAATAAAGTGTAAAGTTAATAATATGTGTAGTAGTAAATATATGCATGTAAATTTACACATGTATATTTATCATTGTGAGTAGAGCTCCTTAACTTTTTCTCTTAACCCTTAGCCCAGACACATGTCCTGAATGCTCCATAAAGAGCAAGCTTATCACCATCCTGCCAGTAACGAAGTCCACAGTTAGGATCGTAGATGAGCATCCTCAGTAATATAAATACTAGGATGAGGAAGGGAGAAACAGAGCTTGGAAGATTACCAGTAAGTAATCTGACCATTATCTTTTCATCCCCTTCCTCTTCCAATTCCTTACTCAATGAGGATGCACCCAACGGAAAGATTTCATAACGATCCATATTAAATAGTACAACAATACACCAGAAAAAAAAAAGAATAGCAACATTGTACCCTACAACACAGATACCAGAACGTGAGGAAAACAGAGCAAGGCAGCACAAAGAAAGGTAAGCAACAAGGTGCAAAGTCCCCCACGGCATACCTGTCCAGAATGCCTCCACAGCAAAAGGTAAATAAGCGCACCAGAGGGGGCAGTGTCATAACACTGTCTGGAAGTAAGACTAAGAGAAACTCCATCAAGTCCCATGACAGTAATATAGACGGAGGCGCATGTAGCCCCATCACACCCCAGAGTGGTTAAGTGGTTAAGTGATAGTGAGGAAACTGCAATTAGTATAAATGCCAGCAGAAAACAGAAGAGAGGAGAACCTCTTTAAAATCAGACTGCCAAAAAAGGAGTATGGACCAGGCAGCCACCACACTGGAAAGGGATCTCCTGACAAGCTCCAGCTCCATAGACCACTGCCCACAAGGCATGAAAGACAGCCGAGCAGTGGAAAAAAAAACCCAGATGGAAGCAGTACTCTTGGACTACCCAAGGTGGTTTGAGCAGAAAGATCATGGAAAACCTGTGCAAAGATGACCAGTGAGCAGGATATAGAGGTCTACTTCAGTGATATTCATAACCCCACTTTCAGTGCCAAAGCCCCCCATGCAACAAAACTAAGTGTACAAGACCAGGGCCCCAACGGAAGGACCAAACTTGAGCCCAACCGAGAGAAGGCAGGATACTGGAGAAAGCAACAAGATCCAAAACTCAGGCCCAGAAAGCAACACACATGCCAACTCCCATACTTGAAAGACTGGAGCGAGCAAGCATTCCTAGGAACAGAAACAGCCAAGGCCTGGTATATCAAACCTGATCTAAACTGGTCAGCAAAAACAAAAGAGCCAGCCAAGTGGAAAACAGCCTAGCTGCCAATAATGCAAAAGAAAACAAAAAGCATGGGCATGCAGTCTATAATGTAAAACAGACCTTGGGCATAGGAAACTCATGGGCAACTTGTATGAACTACCAACCCTCCTTGGACATAGAGAATACCCTAGCAGAAAGGGCTCAGTAGGCCCAACCTCCACAGTGCCAAGGATGAACAGCTCAGGCACTAAACCAGGAGACATGAAGTGTTGAGAAGCTGAGGCCTGTAAAGCAGGCAAACTGCTGAGGAATAGGGCACTATGAAGCAGAGACGTCCAGTGGACAAGAACAAGAAATGCCTGAACTGCATGAGGAGACTGGACCAGCCTGGCAACCTGTACCTTCTATTTCAGATGTCAAGACACGACTTGCCCAAACTGCAAAATAATTATTACCAAGCACCACAGCTTCTCCAAATGGATGCAAGCCCCCACCCTTAGGTGGGCCCCACACACAGCCAAGACGTTTCAGAGGCAAAGAATGTTCACACACTGTTTGAAGATAGCTCAGATCCTCCTTATTCAGTAGTGAAGAGACAAGAGAGAGCACTAAAAAAAACTCCAGGCTTAGATAGCCATTACCTACGGGAAATGGAACAAGGGCATCAGTATGCCTGCAACATTCTGTCATGGAAGGAAGTCTCACTGAGGAAGGAACATGTAATGCTCCTCAGTATACTTACATGAGGTGGCCAAAATTCTGACAAGGCTTAGATGGAACAGAAACTCAGAACTTAAGATGACAACATATATAAAAGGTGCACGTTGCATTTGAGTCAGCCTTCTAGTGAAAACAGAAGAAATAAATTCATATAGTAGGAGTAGTCAGACAAATTAATCATCTCTTAGGCTGTCTCTCTGACTTCAGTATTTATGTGTTGGTCTGTCCTTGTAACAAGAACTATGTAAGCAGTATCACACATCCCATTAAAAAACGGGTGTTGGAACATATGAGAGCCATCAAACATGTGGATCACCAATACCCAGTGGCAATCCATTTCGCAACACCCGCAAAAGTGATAGTGACCTCCTAAGGTTTTATGCCATTGACAGAATTTTAGTGATAGTGAGGGGTGGCAACAGGGTACGTGCTCTGAGACAGCTTGAATCCAGATACATTCTGGAACTGGACACCAAAACCCCGAATGGATTGAACACAGACGAGGAGTTGAATGTACATTTGGGTGATTGATGAGAACACGTATCTGATGGTGATTGTTGTATATATTTAGCCAATGTGAAGTTTTCAATCAACGTTTCTTTCTGCCTTTGTAGATAAGATATTTAGGTTTGTTACAGTCTTTCTGTCAAGTACATATATTATTTAATTAAGGTTTTTTGAGTTTTCTTATTTTTGTACAGAGATTGAATAAATATCTTGACATGGCAGGAGAGCTAAGATATCTTTCTTCCAATGTTTGCCCATTGGGGCTTGACTAACTTCACTTCCTGTGTTCCCTTTGCATAGGGAGCAGCATGCAATGCAGGAAAGCGAAGAATTAGATTTTTATTTTGTTTTGCCTTTTCCCTTTTTATTTGCCTGCTCACTGGGACTCTAGTGTTACTATCTTTTGCATATTGTGTATAGTTGGATTCCTTTTTAGAAATCGCTTATAGGGGGCAAAATATTTGATATTTGGACACTGTGCTGCATCTGATATGCCCACGGGTGCATTATCATAACTATATATATATATATATATATATATATATATATTATCTACTGGCGGTCGCCAGTAGATAGTTATAGTTAGGACCTATTATCCATAGGAAATCCGCAACATTCTATTTGAAATAACGTTGGCGCCGGTTGACGAATCTTCGCGAAAGTTTCCAACTTGTTGGGGCGCTCCGGTCCGCTCCTATCCTGAAAGTCTCGGGGTGATTCGTCAAGCGGGGGCCGAGAAAAAAGGGGGGTCCCAAAACGCATTTTCCCCATTCATTTTTCCATAGGAACCTTTAGTCGCAGCTACAGCCCGAACTGCTGAACGGAATTACACCAAATTTGGCAAATAGGTAGCCCTTGGTTCAGTGTTGTGCCTTTTGCTTAAATGGTGTAAATCCGTTCAGTAGTTCCTGAGAAAATCAAAAGTAAAGTCACATATATATCTATGGCCGAGTAGGGTCCGCGTACCCTCCCGATCACGAGCTGCATGCTAATTGGCTGTCAAGTGGCTGTCAACACTCCAAATCAGGAAGTGTTAGCAGCCATTTTGTACCTCGGTAGAACCGAGGGACAGAAACAAGTGCGCAAAGCGCAAAAAGGGGGCAGGGTAGAAACACCCTGACCCCCTAGGTCTGCTTAGGGGGTCCCACAAGGACCCCCTGGGCAGAAAAAAGCATTTTTTTTTTTTTTTAAATCGGCGGGATGCGCTTAGGGTGCACGGATCCCGCCGATAAAAAAAAAATAATTTGCCCCCGGGTGGCCCAAGTCCCGGGGGCATGCGGGGGGTGAGTTTAGATTTTATGGGGGGCCTCTAAGCTCCCCCAAGCCCCGGGGACCACCACCCCCCGGGGCTTTAAAAAAATAATGGTGCGGGAGGGCTCTCGGCCCTCCCGCAGCCCCGGGGACCGCCAGCCCCCGGGGCTTCTTTTTTTTTTTTTTAAATAAAATGACCTGTGTGGTGGGGCTTCAGCCCCCCCACACGCCCCGGGGACCGCCACCTCCCCGGGGCACTAAATATTTCAATATGGGGGTCCGTTACGGACCCCAGAGCCCGGGGACCACCACCTCCCCGGGGCTTTGCCAATGGAGGGAGGGGGGCCGCGCGCCCCCTCCTGGAGCCCTTGATGGTCCTGGGGACCACCACCCCCAGGGCCGGCTCCTGCAGTGTCCCGGGGTGCCTACCCCGGGACACTGTAGTTTGCTATGACAGGGCGGGAGCCTCGCGGCTCCCGTCCTGTCATAGCAAACTGCTTTGGTTTTGGAAGAGAGAGCAGGAAACCTGCTCTCTCTTCCAAAACCAAAGCAAATTGCTTTCCACACGGGGAGCTGCATCTTAGCAGCTCCCCATGTGGAAAAGCAATGCCGGCTCCCGAGGGACACGGGGAGCCGGCGGGACCATGGGGGGATTGGGGACCCCCCCACGGTCCCCAACGGAGAGGGCCAGCCCCGGGGGATGGGGTCCCCGGGGCTAGTAGTGGCCCAGGAGGGGGGCCACGCGGCCCCCCTCCCCAAATTTAAAACAGTTAAAAAATAATAATTAAAGGCCGCCCCGGGGGATGGGGTCCCCGGGGCCAGTAGAGGCCTCAGGAGGAGGGCCACGCAGCCCCCCTCCATAAACAAAAATATATATTTGGCCATGCCCCGGGGGATGGGGTCCCCGGGGCCGGAATTGGCCATGGGAGGGGGGCCCACGCGGCCCCATTCCCGTTAATTTTTTTTTTTTTTTATTAAAAAAGGGGTCAGGCCCTGGGGGATGGGGTCCCCAGGGCCCAAAAAAAGTAAAAAGAAGAGGGGCCACACAGCGCCCCTTCCAAAAAACAAAAAAACAAAAAAAAAACACGTGATCGTGCTGAGGCCCCGCCCCTCCCAGCAACACTCTGCAAACGCGCCCTGTGGCGCGTTTTAAGTTGGGAAATGAATTCCCTTCAATACTGGGGGTCCCTGGGGCCAACTAGCCCACCAGGTACCTCCAGTAAGCGCACAGGGCTGCGTTGCAGAGAGGTGATCCAGGCCACGCCCCTTTTACACCTCTCTGCAACGCAGCTCTGTGGCGCTTACTGGAGGTACCTGGTGGGCTAGTTGGACCCCAGGGACCCTCAGGATTCAAGGGACTTAATCCCCAACTTAAAACACGCCACGGGCGCGTTTGCACAGTGGTGAAGGGAGGGGCGGGGCTTCAGGTGACATGTGTGCAAACAGGCCCGTGGCGCGTTTTAAGATGAGGAATTAAATCCCCTTCAATCCTGAGGGTCCCTGGGGGCCAACTAGCCCACCAGGTACCTCCAGTAAGTGCCACGGAGCTGCGTTGCAGAGAGGTGTAAAAAGGGGCGTGGCCTCTGAACACCTCTCTGCAACGCAGCTCTCTGGCGCATACTGGAGGTATCTGGTGGGCTAGTTGGCCCCTAGGGACCCTCGGGATTAAGGAGGAATTAATTCTCCAACTTAAAACGCGCCACAGGGCGTGTTTGCAGACATGTCACCTCAGGCCCCACCCCCTTCCTTCACCATTGTGCAAATATTCCTCTAAAATCAACCGAACTACGAATTCCGATTTATTCACCTGTTATCAGGAGAGACCTCAGTGCTGCATCTTTGAGCCCAGTACTAATCCTGAAAAGTAATTTTAACCGTACTTACCAGTAACTTTAATTTCCTTCCATAGGCTAACATTGACTGGTTTCACTTGGAAATTCTTCTAAGTGTGGAGTTTTGGAACTTTATAATATTCCTCTAAAATCAGCCGATCTACGAATTCCAATTTACTCACCTGTTATCAAGAGAGACCTCAGTGCTGCATCTTTGAGCCCAGTACTGATCCTGAAAAGTAATTTTAACCGTACTTACCAGTAACTTGAATTTCCTTCCATAGGATATCATTGCCTGCTTTTTGCAAAAAAAGTTTCTAAGTGTCGATTTTTGAAACATACAAATATTCCTCTAAAATCAGCAGAACTACGAATTCCGATTTACTCACCTGTTATCAGGAGAGACCTCAGTGCTGCATCTTTGAGCCCAGTACTGATCCTGAAAAGTAATTCTAACCGTACTTACCAGTAACTTGAATTTCCTTCCATAGGCTAACATTGACTGGTTTCACTTGGAAATTCTTCTAAGTGTGGAGTTTTGGAACTTTATAATATTCCTCTAAAATCAGCTGAACTACGAATTCCAATTTACTCACCTGTTATCAGGAGAGACCTCAGTGCTGCATCTTTGAGCCCAGTACAGATCCTGAAAAGTAATTCTAACCGTACTTACCAGTAACTTGAATTTCCTTCCATAGGCTAACATTGACTGGTTTCACTTGGAAATTCTTCTGTGTGGAGTTTTGGAATTTATAATATTCCTCTAAAATCGGCCGAACTACAAATTCCGATTTACTCACCTGTTATCAGGAGAGAACCCAGTGCTGCATCTTTTAGCCCAGCACTGACCCTGAAAAGTAATTCTAACCGTACTTACCAGTAACTTGTATTTCCTTCCATAGGAATCCATGGTCTGGTTTGCAGCAGAAAAGTTTCAAAGTGTCAATTTTCACAAACTACAAATATTCCTTAAAATCGCCTGTATGACTTAAACGCATTCTTTCAACTGTTTACAGGAGATGCACCAGTGCTGGATCCAGGATCCACCACTGAGTAAGAAAAAGTAACGATAACACTACTTACCTGCTAAGTGAATTTCCTCCCATAGGATAACATTGGTGATTCTATTTGAAAAAGTTTGTCAACTTTTAAAATACCATAATATTCCTTAAAAATCACTACTGTAACCAAAACGCTTTTACTCAACTGTTTACAGGAGATGTCCCAGGACTGAATCTAGGATCCAGTCCTGTGCTTAGAAAAGTAATCCATAAAGTAACTAATTGCATTTAACTAGAAATTCACATTGAGCTCAATGTTGCATTGTGTTTGAAATTGTGTTGCCCATTGCAACAACTGTAACTACTGTACTTAAAAGTCTATTGCCTATTTGCAAAGTATTTAAACTAAAGTAATTCATTCTGAGAAAGTATATTTTGTAATGTAATGTATAATGTAATTACAATGTAATTTAAAAAATAAAATATCTAAAAATAAATAGTTTAAAAAAATGTAGTAAATCAGTATCAAAAAAATAAATATAACAATTAATACATTTAAAAATTGTCATTTACAAAACCTTTGAAATTCACTGAAAAAAACCATAGGTTTCAGATATGTTATAGTTAGGAATTAGCATTTAAAAAACCTTTGAAATTCACTGAAAAAACCATAGGTTTTAGGGACAGTTATAGTTAGAAATTAGCATTTAAAAAACCTTTGAAATTCACTGAAAAAACCATAGGTTTTAGGGACAGTTATAGTTAGAAATTAGCATTTAAAAAACCTTTGAAATTCACTGAAAAAACCATAGGTTTCAGGCACGTTATAGTTAGAAATGACCATTTAAAAAACCTTACAAATTCACTGAAAAAACCATAGGTTTTAGGGACAGTTATAGTTAGTTGGACATTGCA
This sequence comes from Calotriton arnoldi, assembly GCA_963921515.1. Classification (NCBI taxonomy): domain Eukaryota; kingdom Metazoa; phylum Chordata; class Amphibia; order Caudata; family Salamandridae; genus Calotriton; species Calotriton arnoldi. Next base: position 540,518 of record CAWUFW010003548.1, read on the forward strand.
CTCGTACAAAACCCGTGAAATTCCCCCGTTATAGTTAGTTCAGCTAACTATAACTCGCGCTCCGCAATGCACTGCTGATGACGTCACATATTACATCACTCATGACATGGTCAGTGACATCACTGATGACATCACTGATGACATCTCAAATGACATCACTGATGACATCATCCACGTGATAATCTGATGCACCTCCTCACACCCTAATATAACCTTTGATACACCCACTCTAAATTACAGACTGCCATTCGCAAAACCATAGACACTCCAACACCAATAACTACATACCCACTCACTGATTCTTAGGTCTACACACACATCCACTCACTCACCCGTACAGTCACTCATACTTACGGTCACTCAGTACAGGACTATCATATGCACTCATACTCCTATATAGACACTCAAACACCGCCACTCATCCATAGAGGTACTCACACACCTAGTCAGTCATGCAAATAATTAAACACACTGCCATTTACTCACCTATACAGTTATACACACACCAGCTCACTTACTCATACAAATACTAGCACATTCTTACGCTCTTATACAATCACTGATACAAGCACACACTCATCCATACAGTCACTCTCACAATCACACACTCTCGCTTATAGCTATTTATATACTCCAACACACATATATACTGCCTTTCACATATGTAGTTACTCACACATGTACCACTGGGACATACATTCACTCACTAACACACTCTTACACACACTTACCCACCCATACAGTCTATCACAGATGCACTCTTGAAACCATCCACCCAGTGAATCACCCACTCACACATCTATGCACAGAGTCGCACACACCCCACCCACACAAACACTCAGACACCCATACAGATACTCAGACAACCAATCAATAACTCATATAGACACTCATGTAGCTATTCACAAACCCATGCCGCCACTTACACAGCAACAGACACACGGATACAGACATTCACCCAGTTTAGTCACTAACCCATGCATTCAGTAAGATACGTTTAATCACTCACTTATATAGTTAGTCACGCACCTACTAAATCATCCATACAGACACTTATACACCCACTCATTCTTCATTACGCCTTTCCCTATATATATTAAAAATATTTAAACTTTACAGAAACACACAGTCACTGGATGATGTCATCAGTGATGTCATTTGAGATGTCATCAGTGATGTCACCAGTGATGTCACTGACCATGTCATGAGTGATGTAATATGTGACGTCATCAGCAGTGCATTGCGGGGGTGCGAGTTATAGTTAGCTGAACTATCTTTAACGGGGGAATTTCACGGGTTTTGTACGAGTGCAATGTCCAACTAACTATAACTGTCCCTAAAACCTATGGTTTTTTCAGTGAATATATATATATATTATCTACTGGCGGTCGCCAGTAGATAGTTATAGTTAAAACCTATTATCCATAGGAAATCCGCGACATTCTATTTGAAATAACGTTGGCGCCGGTTGACGAATCTTCGCGAAAGTTTCCAACTTGTTGGGGCGCTCCGGTCCGCTCCTATCCTGAAAGTCTCGGAGTGATACGTCAAGCGGGGGCCGAGAAAAAGGGGGTCCCAAAACGCGTTTTCCCCATTCATTTTTCCATAGGAACCTTTAGTCGCAGCTACAGCCCGAACTGCTGAACGGAATTACACCAAATTTGGCAAAGAGGTAGCCCTTGGTTCAGTGTCGTGCCTTTTGCTTAAATGGTGTAAATCCGTTCAGTAGTTCCTGAGAAAATCAAAAGTAAAGTCACATATATATCTGGGCGGAGCCTAACCACACATTTCATCGTGAGATCTGATTGGCTGTCAGCACTTCATCCTGGAATTGCTGGCAGCCATCTTGAGACCAATATAAATGATAGTACCTCATTGAAATGCATTGTAGTGAATAGAAGATTTTGAGGGTCACCAAAAGGAGAACTATAAAGGGTGATAACAGGCTTTAGTTACATTAGAATTTATTTGTTGATGGTACCATACTAATTTTAGGAATTGTGGTGTATTCTAAGGTGATTTTACCATGTGAAAAACCTTCTGCTGGGATATCATGAATCATGTTTGAGAGAACACTATTTTCTCATGCTTGTCCCATGGAGGTTTGGAAGGTGCTCCAGAAGCTAAAATGAGAGCATATTTTCTGTAAATTCACATTATCTTTCTCACTCATGTGAGAATGAAGTCTGACATTCTTAGTAAAACATGTACATCCAACAAGGGCAGAGACTGTCAGTTGATTCCTTTGTGTTCTACTGCAGCTTCCCAGAGTGTTCTAAAGAACAACTAGAGCGCTAACAGCCTTACTTATGACAAAAGTATGGCACACCTGAAGCCATCTTGATTGGAATAAACTGGTAACACTTAAAACATTTAATTTAAAAAGGAACAAAATGATGGGGTTCATTTTGTCATAGAAATTATGGTTAGTGCTGTAGAAAGAAAAATTAGGACATGTTTCAAGTGTGATCTCAAATATCTTCCTGTTATATTTCAACAGGAGCAGCCTGTCAGTTGATGCCTTTGTGTTCTACTGCAGCTTCCCAGAGTGTTCTAAAGAACAACTAGAGTGCTAACAGCCTTACTTATGACAAAAGTATGGCACACTTGAAGCCATCTTGATTGGAATAAACTGGTAACACTTAAAACATTTAATTTAAAAAGGAACAAAATGATGGGGTTCATTTTGTCATAGAAATTATGGTTAGTGCTGTAGAAAGAAAATTTAGGACATATTTCAAGTGTGATCTCAAATATCTTCCTGTTATATTTCAACAGGAGCAGCCTGCCAGTTGATGCCTTTGTGTTCTACTGCAGCTTCCCAGAGTGTTCTAAAGAACAACTAGAGCGCTAACAGCCTTACTTATGACAAAAGTATGGCACACCTGAAGCCATCTTGATTGGAATAAACCGGTAACACTTAAAACATTTAATTTAAAAAGGAACAAAATGAGGGGTTCTTTTTGAAATAGAAATTATGGTTAGTGCTGCAGAAAGAAAAATTAGGGCATGTTTTAAGTGAGATCTCACTTTCAATACCAGCAGCAGACTACCAGTTAACTCCCTGGTGAGCAGTAGCTTTACTCAAGTGATCTAATGAGCAACTAGAGTGCTAACATTCTGAATTTATGGCAGATGTGAGACACATCTGAATGCCTTCTTGATGGAATCAAAGTAAAAAACTGAAAGCATTTCCTACTGAGGAGACTGCAGTAAATGAAGAAATTAGGAAACTTCATAACAAAGAAGTCTTCCAAGATGGCCACCAGTGAAAAAGAGCCCAAATGTAGCACAAATATTTCCCAGATGTAGCACACATATAGCCCAATGACAAAAGTGTGCAAAACACTTTTTATTTTTAGTTTTTTTGCAGTTTTATGTAGTGCAGACTGGTCAGGTATTGGAGCATTGCATCTTAAAACATGAGCCCCTACACTACAAAAACAACACTGCACTACCTTAAACCCTAAAACACTACCCCCAGCACGACCCCCTACACTACACAAGCACCACTGCACTATCCTAAACCCTAAAACACTACCCCCAGCACGACCCCCTACACTACCCAAACACCACTGCACTACCCTAAAACATGACCCCCTACACTACACAAACACCACTGCACTACCCTAAACCCTAAAACACTACCCCCAGCACGACCCGCTACACTACACAAGCACCACTGCACTACCCTAAACCCTAAAACACTACCCCCAGCACGACCCCCTACACTACACAAACACCCTGCACTACCATAAACCCTAAAACACTACCCCCAGCACGACCCCCTACACTACCCAAACACCACTGCACTAACCTAAATCCTAAAACACTACCCCCAGCACGACCCCCTACACTACCAAAACACCACTGCACTACCCTAAAACATGACCCCCTACACTACACAAACACCACTGCACTACCCTAAACCCTAAAACACTACCCCCAGCACGACCCCCTACACTACACAAGCACCACTGCACTACCCTAAACCCTAAAACCCTACCCCCAGCACGACCCCCTACACTGCCCGAACACCACTGCACTGCCCTAAACCCTGAAACACCAGCCCCTGCATGACCCCCTACACTGCCCGAACACCACTGCACTGCCCTAAACCCTGAAACACCACCCCTAGCACGACCCCTACACTGCCCGAACACCACTGCACTGCCCTAAACCCTGAAACACCACCCCCTTCACGACCCCCAACACTGCCCGAACACCACTGCACTGCCCTAAACCCTGAAATACCACCCCAGCATGACCCCCTACACTGCCCGAACACCACTGCACTGCCATAAACCCTGAAACACTACCCCCAGCAAGACCCCCTACACTGCCCGAACACCACTGCACTGCCCTAAACACTGAAACATCACCCCCAGCAAGACCCCTACACTGCCCGAACACCACTGACCTAAACCCTGAAACACCACCCCCAGCACGACCCCCTACACTGCCCGAACACCACTGCACTACCCTAAACCCTGAAACATCACCCCCAGCACGACCCCCTACACTGCCCGAGCACCACTGCACTGCCCTAAACCCTGAAACACCAGCCCCAGCACGACCCCCTACACTGCCCGAACACCACTGCACTGCCCTAAACCCTGAAACACCAGCCCCAGCACGACCGCCTACACTGCCCGAACACCACTGCACTGCCCTAAACCCTGAAACACCAGCCCCAGCACGACCCCCTACAATGCCCGAACACCACTGCACTGCCCTGAACCCTGAAACACCAGCCCCAGCACAACACCCTAACTGCCCGAACACCACTGCACTGCCCTAAACCCTGAAACACCACCCCGTGCATGACCCCCTACACTGCCCGAACACCACTGCACTGCCCTAAACCCTGAAACACCACCCCCAGCACGACCCCCTACACTGCACGAACACCACTGCACCACCCTAAACCCTGAAACACTACCCCCAGCAAGACCCCCTACACTGCCCGAACACCACTGCACTGCCCTAAACCCTGAAACATCACCACCAGCAAGACCCCCTACACTGCCCGAGCACACCACTGCCCTAAACCCTGAAACACCACCCCCAGCAAGACCCCCTACACTGCCTGAACACCACTGCACTGCCCTAAACCCTGAAACACCACCCCCAGCACGACCCCTACACTGCCCGAACACCACTGCTCTGCCCAAAACCCTGAAACACCAGCCCCAGCACGACCCCCTACACTGCCCGAACACCACTGCACTGCCCTAAACCCTGAAACACCAGCCCCAGCACAACCCCGTACACTGCCCGCACACCACTGCACTGCCCTAAACCCTTAAACACCAGCCCCAGCACAACCCCGTACACTGCCCAAACACCACTGCACTGCCCTAAACCCTGAAACACCAGCCCCAGCACGACCGCCTACACTGCCCGAAAACTACTGCACTGCCCTAAACCCTGAAACACCAACCCCAGCAACACTACCTACACTGGCCGAACACCACTGCACTGCCCTAAACCCTGAAACACCACCCCCTGCACGACCCCCTACACTGCACAAACACTACTGCACTGCCCTAAACCCTGAAACACCACCCCTCAGCACGACACCCTACACTGCCCGAACACCACTACACTGCCCTAAACCCTGAAACACCACCCCAGCACGACCCCCTACACTGCCCGAACACCACTGCACTAAACCCTGAAACACCACCCCCTGCACGACCCCCTACACTGCCGGAACACCACTGCACTGCCATAAACCCTGAAACACCACCCCCAGCACGACCCCCTACACTGCCCTAACACCACTGCACTGCCCTAAACCCTGAAACATCACCCCCAGCACAACCCCCTACACTGCCTGAGCACCAGTGCTCTGCCCTAAACCCTGAAACACTAGCCCCAGCACGACCCCCTACACTGCCCGAACACCACTGCACTGCCCTAAACCCTGAAACACCAGCCCCAGCAAGACCCCCTACACTGCCCGAACAGCACTGCATTGCCCTAGACTCTGAAACACCAGCCCCAGCAAGACCCCCTACACTGCCCGAACACCACTGCACTGCCCTAAACCCTGAAACACCAGCCCCAGCATGACCCGCTACACTGCCCGAACACCACTGCACTGCCCTAAACCCTGAAACACCAGCCCCAGCACGACCCCCTACACTGCCCGAACACCACTGCACTGCCCTAAACCCTGAAACACCAGCCCCAGCACGACCCCCTACACTGCCCAAACACCACTGCACTGCCCTAAACCCTGAAACACCAGCCCCAGCACCACCCCCTACAATGCCCGAACACCACTGTACTGCCCTAAACCCTGAAACACCACCCCCTGCACTGCCCCCTACACTGCCCGAACACCACTGCACTGCCCTAAACCCTGAAACACCACCCCCTGCACCACCCCCTACACTGCCCGAACACCACTGCACTGCCCTAAACCCTGAAACACCACCCCCTGCACTGCCCCCTACACTGCCCGAACACCACTGCACTGCCCTAAACCCTGAAACACCACCCCCAGCATGACCCCCTTTACTGCTCGAACACCACTGCACTGCCCCAAACCCTGAAACACCACCCCCAGCATGACCCCCTACACTGCCCGAACACCACTGCCCTAAACCCAGAAACACCACCCCTGCACGACCCCCTACACTGCCCGAACACCACTGCACTGCCCTAAACCCTGAAACACCACCCCTGCACGACCCCCTACACTGCCCGAACACCACTGCACTGCCCTAAACCCTGAAACACCACCCCCAGCACAACCCCCTACACTGCCCGAACACCACTGCACTGCCCTAAACCCTAAAACACCACCCCCAGCACGACCCTCTACACTGCCCGAACACCACTGCACTGCCCTAAACCCTAGAACACTACCCCCAGCATGACCCCCTACACTACCCGAACACCACTGCACTACCCTAAACCCTAAAATACTCCCCCAGCACGACCCCCTACACTACCTGAACACGACTGCACTGCCCTAAACCCTAAAACACTCCCCCAGCACGACCCCCTACACTACCCGAACACCACTGCACTGCCCTAAACCCTAAAACACTCCCCCAAGCACGACCCCCTACACTACCTAAACACCACTGCACTGCCCTAAACCCTAAAACACTACCCCCGCATGACCCCCTACACTACCCAAATACCAATGCACTACCCTAATCCCTAAAACACTACCCCCGCACAACCCCTACACTACCCAAAGACCACTGCACTACCCTAAACTCTAAAACAATACCCCCGCACGACTCCCTACACTACCCAAAGACCACTGCACTACCCTAAACCATAAAACACTACCCCCAGCAGTACCCCCTACGCTACCCAAACACCACTGCATGACCCTAAACCCTAAAACACTACCCCCAGCAGTACCCCCTACACTACCCAAACACCATTGCACTACCCTAAACCCTAAAACACTACCCCCAGCAGTATCCCCTACACTACCCAAACACCACTGCACTACCCTAAACCCTAAAACCCTAAAACACTAACCCCAGCACGACCCCCTACACTACCCAAACACCACTGTACTACCCTAAACCCTAAAACACTCTCCCCAGCACGACTCCCTACACTACCCAAACACCACTGCACTACCCTAAACCCTAAATCTACCCCCAGAATGACCACCTACACTACACAAACACCACTGCACTACCCTAAACCCTAAAACACTACCCCCAGCACAACCCTCTTCACTACCTAAACACAACTGCACAATTTGTTACAGGCGTTGCAACGCAGGCCTGTGGTGCTTACTTGAAGTACCTGGTGGGCTAGTTGGGCCCCAGGGACTCTCAGGATTCAAGGTGACCTACTCCCCCAACTTAAAACGCGCCACGGGGCGCGTTTGCACAGTGGTGAAGGGAGGGGCGGGGCCTTAGGTGACATGTGCGCAAACACGCCCTGTGGTGCGTTTTAAGTTGGGGAGTTAATTCCCTTTGAATCCTGGGGGCCAACTAGCCCACCAGGTACCTTCAGTAAGCACAACAGAGTTGCGTTGCAGAGAGGTGAAAAAAGGTGCGTGGCCTCGGAACGCCTCTCTGCAACTCAGCTCTGTGGTCCTAACTGTAGGTACCTGGGGGGCTAGTTGGGCCCCAGGGACCCTCAGGATTCAAGGGGACTTAATCCCGCAACTTAAAACGCGCCACGGGCGCGTTTGCACACATGTCACCTCAGGCCCCCTCCCTTCACCACTGTGCAAACGCGCACTGGCTCTGGTTAGTCAGAGTCAGTTACCACCAGTACCCGTCTGAAAAAGTTGTGGGCACAGGATGATTTTGCAACAAGGCCTCTGTCTGCTCCTCTGTTGGTTCTTTCTGCACATCTTTTGCTTCTTTCTGTGCGTTTTTTCTTCTTTCTTCACATGTCCTACCTCTGTTGGCATAGTTAGAAACTAGCATTTAAAAAACCTTTGAAATTCACTTAAAAAATCATAGGTTTCAGGCACGTTATAGTTAGAAATTAGCATTTAAAAAACCTTTGAAATTCACTGAAAAAACCATAGGTTTCAGGCACGTTATAGTTAGAAATTAGCATTTAAAAAACCTTTGAAATTCACTGAAAAAACCATAGGTTTCAGGCAAGTTATAGCTAGAAATTAGCATTTAAAAAACCTTTGAAATTCACTGAAAAAACCATAGGTTTCAGACACGTTATAGTTAGAAATTAGCATTTAAAAAACCTTTGAAATTCACTGAAAAAACCATAGGTTTTAGGGACAGTTATAGTTAGTTGGACATTGCACTCGTACAAAACCCGTGAAATTCCCCTGTTATAGTTAGTTCAGCTAACTATAACTCGCGCCCGCAATGCACTGCTGATGACGTCACATATTACATCACTCATCACATGGTCAGTGACATCACTGATGACATCACTGATGACATCTCAAATGACATCACTGATGACATCATCCATGTGATAATTTCATGCATCTTCTCACAACCTAATATAACTTTTGATACACCCACTCTAAATTACAGACTGCCATTCTCAAAACCATAGACACTCCAACACCAAAAACTACATACCCACTCACTGATTCTTAGGTCTACACACACATCCACTCACTCACCTGTACAGTCACTCATACTTACAGTCACTCAGTACAGGACTATCATATGCACTCATACACCTATATAAACACTCACACACCACCACTCATCCATAGAAGTACTCACACACCTAGTCAGTCATGCAAAAAAATTAATCACACACCGATTTACTCACCTATACAGTTATACACACACCAGCTCACTTACTCATACAAATACTAGCACATTCTTACGCTCTTATACAATAACTGATACAAGCACACACGCATCCATACAGCCACTCTCACAATAACACACTCTCACTTATAGCCATTTAAATACTCTAACACACACATATACTGCCTTTTACATATGTAGTTACTCGCACATGTACCACTGAGATATACATTCACTCACTAACACACCCATACACACACTCACCCACCCAAGCAGTCCATCACAGATGCACTCTTGAAATCATGCACCCAGTGAATCACCCACTCACACATCTATGTATAGAGTCACACACACCCCACCCACACAAACACTCAGGCAGCCATACAGATACTCAGAGAACCAATCAATAACCCATATAGACACTCATGTAGCTATTCGCAAATCCATGCATCCACTTACACACCAACAAACAGACGGATACAGACATTCACACAGTTTAGTCACTAACCCATGCATTCAGTAAGATACGTTTAATCACTCACTTGTAGAGTCAGTCACTCACGTACTAAATCATCCATTCAGACACTTATACACCCACTCATTCTTCAATACGCCTTTCCCTATATATATTAAACATATTTAAACTTTACAGAAACACACAGTCACTGGATGATGTCATCAGTGATGTCATCAGTGATGTCATTTGAGATGTCATCAGTGATGTCATCAGTGATGTCACTGACCATGTGATGAGTGATGTAATATGTGACGTCATCAGCAGTGCATTGCGGGGCGCGAGTTATAGTTAGCTGAACTAACTATAACAGGGGAATTTCACGGGTTTTGTACGAGTGCAATGTCCAACTAACTATAACTGTCCCTAAAACCTATGGTTTTTTCAGTGAATATATATATATATATCCACAGAAAGGATCTAGAATGAACAGAATCCAGGCGAGCCCACTCGGTCGGTCAAGGCAGTTTATTTAGGACAGACAAGGACGACGCGTTTCGACCACGTCCGTGGTCTTGGTCACATGACCCTCGCCTCCCGTGAATTGCATTTTAAAGGTAAGTGCACGTGATGTCATAAACATAGAAGAAATGTTGGTAGTACATGTCACAACACAGCGTGAAGGAAATCCAAAGTTGAAAAACAGACGCAGCTGTTTGAAATGAAATTACATTGCAAAATCTCATTAATTTGTACAACGTGTTACTACCATTTGAAAAAACATTTTTACAACAACCACTTTATCAGTCATGGCAAAATATTAAATGTTATTCCTTTATACAGTCAAGGGATAATTGGTTTTTTCAGTGAATATATATATATATATATATATATATATATATATTATCTACTGGCGGTCGCCAGTAGATAGTTATAGTTAGGACCTATTTTCCATAGGAAATCCGCGACATTCTATTTGAAATAACTCTTGCGTCGGTTGACGAATCTTCGCGAAATTTTCAAACTTTATGGCCCGCTCCGGTCCGCTCCTACCCTGAAAGTCTCAGGGTGATTCGTCAAGCGGGGGCCGAGAAAAAAGGGGGGTCCCAAAACGTGTTTTCCCCATTCATTTTCCCATAGGAAACTTTAGACACGGCTACAGCCCGAACTGCTGAACGGAATCAGTAGTTGCGGAGAAATTAAAAAAATAAGAGTCAAAAAATCAATTTCCCATAGGAAACTTTATGCAAGGCTACAGCCCGAACTGCTGAACGGAATTACACCAAATTTGGCAAAGAGGTAGTTCTTGGTTCAAAAAGAACCCTTTTTGTTAAATGGTGTAAATCCGTTCAGTAGTTGCTGAGAAAATCAAAAGTAAAAACACATATATTTCTGGGAGGAGCCTAACCACACATGTCATCGTGAGATCTGATTGGCTGTCAGCACTTCATCCTGGAATTGCTGGCAGCCACCTTGGGACCAATATAAATGATAGTACCCCTTTGAAATGCATTGTAGTGAATCGAAGATTTTGAGGGTTACCAAAAGGAGAACTATAAAGGGTGATAACAGACTTTAGTTACATTAGAATTCATTTGTTGATGGTACCATACTAATTTCAGGAATTGTGGTGTGTTCTAAGGTGATTTTACCCTGTGAAAAACCTTCTGCTGGGATATCATGAATCATGTTTGAGAGAAAACTATTTTCACATGCTTGTCCCATACAGTTTTGGAAGGTGCCCCAGAAGCTAAAATGAGAGCATATTTTCTGTAAATTCACATTATCTTTCTCAGTCATGTGAGAATGAAGTCTGACATTCTCAGTAAAACATGTACATCCAACAAGGGCAGAGACTGTCAGTTGATTCTTTTGTGTTCTTCTGCAGCTTCCCAGAGTGTTCTAAAGAACAACTAGAGTGCTAACAGCCTTACTTATGACAAAAGTATGGCACACCTGAAGCCATCTTGATTGGAATAAACTGGTAACACTTAAAACATTTAATTTAAAAAGGAACAAAATGATGGGGTTCATCTTGTCATAGAAATTATGGTTAGTGCTCTGGAAAGAAAAATTAGGACATGTTTCAAGTGTGATCTCAAATATCTTCCTGTTATATTTCAACAGGAGCAGCCTGTCAGTTGATGCCTTTGTGTTCTACTGCAGCTTCCCAGAGTGTTCTAAAGAACAACTAGAGCGCTAACAGTCTTACTTATGACAAAAGTATGGCACACCTGAAGCCATCTTGATTGGAATAAACTGGTAACACTTAAAACATTTAATTTAAAAAGGAACAAAATGAGGGGGTTCATTTTGCCATAGAAATTATGGTTAGTGCTGTAGAAAGAAAAATTAGGACATGTTTTAAGTGAGATCTCAAATCCTCTTCTATTTCATTAGAAAATTCTGACATGCAGACTGAAACAATCACTTTCAATACCAGCAGTAGACTTCCAGTTAACTCCTTGGTGAGCAGAAGCTTTACTACAGTGATCTAATGAACAACTAGAGTAATAACATTCTGAATTTATGGCAAATGTGTGACACATCTGAATGCCTTCTTGATGGAATCAAAGTAAAAAACTGAAAGCATTTCCTACTGAGGAGACTGCAGTAAATGAGGAAATTAGGAAACTTCATAACAAAGAAGTCTTCCAAGATGGCCACCAGTGAAAAAAGAGCCCAAATGCAGCACAAATATTACCGAGATGTAGCCCACATATAGCCCAATGACAAAAGTGTGCAAAACACTTTTTATTTTTAGTTTTTTTGCAGTTTTATGTAGTGCAGACTGGTCAGGTATTGGAGCGTTGCATCTTAAAACATGACCCCCCTACACTACAAAAACACCACTGCACTACCCTAAACCCTAAAACACTACCCCAGCACGACCCCCTACACTACACAAGCACCACTGCACTATCCTAAACCCTAAAACACTACCCCAACACCACTGCACTAACCTAAATCCTAAAAAACTACCCCCAGCACGACCCCCTACACTACCCAAACACCACTGCACTACCCTAAAACATGACCCCCTACACTACACAAACACCACTGCACTACCCTAAACCCTAAAACACTACCCCCAGCACAACCCCCTACACTACACAAGCACCACTGCACTACCCTAAACCCTAAAACACTACCCCCAGCACGACCCCCTACACTACACAAACACCACTGCACTACCTTAAACCCTAAAACACTACCCCCAGCATGACCCCCTACACTACCCAAACACCACTGCACTAACCTAAATCCTAAAATACTACCCCCAGCACGACCCCCTACACTACCCAAACACCACTGCACTACCCTAAAACATGACCCCCTACACTACACAAACACCACTGCACTACCCTAAACTCTAAAACACTACCCCCAGCACGACCCCCTACACTACACAAGCACCACTGCACTACCCTAAACCCTAAAACACTACCCCCAGCACGACCCACTACACTGCCCGAACACCACTGCAATGCCCTAAACCCTGAAACACCAGCCCCTGCACGACCCCCTACACTGCCTGAACACCACTGCACTGCCCTAAACCCTGAAACACATACCCTAGCACGACCCCCTACACTGCCCGAACACCACTGCACTGCCCTAAACCCTGAAACACCACCCCCTTCACGACCCCCTACACTGCCCGAACACCACTGCACTGCCCTAAACCCTGAAACACCACCCCCAGCATGACCCCTACACTGCCCGAACCCCACTGCACTGCCCTAAACCCTGAAACACTACCCCCAGCAAGACCTCCTACACTGCCCGAACACCACTGCACTGCCCTAAACCCTGAAACATCACCCCCAGCAAGACCCCCTACACTGCCCGAACACCACTGCCCTAAACCCTGAAACACCACCCCCAGCACGACCCCCTACACTGCCCGAACACCACTGCACTGCCCTAAACCCTGAAACACCACCCCCAGCACGACCCCCTACAGTGCCCGAACACCACTGCACTGCCCTAAACCCTGAAACACCACCCCCTGCACGACCCCCTACACTGCCCGAACACTAATGCACTGCCCTAAACCCTGAAACACCATCCCCAGCACGACCCCCTACACTGCACGAACACCACTGCACTGCCCTAAACCCTGAAACACTACCCCCAGCAAGACCCCCTACACTGCCTGAACACCACTGCACTGCCCTAAACCCTGAAACACCACCCCCAGCAAGACCCCCTACACTGCCCGAACACCACTGCCCTAAACTCTGAAACACCACCCCCAGCAAGACCCCCTACACTGCCTGAACACCACTGCACTGCCCTAAACCCTGAAACACCAGCCCCAGCACGACCCCTACACTGCCCGAACACCACTGCACTGCCCTAAACCCTGAAACACCACCCCTGCACGACCCCCTACACTGCCCGAACACCACTGCACTGCCCTAAACCCTGAAACACCACCCCCAGCATGACCCCCTACACTGCCCGAACACCACTGCACTGCCCTAAACCCTGAAACACCACCCCTGCACGATCCCCTACACTGCCCGAACACTACTGCACTGCCCTAAACCACCACCCCCAGCACGACCCCCTACACTGCACGAACACCACTGCACTGCCTTAAACCCCGAAACACTACCCCCAGCAAGACCCCCTACACTGCCCGAACACCACTGCCCTAAACCCTGAAACACCACCCCCAGCAAGACCCCCTACACTGCCCGTACACCACTGCATTGCCCTAAACCCTGAAACACCAGCCCCAGCACGACCCCCTACACTGCCCGAACACCACTGCACTACCCTAAACCCTCAAACACCAGCCCCTGCACGACCTCCTACACTGCCGGAACACCATTGCACTGCCCTAAACCCTGAAACACCACCCCCAGCACGACCCCCTACACTGCCCGAACACCACTGCACTGCCCTAAACCCTGAAACATCAACCCCAGCAAGACCCCCTACACTGCCTGAACACCACTGCCCTAAACCCTGAAACACCACCCCCTACACTGCACGAACACCACTGCACTGCCCTAAACCCTGAAACACCACCTCCAGCAAAACCACCTACACTGCCTGAACACCATTGCTCTGCCCTAAATCCTGAAACACTAGCCCCAGCATGACCCCCTACACTGCCCAAACACCACTGCACTGCCCTAAACACTGAAACACCACCCCCAGCACGACCCCCTACACTGCCCGAACACCACTGCACTGCCCTAAACCCTGAAACACCAGCCCCAGCAAGACCCCCTACACTGCCCGAACACCACTGCACTGCCCTAAACCCTGAAACACCAGCCCCAGCAAGACCCCCTACACTGCCCGAACACCACTGCACTGCCCTAAACCCTGAAACACCAGCCCCAGCATGACCCCCTACACTGCCCGAACACCACTGCACTGCCCTAAACCCTGAAACACCAGCCCCAGCACGACCACCTACACTGCCCGAACACCACTGCACTGCCCTAAACCCTGAAACACCACCCCCTGCACCGCCCCCTACACTTCCCGAACACCACTGCCCTAAACCCTGAAACACCACCCCCAGCACGACCCCCTTTACTGCTCGAACACCACTGCACTGCCCCAAACCCTGATACACCACCCCTGCAGCACCCCCTACACTGCCCGAACACCACTGCCCTGCCCTAAACCCTGAAACACCACCCCCTGCACCGCCCCCTACACTGCCCGAACACCACTGCACTGCCCTAAACCCTGAAACACCACCCCCAGCACGACCCCCTTTACTGCTCGAACACCACTGCACTGCCCCAAACACTGAAACACCACCCCAGCACGACCCCCTACACTGCCCGAACACCACTGCCCTAAACCCTGAAACACCACCCCTGCACGACCCCCTACACTGCCCGAACACCACTGCACTGCCCTAAACCCTGAAACACCACCCCCTACACTGCCCGAAAACCACTGCACTGCCCTAAACCCTGAAACACCACCCCCTGCAGCACCCCCTACACTGCCCGAACACCACTGCACTGCCCTAAACCCTGAAACACCACCCCCTGCACCGCCCCTACACTGCCCGAACACCACTGCCCTAAACCCTGAAACACCACCCCCAGCACGACCCCTTTACTGCTCGAACACCACTGCACTGCCCCAAACCCTGATACACCACCCCCAGCACGACCCCCGACACTGCCCGAACACCACTGCCCTAAACCCTGAAACACCACCCCCTGCACGACCCCCTACACTGCCCGAACACCACTGCACTGCCCTAAACCCTGAAACACCACCCCCTACACTGCCCGAACACCACTGCACTGCCCTAAACCCTGAAACACCACCCCCAGCACGACCCCCTACACTGCCCGAACACCACTGCACTGCCCTAAACCCTAAAACACCACCCCCAGCATTACCCCCTACACTGCCCAAACACCACTGCACTGCCCTAAACCCTAAAATACTACCCCCAGCACAACCCCCTACACTACCCGAACACGACTGCACTGCCCTAAACCCTCAAATACTACCCCCAGCACGACCCCCTACACTGCCTGAACACCACTGCACTGCCCTAAACCATAAAACACCAGCCCCAGCACGACCCCCTACACTGCCCGAACACCACTGCACTGCCCTAAACCCTGAAACACCACCCCCAGCACGACCCCCTACACTACCCGAACACCACTGCACTGCCCTAAACCCTGAAATACCAGCCCCAGCACAACCCCGTACACTGCCCGAACACCACTGCACTGCCCTAAACCCTGAAACACCAGCCCCAGCACGACCACCTACAGTGCCCGAAAACCACTGCACTGCCCTAAACCCTGAAACACCAGCCCCAGCACGACCCCCTACACTGCCCGAACACCACTGCACTACCCTAAACCCTCAAACACCAGCCCCAGCACGACCCCCTACACTGCCCGAACACCACTGCACTGCCCTAAACCCTGAAACACCAGCCCCAGCAAGACCCCCTACACTGCCCGAACACCACTGCACTGCCCTAAACCCTGAAACACCACCCCCAGCAAGACCCCTACACTGCCCGAACACCACTGCACTAAAGCCTGAAACACCACCCCCAGCAAGACCACCTACACTGGCCGAACACCATTGCACTGCCCTAAACCCTGAAACACCACCCCCTGCACGACCCCCTACACTGCCCAAACACCACTGCACTGCCCTAAACCCTGAAACACCACCCCCTGCACGACCCCCTACACTGCCCGAACACCACTGCACTGCCCTAAACCCTGAAACACCACCCCCAGCATGACCCCCTACACTGCCCAAACACCACTGCACTGCCCTAAACCCTGAAACCCCACCCCCTGCACGACCTCCTACACTGCCGGAACACCACTGCACTACCCTAAACCCTGAAACACCACCCCCAGCACGACCCCCTACACTGCCCGAACACCACTGCACTGCCCTAAACCCTTAAACATCAACCCCAGCAAGACCCCCTACACTGCCTGAACACCACTGCCCTAAACCCTGAAACACCACCCCCTACACTGCACGAACACCACTGCACTGCCCTAAACCCTGAAACACCACCTCCAGCAAAACCCCCTACACTGCCTGAACACCATTGCTCTGCGCTAAATCCTGAAACACTAGCCCCAGCATGACCCCCTACACTGCCCAAACACCACTGCACTGCCCTAAACCCTGAAACACCACCCCCAGCACGACCCCCTACACTGCCCGAACACCACTGCACTGCCCTAAACCCTGAAACACCAGCCCCAGCAAGACCCCTACACTGCCCGAACACCACTGCACTGCCCTAAACCCTGAAACACCAGCCCCAGCATGACCCCTACACTGCCCGAACACCACTGCACTGCCCTAAACCCTGAAACACCATCCCCAGCACGACCACCTACACTGGCCGAACACCACTGCACTGCCCTAAACCCTGAAACACCAGCCCCAGCATGACCCCCTACACTGCCCGAACACCACTGCACTGCCCTAAACCCTGAAACACCAGCCCCAGCACGACCCCTACACTGCCCGAACACCACTATACTGCCCTAAACCCTGAAACACCAGCCCCAGCAAGACCCCCACACTGCCCGAACACCACTGCACTGCCCTAAACCCTGAAACACCACCCCTGCATGACCCCCTACACTGCCCGAACACCACTGCACTGCCCTAAACCCTGAAACACCACCCCCTGCAGCACCCCTACACTGCCCGAACACCACTGCACTGCCCTAAACCCTGAAACACCACCCCCTGCACCGCCCCCTACACTGCCCGAACACAACTGCACTGCCCTAAACCCTGAAACACCACCCCCAGCACGACCCCCTTTACTGCTCGAACACCACTGCACTGCCCCAAACCCTGAAACACCACCCCCAGCACGACCCCCTATACTGCCCGAACACCACTGCCTCTAAACCCTGAAACACCACCCCCTGCACGACCCCCTACACTGCCCGAACACCACTGCACTGCCCTAAACCCTGAAACACCACCCCCTACACTGCCCGAACACCACTGCACTGCCCTAAACCCTGAAACACCACCCCCTGCAGCACCCCCTACACTGCCCGAACACCACTGCACTGCCCTAAACCCTGAAACACCACCCCCTGCACCGCCCCCTACACTGCCCGAACACCACTGCACTGCCCTAAACCCTGAAACACCACCCCCAGCACGACCCCTTTACTGCTCAAACACCACTGCACTGCCCCAAACCCTGAAACACCACCCCCAGCACGACCCCCTACACTGCCCGAACACCACTGCCCTAAACCCTGAAACACCACCCCTGCACGACCCCCTACACTGCCCGAACACCACTGCACTGCCCTAAACCCTGAAACACCACCCCCTACACTGCCCGAACACCACTGCACTGCCCTAAACCCTGAAACACCACCCCCAGCACGACCCCCTACACTGCCCGAACACCACTGCACTGCCCTAAACCCTAAAACACCACCCCCAGCATTACCCCTACACTGCCCAAACACCACTGCACTGCCCTAAACCCTAAAATACTACCCCCAGCACAACCCCTACACTACCCGAACACGACTGCACTGCCCTAAACCCTCAAACACTACCCCCAGCACGACCCCCTACACTACCCGAACACCACTGCACTGCCCTAAACCCTAAAACACTCCCCCAGCACGACCCCCTCCACTACCCGAACACCACTGCACTGCCCTAAACCCTAAAACACTCCCCCAGCACGACCCCTACACTACCCAAACACCACTGCACTGCCCTAAACCCTAAAACACTACCCCCGCATGACCCCCTACACTACCCAAACACCAATGCACTACCCTAATCCCTAAAACACTACCCCCGCATGACCCCCTTCACTACCCTAAACCCTAAAACACTACCCCCGCATGACTCCCTACACTACCCAAAGACCACTGCACTACCCTAAACCCTAAAACATGACCTCCTACATTACACAAACACCACTGCACTACCCTAAACCCTAAAACACTACCCCCTACACTACACAAACACCACTGCACTACCCTAAACCCTCAAACACTACCCCCAGCAGTACCCCTACACTACCCAAACACCACTGCACTAACCTAAACCCTAAAACACTACCCCCAGCAGTACCCCCTACACTACCCAAACACCACTGCACTACCCTAAATCACTACCCCCAGCACGACCCCCTACACTACCCAAACACCACTGCACTACCCTAAGGCAGTATATATGTGTGTTAGAGTATTTAAATGGCTATAAGTGAGAGTGTGTGATAGTGAGAGTGGCTGTATGGATGCGTGTGTGCTTGTATCAGTTATTGTATAAGAGCGTAAGAATGTGCTAGTATTTGTATGAGTAAGTGAGCTGGTGTGTGTATAACTGTATAGGTGAGTAAATGGGTGTGTGATAAATTTTTTGCATGACTGACTAGGTGTGTGAGTACCTCTATGGATGAGTGGCGGTGTGTGAGTGTTTATATAGGTGTATGAGTGCATATGATAGTCCTGTACTGAGTGACTGTAAGTATGAGTGACTGTACGGGTGAGTGAGTGGATGTGTGTGTAGACCTAAGAATCAGTGAGTGGGTATGTAGTTTTTGGTGTTGGAATGTCTATGGTTTTGAGAATGGCAGTCTGTAATTTAGAGTGGGTGTATCAAAAGTTATATTAGGGTGTGAGAAGATGCATGAAATTATCACATGGATGATGTCATCAGTGATGTCATTTGAGATGTCATCAGTGATGTCATCAGTGATGTCACTGACCATGTCATGAGTGATGTAATATGTGACGTCATCAGCAGTGCATTGCGGGCGCGAGTTATAGTTTGCTGAACTAACTATAACGGGGGAATTTCTATGGTTTTGTACGAGTGAAATGTCCAACTAACTATAACTGTCCCTAAAACCTATGGTTTTTTCAGTGAATTTCAAAGGTTTTTTAAATGCTAATTTCTAACTATAACGTGTCTGAAACCTATGGTTTTTTCAGTGAATTTCAAAGGTTTTTTAAATGCTAATTTCTAACTATAACGTGCCTGAAACCTATGATTTTTTAAGTGAATTTCAAAGGTTTTTAAATGCTAGTTTCTAACTATGCCTACAGAGGTAGGACATGTGAAGAAAGAAGAAAAACGCACAGAAAGAAGCAAAAGATGTGCAGAAAGAACCAACAGAGGAGCAGAAAGAGGCCTTGTTGCAAAATCATCCTGTGCCCACAACTTTTTCAGACGGGTACTGGTGGTAACTGACTCTGACTAACCAGAGCCAGTGCTATGCTAAAAGACACTTAGAATACAGTGAAAACACCTACATACACTAGGGAACACTATGCGTTGGGGTATCCCTGTGATTAGCATGACCTCCTCTGCAAGACCCTAGTACATAATAGGGCAGGGGGATTAAAACTACCTCTTAAAACGCGCTACAGGGCGCGTTTGCACAGTGGTGAAGGGAGGGGGGCCTGAGGTGACATGTGTGCAAACACGCCCCGCGGCGCGTTTTAAGTTGCGGGATTAAGTCCCCTTGAATCCTGAGGGTCCCTGGGGCCCAACTAGCCCCCCAGGTACCTACAGTTAGGACCACAGAGCTGAGTTGCAGAGAGGCGTTCCGAGGCCACGCACCTTTTTTCACCTCTCTGCAACGCAACTCTGTTGTGCTTACTGAAGGTACCTGGTGGGCTAGTTGGCCCCCAGGGTCCCTCAGGATTCAAAGGGAATTAATTCCCCAACTTAAAACGCACCACAGGGCGTGTTTGCGCACATGTCACCTGAGGCCCTGCCCCTCCCTTCACCACTGTGCAAACGCGCCCGTGGAGCGTTTTAAGTTTGGGGATTAGGTCACCTTGAATCCTGAGGGTCCCTGGGGCCCAACTAGCCCACTAGGTACTTCCAGTAAGCACCACAGGCCTGCGTTGCAACGCCTGTAACAAATTGTGCAGTTGTGTTTAGGTAGTGAAGAGGGTCGTGCTGGGGGTAGTGTTTTAGGGTTTAGGGTAGTGCAGTGGTGTTTGTGTAGTGTAGGGGGTCATGCTGGGGGTAGATTTAGGGTTTAGGGTAGTGCAGTGGTGTTTGGGTAGTGTAGGGAGTCGTGCTGGGAGAGTGTTTTAGGGTTTAGGGTAGTGCAGTGGTGTTTGGGTAGTGTAGGGGGTCGTGCTGGGGGTAGTGTTTTAGGGTTTAGGGTAGTGCAGTGGTGTTTGGGTAGTGTAGGGGGTCGTGCTGGGGGTAGTGATTTAGGGTAGTGCAGTGGTGTTTGGGTAGTGTAGAGGGTACTGCTGGGGGTAGTGTTTTAGGGTTTAGGGTAGTGCAGTGGTGTTTGGGTAGTGTAGGGGTACTGCTGGGGGTAGTGTTTTAGGGTTTAGGGTAGTGCAGTGGTGTTTGGGTAGTGTAGGGGGTACTGCTGGGGGTAGTGTTTTAGGGTTTAGGGTAGTGCAGTGGTGTTTGGGTAGTGTAGGGGTTTGTGCTGGGGGTAGTTTTTAGGGTTTAGGGTAGTGCAGTGGTGTTTGTGTAGTGTAGGGGGTAGTGTTTTAGGGTTTAGGGTAGTGCAGTGGTGTTTGTGTAGTGTAGGAGGTCGTGTTTTAGGGTTTAGGGTAGTGCAGTGGTCTTTGGGTAGTGTAGGGAGTCGTGCGGGGGTAGTGTTTTAGGGTTTAGGGCAGTGCAGTGGTGTTTGGGTAGTGTAGGGGGTCATGCGGGGGTAGTGTTTTAGGGTTTAAGGCAGTGCAGTGGTGTTTGGGTAGGGTAGGGGGTCGTGCTGGGGAGTGTTTTAGGGTTTAGGGCAGTGCAGTGGTGTTCGGGTAGTGTAGGGGGTCGTGCTGGGGGAGTGTTTTAGGGTTTAGGGCAGTGCAGTGGTGTTCGGGTAGTGTAGGGAGTCGTGCTGGGGGAGTGTTTGAGGGTTTAGGGCAGTGCAGTCGTGTTCGGGTAGTGTAGGGGGTCGTGCTGGGGGAGTATTTTAGGGTTTAGGGTAGTGCAGTGGTGTTCGGAGTAGTGTAGGGGGTCATGCTGGGGGTAGTGTTCTAGGGTTTAGGGCAGTGCAGTGGTTCTCGGGCAGTGTAGGGGGTCGTGCTGGGAGTGGTGTTTTAGGGTTTAGGGCAGTCAGTGGTGTTCAGGCAGTGTAGGGGGTTGTGCAGGGGTGGTGTTTCAGGGTTTAGGGCAGTGGTGTTCGGGCAGTGTAGGGGGTCGTGCTGGGGTGGTGTTTCAGGGTTTGGGGCAGTGCAGTGGTGTTCGAGCAGTAAAGGGGGTCGTGCTGAAGGTGGTGTTTCAGGGTTTAGGCAGTGCAGTGGTGTTCAGGCAGTGTCAGGAAGCGGTGCAGGGGGTGGTGTTTCAGGGTTTAGGGCAGTGCAGTGGTGTTCGGGCAGTGTAGGGGTGGTGCAGGGGGTGGTGTTTCAGGGTTTAGGGCAGTGCAGTGGTGTTCGGGCAGTGTAGGGGGTTGTGCAGGGGGTGGTGTTTCAGGGTTTAGGGCAGTGCAGTGGTGTTCGGACAGTGTAGGGGGTCATGGTGGGGCTGGTGTTTTATGGTTTAGGGCAGTACAGTGGTGTTTGTGCAGTGTAGTGGGTCGTGCTGGGGCTGGTGTTTCAGGGTTTAGGGCAGTGCAGTGGTGTTCGGGCAGTGTAGGGGGTAGTGCTGGGGCTGGTGTTTCAGGGTTTAGGGCAGTGCAGTGGTGTTCGGGCAGTGTAGATGGTGGTGCTGGGGCTGGTGTTTCAGGGTTTAGGACAGTGCATTGGTGTTCGGGCAGTGTAGGGGGTCATGCTGGGGCTGGTGTTTCAGGGTTTAGGGCAGTGCAGTGGTGTTCGGGCAGTGTAGGGGGTCTTGCTGGGGCTGGTGTTTCAGAGTCTAGGGCAGTGCAGTGGTGTTCGGGCAGTGTAGGGGGTCTTGCTGGGGCTGGTGTTTCAGGGTTTAGGGCAGTGCAGTGGTGTTCGGGCAGTGTAGGGGGTCGTGCTGGGGGTGGTGTTTCAGGGTTTAGGGCAGTGCAGTGGTGTTCGGGCAGTGTAGGGGGTCGTGCTGGGGCTAGTGATTCAGGGTTTAGGGCAGAGCAATGGTGTTCAGGCAGTGTAGGGGGTTGTGCTGGAGGTGGTGTTTCAGGGTTTAGGGCAGTGCAATCAATCAATCAATCACAGAATTTGTAGAGCGCACTACTTACCCGCGAGGGTCTCAAGGCGCTGGGGAGAGGGAAGGGGGGGGGATGCTGCTACTGGTCGAACAGCCAGGTCTTGAGTAGCCTCCTGAAGGTCAGCAGGTCTTGGGTCTTTCGTAGGCTTAGTGGAAGGGTGTTCCAGGTCTTGGCGGCGAGGTGTGAGAAGGATCTGCCACCGGTGGTTGTTCTTCGAATGCGGGGGACGGTGGCGAGGGAGAGGTCGGCGGAGCGGAGCTGGCGGTTGGGGACGTAGAAGAAGAGTCGTCTGTTGAGGTAGGCTGGGCCAGTTTTGTGGAGTGCCTTGTGTGCGTGGGTGAGGAGTTTGAAGGTGATCCTCCTGTCGACGGGGAGCCAGTGCAGGTTCCTCAAGTGGGGGGTGATGTGGCTGTGGCGTGGTACGTCGAGGATCAGTCGTGCGGAGGCGTTTTGTATGCGTTGCAGTCGCTTGATGAGCTTGGCCGGGGCCCCCGCGTAGAGGGCGTTCCCATAGTCCAGTCTGCTACTGACGAGGGCCTGGGTGACTGTTCTTCTTGTGTCTGTCGGGATCCACCTGTAGATCTTGCGAAGCATGCGGAGGGTGTTGAAGCAGGAGGAGGAGACTGCGTTGACTTGCTTGGCCATGGAGAGCGTTGAGTCGAGGATGACTCCCAGGTTGCGTGCGTGGTCGGTGGGTGTCGGGGCTGCTCCCAGCATCGTTGGCCACCAGGAGTCGTCCCAGGCTGAGGGGTTGGAGCCGAGGATGAGGACCTCCGTTTTGTCCGTGTTCAGCTTTAGTCGGCTGATCTTCATCCAATCGGCGACGGCTTTCATTCCTTCATGGAGTTTGGCTTTGGCGGCGAGGGGTCCTTGGTGAGGGAGAGGATCATTTGAGTGTCGTCGGCGTAGGAGATAATGTTGAGGTCGTGTTGTCTGGCGATGCGTGCGAGCGGGGCCATGTAGATGTTGAACAGTGTTGGGCTGAGGGACGATCCCTGGGGTACGCCGCAGATGATCTCGGAGGCTTCGGATCGGAAAGGTGGGAGGCGGACTCTCTGGGTGCAGTGGTGTTCGGGCAGTGTAGCGGGTCTTGCTGGGGGTGGTGTTTCAGGGTTTAGGGCAGTGGTGTTCAGGCAGTGTAGGGGGTCTTGCTGGGGGTGATGTTTCAGGGTTTAGGGCAGTGCAGTGGTGTTCGGGCAGTGTAGGGGGTCGTGCTGGGGGTGGTGTTTCAGGGTTTAGGGCAGTGCAGTGCAGTGGTGTTCGGGCAGTGTAGGGTGTCGTGCTGAGGGGTGGTGTTTCAGGGTTTAGGGCAGTGCAGTGGTGTTCGGGCAGTGTAGGGGTCGTGCAGGGGTGGTGTTTCAGGGTTTAGGGCAGTGCAGTGGTGTTTGGGCAGTGTAGGGGGTCGTGCAGGGGTGGTGTTTCAGGGTTTAGGGCAGTGCAGTGGTGTTCGGCCAGTGTAGGTGGTCTTGCTGGGGGTGGTGTTTCAGGGTTTAGTGCAGTGGTGTTCGGGCAGTGTAGGGGTCGTGCTGGGGGTGGTGTTTCAAGGTTTAGGGCAGTGCAGTGGTGTTCCGGCAGTGTAGGGGGTCGTGCAGGGGGTGGTGTTTCAGGGTTTAGGGCAGTGCAGTGGTGTTTGGGCAGTGTAGGGGTCGTGCTGGGGGTGGTGTTTCAGGGTTTAGGGCAGTGCAGTGGTGTTCGGGCAGTGTAGGGGGTCGTGCAGGGGGTGGTGTTTCAGGGTTTAGGGCAGTGCAGTGGTGTTTGGGCAGTGTAGGGGGTCGTGCAGGGGGTGGTGTTTCAGGGTTTAGGGCAGTGCAGTGTTGTTCGGCCAGTGTAGGTGGTCTTGCTGGGGGTGGTGTTTTAGGGTTTAGTGCAGTGGTGTTCGGGCAGTGTAGGGGTCTTGCTGGGGGTGGTGTTTCAGGGTTTAGGGCAGTGCAGTGGTGTTCGGGCAGTGTAGGGGTCTTGCAGGGGCTGGTGTTTCAGGGTTTAGGGCAGTGCAGTGGTGTTCGGGCAGTGTAGGGGTCGTGCTGGGGCTGGTGTTTGAGGGTTTAGGGCAGTGCAGTGGTGTTCGGGCAGTGTAGAGGGTCGTGCTGGGGCTGGTGTTTCAGGGTTTAGGGCAGTGCAGTGGTTTTCGGGCAGTGTAGGCGGTCGTGCTGGGGCTGGTGTTTCAGGCTTTAGGGCAGTGCAGTGGTGTTCGGGCAGTGTACGGGGTTGTGCTGGGGCTGGTGTTTCAGGGTTTAGGGCAGTGCAGTAGTGTTCGGGCAGTGTAGGGGGTCATGCTGGGGGTGGTGTTTCAGGGTTTAGGGCAGTGCAGTGGTGTTCGGGCAGTGTAGGGGGTCGTGCTGGGGGTAGTGTTTCAGGGTTTAGGGCAGTGCAGTGGTGTTCAGGCAGTGTAGGGGGTCGTGCTGAGGCTGGTGTTTCACGGTTTAGGGCAGTGCAGTGGTGTTCGGGCAGTGTAGGGGGTCGTGTTGGGGCTGGTGTTTCAGGGTTTAGAGGCAGTGCAGAGGTGTTCGGGCAGTGTAGGCGGTCGTGCTGGGGCTGGTGTTTCAGGGTTTAGGGCAGTGCAGTGGTGTTCGGGCAGTGTAGGTGGTTGTGCTGGGGATGGTGTTTCAGGGTTTAGGGCAGTGCAGTGGTGCTTGGGCAGTGTAGGGGTCGTGCTGGGGGTGGTGTTTCAGGGTAGTGCAGTGGTGTTCGGGCAGTGTAGGGGGTCGTGCTGGGGCTGGTGTTTCAAGGTTTAAGGCAGTGCAGTGGTGGTCGGGCAGTGTAGGGGGTCGTGCTGGGGCTGGTGTTTCAGGGTTTTGGGCAGAGCAGTGGTGTTCGGGCAGTGTAGTGGGTCGGGCTGGGGGTGGTGTTTCAGGGTTTAGGGCAGTGCAATGGTGTTCGGGCAGTGTAGGGGGTCGTGCTGGGGGTGGTGTTTCAGGGTTTAGGGCAGTGGTGTTCGGGCAGTGTAGGGGGTCTTGCTGGGGGTGATGTTTCAGGGTTTAGGGCAGTGCACTGGTGTTCGGGCAATGTAGGGGGTCTTGCTGGGGGTAGTGTTTCAGGGTTTAGGGCAGTGCAGTGGTGTTCGGGCAGTGTAGGGGGTCGTGCTGGGGGTGGTGTTTCAGGGTTTAGGGCAGTGCAGTGGTGTTCGGGCAGTGTAGGGGGTCGTGAAGGGGTGGTGTTTCAGGGTTTAGGGCAGTGCAGTGGTGTTCGGGCAGTGTAGGGTATGAGAAGTTGGCCTGGCATATGCTGTCCACTAATTATAGTGGGCACCTTGCACCAGTCCAAACAACCCCTTATTGGAGATAGGTTAAAGACAACATTTATTGAAAGCTATCCTAGTGGTAGCTATGGAGAGCAGCCTTCAGGCTAAGTCTTGAAGGAATGTAAAGCAGCTTGTTTTACCAGTCTATAATCTCTTGAGTGACCAAATGAAAGAGCACCACACCAGGTATATATTCAAAATATATGTATTTATTGCTAAACACACCCCTCTAGTCTCTTTATGAGGCTAGAGTTCGAAGTACATAAGTTATAAGATATTAAATCACAGTAATAGCACAAATACACGTTTGGGCCCTAGGGGCGTACCAAACCATATACCAATAAAGTGGTATGCGAACCACGACTGAACTAGACACTAGGCCTAGAGCCTCTAGAAGTGCTTGGACCACAAGGAACCACCCAAGGTAGTGACACAGGGGACCCACGGGAGACGCGTGCAGTGTAAATACACAACCGCGATACGCCGTTAACTTCTATGGAGAAAGTCGGGATCGGGAAAATAGAGGAAAGGGACACTTAAAAGAGGACTAGGACAAAACCCTTTGAGATCTAGGACTTTGAAGAGTCTCTACCCACGGGAGCACCGGAGTACTCGTGTTACCTCACCCAGGGAAGCCGGGTGCATAGGTGCCTTTCGGGGTCGGGTTTCGTCGTCGATTCGAATGGCGATCTGCTGCAAAGTGCTGCTGGCGGCCAAGAGAAAAGTGTCCGGGTGGATCCAAGAGTGGATCGGAGTTCTGGTGAACCTGAAAGCAGAGGGGACAGAGTCTGGGTCACTAGCCAGTGACCAGGAAGGCGATGGACAGATGCCCACCGATGTTGAGTGCTTTAGGTGCATTGACGGTCGTCTTGACTCTTCAGCCACGAGGTCCGGGAGGCGTTGTCGGCAACCAGGAGCAGGATTCGGGCTGGTACATGATGTCTGTCGAGTGCTGAGGTGTCGGCGACCGGATTGGACCCAACAAGCCTTGGCAACGGCAAGTCTCGGTGAAGATGTAGATCGTCAATGGTGCAGACCAACAAGGTCTGTGGAACTCACCCAGCAAGAGTAAGTGAGGGCAGGCCTGGAGCAACCAGGATGCCAAGTAAGAAAAGGATTGGCCTTCGTGAAGGGCTACTAGCCAACGGGATAGCGACTGCGAAGGAGCCTCGTGACGCCGCACGTGGATCTGGCTTACAGGACACTCGTGGAGTGGGGGCCAGTGATCTTCGGTGCAGCTGGTGCTGGAGGCTAGGGCTACTCGGAGCCCAAAGCATGACTTCTTGGGAGACCCAGAAGATGATGCACTTGCAAATGTGCTTGGTGTCCAGGGGTCACGGTCTCAAGTCACCCACGATAGCCACGGGCCTCAGCTTTGCTGGGGACTCAGGGTAGCCTCGGGGAAGTCTGAGAATCCACCTCTGGTGATGCGATGACTTCGGCATCCGACAGGAGCTTCAGAAATGCGAACCAGACAGATGCTTCTTTGGTGCCTGCCAAGCAGGGGAGTCACTCCTTGACCCCAAGGGAGATTCTTCAGTCCTCTAATCTTGTCGTAGAGCGTCGAAGGTCCAGGATTCAGTTTCAGAGTTTTGTCCAGGTATAATCTAAAGTCCTAAGGACTGGGTTCCTACCTTTATTCTAAAAATAGGGGTTGGACTACTCTGTGGCCCCACCTATGGGTGGGTCAGGGCAGAGGGGTGGCTACACCCCTTTCCCTTTGTCCAGTTCGCGCCAAAGCAGGGGCTGCAAGCCCCTGATCCGGTTTGAACTGGGGTATGCACAGGGACACCAAATGTGCCCCCAGTGCAGGACTTCAAAGCACCCGAAAGTGCTCCCGCCCAGCCCCAATACACATTATCCTGTCTGGGGAGGTGGTCACACCTCCCTGGGACAGGAAACCTATTGTCCAGGCCTCCCCTGCCGGAGTTTCATCCAGCAGCAGGAGGCCAGACTCGTGTCTGTGGCAGCAGCATCCATTTTGTGATGCCAGGGCTCTGGAAAGAAGTTACCGGACTCGTCAGAGTTAACATGTCTTTCCCTCTAGAAGGGTGGAATGCTACCCCCGCCGCCAGGATTGGCGGGGGGTAGTATTCCAAGATGTTTGACACCAAACACGACATGTTTAGGTGCAGCCATTCCAAAGTTAGCATTTTACCGCGAGGATATAATGCGCTTAAGAGTATATGGTCAGGCTGCACTACAAACAGCATCAGAGATGGTCTCCGAACGCTGCAGAGGGGCCCTGCTCATGCAGGGGCACCCTCTCACATAGGAACCATGCACTCTGCCTTTAGGATTGATAAGGCCTGCCTTAGGAGTGACTTATAGGTTTATATGTGTGTATGTATTTCGTGATATAGGTAACCTATATCACAGTAAGGGGTGCATGCACCACCTTACCCAGGCTGCAGTAGCAGACCTGTGGTGTCAGTTTGGATGGCCTTCCAGGGGTGGCATAATACATGCTGCAGCCCCTGGCAGGCCTCTGAGGTACCTATGCCCTTGGTACATAGTATACCATATACTAGGGACTTATAAGGGCACTCCAGATCCCAATCAGTGATGTGCCTAAGGCACATGGAAACCATTTTAGAGAGGAAGCAGCTAGGCTGGGGTTCTGATTAGCAGGGCCCCAGCCAGACTAATGTCGAAAAACAGTGAAGCATCAGCAAAAAGTGGGGGTACCCATGTGAAGCAGATCCTACTCTCCTACACAACCCCCCCAAACGTAGGGACATTAAACTAACCTTGCCCAGTTAAGTCTTCATGTTCTAAGTGGAAATACCTAGAGAGTCCATCTGCATTCGCATGGTTACTCCCAGGCCTATGTTCCACTGTAAAGTCCATCCCCTGTAGGGAAATGGACCACCTAAGCAGTTTGGGGTTTTCACCCTTCATTTGTTTTAGCCATAAGAGGGGCTTATGGTCTGTCTGAACCAGGAAGTGTGTACCAAACAAGTATGGCCTCAACTTCTTCAGAGCCCAGACCACAGCAAAGGCCTCCTCTCTATGGCTGACCAACGTTTCTCTCTAGGGGTCAGCCTTCTGCTAATAAAAGCTACTGGCTGATCCTGACCTTCTTCATTCAATTGTGACAGTACAGCCCCTACCCACAATTCAGATGCATCAGTTTGAACAATGAACTTCTTGGAGTAATCAGGACTCTGCAGAATTGGAGCAGTGCACATGGCCTGCTTGAGGTCATCAAATGCCTTTTGACAGCTAACTGTCCACTGAACCTTTTTGGGCATTTTCTTAGAAGTTAAGTCATTCAAGGGTGTCACTATTGATCCATACCCCTTGACAAATCTCCTATAGTACCCAGTCAGGCCTAAGAAGGCTCTCACCTGAGTCTGGGTAGTGGGAGCAGTCCAGTCCATGATGGTCTGGATCTTGCTCTGCAAAGGTTGAACCTGGCCTCCACCCACAAGGTGGCCCAGGTACACAACCTGATTCTGCCCTACCTGGCACTTAGTGGCCTTGATAGTCAGGCCTGCCTTTTGCAGGGCCTGTAAAACATTCCTGAGGTGGACCAGGTGATCCTCCCAGGTGGAGCTAAAGACAGCAATATCATCTAGATAAGCTGCACTATAGGCTTCCAGTCCTGTGAGAACTGTATTCACCAACCTCTGGAAAGTGGCAGGTGCATTCTTCAGACCAAAGGGCATTACCACAAATTGATAATGCCCACTAGGGGTTGAGAATGCTGTTTTGGGCTTTGCAGTATCAGCTAGTCTGATCTGCCAGTAGCCAGCTGTTAGGTCAAATGTGCTGAGATATTTGGCAGAGGCCAAAGTATCTATGAGCTCATCTGCCCTGGGTATTGGATGGGCATCAGTCCTAGTGACTGCATTGAGACCCCTGTAGTCTACACAGAACCTCATCTCTCTCTTTCCACCACTGGTGTGAGGTTTCGGTACAAGGACTACTGGACTAGCCCAAGGGCTATCTGAGGGTTCAATAACTCCCAATTCCAACATTTTCTGGACTTCAGTCCTGATACAGTCCCTGACATGGTCAGGTTGCCTATAAATCTTGTTTTTAATAGGCAGACTGTCCCCAGTGTCCACTTCATGAGTGCACCAGGTGGTCTGACTGGGTGTCAGTGAAAACATATGTCTAAACTGATTGAGGACTTGCCTGCAATCAGCTTGTTGCTGGGTAGTGAGGCTGCCTGCCAAGGCTACACCATCAACTGACCCATCGTCAGGGTTCTGTGAGAGCAGGTCAGGGAGTGGGTCACTCTCTTCCTCCTGCCCTTCATCAGTAGCCATGAGCAAGCCCATGTCTGCCCTGCCCACATATGGTTTTAACCTGTTGACATGGAGAACCCTGTGGGGACTCCTGGGTGTTCCTAGGTCTACTAAATAAGTGACCTCACCCTTCTGCTCAACAATAGTGTGGGGTCCACTCCATTTATCTTGGAGAGCTGCTGGGGCCACTGGCTCCAACACCCACACCTTCAGTCCTGGCTGGTAAACAGTCAGAACAGCCTTTTGGTCATGCCAGGCCTTTTGAAGTTCCTGGCTAGCCTCAAGGTTTTTGGTTGCCTTTTTCATGTACTCAGCCATCCTGGAGCGGAGACCAAGTACATAGTCCACTATATCTTGCTTTGGGGGCTTGAGAGGTAACTCCCATCCTTCCTTCACCAAGCACAGTGGACCCCTCACAGGGTGGCCAAACAGAAGTTCAAAAGGGCTGTAACCAACCCCCTTCTGAGGCACCTCCCTATATGCGAATAAAAGGCAGGGCAAGAGTATGTCCCATCTACGCCTAAGCTTTTCTGGGAGCCCTTTAATCATGCCCTTCAAGGTTTTGTTGAATCTCTCAACTAAACCATTGCATTGTGGGTGATAGGGTGTGGTGAACTTATAAGTCACTCCACACTCCTTCCACATTGCTTTTAAGTACCCAGACATGAAGTTAGCACCCCTGTCTGAGACTACCTCCTTAGGAAAGCCCACTCTTGAGAAGATTCCCAGGAGGGCCCTTGCCACCACAGGTGCTGTAGTGGTCCTGAGGGGAATAGCTTCTGGGTACCTGGTGGCATGATCCACTACCACCAGGATAAACCTGTGCCCAGAGGCTGTTTGGGGATCCATGGGACCAACAATGTCAATCCCTACCCTTTCAAAGGGCACCCCCACCACAGGTAGTGGTATCAGGGGGCCTTTGTAGTGCCACCTGCTTTGCCACTGGCTTGGCAGGTTACACAGGAGCGACAAAACTCCTTACTGTCTTCAGACATGTGGGGCCAGTGAAAGTGAGGGACAATTCTGTCCCAAGTCTTGTTCTGGCCCAGGTGACCTGCTAAGGGAATATCATGGGCTAGGGTCAATAGGAAGCCCCTGAACTTCAAAGGTATTACCAACCTCCTGGTAGCACCAGGCTTGGGGTCTCTACTCTCTGAGTACAGGAGTCCATCATCCCAATACACTGTATGGGGACCACTAGCTTTCCCAGCAGCCTCAGCAGCAGCTTGCTGTCTGAGGGGTTCAAGGGAGGGGCAGCTCTGCTGCTCCTGGCTCAGATCTGCCCTAGAAGGTCCCCCTGTCCCCAAGAACTCAACCTGGTCAGGTTCAAGTTCCTCTGGGACAGTTCCTTCTTCAGGGCTGAGATCATCCCCCTCAAGGGACTGATCTTCCTCCTGAGCCAAGGGGAAGGCACTGCCTTAACCCTACTACTCCTCCTCTTGGAAGGCACTTGGTCCATTCTTCCAGAATCCAAGGCCTGTTCAGTGCTAGACATTTTGGCTTGTGACCTGGTCATAGCAAACACATCTGCAGGGATCCCCAGCATTTCTGCATGGGTCCTGAGCTCCACTTCTGCCCAAGCAGAAGTCTCTAAGTCATTGCCAAGCAAGCATTCGACTGGTAGGTTTGCACTTACCACAACCTTCTTAAGGCCAGTTACCCCTCCCCAGGAGAAGTTAACAACTGCCAGAGTATGGTCTGTTCTGACATTGCTAGCATTGGTCACTTGGTACATTTCACCAAGCATAACTTGCCCAGGTAGCACAAGGTCTTGTGTCACCATTGTGACACTTGCCCCTGTGTCCCTAAATGCCAAAGCCTCACGTCCATTGATTAAAGGCTGTTGTCTGTACTTGCCCAGATTACTGGGACTCACAGTGGAGGTCACATCCATGCCTCCATCACAGACTAACACAGCCTGAGTCAGTTCTCTGACTAAGTCAGAGCCCAACTCAGTTCCCAGGGTGAACCCTACTAAACCCTTTGCTGGAGCACTTCCACCAACTGTACTAGGGGGAACAGGTGCCTTAGGGGCATTGGTGGGTGCTGGACTGGAGTCTTTGGACTTGGTGCAATCACTGGTCCAGTGGGTCTTTTGCTTACAGACCTTGCACCATGGTTTTCTTTGGCCTTTACCTTTGGTAGACTGTGAATCCCCACCAGAAGAAGATTTTTGGGGGCCTGATGAAGACTTTTGATCTTTACCCTTCTCCCCACCCTTGTCAGAGTTCTTAGCATCTTGCTTCTTGGTTTCCCCACCTTGGTTCTGTACCTTCTGCTTCACCCTGGTTCTGACCCATTTGTCTGCCTTCTTTCCCAATTCTTGGGGAGAGGTCAGATCAGAGTCTACCAGGTATTGATGCAACAGCTGATTTTGACAGTTATTAAGAATCTGCTCCCTCATTATCAGATTGTACAATCCTGAGAAGTCACACACCTTACTGCCCATCAACCAGCCTTCCAGAGCCTTGGCAGAACAATCCACATAGTCTACCCAGTCTTGAGTCTGTGCTTTTTGGGTGTCTCTGAACTTCAACCTGTACTGTTCAGTAGTTAGGCCAAACCCATCAATAAGAGCACTCTTCAAGACCTTGTAATTATCAGCATCCTCCTCTCTAACAGTGAGGAGCTTATCTCTACCTTTGTCAGCAAAGGAGAGCCACAAGATTGCTGCCCGCTGCTCCTGAGGGACCTTCTGTACTTTACAGGCCCTCTCTAAAGCAGTTATCCATTTGTGGATATCATCCCCACTCTGGTAGGGAGGGACAATCTTGCTCAGGTTCCTATGGTCATAGGACCTTTCCCTGTCTCTAGGGACATGGCTGCCACCATGGGACTCTAGTCCCAACTTTCTTCTCTCTCTAAGGAGATCTAGGGATTCCCTATCTAAAGCCAATTGCTTTTTTCTGAATTCCAGCTGAGTTTCCTCATACAGGACCAGTCGGTCTCTCCTCTCATGAGAGGATTCCCTCCTGTGAGAAGAGACAGAGCTCCCTATAGAGGTGCCAGAGTGGTTAGACTCCTGAGAAAGAGATCTAGATTTCCTGGGCACACTCTTAATCCTTCCTGGGGGGACAAAGAGGGCATCATCTTGATCATCCTCATCCACAGGAGGGATTGGGTTTTCCAGGTCAGGGTCATAGTCACCCTCCTGGCCAGTTTCAGAGGGGGGGCTGGGGGTATTGGTACCCCTAGCGTCCTCCTCTTCATCTGCCCCACCCTCAGCTCCTACCCCTTCAGTCCCTACAGGCTTACTAAGGTCATAAGCCACCAACAACTCCTTGAGGTGTTGGGTGGTGGGGCTTTGGCCTGTCCTTATTTTTCTCAAGTTACATAAAGCTCTCAATTCCAAGAATGGGAGTGTATCATACTTGGAGGGTGGAAGCTCAATGGCTTCCTGCAAGGATTCTTTGGATCCTGCCCTTAAAGACATTACTAGTGTGGTGTGGTGTATGCACTACCTACTCTAGTGTGGCCTACTAAACTCTCTTGAGTTGTAGAAAGGGTTGTGCTATCCCTTAACACACAACTCTAAGTTCAGTAGAACTTACTGTATTCTAAGCTTAAATTATATGTACCTTAGGTACCTTTAGTGGTTTTCAGTTGATCAATTCAATTGAGATTATCTGGTAAAACAATAGCAAGCTGGAATCCCACACGCTGCACACCAATGTGAGAAGTTGGCCTGGCATATGCTGTCCACTAATTATAGTGGGCACCTTGCACCAGTCCAAACAACCCCTTATTGGAGATAGGTTAAAGACAACCTTTATTGAAAGCTATCCTAGTGGTAGCTATGGAGAGCAGCCTTCAGGCTAAGTCTTGAAGGAATGTAAAGCAGCTTGTTTTACCAGTCTATAATCTCTTGAGTGACCAAATGAAAGAGCACCACACCAGGTATATATTCAAAATATATGTATTTATTGCTAAACACACCCCTCTAGTCTCTTTATGAGGCTAGAGTTCGAAGTACATAAGTTATAAGATATTAAATCACAGTAATAGCACAAATACACGTTTGGGCCCTAGGGGCGTACCAAACCATATACCAATAAAGTGGTATGCGAACCACGACTGAACTAGACACTAGGCCTAGAGCCTCTAGAAGTGCTTGGACCACAAGGAACCACCCAAGGTAGTGACACAGGGGACCCACGGGAGACGCGTGCAGTGTAAATACACAACCGCGATACGCCGTTAACTTCTATGGAGAAAGTCGGGATCGGGAAAATAGAGGAAAGGGACACTTAAAAGAGGACTAGGACAAAACCCTTTGAGATCTAGGACTTTGAAGAGTCTCTACCCACGGGAGCACCGGAGTACTCGTATTACCTCACCCAGGGAAGCCGGGTGCATAGGTGCCTTTCGGGGTCGGGTTTCGTCGTCGATTCGAATGGCGATCTGCTGCAAAGTGCTGCTGGCGGCCAAGAGAAAAGTGTCCGGGTGGATCCAAGAGTGGATCGGAGTTCTGGTGAACCTGAAAGCATAGGGGACAGAGTCTGGGTCACTAGCCAGTGACCAGGAAGGCGATGGACAGATGCCCACCGATGTCGAGTGCTTCAGGTGCGTTGACGGTCGTCTTGACTCTTCAGCCACGAGGTCCGGGAGGTGTTGTTGGCAACCAGGAGCAGGATTCGGGCTGGTACACAATGTCTGTCGAGTGCTGAGGTGTCGGCGACCGGATTGGACCCAACAAGCCTTGGCAACGGCAAGTCTTGGTGAAGATGTAGATCGTCGATGGTGCAGACCAGCAAGGTCTGTGGAACTCACCCAGCGAGGTTAAGTGAGGGCAGGCCTGGAGCAACCAGGATGCCAAGTAAGAAAAGGATTGGCCTTCGTGAAGGGCTACTAGCCAACGGGCTAGCGACCGTGAAGGAGCCTTGTGACGCCGCACGTGGATCTGGCTTACAGGACACTCGTGGAGTGGGGGCCAGTGATCTTCGGTGCAGGTGGTGCTGGAGGCTAGGGCTACTCGGAGCCCAAAGCACGATTTCTTGGGAGACCCAGAAGATGATGCACTTGCAAATGTGCTCGGTGTCCAGGGGTCACGGTCTCAAGTCACCCACGATAGCCACGGGCCTCAGCTTTGCTGGGGACTCAGGGTAGCCTCGGGGAAGTCTGAGAATCCACCTCTGGTGATGCGATAACTTCGGCGTCCGACGGGAGCTTCAGAAATGCGAACCAGACAGATGCTTCTTTGGTGCCTGCCAAGCAGGGGAGTCACTCCTTGACCCCAAGGGAGATTCTTCAGTCCTCTAATCTTGTCGTAGAGCGTCGAAGGTCCAGGATTCAGTTTCAGAGTTTCATCCAGGTATAATCTAAAGTCCTAAGGACTGGGTTCCTACCTTTATTCTAAAAATAGGGGTTGGACTACTCTGTGGCCCCACCTATGGGTGGGTCAGGGCAGAGGGGTGGCTACACCCCTTTCCCTTTTTCCAGTTCACGCCAAAGCAGGGGCTGCAAGCCCCTGATCCGGTTTGAACTGGGGTATGCACTAGGGACACCAAATGTGCCCCCAGTGCAGGACTTCAAAGCACCCGAAAGTGCTCCCGCCCAGCCCCAATACACATTATCCTGTCTGGGGAGGTGGTCACACCTCCCTGGGACAGAAACCTATTGTCCAGGCCTCCCCTGCCGGAGTTTCGTCCAGCAGCAGGAGGCCAGACTCGTGTCTGTGGCAGCAGCATCCATTTTGTGATGCCAGGGCTCTGGAAAGAAGTTACCGGACTCGTCAGAGTTAACATGTCTTTCCCTCTAGAAGGGTGGAATGCTACCCCCGCCGCCAGGATTGGCGGGGGGTAGTATTCCAAGATGTTTGACACCAAACACGACATGTTTAGGTGCAGCCATTCCAAAGTTAGCATTTTACCGCGAGGATATAATGCGCTTAAGAGTATATGGTCAGGCTGCACTACAAACAGCATCAGAGATGGTCTCCGAACGCTGCAGAGGGGCCCTGCTCATGCAGGGGCATCCTCTCACATAGGAACCATGCACTCTGCCTTTAGGATTGATAAGGTCTGCCTTAGGAGTGACTTATAGGTTTATATGTGTGTATGTATTTCGTGATATAGGTAACCTATATCACAGTAAGGGGTGCATGCACCACCTTACCCAGGCTGCAGTAGCAGACCTGTGGTGTCAGTTTGGATGGCCTTCCAGGGGTGGCATAATACATGCTGCAGCCCCTGGCAGGCCTCTGAGGTACCTATGCCCTTGGTACATAGTATACCATATACTAGGGACTTATAAGGGCACTCCAGATCCCAATCAGTGATGTGCCTAAGGCACATGGAAACCATTTTAGAGAGGAAGCAGCTAGGCTGGGGTTCTGATTAGCAGGGCCCCAGCCAGACTAATGTCGAAAAACAGTGAAGCATCAGCAAAAAGTGGGGGTACCCATGTGAAGCAGATCCTACTCTCCTACAGTGCTAGGGGTGGTGTTTCAGGGTTTAGGGCAGTGCAGTGGTGTTCAGGCAGTGTAGGGGGTCGTGCAGGGGCTGGTGTTTCAGGGTTTAGGACAGTGCAGTGGTGTTCGGGCAGTGTAGGGGGTCGTGCTGAGGGTAGTGTTTTAGGGTTTAGGGTAGTGCAGTGGTGCTTGTGTAGTGTAGGGGGTCGTGCTGGGGGTAGTGTTTTAGGGTTTAGGGTAGTGCAGTGGTGTTTGTGTAGTGTAGGGGGTCATGTTTTAGGGTAGTGCAGTGGTGTTTGGGTAGTGTAGGGGGTCGTGCTGGGGGTAGTGTTTTAGGATTTAGGTTAGTGCAGTGGTGTTTGGGTAGTGTAGGGGTCGTGCTGGGGGTATTGTTTTAGGGTTTAGGGTAGTGCAGTGGTGTTTGTGTAGTGTAGGGTGTCGTGCTGGGGGTAGTGTTTTAGGGTTTAGGGTAGTGCAGTGGTGC
Source organism: Calotriton arnoldi (assembly GCA_963921515.1). Lineage (NCBI taxonomy): Eukaryota > Metazoa > Chordata > Amphibia > Caudata > Salamandridae > Calotriton > Calotriton arnoldi. Next base: position 578,183 of record CAWUFW010003548.1, read on the forward strand.
TTGTGTAGTGTAGGGGGTCGTGCTGGGGGTAGTGTTTTAGGGTTTAGGGTAGTGCAGTGGTGTTTGTGTAGTGTAGGGGGTCATGTTTTAGGGTAGTGCAGTGGTGTTTGGGTAGTGTAGGGGGTCGAACTGGGGGTAGTGTTTTAGGATTTAGGTTAGTGCAGTGGTGTTTGGGTAGTGTAGGGGGTCGTGCTGGGGGTAGTGTTTTAGGGTTTAGGGTAGTGCAGTGGTGTTTGTGTAGTGTAGGGGGTCGTGCTGGGGGTAGTGTTTTAGGGTTTAGGATAGTGCAGTGGTGCTTGTGTAGTGTAGGGGGTCGTGCTGGGGGTAGTGTTTTAGGGTTTAGGGTAGTGCAGTGGTGTTTTTGTAGTGTAGGGGGGTCATGTTTTAAGATGCAACGCTCCAATACCTGACCAGTCTGCACTACATAAAACTGCAAAAAAAACTAAAAATAAAAAAGTGTTTTGCACACTTTTGTCATTGGGCTATATGTGGGCTACATCTGGGTAATATTTGTGCTACTTTTGGGCTCTTTTTTCACTGGTGGCCATCTTGGAAGACTTCTTTGTTATGAAGTTTCCTAATTTCCTCATTTACTGCAGTCTCCTCAGTAGGAAATGCTTTCAGTTTTTACTTTGATTCCATCAAGAAGGCATTCAGATGTGTCTCACATTTGCCATAAATTCAGAATGTTAGCACTCTAGTTGCTCATTAGATCACTGTAGTAAAGCTACTGCTCACCAGGAGTTAACTGGAAGTCTGCTGCTGGTATTGAAAGTGATTGTTTCAGTCTGCATGTCAGAATTTTCTAACGAAATAGAAGAGGATTTGAGATCTCACTTAAAACATGCCCTAATTTTTCTTTCTGCAGCACTAACCTAATTTCTATTTCAAAAGAACCCCCTCATTTTGTTCCTTTTTAAATTAAATGTTTTAAGTGTTACCGGTTTATTCCAATCAAGATGGCTTCAGGTGTGCCATACTTTTGTCATAAGTAAGGCTGTTAGCGCTCTAGTTGTTCTTTAGAACACTCTGGGAAGCTGCAGTAGAACACAAAGGCATCAACTGGCAGGCTGCTCCTATTGAAATATAACAGGAAGATATTTGAGATCACACTTGAAACATGTCCTAATTTTACTTTCTACAGCACTAACCATAATTTCTATGACAAAATGAACCCCATCATTTTGTTCCTTTTTAAATTAAATGTTTTAAGTGTTACCAGTTTATTCCAATCAAGATGGCTTCAGGTGTGCCATACTTTTGTCATAAGTAAGGCTGTTAGCACTCTAGTTGTTCTTTAGAACACTCTGGGAAGCTGCAGTAGAACACAAAGGAATCAACTGACAGTCTCTGCCCTTGTTGGATGTACATGTTTTACTGAGAATGTCAGACTTCATTCTCACATGACTGAGAAAGATAATGTGAATTTACAGAAAATATGCTCTCATTTTAGCTTCTGGAGCACCTTTGAAAACTCTATGGGACAAGCATGTGAAAATAGTTTTCTCTCAAACATGATTCATGATATCCCAGCAGGGTAAAATCACCTTAGAACACACCACAATTCCTGAAATTAGTATGGTACCATCAACAAATGAATTTTAATGTAACTAAAGTCTGTTATCACCCTTTATAGTTCTCCTTTTGGTAACCCTCAAAATCTTTGATTCACTACAATGCATTTCAATGGGGTACTATCATTTATATTGGTCCCAAGATGGCTGCCAGCAATTCCAGGATGAAGTGCTGACAGCCAATCAGATCTCACGATGACATGTGTGGTTAGGCTCCGCCCAGATATATATGTGATTTTACTTTTGATTTTCTCAGGAACTACTGAACGGATTTACACCATTTAAGCAAAAGGCACGACACTGAACCAAGGGCTACCTCTTTGCCAAATTTGGTGTAATTCCGTTCAGCAGTTCGGGCTGTAGCTGCGACTAAAGGTTCCTATGGAAAAATGAATGGGGAAAACATGTTTTGGGACCCCCCTTTTTTCTCGGCCCCCGCTTGACGAATCACCCCGAGACTTTCAGGATAGGAGCGGACCGGAGCGCCCCAACAAGTTGGAAACTTTCGCGAAGATTCGTCAACCGGCGCCAACGTTATTTCAAATAGAATGTTGCGGATTTCCTATGGAAAATAGGTCCTAACTATAACTATCTACTGGCGCCCGCCAGTAGATATATATATATATATTGGAAAACGTTGTGCCCATGCACAAGAGCGCACTCGAGACCAGCGCTGATGGTGGCACATCTTTATTCAAGTAGAACCGCTGTCATCAAGAGGGTAAGTACATCAAAGTAGCAGTGTTTAAAATACGACGCGTTTCGGGAATGGCTCCCTTCTTCCTGGTATAACACCACAGCTTGCAGTCTCACACACCTGCATCCATTTGACCTAACACGCCCTCCAATGGGCCAATCCGCTGTGAGGTCAGTCCCAACTGAATTCTGGGACTTGCAGTGTGTCACAATGTCTATGGCCACAATCTCTATACTGCGAGTCTTAATGCATTCAACCCTGGATGGGCCCCTCTGAATGTGGCGGCTCAAAATCAACCCCCACGCTGCTCCAGAAGACTCCGCAAATGCGAAGACATTGTGACACACTGCAAGTCCCAGAATTCAGTTGGGACTGACCTCACAGCGGATTGGCCCATTGGAGGGCTCATACAGCAGTAGTGACAGTGCAACAAGATTGCGGGGGCAAACAAGTGCTGGGAGGCTAATACATTGTTAAGAGAGCAATTGGTGCATTCAAGGTATTGGGGAGGAAAGGCACACAGAAAGAAAAAAGTCCTACATCCACTTCAATGCAAAGTTATGACATCAGCTGGGAAAGGGTACAACTCAACCAATCAAAAATAAGTTGACAAGGAAATTCTCCTTGGGCTGGACAAATTTTAAAAAAGGAAAGATATTCACCAAAACACTTAACTGACATAGACAAGAGAGCCATTAAATCATGAAACAGCAGACCCAAAGTCCACTCTATGTCTATATTGGATGCAATAAGTCTTTTTGCCAAAAGACACTCTCTGTTCACAAGACCTAACAAGCATTTGCAATGCAATAGGTCTCGAATTTGAGAGAGTTAGAGCTATTGGCGTTGTAAATGACAATGTCTTTTACCTATGTATTTAGGCTTGGAGTGGAGTGAATGTATGTGGTTTGGAGTGCAATTATGTGGGTTGAATTGGAATTGTTAGTTGTGGAATTGTGTGAGGTGGAATTGTGTGGTGCGTAGTGTATTTGTGTAGTGGAATTATTTCGTATGGGGAATAGATAGAAGTGAAGGCTGCACAGCATAGCTAGAAAGGAAGATAGAGAGGGATAGGTAGTTTGTGCACAGATAGTCAACAGCGGTCTATGGTGCATCAGGGGCATAGCTTGGTCAGTTAGATTCGTGGCCCATACATGATTACTTTGCAGAGGTTTAAAAAAACAAGCAGAACAGTTCTCAACTTTCCTGTGTGTATTTTATTGACCACAGAAGCATGAAAGGCTGAGCCAGCCCTAAGGGGCTCCAGTGTGTCAACTGTATACCATAGACAGATTGGCCGTTTGCGCATTAACCCTCTGAAGTATCTACTAGTAAAAACCCAAAAGGCTTGCACGAGATACAAAATGTAACTTCACATTACTGTTATCTCATGTAAGTGATATTTGAAGACGGGTGTTACACGAAAGAAAGATACACTATTTACAGAGTAATCAAACAGGACTGGAATGCAGTATTACAGCTATAGGTTGCAGTTATATTATTGCACGTTTTAAGGTTGTGGGCCAGGCGCATGCCTGAGCGGATATAATAGAGAGCCGAAAGCCAAGGCAGATCGGGATGAATTCCCTTATTGTTTGATTAAAAGGGTGGGGGGTAGAAAATGTGGAAAAGAAGGTAAAAGGAAGTGTGGTTTTCCCGAGTCTGAGGGGGCGGGAAGGTGGGCTCTGCAGTAAGCTGCTCAGTGGCTAACCGTAGCTAATCTAGCACCACATTTGCATCCCATACAGGTGAGAAACTATCCTCAAACTGTAGCCAAACTACGAAAACTGGTACATGCTGCAGAAAACATTGAAAAACTCAGCGCCGCTGGTACATGTTCAAATCCATACTATGGCTTCAATGGTTGCCACGGGATCTACTTGTATGCTTCTGCAAACCAACATGGACATGAATTTATACATACAGTGCCGACGTGCTTCCTTTCTGCTGCTACGGAGCACACTGAAGCACTAAAAAGCTTGCAGAGACCAAAGAGAGGCAATTTATTAAATCGCAGACATAGCACGTGAAGAGTGCCTTACACACTTTTGTGTACTAGGTTTTGAGAATTCTGATACTTTTCTGCCAAACACTTTTTCATGTAGGGAATCAAACAAACAAAAGGCCAGTTTCAAGCAGGTGTTCTAGCTCTATGCTCCCAAAGTGTGACTGGACAGAATCCGGCTTCCCTCGCCTGGTTCTGCCCCTCTGGACTGATAAACTGCACTGTGGCACAACAGTCTGAGGACTCTGCATGTGTTTTAACTGCACCTTGCAAGTAGCTGCATACCTCGACCCCCTGATGCCGGGTCTGATTGATCCTGACCAGGCAGGGTTTATTCCTTCACGCCAATGTGGAGATAATACGAAACGGGTGTGTCATCTCATTGATAAAGTCCAATGTTCCAGGGAAGAAGCACTCTTGTTGGGGATAAACGCGGAGAAAGCCTTTGATAGAGTGCACTGGCCCTATCTGTTTGCAACTCTCAAACTCTTCGGGATGGGTGAGTGGTTTTTGAGCTGGATACGCAGTATATATAGTATGCCTACTGCGACGGTCCGGGTGAATGGGGTTAGCTCTAAAGGGTTCCCCACTCCTCTTCGCCCTATACATGGAACCCTTCGCCCAGAGATTGCGGAATAACCCTCAACAAGGTGTTGGGTATTAAGTTTGGATCGGAACAACACCTGATCAGCCTCTATGCTGACAATATTATTTTTTCCGTCGCCCGGCCCCTCACCTCTCTTGCGGCTATCATCCCCGAACTGGAGACATTCGGGGCTGTCTCAGGTTTTAAGATGAACCTGTTAAAATCCCAAATTTTGAATCTCACTCTTCAGCCAGGCACAGAACAGACACTCCACACACGTTATGAGTTCCAATGGGTGGAGGCTGCACTCCCTTATTTGGGCATTGTGTTGAATTGAGACCTCTCCAAAACTGCACGGACTAACTTTACTAATCTCGGGGCCACAATCCGCAAGGACTTAGAATGGTGGCGGCGTCTTCCCTTATCTTGGCTCGGCAGGATTGCTGCAGTAAAGATGAATGTTCTACCCTTTTTATTTTTCAGGCACGTCCGCTTTCTCCACCTCCGGGTGCACTGCGACAGCTTCAATGGGACATAGACCGCTTCATCTGTAGAGGGACGAAACCTAGATTGCAGAAACACCTGCTGCGGTGAACGAAGCGGGAAGGAGAACTGGCAGTCCCTTATATCCTGCGCTACTACCAGGCCGCCCAACTGCGATATCTGATTGAGTGGAACCGTCCTATGACGGAAAAGCACTGGGACTTCATGGACCAAACGGTGGCGGGCTCGCATATTTGGAGGGAGGCCTGGCGTTCTCGAGCTCACAGGGCCTGGGGTCTCTACTCATCTCCAGTCACAAGCTCTATACTAAAAGTCTGGGACAGGGTGATATGCTCCACTGGACTCTCATCGTTCCCCTCCCCGATGACCCCATTGTTTGCCAACCCGGAGTTCACACCGGGGTTATCGGTGAACGTCGCTAAACGTTGGCTCGCCGGTGGGTGCAAAAGAGTGGGTTGTCTTTTCGACCATAACGGTCTCATCCCTTTTGATGAACTTAAAGCACAATACATGCTGTCAGAGCAAGATAGGTTCACTCACACCCAGCTCACCCATTGGGTACTTGGCCCTGACATACACCCCAAAGCAAGTAGACCCATGACCCCCTTCGAAAAATGGCTATTTCTTAAAGCAGATGATAAGAAACTCATCTCCGAAATTTATCGCCTCCTTATGAATACACACAAAAGACGCCTGGTCAACAGCGCTGGGAGGCAGAATTGGGGCGTAGCCTCTAGGACAAAGAATGGGGGGACATATTCTATAGGTCACATCACACAGAGTTCAACATGGGGCACACCGAAGCGGCTTATAAAATCAGCTCATACTGGTATTACACCTGGCACGCATGCAAAAATGGAACACTCTCTGTGATGGTCAATGCTGGAGAGGCTGTGGTAACCCTGGCACGCTATTCGACCTCCTTTGGCACTGCCCCAAGCTCACAAGATTTTGGGAATCAGTTCTGAATGATATAGACTGTGCCTTTAAGACTGAGATTCCGTGATTTCCTACCTGCACACTCCTGGGGCTTCCCAATACTCTCACCTATCCACTCCGGTCCATCAGGGGGCGACAGATAGCTATGGCCTTTAATGCCGCACACAGGATACTCCTAGCAAATTGGGGATCTTTTAAACTACCAGACCATAGACAATGGCTTCACCAATTTTGGACATTACTGGAATGGAACGACTGTCGATGCCTGCCTATACTGACCCCACAACCTATGCAAAAATATGGTCCCCATTCATCACTCTCCTATCTAAAGAGTTTAGGGAATTGACATGCCCGGCATATTTGCGCATTCTTAAATTAATACCACTGGAACACGACACGGAAGGAGAGATGGTGGGGGGTGAGCAGGGTGGGGTGTTTTGTTTAAATCTTACCTGTTATTTTACATTAATGTACTTTGTTTTCCTGATTAGATGAGATGTCTCTTAAGCACACAGCACATCAGTGGCACGAGAGTAGCTACCCCCTCTGGGTTATTTCTTGTATTTATAATGTATATAGTGTCTGCCATGTTTATCTTCCCCACGCTGCCGGCCCAATGTGGGTTGTAGGCGACATGCTGTGCATTCCCCCAGTAACTCTGAGGCCACTTTTTTTTACGTCCTATGCAATGTCTGTCAGTGCACATTGGAATGCAGCAACCGGCCCAGTTGGGGTTGTAGGCGACTTGCTGTGTAACTGTCTTGCTTTATCTTCTGTTAATAAAAAGATTTAATCCCAAATAGCCGCATACCAGATGTTCCCAACATAGGTAAGAGGGATTTCTATAGTCAATGAACCCTTTGCCTCGGCCTTTTAACAAGGAAAGACAGGCGCAACTTGAGAAGTATATCGTACACTAAGGAAGAGGAGAACATCACAGAACAAAAAACAAATACCAGAAGCATGTGACAAACATCCATATAAAAGTATCGACATGTTACTTCAACAAACGAGGTTTCTTTGATTTAAAAATCAATTCAAATGATTGGCATTTCATGTACACTGCACGGTTAAATAATCAACCAGCAAATATAATACCAGTACCTCGGAAGACAGGATGCTTTTTTTAAGACAGAGAAGTATATAGACACACAAAAGCAGAATGTAACTTACTTTTTAGCACAGTTGTTTTCACTCTGCGACTCGTGCAATATGCATTTCAAAGATAGGGTAAAAAAAAAACTCAACTCTTAGAGGTCCAACACCACTGGTGAAAATTTCATTCAACAAGTTAGAAATGGTTTCTACAGCATCCGCTTGCTGGAATCGGCTCGGTGCAGCAGAGGGATCCCGCGGCCTCACACCAAAGCAAGATGGCACTGGATGCAGTGATGGACGGAAAGCAAAGTGTCTGCACACGAAGTCGTGGCGTGCCGGAAACAGGAAAAAGAGTTCTCCGATACAACACATGAACAGTGGAAGCAGAAGGAAACTGTACTTGGAAGGTGCTCCTGTGCGAAAAAACGGAAGTGACGTATCGCTGTATTAACCATTTAGGAAGCAGCAAAGAAGAGCGACACTGCACTGAACCAATGGGAAGGCAGCAGACGGAAGAAAAGTCCTTTATCAAATTCAGCAGGTCTTGCATACAGCGCATGCGCGCTGCCTAGGATTGACCTAAAAATGAAATACATGCACTATGATTCCGTGATACATGAGAAGATGCATTTATCAGGCTGCCTGAAGCTTTCCCCTTACGCAAAAAAGGACCTGTGGAGCATGCACAGTGATGTTATTATCGTGCATTCTCCACTGGCCATCTTAAAGTGATGTCATGCCTCTGGCTGTGGCGGGAAGGAAAGGCCCTTTGAAAATCAGCTGTTGTGCAGTTACTTTCACAGTTGACTTTTACAGAGCCTTTTGCCAAGTTTCCTGCCAGCCCAGCTTTGCTGACCTCGCTGCCTGCAACCTGCTCTCACCGCCACCTGCACCCTAACCTCCTCATTGCCTGCCAGCCTGCTGCCCTCATCGCCGGGAATCGAACAGTAGGTCTCTATAAGAAGCAGCCAGCCTCCAATGGGATGGGGACAACCTATTCTCCTTGCATCCCACCAAACTGCCCTCCTTGGTGTTGGGCTATTGATTGTGGGACGGTGTCGGGTCACCAGTTGTGAGACGGAAAATCTGATTCCCCTAGTACTTGTTTATTATTGTACTGTAATACAGCAGGTAACTATCCCCATAATGGCCTGCAATTCAGCAACCGAGTCTTGCAAATGGCCAAGATCCATACAGAGGGAACACAGGGTGTTCCAGAACATGTGGGAAGAAGAGTACTTTTTTGTTGAGCGTCCAAAAGAGAAAGCTACGTCTTTGCTTTCAAAGAGAAAGTAAATTATCTTAAAAGATATAACATGGAGCAGCACTATTAGACTCGACACTCAGAATATGATGAGAACTTCCCAATTAAGTCAAAACAGTGTTCTGCAAAAGTGGCATTGTTTTCTCTTTTGCCAGATGAAAGAATCTGAGGCTGTTACAGAAGCATCATTCTAACTATGCTTCTTACTGGCCAAACATAATAAACCATTTACAGTGACAGAGCTAGTTAGGAAATGTTTCCTTTCAGTACCAGAATTTTTATTTGAAAACTATAGCAATAAAGCCAAAATATTAAAGGAAATCAGTGCACTGCAGCTATCATATTCCTCTTGTACACGAACTATAGAGGCAATGAGCGAAAAAGTCCAGGAGCATGCGATCAATGTAGTCAAAGAGTGGTTGTTCGTAAGCATTGCCCTAGATGAGTCAATAGTTATAGGTAATGTGGCCTAGTCAGTAATTTGGCTGAGGTATTTTGGGCAATCAATTAATCCAAAAGAATAGCTTTTGTGCCTTTTATCACTGCATGGGCACACAATAGGAGACAATATACTGAACAGTATCTGTAGCTTCTTTGAAATATATCACAAAGCAATAAACAATCTTATCAGCATCACAACAGGTGGGGCTTACACCATGATAGGCAACGATAGACACACAGTATTTCTGGTTAAAAAGTAGCTTCACGGGACATACCATCATAGACTACCACTGCATTATCCATTAAGAATTCACATGCGCAAAAATAAAGAAAGGAGAACTGAATAATGTCCTAAAACGTTTGCGGACATTGTTAATTTTATGTGTGCCAAAGCCCTTAACCATAGACTTTTTAAAGCACTGCTGCAGGAGTCTGAAACTGAATATACAGACCAATTACTGCACACTGACGTTCAATGGCTAAGCAAAGGGAAAGTTCTGGGAAAGATCCTAGCTTTGCTTCCTGAAATTGAACACTTGGAGGTCAATCCTTCCCAGAACTGAAGGATGTGAAATGGCTTCCCATGCTCAATTTTCTTTCTGATGTACTTGTGCATTTCAATGCACTCAATTTGGCACTGCAACGAAACACCAGTTTGTGTTCTCTGTGATGAATGCTTTCTATTCAATTGAAAGGAAACTCGTCCTATTCAAATAACACCTGGAAGATGCTGATCTCACCCACTTTCCAAAACTGTTGGCTGTAACTCAAAAGTTTAAAAATGCAAAAGAAATGCTGTCAATATTAAAGCTTGGTGCATGTCTTGGGGAAATTTCTGGGGCGAACAAAACATGATTTTCGCAGTTCAGAACCACCAGTCCCCCTGTTCAGGCTAATTGAAAAACCCTGGAGGGTGATAGCAAGAAATCTTAAAGTTGTCAAACTTATTGGCCTGAAAAGTGCACAAACAGGAATGGAGGTGAATGGAATGCAACACAACTTAGGTCTTGAAGCATCTTTTTTGGGGTGGGAACCAGAAGAGTTCTGAAAAATTCTGCACGTCTGACAAAATTCCTCTCCTTTTTACACTGACCCAGAAAGAAATTTCTATGTTTAGGTGAACATATGTATGAGAAAGTGGTTATCAACAATGGATGTGTTGAAAAGTAAACACAAAAAAAAAAACTTATTGACTTACATCTGGATCAGCTCTTATGGCTCGCAGTCTCTGATATGGTTCCAGATTACAAACATTAATAGGAGACATGAAATGTAAAATAAGTTCTTAATATATCTATCTTAGAACAGACTTGTCCACACTCATCCAAAGAGTTTTGAAGTCAGACTTGCGTTCCTTAGTTTTCTTGTGCAACTTCCACTCTGGAAGGATTCATCTGCAATTCTCTTGCTCTAGGGGAACCCACAGCTGTCCCTCAACAGTTTAGTATTCATAGAATCCTGGATGTCAATTAGGAAACTCTTAAACCTCTGCTGCATTGGGCCAGTGTTTCTAATTTGAATATCAGGTAAATGAGCATTACCATGCAGTACCTATTGAAATTGCTATGAATATTGTGAACATAATATGTGCAACAAAAGTATCTTAGTAAAATATCAGCAACATTTTCAAGGTAAGAATATATAAGTATAAATGTACTATTCTTAATTCTACACCTGAGAAGATAGATGTATAAAGCATAAAGGATACGTGGAGATTTATATAGTAAACTTATACTTACCTACACATACTTACCTTTATGATATATGGGAAGCATAATATTGTTATCATGAGTATTCAGGTGCTACACCCTAGATTCAGCAACAAACAATGGTTCACTTGCGTGTCACGTCACAGGCTTCCAGGATATGAACGGAGATTTAAAAGTCTATTTGTCCCACACTCAGTGTATATGTAAGAATATATACTTTGTAGTAGTATCATGAATGTTTGACTGTGTGATTACCCTAATACCATTTATATAACACACAATACAGAGTGACACCCTAATAATAAGGATCACTACCCAATCAAACCCAATTGATCTGCTTTTAATAATGAAAGGCTGTGTTACAAACTGCAAGGATTCAACCACTATGCCTTGAAGATTATGTGCCCATCTATGAGTTGGGCGTATTGCTCACTGAGCTACTTTACCATATATTAACTTGTGACCTGGAGGATAAATAAGGCTCTTTCCAACAGAAGCATTAACCTGTTGAACTATCTTATAATCCGTGAACTACATAACTGCATGTGAGAGAACTCTGAGCTATATATAGAGTTAAACTTATGAGCAGAGATTACACACAGATCTCTCCAGCAAATGCATTATACACCCAAATTAAAGTACCAATATTATCCTGCAACTTAGATATCTGCAGGAAGAGCTTTAACACCCTACTTGTCTTAAAATGCAGCATATCTATGACAAAAAGACAGATTAGCTTTGCCATCACTTTATCATGTTGCCAATTTTTTTCTACCTTTACAACTTTTCTGAGGAATACAAAATAGTGATGGGTGGAAAGCTTGAATTAATGTAAGCCACTGGTTATTACTCAGGCCACATCCCATTCCATTGTCTTTTTGCCCACTGTGCACCTCAGAAAGGGACCAGCCATATATGACTCCGCCTTGGTCCTGCTCCAATAGGAACAATCCAGCGCTAACTACCAGGCCACATGCCCACTGAATGGAAATACAAGCAACCCAGACTCAGATTTGGGCCTTGTCAATAGGGTGCAGCTTGAGTCCTGTGGCACAGTTAGCCAGTGGTGGAGCGTAGCCCCACTGCTTTTAAGCAGTGTTACTAAAGGAAAAATAAAATGATAACTCTAAGTTATTATCATTTTATTTTTTCCTTGTTGCGGCAGCTTTGCGGGCGGGACGGGACGGAGCTGCTCTGCTGACAGAGCTGGGGAGGAGTGGTTTGCACTCCCTAATGTGTCCATGAATGTTTGGCCGGACCTCTGTGGCCGGCCAAACATTCATGCGCACTTTGCATGTTCTCCATGCAGGCTGCATTCCGGCCTGCATGGAGAACATGCCCAGCCTCCCATTCTCTGGCTCAGTGCCGATCCACGGCGCTCAGACCAATCACAACTCTGCATTGGAGCATTGTGATTGGCTATCAGGAGGCAGGGAGCCGGGTGCATCCTGCTTCCTGCCCTGGAAGAGGACCGAGGGGAGGCGGCGACGACGGCGGGCGGCAGCAGCAGACAGGTAAGTGTGTATTTTCCTTTTTTTATTATTTCATTCCCTCCTCCTCCCCAGTGCCTTCAAATACCAGCCGTCACTGCAGTTAGCGTGGGACCCCTGTGTGTCCTGCGTGGTTATTCATAAACCTTTGGACCAGATATGCTACCCTTCATGAAACAGAGCTCTGTGTGAAACATTGCAGCGCTGTGCTGTGCGAAGGACAAAACTTAGCGCAGCACCAGATTCAGCAACAGTTGCCCTCTGATTACGTCATCAGAAAAGCTTGTGCTAAAAAATGGCTATTCGGTGTGATGCTAGGCCTCGCGCTATGGAGCTAAGGTAGGTTTTGTAAATGAGGTAAACACTCGGGTACAAATTCCTACAAGTTGACAACAGTGAAGGAGTTAGACATATAGGGTGTGTGATTTAGGGTAAAGTACACATGCTGCATATAGGTATGTCACATAATATACAGCTTGAGCCCTTGCTTGCACCTGCTTCCACTTGGCATTAGGATTCGATACACACCAGAACACGCTACTTTAATAGGTCTAAATTGTGCCAAACCCGTTTCTTTGCAGGGTCCTGCCTCCGTTGTGCCATTTTTTGCATAATTCAACAGAGGGTTTGCGCAAAACAGTTTTGACACTGTGCAAGAATCAACTTTTCGCACAAAATACCTTTGTCATCAAAAAGGTTATTGTTAGAAATGGGGGTCTCTAGTTGGCAATGGCTGGCCACTGTCCAAGTAGGGACCCTTCTTCCTAAGTCAGAGTAAGAGGGCTACCCTCCTTGATACCCCTGCTCAACCCTGTGGTAACGTAGCACGAGCAGGTAGGCTTATCTCAGAGGCAGAGTGTGAAGCATTTATGACCATACACAGTAATACAGTGAGGCACACTACAAAGGGACACCACACAAGTAGTTATAAAAAAATAAGTATCTTTATATATATATAGACTTATCACAAGACCAATAACTGTCAAAGCCACAATACTGTCAAAAATAGGATTGCTGTTGAAGGACTGTCAAAAAATAGTTCAAAGGTTGCAAAAATAAGGTTCAAATTCAAAGCAGTGGTCTCTGCGACCCTTTCTCTCACAAAGTACCTGGGTTTAGTAGCAAAACCAACAAAGTGTCGCAAATAAGCTGTAGCGATGATTCTCGGCACGCGAGGCCGGCGATGCGTTGAAATCCTTGCCGCAAGGGAGGATGATGCGCCGATCTGCGGGATGCGTGCGGGGACGATGCGACAAACTTCTGCACGCTAGGACCGCCGATGCGATGACTTTCTTGCCGCGAGGGAGAAGTCGATGCGATGATCCTGTTGCGTTGTGCGATAGTGTTGCGATGCGAAGAGAAGACGCTCCGCGAGGGAGCGACGAAATTCGGTGCGATGCGATCAAAATGGCGGACGCACGGCGTCCGCAATGCGATGTCTTGAAGCGATGATTTCTTTAGGGGTTGCGAGCGCACGCGACAGCAGCGCGATGATTTTTCCAGCGCGTCTCGGCTGCAGCGGCTCGCAAAGGGGCGTTAGCGATGGTTTTGTGTTGCGAGCCATCAGCAGCAGCAGCGCGATGATTTTCCCAGCGCTCTCGGCTGCAGCGGCTCGCAAAGGTGCGTTAGCGTCGATTTCCAACACTCTTTTCTCTGAAGCAAACTAGAGGCCCTGGAACTCACAGGAGCCTCATCAGCAGATAGCAGTCCTCGCAGGGAGGAAGCAGGAGGTTGGTGGTGGAGTCTGATGTGCCTGAGACTCCAGCAGGAGGCTAGCTCTTTTCCTAGCCCTTGGGTAATTGCTGTACAAAAATAAAAGTTCTCTCAAAAGTCCTTTTCCTTCTTCTTCAAGGTCCAGTGGTCACTGCTGCAGGCCAGTGCAAGAAACAACACACAAGCACAAGGACAGTCACTTCCTGCAGATTCCTCCAGTGGCACGGACAGAGTTTCCTCTCCAGATCCAGGGGCAATACAATTTGTAGGGGTTTGAGCACAGATATTTATACCCCAAAAGTCTTTGTTCTCAGAAGCTACAAGTCACTGAACCTAGCCAGAACCAGTTCTGCTCAGACCTGGAGCACTTTGTTTACCAGGCTGCATCCTTCCTTTCAGAAAGAGGGGGTCTGCTAGCAGACACACAGTAGGAGGTGGAGCCAGCATTCACCTTGCCAGGCACAGCCCTATTCAGGTCAAGGAGCCACCCCTCCCCATACTCTAAATGCAGATCTCTCTATTCAACCCAGGTCTGACTCAGCCTGCCCTGCCCCTCCAAAACCAGACAGCCAATACACATAACAGCAGAGCACACTGGAAGGCTTAGGCAAGAAAATACCTACTTTCTAAAAGTGGTATTTTCAAACACAGAATATAAAAATAAACTTCACTAAAAGATGTATTTTATTATTCTGAGCTCAGGCATACTAAATTCGTTTTTCTACCATGTTCCTGGGGTCAGTTAGGACTATAGGATGTAATAGTCAAACTGCCCATCCTAGCCTATGAGGAACAGGTAGCCTTACAGTAGTGAAAAACGAAATTGGGTGTAATTCACTACCAGGACATGCTACACACACCAAGGCATGTCCTACCTTACACATACAATGCACCCTACCATAGGGGTGACTTACATGATGCCAAGGGAAGGTTCAGGGGCTGGGAAGTGGGTGCACTTCACAGCCAAGATGGCAGTTCTGGACTGCACACAGACACTGCAGTGGCAGGTCTGAGACACACTTTACAAGCTGCTTCTGTGGGTGGCACACATCAGCGCTGCAGGCCCACCAGCAGCATTTGGTTTACCAGCCCTGGGCACACACAGGCCACACTACTAGGGACTAACAGGTAAACCAAATAAGCCAATCAGGGATATACCAATTCATATAGACATATTTACACAGGGAGCATTCGCGCTGTGGCACTGAATGGCAGTGGCACAGCGCCCAGAGCATCTAACATCAGCAAAAACAGAGGAGACAACAGCGAAAAATGGAAGGGAGACCCACGCCAATGGTGCCAGGTCTAACACGTGTCCCTTCCAGCTGAAATGTGGTGAGAACTACCCATCCCCTTGGAAGTTCTCATCACTAAGGCGGAAAAATCTGGACAGACCATCAGCATTGGCGTGTTCTGTACCAGGGCGGTGTTCCACCGTGAAGTCCATACCCTGTAGGGAAATGGACCACCTCAACAACTTGGGATTCTCACCCCTCATCTGCATCAACCATCTGAGGGGCCTGTGGTCGGTCTGAACCCGGAAGTGAGTCCCAAACAGGTATGGTCTCAGCTTCTTCAGTGCCCAGACCACAGCAAATGCCTCACGCTCAATTGCACTCCACCTCTGTTCCCGTGGAAGTAACCTCCTACTGATGAAGGCTACAGGTTGGTCTAGTCCCTCCTCATTTATCTGTGACAGAACGGCCCCCACCCCATGCTCTGAAGTGTCTGTCTGGACAACAAATTCCTTAGCAAAATTGGGCGCCTGGAGTACGGGTGCTGTACACATGGCAGTTTTGAGGGCATCAAAGGCTTTCTGACAGGTGTCAGTCCAGTTCACAATCTTTGGCCGCTTCTTGGAAGTCAGCTCAGTCAAGGGTGCAACAATGTTGCCATACCCCTTGACAAACCTCCTGTAGTAACCCGTGAGTCCTAAGAAGGCCCTCACCTGGGTCTGGGTCCTTGGGGGCTCCCAAGCCAGGATGGTTTCAATCTTGGGCTGCAGGGGTGCCACCTGGCCACTCCCCACCTGGTGTCCCAAGTACACCACAGAACCCTGCCCAATCTGGCACTTACTGGCCTTGATTGTGAGGCCTGCTCTGCGCAGCGCCATCAACGCTTCCCAGAGGTGGCGCAAGTGGTCCTCCCAGGAGGAACTGAACACTGCAATGTCATCTAGGTAGGCGGCACTGAAATCCTCCAGCCCAACCAACACCTGGTTGACCAACCTCTGAAAGGTGGCAGGGGCATTCTTCATCCCAAAGGGCATCACACGGAACTGGTAGTGCCCGTCTGGTGTGGAGAATGCTGACCTCTCCTTTGCCCCATCAGTTAAGGCGATCTGCCAGTACCCAGACGTCAGATCAAACGTGCTGAGGTACCGGGCAGCCCCTAACCGATCCATGAGCTCATCAACTCTGGGGATGGGGTGCGCGTCGGTCTTCGTGACCGAATTGAGACCTCGGTAGTCCACACAGAACCTGAGTTCAGGAGTGGCACCAGGCGTCGCAGCTTTTGGTACCAAGACCACGGGGCTGGACCAGGGGCTGCTAGAGGACTCAATCACCCCTAGGGCAAACATTTTGGAGACCTCCTCCTTAATGCAAGCCCTGACCCTGTCAGTCACTCTGTAAGCCTTGTGCTTGACAGGAGGACTGTCCCCGGTATCCACCTCATGGACGCACCAATCAGTGACACCAGGCACCAGGGAGAACAAATCAGAAAATTGCCCCAACAGTTGGTGACAATCTCTCTGCTGCTCAGGGGTCAGTGTGGTGGAGAGGATCACACCCTCCACTGACCCATCCTTCTCTCCTGCACACAGGAGGTCAGGAAGAGGCTCACTCTCCTCCTCCATCCCATCATCTGTGGCAAGAAGCATGCCCACTTCAGACCTCTCAAAGTGGGGCTTCAGGCGGTTCACATGCAGGACCCGCAAGGGGTTCCTGGGAGACTGAAAGTCCACCAAGTAGGTAACTGGACTTTTGCGCTCCACCACCTCAAATGGACCGGTCCACTTATCTTGGAGCGCACAAGGCTCCACTGGGGCCAGTACCCAAACCTTCTGACCAGGTTGAAATTCGACCAGAGTGGCATTCTGGTCGTGCCAACGTTTCATTTCCTCCTGGCTGGCTTCCAGATTTGCCTCAGCAATCTTTCTGAAACGCCGAGTCTGGTTCCTGAAGGCCAACATGTAGCTAAATACATCTTGGGGAGGTTTCCTGGGAGATTGCTCCCAGCCTTCCTTGACCAGACTCAGAGGTCCTCTAACCGGATGGCCATAGAGGAGTTCAAAGGGACTGAACCCTAAGGACTTCTGTGGCACCTCACGGTAGGCAAACAACAGACATGGCAAGAGGACGTCCCACTTACGCCTCAGGGGCTCTTCTAGGCCCATGATCATGCCCTTCAAGGTCCGGTTGAACCTTTCAACCAGACCATTACCTTGGGGGTGGTAAGGAGTGGTGAACTTATAAGTTACCCCACACTCCTTCCACAGAGACTTCATGTACTGGGAGATGAAGTTGGTCCCCCTGTCAGACACCACCTCTCTGGGGAATCCCACACGGGAGAAAATCCCCATCAGTGCACGTCCCACCACGGGGGCCGTCACTGTCCTGAGCGGGATGGCTTCAGGGTACCGGGTGGCATGGTCCACCAAGACCAGGATGAACCTGTTGCCCATGGCTGTCTTGGGGTCCAGAGGCCCCACAATGTCAATGCCCACTCGCTCGAATGGGGTACTCACAACTGGAAAGGGCTGGAGTGGGGCCTTGATCTTCCCCCACTCTTCCCACTTGCCTGGCAAGTCTCACATGTCCTGCAATGAGTGTCTGAACTCTTGCGCATCTGGGGCCAATAAAAGTGGGCGGCCAGCCTCTCAAAGGTCTTGGTCTGCCCCAGATGTCCTGCCAATGGAATGTCATGATCCAACCCCAGTAGGAAGGCTCTGAAGCACTCGGGTACCACCAGCGCACGGACTGACCCCGGCTCAGCAGCCTTAACCTCGCTATACAGGAGACTGTTCTCCCAATAAATCAGATGTGAACCAGACATGTCACCTTCTGCCTGGGCTGCAGCCTGTCGCCGCATACCCTCAAGAGAGGGGCAAACTCTCTGCTGCTCACAAAATTCCTCCCTGGTGGGCCCCCTTCCTGCTGCCAATGGGTCAGCTCAGGCAGGTCCCCCAGTTCGGCGATCTGCTCCCCGGTAGGCTCCAGGGCATCCCCTTCAGGGTCTGCTCCTTCCTGGGCCGTGGGAACCAAGGGGGCCGGCTTCCCGCACCCCCTGCCCCTTCTCTCTAAGGCAGGGATCTGGGCCATACTCTCAGGCTCCAGGTCCTTCTCAACACCCTCCTTGGCTGCCATGGACCGAGTGGTAGCACACGCCCACTCAGGCAGACCCAACATTTCTAAGTGAGCCTTCCTCTCCACTGTAGCCCACGGGGAGTCCTCTAAATCATTGCCCAGCAGACAGTCTACAGCCATGGCGGGCCTCACAGCCACCTGAAGAGTTCCTGAGACCCCCCCACTCAAAGGGAACCTGAGCCACCTCACATTGGCTCTCTGAGTTGTCTGCGGACACTACTGGGTAGAATGCATGGGGGACAACCTGCTCTTTGGACACCAACCGGGAGCTGACAGCAGTTACACTGGCTCCTGTGTCTCTTAGAGCCTCCACTCTATGGCCATTGATGGTCACCCACTGCCTGTATTTTTTAGTGTTAGCAGGCAGTGCAGGCTTGGGGACCATCTCAAAGTCCCCTAATGAGACACGGGTCAACTCTACGGGATCCCACCCCTCTTGGGCACCCATCTCCTCCTCTCCCAGGGCTACACTAGCAATCTGGCGGGGTGGTGCACAGGGTGGTGCACTGGCCTCCCATTGGGGGCACTGGGGATCAAAGTATCTGTGGCCCACTTGACCACAGTTGTAACAAGTGGGGGCCCCCTGGGAACAGGCCTACCTGTTGGGGGCACTGGCCTCCTTTCTTGGGGGGCTGGGACACCACTGCTTGGTTCCCTTGGGGATTACTTTGGGGCCCTCGGTGGAACTCCCTCTGTTGACCCTTGTCCCCCCACTCCTCTGCTGGGGACCCTGCCCACCTTTGGCGAAGTCTCCCACTGGACCCTTGCGAACCCGGGTGCTCACCCAGCTGTCCGCCTCCTCAGCAAGCTTTCTAGGGTTAGTCAGCTTGCAATCAATCAGGTGCTGGCGTAGCTCAGGAAAACAATTACTAGATAAATGCTCCCATGCAACCAAATCATAAAGCTGCGCAAAAGTTTCTACTTTGCTACCTTTTACCCAGCGTTCCATGGCTCTGCAAAAAAAAGACACATATTCAACCCACGTGGTACCCTCTAGCTTCTTGCAGATCCTAAACCTCTGCCTATACATCTCAGGGGTCAAACCATAGCGGGTCATCAACGCTTCCTTCATGTGGGCATAAACCATCCTACTTTCTGGGGGCAGGTCCAACAAGGTATCCCTCCCCTCACTCACAAAGCGTCCCCACAACCCCGCTCCCCAATCCTTCTCAGGGACCCGGTGGGACACCATGGCTAATTCATAAGCGGCAAACCATTGCCCAATATCTTCACTTTTGTGGAAATCCTTAATAACCTCCTTGGGTATATACACCCTACTCTCAGGATGTACTACAGGTATGCTGCCACCAGAGGGGAGATCTCCATACTCTTAGCTTTAATCTCCAACTCCCTCAATACTCTCTCATGCTCGAGTTTCATTTTCATAATCTCAACTTCTAACTTCTTGTTCTCTAGGTCCCGGTGACCATCCATTTTAAGCTTAGCCAGCTCCATATTATGCCGCCTATCTCTCTCCCTGTCCTCCATCTCTTCTGGGGACAGACCCTTAGCGGACACACTAGTGCCCGGGCTGGAAATTGCTTTATCTCCTACTAAGTCTACTACTTCGCCCTGCTGCTCTCCTGCATTCTCTCCCCCCTCCACAAGCTCTCCCATATCCTTAGGGGCATCCCTGGCTTATAGCCAGGCCTTCAGCGCCTTGTAATACTCCTCCCTTCTAGTGAGACCTGTGATAGGGACTGTGAATTGCTTGCAAAAATATTTGAGCTGCTTGGCATTGCAGGTTTCTATTTTCTCTTCTTCCCAGGAGAGATCCTCCGAGGCATTGGATCTGGGCTTGCCCATTGTAGAAATAACTGGCAATCTCAATAAAGGATAGAAGAAAACTTCTCAAGAAAATGTATGCGGGTAAAAAATCACCGGCAATATCAATCACAATATAGGATCCAAAAACTCTCAAAAATGTATGCGGTACGTTATGGTCTGCACTCACTAGTAGTGTACACTATAATTACTGTATGCGATCATAAATGCAAGTCCAGATCCTCACCGCTGACCACCAATGTTAGAAATGGTTGGGGGTCTCTAGTTGGCAATGGCTGGCCACTGTCCAAGTAGGGACCCTTCTTCCTAAGTCAGAGTAAGAGGGCTACCCTCCTTGATACCCCTGCTCAACCCTGTGGTAACGTAGCACGAGCAGGTAGGCTTATCTCAGAGGCAGTGTGTGAAGCATTTATGACCATACACAGTAATACAGTGAGGCACACTACAAAGGGACACCACACAAGTAGTTATAAAAAAATAAGTATCTTTATATATATATATAGACTTATCACAAGACCAATAACTGTCAAAGCCACAATACTGTCAAAAATAGGATTGCTGTTGAAGGACTGTCAAAAAATAGTTCAAAGGTTGCAAAAATAAGGTTCAAATTCAAAGCAGTGGTCTCTGCGACCCTTTCTCTCACAAAGTACCTGGGTTTAGTAGCAAAACCAACAAAGTGTCGCAAATAAGCTGTAGCGATGATTCTCGGCACGCGAGGCCGGCGATGCATTGAAATCCTTGCCGCAAGGGAGGATGATGCGCCGATCTGCGGGATGCGTGCGGGGACGATGCGACAAACTTCTGCACGCAGGACCGCCGATGCGATGACTTTCTTGCCGCGAGGGAGAAGTCGATGCGATGATCCTGTTGCGTTGTGCGATAGTGTTGCGATGCAAAGAGAAGACGCTCCGCGAGGGAGCGACGAAATTCGGTGCGATGCGATCAAAATGGCGGACGTATGGCGTCCGCAATGCGATGTCTTGAAGCGATGATTTCTTTAGGTGTTGCGAGCGCACGCGACAGCAGCGTGATGATTTTTCCAGCGCGTCTCGGCTGCAGCGGCTCGCAAAGGGGCGTTAGCGATGGTTTCGTGTTGCGAGCCCTCAGCGACAGCAGCGCGATGATTTTCCCAGCGCTCTCGACTGCAGCGGCTCGCAAAGGTGCGTTAGCGTCGATTTCCATCACTCTTTTCTCTGAAGCAAACTAGAGGCCCTGGAACTCACAGGAGCCTCATCAGCAGATAGCAGTCCTCGCAGGGAGGAAGCAGGAGGTTGGTGGTGGAGTCTGATGTGCCTGAAACTCCAGCAGGAGGCTAGCTCTTTTCCTAGCCCTTGGGTAATTGCTGTACAAAAATAAAAGTTCTCTCAAAAGTCCTTTTCCTTCTTCTTCAAGGTCCAGTGGTCACTGCTGCAGGCCAGTGCAAGAAACAACACACAAGCACAAGGACAGTCACTTCCTGCAGATTCCTCCAGTGGCACGGACAGAGTTTCCTCTCCAGATCCAGGGGCAATACAATTTGTAGGGGTTTGAGCACAGATATTTATACCCCAAAAGTCTTTGTTCTCAGAAGCTACAAGTCACTGAACCTAGCCAGAACCAGTTCTGCTCAGACCTGGAGCACTTTGTTTACCAGGCTGCATCCT